>CM070512.1:37293738-37993738 GCA_036346375.1 Guadua angustifolia
TGACAAGAGAAAGAAATATCTAAAACAACAATAGATACATCACGAACAGAAGAAAATTAGGACGATGAAAAAAGGATGCCGCTAAATTCGGCCTAGAGCTTCAAATCGGAAAAGATCTTGTTTAAGTTATATTTCTAACTTATTATGCATAGAACAATTGCTCTAAGTCGTTCCCACGACTCTTTTGTTCCTCACGAAGTAAACAAATATGTAATGTGGTGAGACGGCTTTGAAGCTGTGGATAATACTTCATAATATTGTACAATCCAATGAATGCAACGATGCAAACCACAAGAGCATAATGGGAGAGGAAGCGAAGTGACCTTGCTTGTGCCATATTGTTCAAACAGGAAAAGAAGGAACAAGATAATAACGCTTAGAATGACAACATGATCTGGAACAAGCAAACAGAATGTCAGTTTTTTTTTCTTGCCTTGCAAAATAAAACGGCAATAGCTAAAATCGCATGAGCGGAAATGATTAGTATTACAATAGTAGGAAAAATAACCAGTTGTTACCTTGTGTTATATTAGAAGATCTTGATTGGATTCCTTGAACAGCTGACAGAACTGAATAATGTTTTAAAAAAGGAAACATCAGGACATTCAAATGAGAATTAATCGCAATTTATTGCATTCAAATTCTCTACGTATTAGCATAACACACACGAGTTGTTCGTGAGAACATCACTAAAATGGTTGCCATCCTTTTGACTTTCCCTCCACCCTTGAAGCACCATTCTGCGCACCAAGGTCAAGAAAGAAGAGAAGGTGGCGAGGAGCTTAGAGACTGTTTGGGAAAAGAAGCGGATGAATAAGAAGAACAAGCACAACCAATTTGTAGGCTTGGCCGCTTACCGCCTCAGTGGGCATGATGGGAGGGCAGTGCGGAGGTTGGGTGGAGATCGGAGGTTGGAGTATCTGAGGACGGAGGCAGATGAGGTCACTTGGTGGAACTAAGGTCTGCCAATGTATCGAAGAGTAGTCTGAGGACGCCAGAGCCCAGAGACAATGCCGATTCACTCTGAAGAGCGACGGAGGAGGAAGCAAAATCACTTGCAAAATCCGCTCGAGGGGAGAGGAGATCGCTGCAGGCTAGAAAGGGAGGAGAAGATCGAAGCAACACCGGGAAGGAACAAGAAGAACCACCTACTGAAATCACCGAAATCATGGAAAACTCCGAGAGAAAGATCGATTAAGCAGGAAATCCATACAAAAATAAATTAAACTACAGGAGATGCAAGGTAGCAACAAGAATCAATAGTTAAATGCTGACCTAAAACAATGGCGGTGGGGTAGGCGTGGGGTGAGGAGAGCAATGGCGGTGGCGCTGACGCAAGCGAATGGCGAAAGCGCGCGGCGAAGCGCGATGGTGAGGCGCGAGCACCGGAACTTCCGCGGCGTCGCGTCGACGAAGGGCCATTCGGCGGCAGCCGTGGGAAAGAACGCGAGGAAGCGCGTGTGGTCTCGAGGGCTCCGCGAGCGGAGAAGCGAGGTGGGGAAAGCGCCGCCGCGTCGCGTCGCTGAGAGTCTCGAAGGGCTCGGCGTGGAGCATCGAGCGGACGGAACGGAGTCGCTCGTGAGATCGATTCATACGATAGAGCCGTCGAGCCAACCGAGCCGAGTCCGAACGCATAAGCCGAGCCAGCAACGGCGACGTGGCATGGTTCGAATCCGGAAGTCTTCAAACTATAGGAAGGTAGTATTATTATTATTAGTAGGGTATGATGCCACACCGTGCACGGCACGTTGCCTTGGTCACGGCTCGAGCCGAGCCGCTGGCTTGGTTCAAAACTCTCCCAGACGTGAACTTTTGTGACATTAGTAGGGTATGATGCCACACCGTGCACGGCACGTTGCTTGGTCACTTCACATCACACAGTACAGTACTACTGCGCAGCCGCGATATTTCTCTCGAGCCCCATTAACTGGCAATTCAATCAGTGAATGCAACTGTACTACACGTACGATAAGTTGCAAGCTCTTTCAAGCCACACCCATCTCATCTTCTCAGCGCCTTCCCTCGCTCCTCTCTCCCCTCCTGACAACAGACGACGCCGCCACCGTTTCTTGTCGTCTCCAGCGAAGTAGCTTGCCACTAGCGTCCGGATCTGAGTCGCCGGCCGTGGGAGGGCAACAAGCGAAACCACTGAGTCATGGACTTGAAGGCCTTGCGAAACCACCAATTTAATACGTCAAGGTAACGGAATCCAATGTTATCAACAAACATGGCCGGTCGGAGGAAAAGGCGGGCGCGATTAATGTACAGGGGCGCCAAGCCGAAGTGGTGCCGGACTTCGCGGCGATTTAAAAAAGAACAGAACGTTGGCTTCGGGCCCAAAAATGAGCGCCGAGGCTTGGAAGGGAGGCTTTCGGGAGCAACCACAGAAATTTCTTTGTTGGATTTGGACTTGGGAAGACCTCGCCAAAGCGTTGTTTGAGAGCAAAGAAAGCGATTGCCATTTTTGTTCGGGTCCCTCAAACCTAATAAAGAATATTTTAAGAAATATAACCAACTCGATGCAAAAGTACGCCCACGAGGCTGGGATCACAGGCTACTTTGGAAAATAAAGTTATCAAGCAAAAGGACTTCTTTTTAACCTACATTCACATAATTAAGGATTTTCTTTGAGCCAATATGCATTAATTTCTTATTTGCCTTTATAATACATATTAATTTTCAAAACACAATTATCTAGCGTTGTCTCTGGAACAAGCGTTTTTCTGGATTACCCATAGGTCACAGCCGTGGGAAAAGCTCTGTTAAAACCGCACAAGGCATCCACGGTAATTTTGGTTTTTTCTTTTGTTTTTCGCCAATAACACTAATAAAAATAAACTTCCTAACAAAATAAAGCTTTCCGAAGTATAAATATTTGAATCCCTAATCGGGGTTTTGGGCAGCTCGCCCAAAACTGTGGGTTGGTGGGGGGAAGTTTTCAGTTAAAATTTGTGGGTGGATTGTTGCATTAAGAGGTTTGGTAGATCACTTGAATTTTAGATAAAAAATAAAACTTAATTTATTTTATTTTGCCTTAAAGTTTCATCGAAATTTGGGACTGGTCCCCAAAGAGGGCCAAATTAAGACTTTTATACATCGTCCTTTTTACTTTTGTTTTGAAATCCACGGTCCAATAAAACCCTTTAGCAATTTTTTAAATATGTTTGTAATGTTATAAAAATATAAGCAAGTAAAAGGAAAGCAAAAATATAAAAGTATTTTTTGCAAAATGTGTTTATTTCCAATGAAGAATTAAAACAGCATATTTGTGGTCAAAGTTTAAAAGGTTGGTTATCACAAAACAACACAAAAACATTGGAGGGAGTAACATTTGTGTAATAAAACTTGAATTCTTTTTTCTGTTCAAACTTAAAATAGAAATTGACATACCAACCAACCGAGCAAAACCCTAAATAACCATTATACACCCTTGAAAACAAAAATCTAAAACCCCAAAATACAAAATCTAAATAACCCTCTTTTTTAATTGGTTATCCTTGGAGACAAGAATGGCAATAATCTTATAAAATTTTTAATTGGACCCATATTAGTAACAATATTCTTTTCCTTCCTTTTTTATCTTCCCCATGTGCCAGGAAGTGAAAGATCCAAATGTACCCACCTCCCGGATTAAAGGTCTGGGTGCCCACACTTAAATAAGGCCTTTTAAAAAACCAAGATTTCCAAGAAAAAAATACAATTCCCATTGGAACAAAATTTACACCCAAATCCAAGGTAAGTGGTGGAATTCAAGAAATTAGTGGATTTGTTATAAGATTAGTAGATTACTGTTATTAACAAAAAACTTATTTTTAATTTACAATACAAGTCTAAAAATGTTAAAATTGATCAAAGGGGAAATTTTGTTTCCCCTCTTAAGTTGGAATTTAAACAAATAATAAACACCTTTCATTATTTTAATATTTGTGCAATTAAAAAAAAGATGGAAATTCTAAAATATAAAAATTATATATATAAAGAGAATTGAATTCTCAAGGGTCATAAATGCTTCTCCAGAGCTTTTAAAATCCTTGCTGAAATGTAGCTATAGACAAAATTTCGTATTTTTTGAATTTTTTACTATTTGTTTTTGTATTTTCTAACATCATAGCTTTTGGATGCTTCAATGCTAATTCCCTCTCTCATTTTAGAAGTTGCAAAAAATAGTAAAAATTCAAAAAAATACAAAATTTTGTCTATAGCTACATTTCAACAAGATGAAGTAGATGAACCGTTCAAATCTACCTTTCATTCACGGCTTATAAAATACTTTGTGCAAATTGCATTAAGAAAGAGGCACATGGACAATTCTCTCTCTCTATATATATATATATATATAGAGAGAGATTGCTAATGTGCTCTAGACCACGGATCCTCCGTGCTTCTCCAGAGCTTTTAAAAATCCGTGAAAAAAGGACCATATGTAGGGAGTTCATCTTCTATCATCTTCTGAAATGTAGCTATAGACCAAAATCAATCGTATTTGAAAGATATGAAAATGACAAACATATAAGAAAGTCTTTTTTCACACAGAGTGTATATACTCCCACCTTTAATATACCACTTTAGCGATATGTTGTACTTATTTATCACTTTAAGTATACTTCAATAATAATTTTTGGATGGTCCAATGCAATATAATTGAAAAAATTTAATCGAAGCTCTTTATTTTGTTATATACACTAAAAAATATATAAAATGAGTGTATATACAAATTATACTATAAAGTGGGGCATGATGAAATTTTTCATAGAATTCACTCTGGAGTATCATATAATCAATATTATAACATCTTTCAACGTCATTCTTGATATACTTAGAACATGAGTAATCGGATCTGCCAGAAATCATGTACACCATATATGCATGTATGTTCCAATATATGCTTTTGTTGTAAATGTGTGCGTATAAGTGTGTGAGCACGTGCACTTGTATATGTACACACACTGCATCTATGCACATCTCTGCAAGTGCACATGAAATTTATTTACTGCATGATATATATACCAGCTTGTGTGTGTGGAGGATGTTTAGTGATGAAATTAAGATACTACAGCCAGTATCCATACAGTTAATCGATCATTACGATATATGACAAAACTCCATCTTCCATGCATACAACTTCAGTATATGGTGATAATACATATGAGATCAAAGAGCTCAGCATACAAACTTACATGTGTAGGGTCTTGGGTGTTATGTAACATTGTTCTCGAATAAAAACAAAATAAATAAGGGAGGTGTCACACCAAAAGAAAGTAGATGAATATGGATACGATTTTAAGGCATGTCCAGTAAGTACATTACCGTTGTTTCCTCATGAGCCTTGACATAAAAAGATTTTTAGTGACATGAAGGAGAGAGAACTCAAGAGACAACCCAAACTATCTCTCGCTCTAACGTATCCTTGGCACAAAGAAACAATGTAATATTGATTATGTATTTGATGTATGTTAAATATTGTCTCTGCTATTAAAAGTGGTTGTGGGTGGTGGATACAATTATCATATCTACTATTAAAGATGCCTATTTAAAATTATAAAGCATAAGTCATATATATTTGGGAAATGAACACATTTAATAAAGATGAAACATAAATTTGACTAGGATGACTTGACTATTAACAACATTTAAAGTGTAAATTATTGATAACTATTTCCTCCCAATGATATATAATCTTTACTCTATACTATGATTAGTTGAATACCGTGCGTTACAAGCTGATCTCAAATAAAACCTAATATAAGTTCTAAACTTACGAAACCAATATGCATAAGGTTATTATCCTACATATGGCAGTGTCATACATAATTTGCATCCAATGAACATGCAAGCGTAGAGTCTTGTACACATTTATCCACAAAAGATCCCACTAACTCAAGAGATGGGGAAGTAGATAGCAGACCTACCACCACCACTAAGTCCTTTTTATAATAGTAAAGATGTGTGATATTCTATATTGCGTGTTATACTAAATAATATAGCATAAATGAAACAATTTTAATAAACAAACATTAAAATTAAACATAATTGGAAAGCAGCTCAATCGAGAAAAAAGAGAATCTCTTTGGAGGAGTAGCTAAAGCAACTAACATTGAAAGTTCAAAAATAATCTAAAATTTGGATTATACCATATGTTACTGCAACTATATGTTTTTGAAGTCATCACTTTTCTAAGCATGTGACAATATTTTTTTTGCAAATATGACTTCATTCTAAACATAATTGCAAAAATAGCCCCATCCCGATCGCAGCACTAGCGAACGACCGTGGTAGCCTACCACTCCTCGCCCACGGAAGGAGTTGCCGAGCTATATGACATTGGTAACCCGGTGGCCTCTTGGCACTTCTATGGTTGGGAATGGGGGTATTTTGCAAATTACGTTTGGAAGGAGGAGATTTACAAAAAAAGTTTACTATGTGCTAAAAAGTCCTTGTTTCTATGATTTTTACATATAGTTCTTTCTTATACATATGTTTTTACTATTCAGACAACACAATAGCATATGTATAGCCAAATCATTTAAACATGCCTTAAAAATGATGTCCGTATTTGCTATAAAAACAACACAATCATATATGTGTAGCTAAATCATGTACTATATGTGTAACTAAATCATTTAAATATAGTTTACATGTAAGTGTACTAGCCACCTTGCTATAAGTTAGGAAATGGCAAGAAAACATGCCGATAGCTCCGTGAAAAGTCAAACTGGACTCTACTTGACACTTCCTGCAATCTTACTACTGTTTGGCCATAATATCTTCTGTTTGCTCCGATTCAATATGAACTGAACCAAAAAGAAAAAGAAAAATGGACCAGCTATTGTGGCTTGGTCATCCTCGTGAATGAAAGCTTGTGATATGATACTGGTCGACCGCCAACCTAATCATCTCGTATGCTCGCTCGCTCCTACGACTTGTCTTTCTCTCAGCATCACAGTATCACGACCTAATTAATCATGGGAAATTTTCGATTGGATAATATAGGTAGTAAGTAGTGATAGTAGAAATCAAATCTAACAATCCATTCTTCAATTTCAATCTAACCATCCATTCCTCAAGGGTTTTTAGACTTTTTATTCATTCATCGAGGGTATTTTAGACTTTTCCTAATTAGTTTCTAAGTTTTGGATTCAGCGAATACCTAGTGATCTTCAAAGATTCTTATCCATTCATCGCCATTCATTAGGATCACGGGGCGTGTTTTACCGTAAGAGGACAAATAGTATGGTGGAATTTTTTACCCTTTTACCCTTGCTGAATTTCTACTACAAATACTACGGTGGTAGTATAACTAGATCTATATTGATTGTAACCATTAGATTCAAAGGAATGGACCGCTTATATTGAGTTTAATCCACCGTAAAGAGCTCTTAATCATATGATTGGCCTCTAGCTTCAAGCTTCTGCTGCAATGCAGATTCTTTTATTACGAATAGGGATGGCAAATACATCCCGTGGGTACGGGTACCCGATGGGTACCCGATGCGATGGGTCCGGTGCAGGTCGAGTTCGGTCAAACCTCATTTTGGACCCGTGGGTACCCGAACCGGACCGTCTGATCTCACGTGTAAGAGTGTTTCACGTGTAGAGGTTCGAGATAAGGAGATTTCATTGCTCGAGTTAGGATAGAAAGGCGGCCGCCCAACGGTGATCGTCATCTTCTTTGGCCTTTAGTAGCTTTTACGAGACACGACCAGCCTCTCTCGGCGCCGATGGCGAGAACATTAGTACTGCATCGCTGGCGAAAGGCGGTGAGTGGTCGATGAAGCGGGTTACAAAGGAGGCCCGGTACTTTCGGCCTAGCATGGGAGCGCTGAAAGCGTCGGGCTACGTCTCCAACGTCTTGAAGCGTGCGGGCCGCCCATGTGTAAGCCGTCGGCGAAAAAAATTGAAAAAAAGGCTATCAAATTCCAAAATCTGCTACGTCGGTAATGGGTGCAGGTACCGTTTGGGTCCGGTATCCATCGGGTTCGGGTCTGCGTCCGAGGTTGGACCCGCCGATGACTTTGGGTTGGTCCTGGTCTAAATTTGCGTCTCGGGTCCGGGTCCTGCAGAGATCCGGAGGTACCGGACCGTTGCCATCCCTAGTTCTGAACTCACACATCAGGATCAGATGGCTTGTATTATCTTATTATCTGAAGCACATATGCAAGCTACTATTTATATCATCATGTCTGAATCGAAGCTATAACTTGTAGTGCTCTCAGGGACACCGCCATGCCAACCACCGCTAATTCGGCTATGCATTGGATTGCATCGCATTGAGCCTGTGACGACTCCGGCATGGTTGACCAAGGATTCCCAGGGTGGTAGTAGCACTAGCTTTCTCACTTAATTTACCGTCACTGACAAGGCATTTGCAACAATAGTGCAGTAGAGAAAATCTCGCGCTCATCACTGTGTAATAGATTTCCTTCTCGGAGAATCCACAAGAGAGGGTAAAAAAAATCCGACTAAATGACTTACAGTCCATCATCAGCTGAAAGAATTCAGTATATCTCAAGAGAGGGTAAACAACTGCATGCATCTCACTAAATGACCACAATCTTCATCCTCACAGTGCACCAGGTACAACAAAAGTCAAGACTAAAATCTAGGTAACAAAATGAACAAAAACTGTTGCTTTTTGTACTGATCTGGTCTCCATTTTTAGTTACTTCTTGTACTGATCTGGTTCCCATTTTCAGTTGCTTCTTGGTCTCAGCCCAATTAATTCCTAACAACAATGCAAAGTATGGAAGCATTCATGACTATATGACCAGCAAGTCTTATATCATAAGCAATTTTAATTAGACTAGAAAATTTTTCTCCAACTGAAAGAAGCAGACATGAGATATTTGGTGACAAACAATACCTTGAAATGTCCTCTTGCAACTCACAAGCACTATGTCCCTCCATTGTTTCTCCTGCATATTGAATCAAAAGAAAATAGTTCATATTATTGGAAGGTACAATCAGTGCTTAAGCTAGAAGTAATTTACCTTCATCATCATCATTAAATCCAATAAGCCAATCTTTGCTGCAGATTAGAGCCTCAAGGCTTTTAGGGGACAATGAAGTCCTATTTTTACCAATAATTCTGCCAGTAGCACTGAACGCAGATTCAGAGGATACCGTACTAACAGGAATTGCTAGAAAATCTCTAGCCATCAAAGACAAGATTGGGTAGACTTCCGTGTTTCTCTTCCACCAACCCAAAACATCAAAATTCTCATCACAGTTTAGGAGGACCCTGGGATCTTCTAAATATGCATCAAATTCAGATCGTTGTGTACGTGCTTCTAAATTTTGTGAAGTAAACTGGCGAAGGCAAATTCTATCCGCCGTTTACAAAAAATGCACCTCTGAAGAACTAGGGCAAGAACTAGGCTAAGCGGCAACCATATGTTCATCGAGTTGGTACAAATGTAGGCAAGGCTTGGCTCCTCACAATTTTCTCATACTCTGAATAATACTTATCTCTGATAAGTCGTAGCTTTCTCATCTTTTCCTCAACATTTTGTTCAGCTGGTATGAAAATAGAACCTAAGAAAGTCAAATTCTGCGAAGGGTCCAATATGGTGGTGCTATGAGAAGCACAACATTTGGCTCAGACCAATACTTCTCAAATTTGACATACATAGCCGGGCCATCTCATTTAGAAGCTCATCGTGATTCCACCTTTCATCAAGTAAAACATCCCGAATCATCAACATCAATTTCAAAAAGAGGTGTCTTTGTGGGGTGTCGATCAGTGAAAATGCCTTTGTGGCATCACTAAAGGCGCAAAAACCTATGAAGAGTTTGAGCCATTGCCCAATCTTCCTCGGTGGCTTCATAGTATTGCTCACAAAGATATCTATTGAGAGCAATTTTATATCGAAAGCCTCATGGATCATGTCATATGTTGCGTTCCATCTATGAGGGACATCAAGTACTAGCCCTGACTTTGTTTTAAGGCCCAATCTCTCAACAACTGAATTAAAGATCTGCATTCGTGATAGTGAGGATGTGATTGTTTTAACAATGTCCCACACTCTCCCAATTGCATGAACAACCAACTTTAGTCCATCTTGAACCATGATATTCAGCACATTAGCAGCACACCTTACATGGAAGTCCTCGGCTGTAAGAAGCATTTCAGCACCCAATGTGTCACGCAAATCCTTGCAGCTTTGTCATTAACACTTCATGTTATCTAATGTTAATGTAAATAGCTTGATGATTAAGTCCCTCTACCAAACAAGAGGTGATTGCATCCTGGACAGCATAAGATGTATGTGGAAAGGAAGTTTGCTTGAATGCTATGATTATCTTATGCGCCTAAATTCCCCATCAATATAGTGTCTTTGTGACACAAAGATACCCTAGGTTTTGGTTTGATGTCCGGAGATCTGCAGATCAAATTGACATAGGAGACCAATTTTTGACAATATCATGCAATCGTTTCTTCTCCTCTTCATATAGTACAAGACAATCTGATCGAATAGTTTGTCGACCAACTACTCGAAAGATGGATGTAGGTAGTTCAATATCTTCTTCCAATAAGGATCCTCGACTTTCAAAATGCATTCTCTGCACTAATAAAAAACTTGGCAATAAGTGCATGACACACTTGAGGGTCAAAGAGAGACTGATCGCCATCCATGGCTTGTCTCTTGCAATTCACGAGAAATCTCCCTATCTTAATGTGGAATATCACGACAATTAAGTCCTATATGCCTATTAAGATGATTAGTGCCTTTCAGAGTTCACAAGACAATTTCATCTTACAATACTTACATTTCGCCTTTTCTTTCCCCATCTATAATTTCTGATTCAACGTATTCCCAAACTTTAGCCCTTTTTCTTTGATGTGCGACTTGGCGGATCAGCCAAGTGAAGATCACGACTATCCACTGAATTTTCCGACATGGATGTAATCCTCTCCATTATAAAAAATTACCTAATACACATGAGCATAAGCATCCTCTCGCATTTTCTTTGTGTCAATAATTTGATTTATAACTTCACGTTTTAAACACAATAATAGCTTTACAAGAAGTGGATTCATACTAGTAGTAGTTTCAAAACTATGTACAAAGTAAATATTCAATAAACATTGATCAGCCAAATAAGGATTCCAAAAGTCCTAATTAGTGCTCCAGACACTAAGTGGTACATATAAGTACAAATTCAGCACTGGAAATGCCACATAACACCAACTTTGATAGAAACATAGATAACATGTCCATATTTGTTTACTAGTGATTATGATTGAAAACTACTAAGGCCATGAAAACTAATGGTATTCACTCCATTAACATCATATCTTCTGTACAATATAATATCTGGGGACATGACAAAGAGTTTTCAAATGAAATACCTGAAGCATAGTCTGAAACTTGTTGCACAGATCATAGAATTCATTCCTCACCAAATCCATTGCCTTCAGGCACCTAACAAAGGAAAAAGTTTAGTAACTTGTGAAGCTCCTTTCCATTATCAGCTCATGAAAGGCTATTGACAAATGCTCACAGCCACTACAATTTGTTTCTATAATAATACAAATTTTGCATTGATAGGGGACTATTGTCTTAACGGTTAGTTCATGAATGTGACCGTGGACATACTTCCCTGGCAAAATTATAGTTGGGTCATAGATGCAAGTAAATAATGACACATCGGTGTTAACATAATAGGCAGTTGCTTGAAGCGGCTAAGCAAGTGATTCCACTGACAATAATCCAACACAGACAAGGGGGTAATTGTCAAAAAAAGAACACTTCTGTTTTAGAATGTTACAGAATGAAAAGGCAAATCGATCAGCAGATTGAAAGATAAACATGTTCTAGATTTATTTACTGGATAGTTATGCAGTATACAGAGCAGATGGGTGAACTTAGTTCTCCTTCTACAGACTACAGTTCTGAATGCTATAATATCTGGGGTATACTGGAAACCCTGAAAGTTCTGTATAAGAATCCAACTGTTTCATTGAACACAGGTCAGCCAATTCTTACTGCCTACGAAGAATGAACCAATTCAGCCAATCCTTGGACTCATCTGTAACATCTATGGTAACAAATGCATACATATGCTCCTAACATTTAGGGATCACCGCTACCGTCTAAGAACCCAGCACCAACAACCATCAAGAACCATCCCAAGAAGCCTAAATCGAGCCGGGGACAACGAAAAACAGGAGTCGGGTGAAACAAACCTCGCCTCCTCGACGAGATCCCGTGATCCTCGCGGCTCCGAGTTGGTGTCCGGAGTCAATGAAAACCGCCAAGAATGCCGCGGCGGCGGCGGCGGCGGCGACGACGACGACGTAAGGATTGGTCAACA
Organism: Guadua angustifolia; assembly: GCA_036346375.1. Classification (NCBI taxonomy): domain Eukaryota; kingdom Viridiplantae; phylum Streptophyta; class Magnoliopsida; order Poales; family Poaceae; genus Guadua; species Guadua angustifolia. The sequence goes on from CM070512.1 coordinate 37,306,054, forward strand.
CCGAGGGACGAGGAGGATTGAGGAGAGGTTTGATGGGTTCAGAGGTTCTAGCGGAAGGCAAAGGTATCTAGGTTTAGGTTTTGTAAGCGCAGAAGGCCGAGCGGAATGATGAGCGAGTGGCGGTCGTGGGAGTGAGCAGTGGCGGCCCTTATTCCTTTCTTCCACAGCGGTGAGTTGTGGGCTGGCCCTTACAAAATGCTGAAATGATAGCCCATTTAAATCCTAACCCAATCCTGTTTAAAAGCCAACCCAATCCTATCCTTACCTACTTTTATTTTTTGCCCAATTAACATGACCCTATAGCACCCATTCATAAGCCCAATCCTCTTAGCCCTATAAATCGTGGCCCATTACCAGGCCTACCTTCTCCTTGATTTTCCTTTTTTCTGTTGCTGATCAAGGTCATCATTTGAAGGATGGTGAAATCCTCTACTGCATGTCCCGTTCATAAAAATGGAACTTTGATCCCTTTTTGTTATAAGAATAAAATTTGGCTGATTAGTTAAACGCGACGGAAAAGTCAAACTGGACTCTACTTGACACTTCCTACAATCCTACTACTGTTCGGCCATAATATCTTCTGTTGCCACGAACTCTGACTCTACCGAGCTATAGTTCATATCGAATCGGTAGCTTCATGCAGTTGACTCTTGTCCACAAAAATGGTTAGGGAGGTTGTTTAACATCTCTGCTCATCTCGGTTTGAATCCTAGGGTTCCTAGGATCAGCTCAGGTGCTCATCCTCTTGGCTCCTTGTTTCTATGATGTGTTGGGGTGGGCGTAATTGATTTGTCGTTTGCGTACTTGTTGATTGTTGAATCAATTGGTTCCTCTCTTTCATGTAGGTGCTTATGTGTGATTGATGATATATGGGAAGAGCAGGCGTGGGATATTATCAAACTTGCTTTGCCTGATGGTAATTGTGGAAGCAAGATAATCACCACCACCCGCAAAAGGCTGTTGCAAAACATGCTGGTGGTGTTTATGAGCTACAACCTCTTTCTGACCATTACTCTGAAGAACTGCTTAACATGAGATTATTTGGCTCTAAAGATGGGTGCCTTCCTGATTTGACTAAAGTCGCCGGAAAAATCTTAAAGAAATGTGGTGGTGTACCATTGGCCATTATTACTACAGCAAGCCTACTAGCTAATAAACCGACGCCACAAGAATGGGAGAAGGTGAATAAGTCTATCGGTACAGGAATGGAAAAAAGCCTTGATGTGGACAAGATGAGTAAGATATTAAGTCTCAGCTACAATGATCTCCCCTCATTTGAAGGCTTGCTTGTTGTATCTAAGCAAATATCCAGAAGATATGGAGATTGGCAGGGATGCCTTGGTATCGAGTTGGATAGCAGAGGGTTTCATTACCGACGAGGGACAAGCTGCAGGGCACGCTTGCAGGAGGTAGGAGAGTCTTACTTCAACGAACTCATTAACAGAAGCTTAATTATGAAGATGGACAGATACCCTCATTATGAAGATGGGCAGGTGCGAAATTGCCGAGTGCATGACATGGTGCTTGAGCTCTTAAATCAATTGTCAGCCGAAGAAGGCTTTGTTACCACATTATTTGCAAATGGTCAGCAAGCTGCAGGTACATCTTTGGTGCAAAAAAGGAAGATTCGCCGGCTATCCCTTCACAATAACGGCAATATCTTTGCCTCGCCGGAAGCAAGAGAGCGGTTGTCCAAAGTGAGGTCTCTTACTGTCTTTGGCAGTGTTGATTCCATTCCACCCTGTCAAGCTTTCCAGTTCTTCGTGTGTTACAGCTAAGGGACTGCTATAGTATGGAGAGCTTGCGTCTTAAAAGTCATCTTAAGGATCTCGGCAACTTGCGTCTCCTGAGGTTTCTTCGGCTATACGGTATAAGGGAAATCCCCGAGAGTATAGGGAATCTACAGTTTCTGCACACGTTGGAGATTGCACCACGTTATCTTCCAACACAAATAAGGTTGCCAAAGTCTTTTGTTAACCTAGACAACTGGTGCGACTGGACTGTTCGGGAGTGGGACTGCCAGATGGTGTGGCTCTAGGTAATATGAAATCTATACAGGAGCTGGTAGACATCAATGTCGTCACCGAGTGCGAAATGCAAGAGATTGGTACTCTGACTAAGCTGAGGGTCCTTCATATGCTGGTCGATAACGATGCGAAGCATAATGGAAATTTCAGGGACGCCTTGCTCAAGTGTCTGCAGAGGTGCAACAAATTACAAGACATACAGATAGAAAACTCGCTCTCCTCCCTACATACAACAAGTTTTCCCATAGATTTCATTCAAGGCGTTCCTTCCGGTCTCCAAAGGTTCGTGAGCTATACCGAATTCCAGGCATTCCCAGGGTGGATAAATTCCTCGCTCTCCTCCCTCACCACCCTACGCATCAAGGTGGACACCTGTATGAGGCAGGAGTACCTTGACACACTTGCAAAATGCCCTCTCTTCTCTTTCTCAGGCTACAAGCAACTAATTGCCCGGAACGAAAAGAAAGGATCATCATTCATAGCGCTGGATATGCATTCATACAACATCTTCACATTAGAACATGCTGTACGGGGCTCACGTTTCAACCAGGGGCTATGCCAAAGCTTCAAAGGTTTTTTTTTGGGTTCCGAGCGTGTCAGACCAAACATTTTCGCGATGGATTTGATTTCGGCTTGGAGAACCTTCCTTCTCTCGGGCATGCTGCATTTTGCATATTGAGGTATATTGGTGATTCAAACAAGAAGGATGAAACAGAAGCAGAGGCTGCTGTTCGGAAGGCATTTAATGATTATCCAAACCATTTATCTCTTAATTTTGTTAACGATGTCTGGTCATGAAAACCACAAGTATGTACGAGAAGGAGAGGCTGCTGTTCGGAAGGCATTTAATGATTATCCAAACCATTTAACTGTCAATTTGATTTAGCCCTCCATATGAAGACTGAAGAGGTACTGGCTTTAGCTTATATTCCTCCTCCGAATCAACATTTAACTGTCCATATATGCTTTCTTGCTTGTTTATAATTGATTACATTTTCTTTCTATTTTGGGATGATCACCTGGCATAATGATATAAACTAATATAAAAGGTACTTAGAAGGTTGCTCCTCAACCGATCGATTATCTAATACATCAGTCTTTTCATCTCTCTTTTAAAATTTGAAAATAGAGTATTTTTAATTTCTTCCTTTTGATCTCTCTCCCCCGGCCAAAATCAAACAGCCGAAGTTGATTATCTGTTTTGTAAAAATAAAAAAGAAAAACAAATCTCTGGCCAGTCCTCCCATATATTGAAGGAGCGATGGCAAAAAAACAGCCGAAGTTGATGTGCGGTGCTTGTCTACAAAGCTCTACTACTCTAGTGGTATTTCATTCATAGTTTAATGCTTAGACGATGGGTATTGAAAACAACGGTGATTGATTTGTAGTTACATTTATTAGTCAACTTATGTTCTGAATAAATGATGTTTTAGTATTTTATACTTTAACCAAAGCAAATTTACAAAAGATCAAATTAACCTCTTATTAGACTACTTATTGCTATTGGATAGCGTTTATTACTCTAGTCTATAGCGTTAATTGATCTTGGAAATAGTCAAAGGAAAGGGTATATAAGGAAAGAGGATGAAAAATCATATCAAAATTATAGAATGACATTAATTAAAGAACAAAATTTGAAAGCTAGAATTTATGTAAGCACCAGTATTTTACATGTCCTTATGAGCCCTAGCTAATTATGCGAGCTCTGAACAAACAACCTGTTAATCAATGGTTGTCAAAGTCCATCATCTGTACCCATTCTATATATGTTCATTAGCAAAGACAAAATTGGCTACAGAACACTATAAATTTGTGACGTTGGCTTGAAGACAATATCTTTTTATATCTTTGTCAAAAGACATTGAACTTTTATATATAGCTCTTTGACCTAGGCTAAAAAAGGAAAGGGCATATGGGTAAAAAGTCTGTTTTGTCCTTAACCCATTTCTTCTTCCTTCTCTTCTCTACCTTCTTATCTTCTGCCTCTTCCCGTCTTGCATCCATCTGCACCACATAGCTTCTCCATAGTACCTGCAATCTTCCACTGCATGAAAGCGCGAGCTGTCATTTGTAAGGTTGAGGGGCACCAACAGTCATTTATAAAAAAATTCTCTCTCCAACTCAACCAAATATAATATTTTAATAGGCAGAGTATCATATGACAAAGAGCCACGAATTTATGTCTTTTGGCAAAGACACACTTAGAATGACAAACAAATCTAAAAATCATAGATGTTCAACATGCCAAATTATGTGCTCTTGCCAAAGTTGTGCAAAAATACCATTTGTGTGCATTGGACAAAAACAACAAATATGTGCATGGATAGTTGAAATGCAAGTCTTTTCTCATGTCTTTTATGCACAGTATACAAATGATCAATTTTGTCCAAATGCGCAGATTGTAGATCTATGAATTTTTTAAAATGCACAAGCCAGCATGCACCCATGTGCATAAAATCTTTATAAATCATTTTACATAATTATTCAATAAGCAAACTTGTTACTGGCAAAGGCTTAATTCTCAATCTGTTGTTTCTTCTGCAGGAAAAGGAAACATGTGACATGCTCTACAGGAAGGAAACATGTAGCACGTTGCTCACCACACTCCTTGACTATGCGTCACTAGTTATTGTAATTTCCACGAAACCCTATCATTTTGTTTGGAACTTAAATTTTGTTTCACATATTTGAACTTGTAATGGCTTGACATTTGTGGTAGGTAGCGTGAACTGGGGTGTGGGGGTGTGTGTGTGTGTGTGTGTGTTTGGCATCCCTAGTGTGATTGTGAGCTGCAGGATCAGCTGCAAACTGGTTTTGGATCTTTGACTATGGGTCACTGGCTATGCCTATGCGTATTGTAATTTTCACGAAACCCTATCATTTCGTTTGGAACTTAAATTATGTTTCACATATTTGAACTTGTAATGGCTTGACATTTGAGGTAGGTAGCGTGAACTGTGGTGTGTGTTTTTTTTTGGCATCCCTAGTGTGATTGTGAGCTGCAAGCTTAGCTGCAAACTGGTTTTAGTTCTCTTTTCATGACACAATTATAAGGATCACAAAACACATATTGTCAAATTGTTGATCACACAACACATTCGTTGTATATTTCTCTATCAGCAAGAACAATGTAGAAAACACTACAATTTCACCAAATGCATAAATAGTAAGAATGCGTAGATGATATTAGAATGCACAATGTAATGAGAAAATAATACTGAATCATTACGCCCTTTGAGAATTTGCCATCTTTAATGATCTGCTAAAATTCGATGCTATTACTAGACAAAGTGAAGTAGACGATTAACAAATAGAAAGGGACAGGTTCATCCTAGAGATATCTGTTATTAGTCAAATGGGGGCAGATGTGTGTTTGTTTTAAGTTAAAACAATAGAAGAGGCTCCTACTATGCTATATTATAGATAAATAAGGGTTACTGTCTGTATTTACATTATGTACAAAGAGGCAAAACAATTTAAAGAGACTCTAACCAGAAAAGAATGTCAGCATGATACTCCTCCGCTTTCACTTTGTGCAGAGTGCAGATGTGCAGTCTTGAAGTAGTTAGATAATGACATAAAGTAGGTAGATAATGACATAGCGATGCACGAAGCCACGAATAAAGCAGCATGCAGAATGTTGACTTCATAAATGAACATTTACACAAAAACTTATCCATAGGAATGCTGCAATTTTTTAAAAAAAAGGACAGAATAGAACAGCACAATATGACAGTCATAGCCTAATGTTCAGATGACAAGAGCAAAACTCTTCAATTTCTAGTGCCTAGGAGTCCACAGCTAGAGAAGCTCAATAATGATACATAACCACTTCAAATACCAAATATTATAAGGCATGTATATCGCTCACAAGATGAAGATACATATTGCAGATTAGGGATTATTTTATCACAGAGGTAGACGTCCGCTACACTAATGTTAGTGGACAATTCTAAACATCGCTCACTTGATAGATATCAAAATATGTTTGGAATATATGTAGAAGTTTTAAAATATGTTGATATCTTACTTTGCTATAGACAGAAAATCCATATATAAATGCAAACAACCATATAAATACAAGATGTCATTTCTATTTGTTTAATTATAAAAGGCATCCAACAGTAATTTTCAGTGAACATAAATAGTGAGTTCACTTAGGAACTGATTACTAACATGGTATCAGTCATCAAACAAAAAGCCTGCAATACACCAACACATGTCCATTTACACTTTTGTTGATGCACCCATTGCAACACAACCACAATGAATGCAACACCTATAAAAGGGCAACTTGCAAATCGTAAAAAATGTATAAATAGTGGAAAGTGCGGAAAATATGAAGTGAAGGTTAGTAAGCGGTTGGCTGCAATGATCACTTTCAATAGCATTGTCACTTTAAACAATTCTTTAAAATCATATAAAATACAAAATCTGAGCAATCAACCATTGAGTAAAACGAAGCAGCACCTGTTACGCCAAGGTTTCCTAACATAAGACTCCATGGCAGGCAAAAACTTGGCATATCATTTTAACAAACAAGATGGGGTAGCAAACTGATATATGATGACTAATAAGACAATTCAACAGATCAGTTGAAAAATCTGACAGTACAAGAGCATGTTACTCACATATAGATATATATAAGCTACCACAGACAATAACAGAGGAGATTGACAATTAAAACTTTTTAGGCAATTAATATCATACCCTGTGCCTGAAACACTACATAGGCTCACAGTTTCTCCTGTTCTCACGAGTGCACACCCAGGCAATGTGAGCATGGATTGCACATGAAACACATTGATGCACCTTTGCTTACAGCTTGGGGAGAATGTAGCCTGCAATTTGACAACAAATCATGTGTGCATGCTATTTTCACAGAGCTGAACAGTACAGTAGAGACAAATGAGACCCAAAAAATCAAAAGTTATTGTACCATCATGCACACAAGCCTCCTGCACATCCCTGACAGTAGCCTGCTCAACAATGTTCCTCACCAAGAAAAGCTTGATAGCCTTGTCCTATTTAACAGAAATCATGCACTCAAATTCAAAATACTGAAGGGTGCACAGTAAAAACAAACACCCCTCACATCACATCACAGCAAGCATCTTCAGACTCCTGTGTATACATATGTTAGCCGTTACACATGAATCCCTAAACCATTCTTTGCTAGTAATATTTACACAACCTACCATACAACCTACGATTTTAAAGCATATCTAAGAAAAATATTTACCTCACTCAATGCAGTCCAAATGTCCATAGCTGGAGCCCACACTATCATGACACTCAACAGAACTGCCTCCCTAAACCAATGCAATTACCATCATCAATTCATCGTACATTCCAACAACATTCATTTCATCAGCAACCACAGCTAACTAGAACAATATTGTATCCATCATGCGTCATAAAAACACATGACCTGGTATCTCATATGATAGTTGCAAAACTTGCTACCTGAATTTGCCATGACCACCAAATCACACAAATTAGATTACCACAGGGAACCTAAAATTTACCAGAGTGCTAGTACACTAGAAGAGCACGTCTTCTTCACTAGCACACCAATCCATCCCTACCTGGGCTAATCACGACCCACAGCGACATATCAGATCACGAGCCAAGTCGCCGCGATGAGCGACCAGCATGCCTACCTTGGGGCAGCACTTGGCGTAGTTGGAGCAGCGGATTTACCTGATGTGGCCGCGGCTGTGCTTATTGCGCCAGCCATTCCTGCGCTTGAACGTCTGCAACACAGCGACACACGGAAAAGAAGCCGTGAGAAGGAAGCGGTGAGGGCCAGGAGAGACAGAGAGGAGAGTAGGACCCAGGGCCAGGGTTTCGGAGGAAGGAACACTTGCCATGTCGGGAGGAATCAGAGGTGGATCTCCAGGGTTTGAGGAGAGTGGGGAAGAAGACGGCGGCGGTGCAGAGACAGTGGGGAGAGTTCTCCTCTTCCAGTTTATCTCTGCAGTCCACCTTCAGATTTAACAAGGATACCAAGTAAATTAAACAGCTGAAAAGTAATAATGCTATCGAAACTAAAGTTGATCAGTTTATAAAAAGTAGAAGATAGGACATAGAACTTGCAAATTTCATCCGATTTATTGCAGTTACCATCAAAATTCTACTAATTAATGTGAAGTAGGCCTAAATTACAAATTCCAATCGTTGGCATTCAACATGCTCAAGTAACAACAAATAATAAGAAATCAGCGAACTTGACCGTCCAACCTAACTAGAGAATGTGGAACAAAGTTTCATGTTTACACAAATACAACCAACCAAGAACAGGGAAACTATTCCAGGACTATTGCAGGCTGTGAAATCCATTTGGTTTTTTTGCTCATGTTTTGGCAAAACATGAGCTAATCTCAGAGATTCTTCTTCCTATATTGGACGCATTGTGGAATCATACTTTAGATGGGGAAAAAATAGAAACCGTCAAAACCTGCTCCTTAAGAGTTCAGCACAGGAGGTCCCCATTTGTAATTACGTACTACCCTAAACCAGAGCATGAAAATTCCTATGCTAAATGACAGCGGCAACTAACCCTATCGCTACCATAGCCTTTAGCCTTAGATTGAATCTTGCGGAAGTATAAACACGAATGCTATCCAATTTTCATGAACAATCCATTCCAATCTGTATAAGCTGAACGCATTGCAGGCTGCAGGCCGTAGCAATTCAAAAAATTTAGGAAAAGTGCATCAAAATACCCCAGAATGATCAATGGTGGCCAAGTATGCGAGCACCCCGGATAGGCAAGCGAATCACCATGTACAGGAAAGAAACAGCCACACACGAAACGAAGGTAAAGAGGAAGGAGTGTAAGGTACTGATGAGGAGGAACATGCAGTAGAGCGTGGTGAAGCCGGCGGCGGCGGCCGAGGACCACAACGAGCCAGCCGGTGGTGTGGGCGTCTATACATATGGGTCCAAATCAGATAATATTGATGGGTCGGGATATCATAAAGTGAATCACGAATTTTAAAAATGTCGATGCGTAATCTCCCCAAATTGGACTTGGTCACTTGGGGAGAGGAGGGTGTACGATAAGTAGTAGAAAAGGGTTGCGGTAAAAGCAAAGTGATGCAGCCGGCGACGAAGGAAGCGCGTCGTGGAGGTCACGAGTGTTCTCTGGATTGGTCGAGCGATCGGTTTGTCCCGTGGGATCTGGATCTCTGCAAGAAGGTTAGAAGGGCTGTTTGGTTGGATGGCAAATTTGTCTCACGAAATCTTATTAAAATTTGAAGATTAAATTGACTATTAACTTTTTAACTAAAAGTTGGTAAGAAAATGAACTAAAAACCTATGGGAGAAGAGAATTTTACTAAAATTTGGTAGCAAACCAAATACTTATCAATCTTTATCAATACCATCAAAATTTGGTAAGGCAAGTATTGTTAACCATTAGAAGCAAATCAAACAACCCTTAGCTTCTTGTTTGGAGTGTCATAATTTTTCCAATGCTAGTCGAAAGTTGGTACCTCGTGACGGATAAAAATAATATTGTTTAGTACGTCAAGTTATTATTATTGGATTTAGCTTGTGCTATACTCTTAACTCTATCGAAGTCTTCCCGTGCACCATCTCGAGCCACACCATGGCTCTGCTATTGAGCTTTGCTTATCACACCCTTGGCCTCGTTACTTGTTATTTGCATGTACCTCAGTCGCACATCATAAAAGGGATGAATGAAAGTTTGTTGGGATAAATTTTGACCTATTTAGTAGTTAATTTGTTTGTTATGAAGTATTTTTTAAAAATTTCATATAGGGTGGATGAGGGATTTAGAGAGGTGGACTAATATAAGTAATTTTTTCTTAATTTTGCTACAAGTACCTATTTTCGATCTTTTGGAATGCACCATCTATTATTAAGATTTTATCTTTAATTGTTTGCTATTTTAACTTTGTTGCTACATCGATTCATATATCAATTTGGATTCAACGTGACATTAAATGTGTTTTTGTTACGCTAGTTCTAATAATAGCTTCGCTTTAGCACCTTATCTGTTTTTATCATGCATACGATGCTGAACGGTGGTACCAATAATCGAAGTAAGGGGGTAAGGAGGTGCCAGCTAGGAGTGTGATGGGTATAGAAAATCCTAGAACGGAACTATCTACGCACGGGGCAGTTCGACCGTCCAACCACGGCTGGACGGTGCATCGCTACGCTGTTAATTTGAGTCAAGCATGAACATTCCTGTGTAGTAGCGGCAACTTCCTTCGTGCAATGTAAAATTCAGAGTAGCTAATCTCGCATGTTATTTCATGCGGGCGGCTAGAAGTAGGAATTAGTCGCAGTGAGAAACAGAGATGGCCCCGTACAATGCCTCCTCCATTGCGGGTCTACCGTCTACATTAGAATGTGGCTGGGCTAATTTTTGACGAGGAAACAAACGGAGCGTGGCGCCGTGGCTAATCCTCCGTCGTGCCAACCATTCTGTAGCGCTTTCAAGACGCACCACGATGTGGCCCCATTTTTGCGTGGATCTGGCTCCACCGGTCGGATCCGGACGGAGCTATCTAGACGAGCGGAGCATCATCATCATGTTTGTCTCCTTTCCTTTTTAGGTACACGATCGAATCGCGCGTGTTATTACTGTCTTTTGCCACGTCTTAAATTTTTGTTTAAATTTTTAGAGAGGATGGGCCAATTATTTACTATCTTTATTTATTATTTTAAGGTATTGGCGGTGGTTCATTTATCTTTCTTCTCCACCCTATTGTGAGAACTAGGATAGTTTACGCCTGACAACATGCCATGTGCATTATTTTTTTCGTGAAAATAATTTTGTTTTTTTTCGTCGGTGTTTTTGAAAAAAATTACAGAGAACGCGCGTAAACGGTTGAAAAGATACAAAGCGCATCCACGATTGCAGCTTAAATCGAAAAGTCCTTTTCATGAAAAATAGTTGGAATGATCTGAACAACACCATGTTCTTTTGGCATTTATTTAGGGTCCTTCCATGAAAGATTCATAATTTTTATGAACTAGAAGGTCTTTGCAAAAAAAACTACGCAAAGGGCCTACACGTAATTACGTATGTTTTGAGGGACCTACACGTGAAAAGGGAAAAAAACGTGCCGAACCGGCCGGCCGTGCGTTGTTTTTTTTCGCAAAAACAATTTCGGTTTTTCCGTCTGTTTTTTTTAATCGTGGAGGAAACGCGAGAAACGGTTGAAAGAACACATGTGCATCTGCGATTGCGTTAAATCGAAAAGTTCTTTCTGTGTAAAATAGCCGGAATGATCTAAATGTCACTACGTTTTTTTGTATCTATCTAGGGTCCTCTTACGAAAGATTCGTGCTTTTTCTGAACCAGAAAGTCCTTTTTATAAAAAACCGCGGAATGGACCTATAGTAATTACAGATTTTTAGATGGATCTAAACGCGAAAATTATTTTTTTGAGCCGAGCCAAGCGTCGACTCGGCTCAAATCGCTAGCAGGGAATGAAGTTTGCAAGAATTAATAGAGATATGATTATGTGTTGACTTTTGGACCTTCCTACAAAATTTCTAACAATGAAACAGAAATAACTATCGGTCAACAAATAAATGGAATCAAGTGTCGCGACGCGATAGCATTTGAAGAAAAAAAAAGTAAGGAAAAAGATGTTGCCACATGTCACAAAAGATTTGATAAGGACGTCTTCAAAATATATATCGAAGTTGTAAATTGAGAATTCCCTTTGACAAATGCCACAAATTTGTCATGTACTACGGTCATCTTTGCGGACTTTGATTGTAGCTGGACCAAGTAAAATATGAGAAAGAAATAAAGAGGGAATGCTAATAACTGGCAAGCTTACGTTATGGCCCGTGCACCGTGATCTGGCCCACCAACAGCTTCGGGGTGGTATCGTGAGGCAGAAGCGCGGGACCCGTCGGTCGGGTCCGGAAGGGACAAGACGAGCGGAGAATGTTGTCACGTTTCATTTGCTTTTGTAGGTACTTCATTTCCAGCCGTTGGATTCTAGATTGTTCCAGCAACCAAAAAAAAATACCACTGCTTTTCTAGTATGATTTGGTATCGTACTTCAACGATCTGAAATGGCTATACTGGCCCGGATCGACCGGGAGCACGGCCTGATCTGGGCATTTGGGTCTATTTAGGAAGTTGTAGATTTTTTTAAAAATTATTTTTTGGTTTTTCGAGCTGAAAAGTGATTGTATCTTTTCTAAGAGACTGTTTGCTAAATAGCTAATTTTTCTTAGCAATAAGCTGTAAAACCAAATCTAATCTAATTTTTAGCTTTTGTTAGTTATATATGATTTCTAAATTATATTAAAAATTGTTTAAAAGTTGAGCTGTTTGAAGACTAGGTTATATTTGGGACCTTTAGGTGACAACTAGATGGGCTATTCATAGCAGTTTGGTGGAAAAAGCCCATATAGGCTTCACCATCTCTAGACTTCTGTTCAAAGAAGAATAATTTAAGATGTTGCACGAAGATTGCTAGAGCTCACGGGTAGAACATGCACCCTTTTTAACGATGTCTTGCACATGTAGACGCTATTATATGATGTGGTAATACGCTGCTTGGTTTGTTTGAAATGTTGTTTGTTCGTTTATCTTCTGTTCAGATATGCCAAATCCTAGCAATTAATTCGAAGCAAGTTCAGAGCATGGATGTCCTTTTGAAAAAGAAAAAAAAAAACGATCGTTCCCCAGGCGTGCAAAAATGTGTTGACGCCAAAAACTTGACGGAGGGTTCTCAGCTTCAACACACCCGACGAACACAGGGTTCGAGGCGTGCCAATCGATTTGACCTGCAATCGATAAGGTAAAACTCGTAAATTCGATCAAAGCCGATATCAGAACGATAATCGGCTCACCTGCGATCGGCCGAGAATCGATCAGGATGTCGTAAAAGAAAAGGGTAAAGGCAGATCCACTCTGAGAAGGCGATGCACAACAAAACAGAGCAAACCAGACCTGGGGTGAAATCGATAAGGACCAACAATCGGCGATACGCAGCTTTATTGATCGAAATCGACTTACAAAGGGAGATTACAAAACTAAAAGCTAATGAACAAGAAAAACTAGATGTGTTTTGGCTATGGATTGCCTCCCTCAACCGGCCTGGGCTCACTTTTATAACCGTCAGCCGATCCGAATCCTGTTACAACACGACGAGAGTCTGAGTCGGTTAAGGTTTCCTAATCAGTTTCATGTTTCCAAACATCCTTCGTGTATTACCCAAACTCCCGTAAATTTGCCGAATCCATCAATTAGCTTCGTTCTTTCCAAAATTTGGTGCAAACAGGTGCCAAATCCTAGCAATTAATTCGAAGCAAGTTCAGAGCATGGATGTCCTTTTGAAAAAATAAAATAAGAAAAAGTCCAGAGCGTGGATACAGAATCTATGTATTGTGGCCATTATACGTATTTACCTGTAAATTACGATAAAGTGTCATAGGCCCTGTTTGATGGTAAAAGCATATAGAGCTCTTTTACAGTGGATTAAAATCAATTTAAGCCGTTTATTCCTTTGAATCTAATGGTTGAAATCAATTTAGATCTAGTTATACTACCACCTATACGTATTTGTAGTAAAATTCAGAGAGGGGTACACTACTACTGCATCGCCTCATCCATGATTTTCATCATCGCCGTAGGTGCGGTTTCAAGAAGGATAATATTATCATCGCCGCTGAATTTGGGCAAAGGATAATACTATCACCGCTGGTTCTAACTTCAATCGGTAGTGATATGAATAGTATAAATTTCCCTTGCAGGAATGGAGGCAATATCATTGCCGCTTTATAGAGAACCGACAAGGATAAGAAGATATCACCGCCGTTTATATGTACAACCGTAGTGATAACACCATTGCGGTTCGCTTTTAAACCGACAAAGGATAACACCATTTTCACCGCTGGTTTTACTCTAGACTGGCAAAGGATATTATTGTTCTCATAATTAGTTCAATACGTAACATAAGAAACATTGTAATTTATCTCGCATATAACATATGAAAGCATAATTAGTTAAAAAACAGAACATATGAAAGCAAATTTGTAATTTGCGGATATGTATTAATTAAAATACGTAACATTTACAAAACATAATTAGGTATATCGCCTATTATTACATATTTAGTCCAAATTATAATAGGCCAATGGCGCCAAGCCCTATATCCAAAAGTCGCCGCTGCCGTCCCTCCTCCTCCTCCTCCTCGCCAGAGTCAGCCGCTGAAGATCGATCGAGTTGCGGCGGTGCTCGCCCTCCTTCTCCTCCAAATCCGATTCGTGGCGGAGTTGGTCTTACACCAACGCCGCAGCTGTCATGTCAGCCGCTGCCGTCGTTGCCGCCTCCTCCTCCTTCTCCTCCTTTGCCTCCTCTTCCTCCTCCCGCTTCCACCTCCTCCTTCTCCTCCTCCTCCTTCTCCTCTCTCTAGCGATCGAGCGGGCTTTGCCCAACACGTGCTCGCTTCTTGGGGGTGCCATTTTTGCAACAATAGTGGATTGTGTGGGGTTGCCATTCTGAAACAATAGTGGCATTATATAGAGGCGTAATGTGAAGGGCAACAGCTAGCGAGGAATGTGAAGCGCAATAGTTGGCGAGCAGAGGAATGGGTAGAAGCGACTTGGGTTGGTATTGCTGGGCGCCAGCTTTGAAGGGTGGGACGATCACCGCTGGTTAATACCTATAACCTAGTGATATATTACCGCCGTTTAATTTACTTACAAGCAGATGATATTTAGTTTATCACGGTTTGTATATTCAACCTAAAGGATATGTATTTTCCGCATAACGCAATTTTCCCTAGCTATGGAAAGAAGGCTTCCCACCGACGATCATTGTACAAGCCGTTAAAAGAATAAGAGAAGATGAACCGCAAAGTCAAATACAAGATGTCAGGGCAAGAGCGTTAGAGGAAGAGAGAGCAAAGTCGATCAAGTTGTGGAGCAAGCGATGAAAGCTCTCGACTCACGACCGCCACTCGATGACAAACCCTCGGAACCTCAACACGGTGTTCTTAAGAGCAACAAGGCCCACAACGATTCCGGAGAGCATCGACTCCATTTTCCAAAGGATGACATCACGAACCGACACTGCAGCATGCTGCATTTGTCCGCACATGGCATTACCATCAAGGTGGTGATGGCGTGGCTTGGCCATCGCCTCGCAGTTCTCGTGACTACCGCCATCATCACTGGGATTCGCCAGGTCAAGTAGAGAAGGTAGTCCGACAATATCGCAAAATGGAGGTAGAGATTCTGGCGAGGACTAAAAACAAACTTGGAGAAAACGTGCATGGCTTTCGCGTGGCGCTAAGAGCTTGATTATGTTCGCTCGGACGATGAGGCCGATAACGACGATGATGATGATGAGCCGCACTCTCCACACGCAGACTGCCGCCGCCACAAAGTGCAACTCCTCCGCCGCAAGCACCCAGTAGAAAAGTCCATCTCCTCCGCAAGCACCATCCAAAAAGTCCAACTCCTCCGCGGCAAGACCACCAGAAAAGTCCAACTCCTCCCGGCAAGACCATCCGAAAAAGTCCAACTCCTCCTCCCAAGACTAGCCAGAAAAAGTCCAACTCCTCACCAAGCACATAAGAAGAATCGAACATCAAGCACCATCTCGAAGTCCGCATCGTCTTGTACCAAATCTCGGTCATTCTGGAAGTCAAGACGACCTCAAAAGAAATTACCTACCGTGATGATCAAGAAGAACGCAAAGAGCAAATGAAGGCCGACGAACATCTCACTTCCAAAAGGTGCCATCACCCGAGAAGACTAAAGTCAATGCTAATGCGCAGGAGTTTTTCTTGAGTATGGCAAAAGCCAAAGAGACAGTATGGCTTCGAACCTTCGAAATGTGGGACTACGAGCGAGATCTCCGTAAAGCAAAACTTGAAGATGGCTAGTGTTGAGGCGCCGATGTCGCAAGCTCAAAAAGATGTCAGCCAACAACGCCGTAATTACGAGCTAGGTCTAAGCCGGAAGTACTTTTTGGGGCAACCATTGGCTCCCCGTAAGATTTAGAGAACCTAACAACAAAATTGCAGACGTCCATCAAGATACATGCAAAGTGCAAAAGGGTATGTGGGCGGTCCCGATGAAATACAAAGATTCGGATTTTCACAATGGGGTGGCATGTTCGTTAGAGTTCTCTGAATTGTATATGTTGTGCTGCGGAGATGCTCGACGCCAGCAATGGTCGACTCATGGACTTTGTAAGTCTCTATTTATATTATTGTATATTCTTCTATCGCTCAACTGTATGTCTAACTTCTTTTTATATATGTAGAATGGAGATACAGATATGTAGAAGAAATAAGGATGAAGATTTAGGATTTCTCGATCCAGGCTTGTCAACGAGACACTCGTCCGTGATAAACCAAAGTTTGTTGAAGACTATTTATTTAGGGTTAATTAGATATATGCCACCGCAGAATGGGTTATTCGAGATTTGCCATCGTTCCTTTCAGTATTTCTAGATTTGCCATTACGAAACCGTGTTTATTCTAAATATGCCATTGCAAAGTATACGTGTCATACGGTCAAACCGAGCGCATGTCGGACGATTTTGCCCTCCAAGATCAAAGTCTTGTCGAATTTTGTAGAAATCTCCAAAAAGATCTGAAGCTAAGATTTTTACCTTGGTGACCCGAGATCCTCATCTACCTCGTAAAAATATAAAAATTAAAACTTACATTTAAAACTTTTGGAAATTCAAAAATAGAAAAATAAAGTTGAAAATAGCAATGTCGAATTTTTAAAATTTAAATATAAAAGATAAAATTTTTAAACTTTATATAAGATTAATAATACTATTTCAGATCTTGATAAAAATTTTCATAAAATATTAATACCATTTTAGCCTTAAATTAAATATAAAATAAAAATAGACGGAGGGCAAAATCGTCAAGATAAATGGGTTGAGTCATGCGCTCGGTTTGACCGAAGTGACACGGTCGCTCAGCAATGGCATATTTAGAATAAACACGGTTTCAGAATGGCAAATCTAGAATACGAAGGAACGATGGCAAATCTCAAATAACCCATTCTGCGATGGCATATATCTAATTAACCCATTTATTTAAGACTTTCTTCAAGTCAAAAAGAAAACCTCCGTACTTTTACCCTATAACTTTCAAGACGTATTACCCTACTTCTAATATTGTTTTACTATTTTTATGCGACACGGTGTGGGACTAATAGGCTATGTTAACATATATGTCTAGTTATCACTGGGTCCTCCTCGTCATCGAGTTAGAAGCTAGCAGGGTTTTTGTCTTGGACTCGATGAGAAAAAAACTTGATGAGTATGAACATAATTTTTGGAAGATGATGAACAGGTAAACTCGATCGTTGCGTTATTGCTCTAGTAATATTTTATTCTATTGTATTTAAGGTTAATTACTATTTAAAATCATTCACAACAAGATTCACACTGTATTGCAAGAAAGGTGGTCCGCATCTTCCCTCAGAAAACTTTGAAAATAATAACAGACTTTCTATGCATGAGACAGGACTAGGAAATAGTTTATAAAGCATACTACGTATGTACAAATTTACATGCAATTGTCACGAAGAGTGTCGCTATAACGAAAGCCATGGTATATAATTACACATTCATGCCTACTTTTCTTTCATTTAAAATCTATCATCATTAATTAAATTTCTTTTCTTCAATAATAGCTCCAAGATGAGAACCAATCAATTATTGCCAAAAGAAATTTTAGCAATTCAAGAGCATATCATTTGGATTCATTGACTGAAACGGTCATCGATCCAAAGGGCGAGTTCCACGACGCCACCTCGATCCAAAGTGAACGAGATGTACTCACACTACATTTGTGAATGTACTATTGTAAAAACTAAATATTGTGATGCTTTAATATATTTTAATTATGATCTAACGACGCTTTATATACTATATATTTGAAGGCAACATATCATGTGCACATAGGTTTTCCGTGTACACATCGTGCACACCAACTAATAAAAGTCACGAACTACGAAAAAATTTGTAGATGTACTTCATAGATTACTCTACCTATGTATAAATTGCATATTCAAATTCAATACATATGAGGACTTACAAAAAAAGAATTTTTGTAAGTCCCGATATGTATTGAATTTGAACCCAATTTTATACATAGGTAGAGTAATCTATGAAGTACATCTATAAATTTTTTCGTAATCAGCTTGTCCGCCAGTTATTCCAGAACCAGCAGAAGTGATATACACTGAATCATCGCTCGGTTCTTCAGATAAGCCGCAGAGATATACATATATCATTGCCGGATTCTAGGTTGAACCGCAGAGATATACATATATCATCGCCGGATTCTAGGTTGAACCGCAGAGATAGTCGAATATCATGCCGGTTGTACAATGAACCGACAAGGATATCTATTATCATCGCTCGGGTTCTCGAGCCAAGCAGTGATAACCCGAGTATCATCTGCCGACCAATCATCGCAGGCGCCCATAAACCAAGTAAAGAATGGCGTGACGAACCGGCAAGTGATGACCTATTCGTAGTAGTGGTAAAAGGATAAAAAATTCTGTTATACTATTTGTCCTCTACGGCAGAACATGTCCTGTGATCCTGATGAATGGCAGATGAATGGATAAGAAGACTTTGAATATCACCGGGTATTCGGTGAATCCAAAACTATGAACAAATTAGGAAAAGTCTAAAATACCCCTGATGAATGGATAGGAAAAGTTTAAAATACCCTTGAGGAATGAATGGTTAGATTTAATTTCTGGCACCCAAAAGAAAAGGGATAACAATAATATCCATCAGTGAAATACTAGGAGACTTAGCTAAGCTTTGCTTATCCAATACATATGTGTAACTGACTAGGTATTTGCAGAAGAACCTGGGACTGTAATTCAGGAAGATAGACCGGTAACTCGTTTGATGGATGGTCATGTTGAGTAGGGGTGAAAACGGATCGGATACGGATGGATAATAGTTCTACCATATTTGTTTTCATATTTTTTTCTCGGATGCGGATATGGATACGGATAGTCCGGATACAAATATGAATACATATAATATCGAATACGGATACGGATCAAATACAAATCGAATCAGATACGGTTTTAAATATTTATCCGAATATGATAACCCCTTAAATTGTACATAAAAAATCAACAGAAACACATAACTAATTGATTTGATCAAAATATTAATGAAAATTGAACAAATGTAAGTATTTTCATTCACTTAGACAATAGTTAGATACCACGTCACAAACAAAATTATATAAGGTTTAGTTTATCACACATATATGATTAGTTCATCATACACATAGACTAAAACACAAAATAAAGGTAATCCTTGCTCGAGAGATACAAATAGAAGCAAACACATAGCACACTAAAAGTTTGATAATACTTAGATATCATATCTCTAGAAAAGTATATAACACTTACATGTAATGACTCAATATTTATATTCTTAGTTGAAATATGTTTAAAATAATAAATTATGTATTTATGAGTTTTATGCATTTTAGCTACTTATTTAATATATTTTCCTATTAAGAATAGAAGTTTTTGAATTTTGAGAAAATTAAAATCTGAAAAATCTTGAAATAATTTTTTAAATGTTATATTGTTACTGGAACTTTCTCAAAAACATTTCATAATTTTTGAAGTTGGTTTGCTAATTTTAATAATTGAAACTTGCTTTAGAGATTAATTAAATTAGAAAACAATTCTGAAATTAAGAAATCTTTTTGGGCCAAAAGAGTAGTCTTGGCTCAGCCCATATATCTATCCGGATACCGACCCACTATTATCCGGATTATCCGAATCCGTATCTGACGGATAATGAGCTATCGAATCAGATTCAGATGTCGACAAAAAATCGTATCCGTATCCGATCCGACAGAATCTATATCCAAAAATATCCAGATCGGTAAGAAAATATCTGAACCATTTTCATCCCTAATGTCGAGAGCTTTCTCCTTCAATATACCGACAATAATACGTGTTATAGTTAAGATTTTATTCTTCTCCACCATAATAATTGTCATTTTCACTTTAATCATGGCGTCACCCTCTTCGTAATAATGCACATCAATCATCCTCTTCCTCCTCTCTATCATCATGGTTGCATTTTGCCCAACAATTCTTCCCCACGGTTTTAACAGAATTCATAGCCACACATGCAGGAAACAAGAACAAGGTGCAACAAATATTGACACAAAGGAATGCGACCAGTACAACGCAGTAGACATTAAAACATGCAAATATAATATAGCGAACATCTGCGACATCAAACATGTGCTTGCGTTTGACACATTAGTGCCACAGTTGCTGTTGTGCAATGTTCACATTACTTCGCATCTTCTGAAGAAGGATGCTAGTACCTACTCTGAATTTGACAGTATCAGCAACAATACAATCTTGGAAAGATTCTTGCACTGGATATCCAAAGGATGGAGCACCTGCCAGAGGCATTCATTAGCAAATCTGTTATAAAGCAGCGGAAGTGAAATAATATGTATCTTTACAAGGTAGATGATTACATGAAGGAACGTTTTACGTTAAAGTAGTGCTCCCATGCTCTAAAAAATTAAATTCATAAATCCCAAGGCAGCACAATTAGTAATGGAGTAGTAGGTTGCTATTATTGAGTTGCATGCACCACCAGCCCACCCAAAAGCTCAAGCTGATGAGGAAAGGTGGGCAATTCACTTATACTTCAATACTCCCCTCACGCAGGCCCTCTCGTGCCTAGGTCGTGGAATAGAAGTGGGCTGCAATTATTTTTAAAATTGCGCCAACCGGGTCTTGAACTTGAGACCTCTTGGCTCTGATACCATGTAGAAAGAAAGAGGAGAGAGGCAATCACCACACAGCAGAATCGCTGGGGTTGCTATCCGTATATATGCCTTGAATGGCTTGCTGTACAAATACAAAATCCCTGAGATCAGGGCAGCCATTCAATGGCCAGCTAATCACGGTATTACAGGAACCATTAAAGACTTGCCAAAATACAAGACTTGCCAAAATACAGGCGCATGCAAATATTGCTTAACACCCGCCCGCAATCGCATAGGGAGGTTTCCAGACGCAAAGATTGGACCGAAAATCTGAGAACAGTTGCACAGGTAGGCTTTTCGTCATGATATCCACGAATTGGTGTGACGATGGTACGTGTAGGACACGAACATCACCGAGGAGACCTTCGCGGACAAAATGAATGTCAATCTCAATATGCTTCGTTAAATCGATCTTTGCACCGGATTGGATGACATGTAAACGGCGTTGACATTGTCGCAGAGACGACGCGCCGAAGTAATGGGGTGATGAAGGTCCGTAGAAGTTGCGCAACCAGCAACACTCGGCGACAAAGATGAGCGACGACGCGATACCCGCGGCACTTGAGCGAGACACGGTGGTCTCGACGCTTGAGGACCAAGACACGAGATTGTCGCCGAGGTAGATGCAGAGTCGAGGTTGAGCGGCGTGAGTCTGGGCACCTGCGCCGTCTGCGTCGGAGTAGGCGGTGATGGAGGTAGCTAGGAGGTGCCGATATGGACACCAACATCGAGGGTTCCATTGACATATCGAAGAACACGCTTGATCATCACGAGATGTGGTTCTCACGGATCATGCATGAAGAGGCATGCCTGCTGAACGGCGTAAGCCAAGTCCGGTCGAGTGAGCGTAAGGTACTGGAGAGCACCTGCAAGTCTCCGGTATTCGGACGGGTCTGCAACTGGTGGACCATCGATGACAGAGAGTTTGGCATGAGTATCCACTGGTGTTGCGGTTGAGTGACACTTCGGCCATGCGCTACGAAGAAGATCCATAGCATATCGGGCGCCGAGAGAAAGAGACCATCGAGGAAGCGCTGAACCGCGATGCCGGAAGAAGTGAAGATCACCCAGATCGGTCATGGCAAACTCAGAGTGAAGTTGTTGAGTAAGTCGGCAAAGCAAGGCAGTCGATGAGGAGGTGAGAATGATGTCATCGACATAAAGAAGCAAGTACGCCAGGTCCTCACCGTCCTTGAGAACGAACAGAGACATGTCTGATGGTGATGCAATGGCCCCGGTCCACGAAGATAGGTAGCTAGCCGGTGGTACCATGCACGCGGTGCTTGCTTGAGACCATATAGGGTCTTCTGAAGGAGGCAAACATGGTCGGGTTTGGCAGAATCAACAAAGCCGGATGGTTGCTGGCAGTGGCGTATCCAGGATTTTGAGTATGGGTGGTCCAATTTAACATAAATTTTTTAAATACCGTAAATCTAACATGCCAATATACAATACAAGTATAGAATTTACCAAAAGTGCATCATGATATATTAATAAGGTGTCTTACGAACATCTTAAAATCAACAACTAAGTATGAAATTTGACTTAAAGAAACTTACACGACTACAATAATTTGAAGAAAATTGCAGTACTACTTCTTGTTGGGTCTACGCTTTCTAATGGCCATGAAAGTGTTCATTATATCTTCTTCATTCACTTTAAAAAAAATATCTCGCTCAATGAATATGATTAGACAATCGTCTAAAAGACTATCACCCATCCTATTTCTCAATGAATGATTGCACGGAAGCTAAAATCAAAATTTTAATTATTTTTGAAACACCCCAATTAACTGATTCGGATTCGACAAAAACAGATTAACCTACGTTCACTAAAATAGTAATTTCTGATGATCCCACCGTTAGATCGATGTGAAATTTTAACTACTGAAAATAGACTCAATTTTCAAGCTAACACAATAAAAATCAGCTCGATCGGAGCTATGGATCTAAAGTTATTTTCTTCGCAATTTTACTGAATCAAACGCCAGACCAAATAAAAATAGATTGACTCACGTTCACCAAAATAATAATTCCCAAAGATCCTACCGTTGGATTGTTGTGAAATTTTAACTGTAGAAACTAGATACAATTTCAAAATTAATACAATAATAATCAATCCGATCGGATCAACGGATCTAAAGATATTACCTTCGCAATATGACTGTCCCAGTAATGACGGGAATTGATCTTAGAGTAATGACAGAAATTGATCTTAAATTTTTGGGTGGACCGGGGCCCACCCGGCCCACCCTCTGGATCCGCCAGTGGTTGCTGACAATAGACGGTCTCAGCAAGGTGGCCATGTAAGAACGCATTTTTCACGTCGAACTGGCGAATCGGCTAGTGACGTGAGGAGGCAATGCTGAGAACGACCTTTATTGTTGCTGGCTTGATCACCGGGCTAAAGGTCTCATCGTAGTTGATGCCGTGTTGTTGAGAATATCCACGGACGACCCAGCGAGCTTTATGCCGAGCAAGAGTCCCATCAGAGTGAAACTTGTGTTTGAAGACCCAGTTGCCTGACACAATATTGGCATGAGCTGGACGAGGAACAAGACGCCAAGTGTTGTTGTCGACCAAGGCTTGGAATTCGTCGGCCATAGCTGAACGCCAAGTTGGATCAGCCAGTGCGCTCCGATAGTTGGATGGAATTGGGGAGGCCGAGGAGCGCGTGATCTGGCCCACCAATAGCTTCGGGGTGGTATCGTGAGGCAGAAGCGCGGGACCCGTCGGTCGGGTCCGGAAGGGACTAGACGAGCGGAGAATCGTTGTCATGTTTCACATGCCTTTTTCGGTACTTCATTTACAGCCGTTGGATTCTAGATTGTTCCAGAAAAAAAATACCACTGCTTTTCTAATATGATTTGGTACCATACTTCAACGATCTGAAATGGCTATACTGGCCCGGATCGACTGGGAGCACGGCCTGATCTCCCAGCATTTGGGTCTATTTAGGGAGTTGTAGATTTTTCTAAGAATTATTTTTTGGTTTTCCAGTTGAAAAGCGATTATATCTTTTCTAAGAGATTGTTTGATAAATAGTTAATTTTTCTTAGTAATAAGCTGTAAAACAAATCTAATCTAACTTTTAGCTTTTGTTAGTCATATATGGCTTCTAAATTATATTAAAAATTGTTTAAAAGTTGAGCAGTTTGGAGCCTAAGTTATATTTGGGACCTATGGGTGACAACCAGATGGGCTATTCATAGCTGTTTGGTGGGAAAAGCCCATATAGGCTTCATCATCTCTAGACTTTTGTTCAAAGAAGAATAATTTAAGATGTTGCACGAAGATTGCTAGAGCTCACTGGTAGAACATGCACCCTTTTTAACGATGTCTTGCACATGTAGACACTATTATATGATGTGGTAATACGCTGCTTGGTTTGTTTGAAATGTTGTTTGTTCGTTTATCTTCTGTTCAGATATGCCAAATCCTAGCAATTAATTTGAAGCAAGTTCAGAGCATGGATGCCCTTTTGAAAAAAGAAAGAAAAAAGAGAAAAAGAAGAAGTCCAGAGCGTGGATACAGAATCTATGTATTGTGGCCATTATACGTATTTAGCGCTGTAAATTACGACGAAGTGTCATACCCATTACATACCCTGTCTGATGGTAATATAAAAGCATATATCAGCTAAATGTGGGGTTTTTTTTTAGCTATCATCTCCGATTTATGCTCACTAAGCCATCTATTAGATGATCAAGTTAAAAACTAACTGAAGCACCGAACTATAAATCCAATCCATGTAATCAAAACAAGTTCCACAACATCATAAAATAGGTACTTGC
Source organism: Guadua angustifolia (assembly GCA_036346375.1). Classification (NCBI taxonomy): domain Eukaryota; kingdom Viridiplantae; phylum Streptophyta; class Magnoliopsida; order Poales; family Poaceae; genus Guadua; species Guadua angustifolia. The sequence continues at coordinate 37,330,698 of CM070512.1, forward strand.
AGGTGGAGCACTGTCCGCTCACCAGCTCCACAAGGACTGCACAATGACCACATAGACCTTTAGGTACCAGGACTGTCATCACCAGATCACCATTGACAACCCTCCCATCAATGGTTATATTCGCCCCTGACGGACCCTCCAAATCCTTAATCACAAGGCTACAACCAAAATCAGGCATTGTCAAGAAAAATATATAGATAAAATCCATCCGAAACTACATTCAGTGAGTTGGCAACATATATGAAGTCACCATCTTGGAAAACAAGATTCGCAGAAGCTGGCAGGCTTACAATTCCAGGGAGTCCCTCAACTATGATACTTTTCACAAAAGAACAGGTAAATTAAAAACTAGTAAAGTGTGGCGACCCAAATAATTAACCTAGGGTAACGACAGTAACCCTATCGTTAACTCTGAGATAATTACACTGATCTGGATATAATAGATAATAAAACATCGAGCGTATCCAACATTTTATCAGTTAATACACCATATTTAGAGTGATGCAATATAAACAATAATTAGATACTGAAATGGAAGCTTTATTACATTCTACTGCCACGTAGGCTACATGTTCAATACATTATCTAAACATAGGATCCAAGTATAACAAAAATATAATACCAAAAGTACTAATTATCCAGACAACTGATAAAGCTGATGTACGATCTACCCAACAATCTATTCCTCCTGATAACCCATATCTTGGTAGTCCTGATCTTGTAGGTGCTTCTCTCCCATGCCTCGTAGCAGAATCCATTGGGATCCATATCCCAACCGGACGCTTGACCACCGAAACCATTCTCTAAGCAAATAGGGATTTAGCAAGAGTGAGTACAAAAGTACTCAGTAAGCATTAATAGCAAAATGCATTATATGAAGTTTTTGCTCCACATCCATCTCAAATGTTGTCTACAACCTTCTGGTGCAACCTTTCCTCAAAAATCATTTTTAGAAAATAGAGTTTTTGTTAGGAAAGTTTTGTTGTTGATTTTACTTATCCAAAGATGATACTAGCACCCATATATGAGGTAGACTTAGCTTCCGTAGCCTCTAATTCAGGAGACAGGTATGAATTTATGATTTGACCCTGCGTGAGGTTTGTACCGTTTACCCATAGTGAACTCAAATATAGTCGAGCACCTGTAACGCTTATCACTACTCAGGTATTAGATATTCAACCCCGATAGCCAATGAGTAGTGGTGTCCTCGATTGTTCCCCACCTACTCTCAGTATACTAGTTGTACTCCTAACTAATTACGTAGTATAGTACTCTGACTAACAATGTAGTACTGTACTCCGAATAACAACGACAGTACTTCACCTAGGGCTTTACATATAAAGCCTAAAAAAACCGGTCGCAGCTGAGTTTGTGTGTACCTCATTGGGCTGAACCAGTGTATCCCGCCTTCACACCTCTCTTAGTTATCTACTTTTATCCCAGTGTGGAGATCATAACACTGTTATAGGACAACTTTTTTTGATCGTTTTCATACAATATGGTTGATACGAATATTACGACTCATTGTTAGAGTGTAGTGATTTATCTTTATATCATAGCCTATGTAGAGGTCCCCACCGGCATGACAATCCTTCTCATTGGCACCCTCTACCCACTATATATATACACATATACCACACCAGCTCCATTCGTTGGAAGAGCCATTTCACGTATTCACAATTCAAGGATTGCAACAACAATCTATCAACACTTGTAGTTATCAATAGCCAACCACTGTCACAGTAGCTCACAAATATCCATTTTTCCAACAATGTTTGGTTTGAGGTTTTATTTTAAAAGATACTTTTCCCATGTAGTGATGATATCTGAAAACATTTAAAAACAATTTCACAAATATAATCAAAGGAAGATTGCCTAGATTTTGGTCAAAAGAATCGTCTTTATCCAATTGGTACTGTGGATCAACGGATAGATTGGAATTAATTCCTAATATTACATAAATATTATATTTTAGTGGCTAATAAATTTTTAAGTGATTTATTGGATCATGCATACTAATAGATTGATTAATATTTTAGCTAATTTGCTAAAAATACATATTTCTTGTTTTTCTCTTTTCTTTTCTCTTATTTCTTTTTTCGATAACTCATTAATTGCAACTATTTTACGCGATTAATAGCATCAATATTATGTTATTATTATTTTGTTTGATCAATTATCTATTTTTACATGTTTTAGAAAGGTACCCATTTTTCCTATCTCTCTTTCTTTCTTTCTTTCTTTCTTTTCTTTTCTCTACTTTTCTTTTCCTTCACCCGGCTGGCATTATCTATTTGGCTCCCTTGGTTCTTCCTTCTTCTCTACTCCTCCTCCCCTCCCTCTCTGGTCTCCAGCCGGTGCCATGGCGGCCTCTGGCCTCGCCGCGTCCACCTTCTGCCTCCACCGGGCCTCTCCCTAGCCTCCTCGAGGCCATGTGCCTAGGCCCTCGCATGTATGTGTGCCCGTGCTACTCACTTGGGCCTCTAGTCTCTGCCATCATCGACTCTGTGGGCAGCTGTTGCCCTCAAGGTCGTTTCCTCTCCCTATTTCCCCTTGGCCCTTGGCTGCCATTGCTGGCCTCCCTAGCTCGGCCCCGCTCAGCTTCTACCCCGATGGCTCTGGTCATGCCCCACTTGGACCTTGCGACCACGGCACGGCTATGTTGCCGCTGACGCCTGGCTAGGCTTCGGGCCTCGTGCCACGAGTGGACTGCGCCCGGTTTCCCCTCATCGCAGTCCGTGTGACTGCGCCCCTGCCTACTGTCGACTTCACCCTTTTTCTTACTTTTCTCTACTCAAGTTCTTACTGGATGCATGATTAATCTAGTCAAATGCTTGTTCTAGTGATGTTGAACGGTAATACTCGGTCTATGATGATCTTAAGATTGATGCTCGGGTTTTGGACACTGCCGTGATGGCACCCCTTAATCTACCATGCGTCGGGGAGCTTGAGTGGGTTACTGGGCACGCACGGTGCAACCCCCACAGCATCAACTAACTAGGACCACTAATCTAACTATTGATTTTAGTCTCTACTTGATTTTTGCTACAACTATCCCTATGTTGATGCTACTGGATAAGTTTGGGGATGGTTGCCTGGAATTGAGGTAAGTGGAAATGAAGTGATGGTTGTGGATGGATGGTACTGTGGTGGTGATGAAGGAGTGGCTACCTTCTTGGACTTGCTCTTAGCTTGGTGCTCCTTGTGGCTCTTTCTTGCTTGAGCTCCTAATTGTCTTTCTCCTACGGTTCCTCAGTGTTTGGTGGCCTTCTGGTCTTGGCCCTTTCTTGGCTGGCTCCATCTTCTTACTTGAGCTCTAGGGTGGCTTGCGCTTGGTGGTAATCCTGGTGCTTCCTAACTTGTGCTTGCTTGGGAATTGCTCCTAGTGGTTTGTGGCTTGTGCTTGAAACTTTAGCTTGCCTAGGGGCTTGCTACTGGAGGCTTGGTTGGCTTTGTGGCTATGTGCTTCCTGGTGGTTGTGCTCTTTGAGGCTTGCGCTTAAATGCCTGGGCATGGCTTGCCTTACGCCCTAAGGTTTCGATTGGAGGATAGCTTTGGCTGGGGTTGGCTCTATCCTAACCCATAGTGTGCTCAAATCTATCAATTTCACTGTAGAAATTCTTACCTTTTTATTGTAGAAAATTTATTTTTCCGCCGTGAGATATTTTTACTCTTCGAGTGTCTACGAAATAAATTCACAAGTTTGTATAATTGCCGAATGATGAAACCTAATTTTGTGAGAGGTATCGATTTGGCTCCGGAGGAATATGGTATCTTAGTGAGCGATACCATCTTATATGGGTCTGACGGCAACTCTACCCCTTAAATTTTCTTGCCTTTTTAAATTATTGCTTTTTATTTCTATATGCAAATATATTGACATGCAGACTACAGATGAAGATCACAAAAACATAGATTTTAGCAATCTTGTAAAATTTTTATGTTTGCGATGTAATTAATTATTTATGTAATTTATTTTTGTAATTCAAAATTATAATTAATTTATTAAGCCATATATTTAATTTTGTTGCACAAATTTGTAATAATTAAGGTGTATGAGTAATCTTTGCTAATTAATTTAATTATGCAAGAAAATTTTAGTTTAATAATCTCATTTGCGAAAAGGTAAACACTCAGCTTATTTCATAAACTTGCCGGTATTCCTAACGATCAATGGTCTTTCAGACTTCAGAGTTGTAGTGCAAACCATGGTCTTGATGTGACCGTCTATTTTGATAAGTGAGACCATTTTCCATGCCATATCAGTATTAGACAGGTCCTAAATTCAGCCTGACAAGGTGTAGTTGTATAAAACACCACTTCACTTAGATTTGCTTTAACCACCACAAGCACAGGTCACATGTCAACACTTACAGATGCAGGGAACATCAAAATATTGCCCAAATTCAGGACAAAAAATTTCCATTCATATCTGAATTTATTACATTTGGACTCTACATCAATGACTTGCTGCTAGACTCAGGACTTCACCACACACACAGGAGCGCATTGAGCCAGGTTCCTCGTAGGAAACTGCAGACTTCATCTTAAGAAGACACCAATGCTTAAGAATCTAAGTCAGCCAAGATTAATTTTACAGAACAGCCAGCACAGTCCCCAGACCTAAGGCGGTTCAAACAATTTTTGCATGCATCACTCATTCAGTTCTATTCCTTTCACTGCTACAAACGGGTAGTAAACAGCATTTTGTTTTTGGCAGCTAGTGCGTTTTACGCTCCGTCGCTGTGCATTTCGTTTGTTTGTTTTTTTACCCTGTTTCAACTTTTCATGATTGAAACACAAACGAGCACACGGTAAGCTTTTTCAAGGGCTTTAAATAAGGACAACTCTTTCATCAACACATCCAATTTCAATTTTAACTTTAGCTTTACACACAAATGAGGGTATCACAATTCAGCATCACTTTATCAGGTATTCATTACGCATCACCGATGGGAAGTGTTCAGAGGGGATAGCACAAACGCAAGCGGATTGCTCTTCACTGTGAAGAAATCTTTAGTTATCCAACTGAAGACGGAGATGGATGTCTTCTTGGCAGGAACCACTACAGGAAACAGGGAAATTAACATCGGTCATATTAATTAACGTCGGTCCAAGAATAAGCCGATGTTAATTAATTAATTAACGTCGGCCGACAGGTTACCGACGTTAATTAATTAATTAATGTCGGCTTATTCTTTGGCCGACGGTAACTAGTTAATTAACGTCGGCCGAAATCCCTGGCCGACGTTAATATTTGCGATAAGGCTCGTCTTTTCGCCGCCCCGCACAATCACCGCCAAATCAATCCTCAATTCGCGCTGCCCCTTCTTCGCGCCCGCCCCTACGCCGGCGCTCCCGCCCGCCCGCTACGCCCGGCCGATCACAAGACGCCGCCCGCCGCCCACGCCATCCGCACCTACCCTGCCCCGCGCCCTGCCTCTTCAGCGTCGCCGCTGCCCTGCCGGCGCGCCGCCCTCGCCGCGCCCTACCCCGCCCCTTCGCGCCCGCACATTGCCTTGCCAGCGTCGCCGCCCTCGCGCGCCCAGCGCGCCTCTGTTGACCAGCGCCCCTGCCCCTTCAGCGCGCGCTGCCCCTCGTCGGACCAGCTGCCGCCCGGGCGCGCCTGCCCCGACCCGCCTAGGCTCCGCCGCCGCCCAGGCTCCGCCGCTCGGGTATGTAAGCAAGCGGTTGCTGCTTTTGTTTCTAGAAAAATATCAATGTGCTTGTTTCTTTTGATTCTAGATAATATCATTGTGTTTGTGCTAGAAAATATCAATGTGATGTTTAAAAGATTTGTTTTGGCTGTGAATATATTGTGAAGAGGAGAGGTTCTGGTGTTCAGAAGTTAAGAGAAGTCTGGTGCTGTGATGAGGTTTTGGGATGGGGTTTTGGTGCTGTGATGAGGTTTTGGGATGTGCTGTGATGAGGATATAATTCTATCCAAGTAGAAGTTCTTTTACATTCATATGTAGAAAAGGTGCCATCTTTGTTCTACAATAAAAAATGATCAGCTGTTAACCAGATGATTTTCACAGCTTAGAACGATGCCAACAAAGACATTAAAAAATTTGAAGTGTTGTGACATCCATGGTACAGTATCAATTAGCATTTCATATTAACTGCTCAAAGTTATTGACTCCATAGATCCATATGCTTTGATTTCCAAAATTAATTGCATACATTTCATATGCTTTGATTTCCAAAATTAATTGCATACATTTCATACCCATTGTCCCTGGGAAATTGAGCAAATCAAGTGCGTGGATTTTGACTCCATAGATCCATATGCTTTGATTTCCAAAATTAATTGCATACATTTCATACCCATTGTCCCTGGAAATTTGGTGGGGCAGATTCATTTCATATCTCCTTGGTGAACACAACTAGTAACATTTGTGGTTTTCATGTCATATATACATGTAACAATTTGGCTTCCTAGGATTATGAATGGATATGCTAGGAAATTGTAAAATCATGTTAGATGACTTAATTTTGGAGAATTCATACCACGAATGATAGAAGGCAATCAACAGCATCATGCAGCCTTTCTCTTTCTGTTGGATCCCCAACATGGTTGCTTGAGATCTTTGACAGCAACAATAGGGCCTGGAGATGGAATCATGTACGATTTTCTAGAATATTAAGAATAGACAAAATTGAAACCTTTGGGAAATCAACAACAGATCAAAGTATATATGCATTTTATTATTGTGTACAACATTGTTGGCTCTACTTGAACTAATTAAGATTAGGCTATATATGATACTTATCTGACAAATAATTTCACTTGTTGATATTAACACTAAAAAGATTGAGCAAAGATCCAATGACCTTAAGTGCTTCTGCTGTAGTGTCAGATACAGCCCATCCATTGTCTGCACTTGAAAGAGTCGATGAACCCTTTGATCTATGGTGATGTCAATAACTTTGGTCACCAGGATGATTCCTCAGAACCTTCAAGCACGAACACGCACATTTTGTTACATTATTTTCTGTAAGAGTTAGTTTATAAATTTAGAAGTTAAAAGAACAAACCTGTGAATTTTTCATGAATGCATGGGCTCTCTCAAGAGTTGGACCGTACTCATTAACTAGATCCGTAGCGCAAAATGCTTGAATTATGAATGCTATCTCCCAGCTCTGACAGCCATCGTATACCTATCATTGATAGAATAATACACCGCAGCTGTTCACACTGTTAATTAGATTTATATGGTTTTGGAGTGGTACCATGATGCAAGACGCGTGGGTCAGTAATGAACTAATGATGCATATGTTGGTAGAGGCATGACAAAATACATAGATAAATTTGATATATTGATTTGTCACATGTTTATTTTTTTAAAATTTATATATCCATTCTGTGCTTATAAATATATATTTGAGTAATGGATTATCGTCGGATTTTTATTTTTGATTTCAAATCACATAGTGTCACGAAACCTATGCGTCACCCGTTTCGGATCGGCATGTCTCACATGTGTCACATGTGAGATGTGCTGGTCCGGAATTGTCCCTTTTTTGGACAGCCTCGGAGTGGATGACAAAGTGCGCGGTATTTATGATGAGCCACAGAGTGCGAATGAAATTTGGCGTCATAACCTGTTGTTCTCCCCGCACCATATCCAAGGCGTGCGGTGGAGAACAAATAAGTTATGCCGCCAAAATTTTATTCGGACTCTACAGCTCGCTCATAAATCCGTGCTTTCTCGGCCACCCTTGGGTGGGTTTAGGACATATCCTTTCCTATAGATGTAGGGTCGTGATATATAGAAACAAAATGAACCTTATAACTGTTGATTTAACCTATATAGCCTCAAGTATGGGTGACGACCGCCGATGGATGTATGAAGGTTGGGAGAAAAGTGGGGCTCACTCGACTGAGTGGACGGTCAAGGCTACCGCTTTTGTCGACCGTGCCTTCTCTATGTCTAGTACTGTTAAGGTGAAGTGCCCATGCAGCAAGTGCCGTAATTTTCACCCCCGGGACAAGAAATCGATGTCCCTGCACCTGTGTCGGTTCGGTTTCATGCCAAGCTTTGAGTTGTGGGTACATCATGGTGAGTCACGTGCTCAAGGACCTCAAGTTGTGGTTGAAGAGGAAGATGATAGGGCGGACGATGATAGGATGGATGAGATGCTAGAAGCTTTGCGTCCAGAGATTAACCTAGACTCGGAGGATCCGCCAACACGTGAGGTTCGGAGTTCTTTGAGCTACTTAAAGCTTCGAAGAGTCATTGCACGAACACACGAAAGTGACCCACTTGCTTTTTGTGGCTGACTCATGGCCATTAAGTCCAAGTATTTCTTTTCCAATAATTGTTACAATGATCTCGTGGAATTGATCTCGATATCGCCGCGAATCATAAGATGCCTAGAGACATGTACCAGTCTAAGAAGTTGTTGTGCGGTCTCGGTATGAAGTATAAGAAAATTGATGTGTGCAAGGATAACTGCATGCTTTTCTGGAAGGAGCATGAGAAAGAGAAGCATTGCTTAGTGTGTAAAAAACCAAGATTTGTCGAGGTGGTGAACGAAGAAGGTGAAAAGGTAACGACCGATGTTGCACACAAGCAACTTCGGTACATGCCTCTCACACCTAGGCTGAAGCGGTTGTTTATCTCAAAACGAAGTGCCAGGCACATGAGGTGGCACAAAGAAGGTGTGCGTGAGAACGACGGAGTAATGGTGCACCCGTCAGATAGTGAGGCATGGAAGGCTCTAGATAGCTTTGACGAGGACTTTGCGAGGGATGCGAGAAATGTTCGCATTGGGTTGGCAACCGATGGTTTCACGCCTTTCAACACAACCGCCGCATCATACTCGTGCTGGCCAGTTTTTGCTATTCCATACAACCTTCCACATTCCCTTTGCATGAAATATGAGTTTATGTTCCTGTGCCTCATCATACGGCCCCGAACATCCCGAAAGCGCCTCAATGTGATGCTCAAACCCTCGATCAAGAGCTGAAAAAATTATGGACGGGGGTAGAGGCGTATGACTGCTACAAGAAACAGAAATTCAACCTTCATGTTGCATATTTGTGGTCTGTCTATGATTTCATGGCCTATGGTATTTTTGCTGGCTGGAGCTGTCATGGAAAGTTGACATGTCCGATCTGTGGTTCAGACACTGATTGTTTTCGCCTTGTAAATGGTGGAAAGATCTGTTACTTTGATTGCCATAGGCGTTTCCTGCCCCTGAGACACGCCTTTAGGTTCCAGAGGAATGCCTTCCGTAAGGACACAGCTTGTCGAAGGGTTCGCCGAAACGTCTAACTGGGCCGAAATTGCTGATATGCTGAGTAAATTGGTGGAGAAAGAAGATGGGTTTGAAGGGTTTGGAGAGGAGCACAACTGGACTCACATTTGTGGATTATGGGAGCTCCCATATGCGAAGGCCTTGATTCTGATGCACAACATTGACGTCATGCATCAGGAACGTAACGTTGGTGAAAGCATTATAAGCACGGTCATGGATATGACGGACAAGACAAAAGACAACCTAAAGGCCCGAAGAGACTTAGCAGAGATCTCAGAATCGCCAACACTTGAGCTCACCGGCAGCGGGGGTAAGCCCACGCTCCATTTTGCCTTAAACCTAAAGAAAAGAAAGAAGTGTTGAGGTGGATGAAGAAATTAAAATTTCCGATGGTTACATAACGGGATTGAGACGAGCTGTGAATGTGAATATGGGAAGCTAAATGGGTTGAAGAGCCACGATTACCACATAATCATGGAAAGACTCACTGTAATGTTTTGTGGGTATCTTAATGATAATGTGTGGAAGGTGCTAGTGAGCTAAGTTATTTCTATAGACAATTATGTGCTAAAGAAATATCGAAAGACATGATGGAGAGGTTGGAGAAAGAGATACAGTGCTTGTATGCAAGATGGAAAAATATTCCTCCGGGTTTCTTCAATCCAATGCAACATCTACTTGTTCATCTACCTTCTGAAGCTAAGGTAGGTGGCCTATTCGATATAGGTGGATGTATCACATTGAAAGAGCTCTAAAGAAACTTGAGCTATGGTTGGCAATAAGGCAAGAGTTGAAGGGTGCATTGCGTAGCATTTTCTCTAAAAGAGATATCATATTTCTCGAGTGTATACTTTGCGGAGGAACACAAAGTCCATGCTCCCACGATGCGGTACCATGTAGACGAAGAGACACCTTGTAGTGACCTCATGATTTTCCAATGGAGAGGCACTACCGTTGGTAGTTATCGCTTACTATTACACCGGAAGAAAAGAAGTGCGCTTTCTGTACATGTACTCCAATATGGAAGAGATGGAACAATATTTCACGTAGCGTTTACTTTGTACATGTCAATCAAGCTATGCCGCCAAGACATCATTCATTTATGTATCCATTTACGTTTTCATTTACAGTGAATTCGATAAGCAGAATTGGATGTCTATTCGTCAACCAACTGCCAAGCAACTTAATACGATGCGTCGGGATGGAATAAATGGGGGCCCTAATTTCATCACTTGGTTTCGAGATCATGTAACACCTTCACATCCTATAATATTCTGTAATGTTACGTTTCAATATATTATAAATCTTATACAACTTCGAATCGTATTTTGTTGGCAGTGCGTGAAATATGGGAAAGTCCATGAGGACTTGCTTCAGCTATCCTATGGCCGCGTAACTGTTAAAAGCTATGGGTGATACGACGTGAACGGGTTTCGGTTCCATTCAACCAAATTTGAAGCTGGTCGTCCTCTTGCGGCCACAACAAATACTAGAGTTGTAACTAGGGCAATCGATGCACAAGGGATCGAAACAAATTTCTATGGAATCATTCAAAACATTCTCGAGTTCAAGTTTGCAGGGAATAAGGAGCTCAAAGTAGTCTTTTTCGATTGTGTTTGGTTTGATAGCAAACATGGGACTCATCAAAACCAGTATGGGATGGTAGAAGTCAAACACAACGAACAGCTACATGGCTATGACAATTGTATCCTTGCTCACCAAGTTGAGCAGGTGTATTATATGCCATATCCATGCACAAGACTGAGTGCTTGGTGGGTTGTGTACAAAGTGAATCCCCGAGAATGGTTACATACTCCTGGTGATGCTGGTTACCTTGATAGCCAGCTGGAGGCCATGGAGATTGCTGAGGTTTTCCAAGATGAAGAATTGCCAAGCACTTTTGATATAGAGACTGGTCCAGGTCTCGATTCTTTAGTCGGAGACCGTGGAGATATAACGATTCCTAAGAAATAGAAAAGACAACCAATCAAGAAAAAAATAACATATCGTCCCTTAGAAAGAAGGAGACTACATCATCGTGACATTGATGAATTTTGACAAGTAAATTTAAATTTCTGTTTTTAATTCTCTAATTTTGTGTGTTTATTATCTTGTTCATTCGTTCATTAATATTGTTGTTGTACTAACTTGATATTTTTCTTTCAACAGGATGCCCCGATCAATCAAGCAGCTGGCGAAGGGACTCCTCGGTGGTAGGAGGAAGTCCAGTAGTTCGCGCGATGAGGAGGCCTTGTTTCAGGGTAGCGCTTCAAGCGCAAGTAGACGGCGTGCTTTGTTGAGTCAAGTGGATCCTGAGGTAACTAAGCTTTTGATGTGTACTTTGTGTCAAAACATAAATATGACATAAATATAACTGTCTTGTATTATTTCGCAGGATGAGACATCGCCGGAGGAAGAAGTGGCTGCTGCCATGGATGTTGATGAGGGTCAGGAGGTTGATGTTGATGCAGGTAAACTAGAATGTTATATTCTCTTAATTTATTTGATTATTATCTTCTTTATTCATTCATTATTATTGTTGTTGTAAGTGGGATCGATGAGGATCAGGAGGCCGATGTGGGCCAAGGGATGATGCAGAGAAGAGGACCCAATGGGTGGGGATCTGACCGAGGGTTCTCTAGGAGCCCTTTGAGGTTTAGGAGGAGCCATCTTGCCCGCCTCCAGGCGCCCAGACGGGAGGAGGACAAGGTTGTGATCACACTGTTGGCGATAGGTTTGTATTTTCTAAACCATGTCTTATTTCATTTCTTTCCGAAATGGAACTATATCATTTATATGTCTTGCGTTCATGGGATGACTCGGGGTTTGACGGCAAAGGACACCATAGGCGGGTTAACTACGTGCTAGGTAACCTCTGCCGCTTGCACTACCCCGGGTTGGTCACAATGACCAATGGCAAGCAATTTGTTGCTACTAGTTGGGATCATTACCCTTGCTCCTAATGCCGAGCACTTGAATGCTCGAGGCGCTTTGGAGTGACTTTTGGGTAAGATTCTCGTGCCGATTGGTATTGGTTCAACTGTCGATTCTTTACTATTCTAACTATTCTTTGTGATGAACAATTGCGAAGCGTTACTGTTTGGTTGGCGGTGCGAGACATGGAGCATGCTCGAGAGTTTTCCATGTAAATGCACGTCGGGTGACCAAAGATGCATTGTCTAATGCTCGGATTCAAGCAACAAATCTTTACTTAAGGTGCATTAAAGGGCAGCGGATTAACAGGACTCATGGTCTTCGAAAGTTACTTGACCGAGGAACGATGAGGCGGGTAAAACAACAAATATTGGAGCTATTTGAGTTTAACGTTTCTTGGTAATGTTGTTTTAATGTATTAATATCTTTATGCAGGTTATGATTCCATGGTTGGGGGACCGTCCAAAAGCTTACCAGGTTCTTTGCCGGCGTTGGGCTTCACCTGAGTTCATCTCCAAGTCAAAAAAGAACCGAGACTGCCGAGGCAAAGAATCAAAGCACACGTATGGCGCCGATGGACATATGCGTAAAGCTAAGCACATGGTAAGTCCGGCCGTATCAATCTTTTGCAAAATACATGTTACCAAGTATATATATGCACCTAACTTATGTCTCACAGGAGGCTCGGACCGGTGTTGGTGAGTGATATTGAAGTGTACGTGGAAGGTCATAAAGGTCGAGACCCGACACACCCGAAAGTTGCGGTCATGACTGACTATTGATCGGTGGTTAGTGGTCACAATTTTGATTCAATTCAAATTAAGTTGTTTGATTTGCGTTCCCATTTAAATTATGCGATTTGGTTATGTAGGAGAAATATGGCGAGAAATGGTCAAGCACCATGGTGAAGACTATGATTGGAGGAAGGAACCGCTTGACGGCGTAGCTGTGCATGCTAATGGAGGCGGCAAGGCCTATGGACGGTGAGATGTCATACCTTCTAAAATTTCATGAAGTCATAATTTCAAGTGCTCAAGCCTTTGTGGTCACGCATTTTGAAGGTACTCCATGTTCACTGGAGTGATCGACTCGACGGTGGTGCGAGCTGAGAGGGGATCTTCTTCGTCCCAGAGCTCGGGGCTTGGTAGTCGTCGCTCCTCAGCGCAGGAGTTGGAGGTTACTAGGCTGCGTGAGGAGCTGCGCCAACGTGATGATTATGCAAGGGTACAGCAAGAGTACTACACTTCATATAATGCACAACAGCAATCGACGATTCAAGTAAGTCCGAGTCTTCAATCTATTGCATTTAGAGAATCTATTAATTCAAAATACTTATACATTGTATTTGTAGGCAATGTTCCGGCGATGGGGCAAAACATTGTCTTTCCACTGTTCATTGCCGCCGCCACAATAGGGATGTATCCTCTGGCACCTCCTGCAGCTCAGGTATTCTTGCTAAACATTGTGAATCGAGTTGAACTTAGTCAATCTAGCTAATATTAGTTTGTTGTACCTAATCTTGTTCAAACTAGCTACATTTAGTCAATCTAGCTAAACTTAGTCATTTCTAGCGAGACTTAGCGAATCTAGCAAGACTAAGTATCTCTAGAGTTAAGTTTGATGAATTTAACGATATTTAGTTCATTTTTGCTAAACTTGGTCCGTTCTAGTTAAACTTTGTAAATGTAGTTAAATTTACTCAATATGGCTACACTTACTAATTTCTAGCTAAACTTAGTCAAAACTTGTAAATCTAGTAAAATTTGATCAATCTAGCTATAATTGTTGCCTTATGTAGGGATCATCGGCACACGAGTCCCCGTTTTACAGTACTCCACCTCCAACGCTTGCAGCACCTGCAGATCCGGCGGTTCGTTTCTTACTTGTTTTCTTATGATACATTCATTCTTATATTATTGTCTAATCTTGCATTTTCTTGTGTAGGGAACCGATGGTCCAACTGCCTTTGTCAATCGCTCTTTGCTTCCGGATCAAGCGGCGAACTCCAATAATCCGATGATGGCCGGCAGCTTCTAGATTGTTTCATAGTTGTGTCACTTTGGACGTGTATGATTCGAGTTGAACTTTGGATGTATTTGTAGTTGTGTCACTTTGGCCTTTTTTGGATGTTATGACAATTTGATTATATTATGATGGATCGATAACTTGATTATATGCATGTTCTGTGCTGGATTGATTATATTCATGAATTGTATGTGTTGATGTGTGAATTGTTGTCAATGTTGATTATATTATGTATTTGTAGGATCGAAATATACTAATGTAGCAATCAGAGGGGGGGTGAATGATTACGCGGAAGCTAAAATAAAAATTTTCTTGATTCACAAAACCCTCTAAACTAATTATGAAATATTGCTCTCGGTTTCAGCAAAAACAGATTAACAGATGTTCACTAAAACCGTAATTCCTGAAGATCCAACCGTCGGATTGATGTAAAATTTTAACTGTATAAACTAAATTCAAATCCGAAACTAACGCAACAAGAATTAGGTCGATCGGATCCACGGATCAAAAATTATAAATCCTGCAAGCTTGCTGTGATAGAATATGACGAAAATCAAGCAAACCCTAATTTCGTGATTAATCACAATCTACAAAAGATTAACCAACAAAACTTTGAGTAACACTAAATTAATGCCCTAAGAAGGTTTTAGATGGATCAAATCAAAATTAAACTTGTTGAATAAAAGGACAATGATTCAATCTAAAATCAAAACATGCATGCAAAAGCGAAGAACGAGAAAAATAAGCGAAAATAGCAATTGAGATTCTCAGTAGTGCGAATCATCGTAGCTTCACGTATAAGCAGTAGCATCGCCAAGCACCGAAGTCCAAACTTCCTTCATACTGCCGTCTCGAAGCCTCGAGGAAAAACTCACATAAACCGGCCTGATTTCTTTTTCTTCTCACGCCAGAGACAATGAATCACGATCAATCTCCAAAGGAAGCTTCAATTTCCACACGACCGAACGACAAACAAAATGCTCGTTACGCATGCATGCGCCGCTGCCTTTGTTTCTTCACGCTGCCAGCAAGAACTAAAAACAGCCGCGTCTCAGCCCTTCTGCATGCATGCGAAACCACACGAGAATATCTAGTCGGCGAGACTTTTCGCTAGAAGCACAGCCGCCGCTCGAACCAAAAAGTGACGCATGAAAAACGGCTCCCCCTCCGGCCGCCACAAAAGACTTAATTTTATTGATTAGATTTTCCAGGGTTTTTATACACCTCAAAACCCTAACACATGTATGCATATCCACTTGGTCCAATAACACATGGTCCAATATATGCATACAACCCAAAATTCACACATGCAGGCGTACGGCCCGCCTGCCGCACTCACGTGACTAACCAGCCTTCGTGTGCACCGTTCTCAGCCCGAACGTCCCGCATGACATCCTCGACCACGGGACCTCGATTCCTCCACGAACCTAGTCCCGAACCTCGGTTCCTCCATGAACCTAGTTCGGTCCGTCATCGACCACGTTAGCCCTCGAGCAACACCTGCACACGAATAAACAACAACCAGTCCGAGCACAAGTCCACGACTTGACTCAAGGTTAATCCATGCAACCACTCACACGAGTGCATTGCATCAAGCAAAACCATCATGCTATCACCAGCATAATTAAAACATCTCAACATAGCACATGCACAAGCACCACACATGCCATAACCAAAATCACTTTACAATGCCAATTTCACCATTCAACCAATTTTTCATCACATGATCTCACAATCTCCCCCTTGATGAAAACATTGGCAACACCATTTGGAAACGAACATTGGCATTCACCTTACAATAGCAACACCATTTTTAAAAGAAGTAAAGTGACCAAAAGAAGAAGAACAAAAATCTCCCCCTATCTAAAAAGAAATCTCCCCCTATGACAAAGAGAAACTCCCCCTAACAGAAAGAGGAAATGTATGTGTGAATGTGCAATGTGTGACCAAAAAATTTCTCCCTTTGACTCTAAAATTTCTCCCCCTTTGACAATGTGTTCATCAAGAATGCAAAAAGAGAGCAAAAAGAAACTTCTCTCCTTTTATGTTTGTTGTTTTTTTTTTTATGTCTTGAGCATTATGAATCATGCATAAATGTAACAACTTGATCACCAAGTCATGCTATCAACAAGATACTTGCACCCTCAAATCTACACATAAACAATGTAGAGTAAGCATAACTAGAAATCAAATACTATTAACGATTTTTGCATGGCATGATCTCCCTTTCTCAACAATCTTAAAACCTGAAAACATTGAATTTTTGTGCACTTTATTTGTGCTTTGAAAAACTGATTCATTACTTTGATTGCAACAATAACAATTGCAAGGAATTACATGCACCATCAGCCTTACTTTTCAACCATGCCAAGCAATCACAAGCTTAAGGTTTCATGGTTTCGGTCATACACAACCTCTCCCAAGTTCATATCAAAGTGCAATGATAAGCAGTCTCGGTAAAGAAGAAGTGCGATAGTACATAACCTTGTTCTTGCATTTATCAACAATCACTCTTTTAGCTTTAGCACTTAACTTTCATATTTAGCACTTTTTGAGCAGGATCAAGATAGCCAAGAAAGTTCAACCATGACAAGATTTAATTCAAGTTGTCATTCCATTTAAATAGTCATGACATAAACTACACCATATATGTATATACAAGAAGTTGCAAACACCTTGTAACATAAACATGGCTTCAAATGACATATGTGTATGAAATACAATGCTCAGTACTTTTTATTGTTTTTCATTTTTTTTGGTTTTTCAATTAAGAAACACACAAAATAAAAAGTATGTTACAAAATATTACAAAAACTTCAAAAAACTCCCCCTCAAAAATAGCCCATTGGGTGAATCAACCCAAGTTCTCCCCGAATAAAAGCAAAACGAGAAGAGGATAAAGGTTTTGTGAAAATATATGCCAATTGATGTTCAGTATCCACATGATGAAGCACAATATTTCCCTTTTCTACATGATCTCTAAGAAAGTGAAATCTGATTTCAATGTGTTTTGTTCTAGAGTGTTGCACGGTGTTCTTAGCAATGCATATTGCACTAGTGTTATCACACAACAGAGGAACACTATCCAAGTTAACCCCATAATCTTTAAGTGTAGCTACTATCCAAAGAATTTGAGAACAACAACTAGCAGTGACTACATATTGATTCAGAGTTGATTGTGCAATGAAGATTGTTTTCTAGATGATCATGCAATAAGTGAATTACCCAAGAAAAGACATGAGCCAGATGTGCTTTTTCTATCAATTCTACAACCTCCAAAATCAGCATCAGAGAATGCTCTTAAACTAATGCATGAGGAAGCAGAAAGCCATATACCAAAATCTTGAGTACCATGGAGATACCTGAAGATCCGCTTGACAGCTTGTTGATGTGAAACACGTGGAGAAGCTTGAAAACGAGCACACAAGCACACAGCAAATTGAATATCCGGCCTTGATGCAGTGAGATATAACAGAGAGCCTATCATGCTTCTATACTCCTTTTGATCAACAATCTCACCATCTTCATCCGGGTCAAGTGTGCAAGTGCCTCCCATGGGTGTCATGATCGGCTTACAGTTTTCCATCCCAAAGCGATGAAGCAAATCTTTTATGTACTTACTTTGATGAACAAAAGTACCTTCCTTCGTTTGTTTGACTTACAGTCCCAAAAAGTAAGTCAACTCACCCATCATGCTCATCTCAAATTCCTTTCTCATGGTTTCTGAAAACTTAGACACTAAAACATGAGAGGAACCACCAAAGATAATATCATCAACATAAATCTGGACGAATAGTTGATCATTGACTTGCTTGAGTAAAAAGAGAGTTTTGTCAACCTTTCCCATTGTAAACCCATTTTCAAGTAAAAAGGTTTTTAGCCTATCATACCATGCTCTAGGGGCTTGTTTTAATCCATACAAGGCTTTGGACAATTTGAACACATGATCAGGAAATTTGGGATTTTCGAAACCAGGAGGTTGCTTAACATATACTTCTTCATTAATATAGCCATTAAGAAAAGCACTTTTCACATCCATTTGATACAGTCTAAAACTTTTAGATGCAGTAAATGCTAAAAGAATTCTAATGGCTTCAATTCTAGCAACAGGAGCAAAGGTTTCATCAAAATCTAAACCTTCAACTTGAGAAAATCCTTGAGCAACCAATCTAGCTTTATTCCTGACCACAACACCATCCTCACTTTGTTTATTTTTGAAAACCCATCTAGTTCCAATTATATTAAAATCGGAGGAGGTGGAACAAGCTTCCAAACTTTGTTACGCTCAAAATTCTCTAATTCCTCATGCATGGCATTGATCCAAGATTAAATCGGTTAATGTATGAGATATATCTTTGGGTTCAAAAGAAGCAACAAAAGCAGAGTGAGCATGAGAATCGGGAGCAATAAACCGGATCGAGTGACTCTCTCATTTAAATCTCCAATCATTTGTTCGGTGGATGTCTTCTTTGAATGTGCAAAGGAGTCAGAGCTTCGAACCTTCTCCTTCTTCTTCTTCGTTTTCAGCATGTACGAAGATGTTGTTGCTTGAGGATGCTCATTTGTAGGTGATGTAGTGGTAGGTGCGAAAGAGGTACAATTTGGTTGTGCAATAGGAATCAACACTTCATCCTCATCATCATTATCATCATCAACAAAATACTCTCCCCACGAACATATGCACTGTTCCTACATCAATTGGACTAGTGCCGGACTAGCCTCATCGAAAGTGATTTCACATGTTTCTACAATTTTGTTAGTCTCCAAAACAAGTGCACGATAACCACGTATGAGCGGGATATCCAAGAAAGATGCCATCGGTTGATCTAGCTTCAAATTTATCAAGATTTCAGATTTCAAGACAAAGCATTTGCATCCAAAAACTCTGAAATGAGATACACTAGGCCTATGACCAAAACGAAGCTCATAAGGAGTTTTGCTTAGCTTTGATCTCAAAAACACTCTATTAGAAACATAGCATGCGGTTGAGATTGATTCAGCCCAAAACTTCCTAGGAGTGTGATGTTCATCTAGCATAGTCCTAGCCATCTCAACCAAGGTTCTATTTTTCCTTTCAACTACACCATTCTGTTGAGGCACTCTAGGTGAAGAATATTGATGATCAATTCCTTTTTCAATACAAAAGTGATCAAAAGAAGAATTCTTGAATTCAGTTCTATTATCACTTCTAATAGTTCTAAGTGCTCCTGGGTGATCAACAGATAATCTAGTAACAAGACTTCTAAAGTGACTAAAAGCCTCATCTTTAGATACCATAAAATAAACCCAAGAGTATCTAGAATAATCATCAACAATGACCAGTACATACCATTTGCCTCCAAAGGATTGAACTCGAGAAGGTCCAATAGTATCAAGATGTAGTAGCTGTCCTGGAGCGTTTGTCATCACCATGGTAAGAGGTAGATGTGAACCTGCAGTCATCTTACCATGTCTATAAGAAGAGCATACTAGATCGCTATCACCATTAAGCTTAGGCAAGCCACGAATAAGATCTAAACCACTAACACGAGTTAGATGATCAAAACCAATGTGACCAAGTCTACGATGCCAAAAGAATAAATCTTTAGAAACATTGGCAACTAGACACCTATACTTAGAAGAAAGTGACACATCAAAATCAGCTTTAAAAACTCTTCCAAAGCGTGAAATCCTGGAACACAAGGTCTCTGAAGCATCTAA
The DNA here is from genome assembly GCA_036346375.1 of Guadua angustifolia. NCBI lineage: Eukaryota > Viridiplantae > Streptophyta > Magnoliopsida > Poales > Poaceae > Guadua > Guadua angustifolia. The sequence continues at coordinate 37,350,621 of CM070512.1, forward strand.
AACTTTGCATCCACTTTTCTTAAAACATATTTCAAGATCTTCATCAATCATTTGTGAAACAGACAACAAGTTGTATTTCAGGTTTTCAACTAGAGCCACATCCTTGAACATAAACTTGTCATTTACCTTTACTGTACCTTTTGCCACAACAGGAGTAGAAGATGCATCTCCAAAAGTAACACTTTCAGCACGAGATGCACGAGTGAGGGAGGAGAACCAATTTTTATCACCGGACATGTGGCGTGAGCATCCGGAATCAACTAGCCAAATGTTCTCCTTCCTCGCGCGCGAAGCCTACATAAAAGCAGAAAGTGTCGAGGCCTCAGTACTGGGGTTAGAAATAAAACATTTAGGAATCCAGTACTGAGACACACGACGGGTAGGCACAACACGAGTACATTTGTTCACAAAAACAGATTTGTTTGCATCATCCTAGGCACAAAATGAGGAGTGAAATATGCCTTCCTGAAATTAGACCTAGCCTTAGCCTTTTCTTTCTTTTGCTGTTTGGCTAGCCTAAAGCAAAAATCTACTAAGTGTCCATCTCTACCACAATAAGTGCAAGTGTACTTAACATGATGTTTAGCTTTAGAAATAGAAGTAACATTTGCATTCATCATAGTAGAAGATAACATACCAGCAGACTTGAAAACAGTTTTCTTAGGCTCATTAATAATCTCAAATTTTCCACTTTCAAGTGTCTTAACAACAGTAGGAGCATGTGATTTATGATGAGCATAAGAATCAAAACCTAAACCTTTATGATGAGTACTAACTTTTGATTGATCCAAAATCATGTTTAGATTTTTCTTTCCAGTAGTGAATCGTTCTAAAGATTTTTCCAAGTAATCAACCTTTCGAGCAAGAGTTAAACAGTTATTACATGGAACGTCCACTTTTCCTTTCTGTTTGCGACAAGTTGAGCATGAGAGAACTTCATGAGTGAGCATAGCATCTGTCATTTGAGAAACCCTAGCATTTGCATCATGCATCTTCAATTCCAATATAGCACATTTAGAACAATGAGTTGTATCATGCAAATCAACAGTTGAACAGCTAGCGTTTTTAACATGTTTCGCATTTTCTTTCTTTTCAGTATTGACTCGTTCTAACAAAGAAACATGTTCTTTCCTAAGCACAATAAGCTCACTTGTAGATTAAGTCACATGATTTGCAAGCATCATCATCGTGAATCAAAGATTTAAGTCTAGCAATTTCAGCATGCAAAGATTCCACAAGAACATCATGTTTCTTAATTTTCTTGTCGCGTTTGTTAAGCAATTTTCCAAGACGGGCAACAGCAATAGCTAAATCATCGTAAGAAGGATCTACCTCATTGAAGTCGCTATCATGATCATCCTCGGTGAAGCTTCCATCACTTCTAGCCATGAGACATAATCCTGTCAAATCATGCTTGCTTGGACCCATTGTGTCATCCTCACTGCTCTCTGAATCCACATCACTTAAATTCACTTGTTCATGAGCAGAAAGAACCCGATGAATAACCTTTTTGTTGATGAAGCTCTTTTTCTTTCTATCACTTGGTGAAGACTTCTTCTTTTCTTTTCTCCTGTCATTGTCCTTCTCCTCCTTTGATGCTTTACCTGCAAGCTTAGGACAATTTGATCTAATGTGATTGAGGTCACCACACTCATAGCATCTTGGAGGGCCACCACCAACTCTCTTTCTCATTCTCACATTCTGCAAAGCTTTGTTAAACCGAGAAGAGAGTAGTGCCAAGTCTTCTTCAGGAAATTCTTCGATCTGTTCATCAGTTAGTGAAGACAAAGAGGACAAAGCAAAGTTTGAAGAACCATTATTCTGAGACATGCTAGATTGAGAGGTCAATGCAATTGATTTATGATCATTCTTTCTAGCAAGAACATCCAATTCATGAGTTTTTAATTTAGAGAAAAGAACATCTAAAGTAAGTGTACTCATGACAGTTGATTCTCTAATGGATGTAACTTTCATCTCCCAGATTGACATGTCTAATGCACCAAGCAATTGTCTAGCATTAACAGCATCATCAAAGAAAACTCCAACAGCACGCAAATTGCTAAGAATTTTATTGAACCGTGCGAAGAAATCATCTAGAGACTCACCAGGCTTCATCTCAAATCGCATGTATTCTTTCTTATAAATATCTTGTGAACCTCTTTGTGGTGTTAGAACCCTCATGATAATCACAAAGAGATTTCCATACCTCATATGCAGATTTGAGATGGATCACGTCAAGTCACTTCTTCCCAATCCTTGGATGATCGATTTCGCGCTTTTTGTTTGCCTCAACATGTGCTTGATTGGTTACATTGACTTCATCATTCTCGAGCACTTGATATGGCTTGTATACCTTCTCCCAGATTGCAAAGCCCTGAGCTTGAATGTACGCCTCCATCTTCGCTTTCCAGAACTGAAAATCAACACCATCGAAAACACAAGGTTTTGTCGAATACCAATCCATCGCTACGGTTTCTAATCACCGGTTAAGATTAATTAGAAAAACTTTGGCTCTGATACCACTTGTAGGATCGAAATATACTAATGTAGCAATCAGAGGGGGGGTGAATGATTGCGCGGAAGCTAAAATAAAAATTTTCTTGATTCACAAAACCCCCTAAACTAATTATGAAATATTGCTCTCGGTTTCAGCAAAAACAGATTAACAGATGTTCACTAAAACCGTAATTCCTGAAGATCCAACCGTCGGATTGATGTAACATTTTAACTGTATAAACTAGATTCAAATCCGAAACTAACGCAACAAGAATTAGGTCGATCGGATCTACGGATCAAAAATTATAAATCCTGCAAGCTTGCTGTGATAGAATATGACGAAAATCAAGCAAACCCTAATTTCGTGATAAATCACAATCTACAAAAGATTAACCAACAAAACTTTGAGTAACACTAAATTAATGCCCTAAGAAGGTTCTAGATGGATCAAATCAAAATTAAACTTGTTGAATAAAAAGGACAATGATTCAATCTAAAATCAAAACATGCATGCAAAACGAAGAACAGAAAAATAAACGAAAATAGCAATTGAGATTACTGTAGTGCCGAATACTGTAGCATCGCGTGTGACTGTAGCATCGCCAAGCACCGAAGTCCAAACTTCCTTCTGCGCTGCCGTCTCGAAGCCTCGAGGAAAAAACTCACGCAAACCGGCCTGATTTCTTTTTCTTCTCACGCCAGGAGACAATGAATCACGATCAATCTCCAGAGGAAGCTTCAATTTCCACACGACCGAACGACAAACAAAATGCTCGTTACGCATGCATGCGCCGCTGCCTTTGTTTCTTCACGCCGCCAGCAAGAACTAAAAACGGCCGCGTCTCAGCCCTTCTGCATGCATGCGAAACCACACAAGAATATCTAGTCGGCGAGACTTTTCGCTAGAAGCACAGCCGCCGCTCGAACCAAAAAGTGACGCATGAAAAACGGCTCCCCCTTCGGCCGCCACAAAAGACTTAATTTTATTGATTAGATTTTCCAGGGTTTTTATACACCTCAAAACCCTAACACATGTATGCATATCCACTTGGCCCAATAACACATGGTCCAATATATGCATACAACCCAAAATTCACACATGCACGCGTACGGCCCGCCTGCCGCACTCACGTGACTAACCAGCCTTCGTGTGCACCGTTTTCTAGCCCGAACGTCCCGCATGACATCCTCGACCACCAGGACCTCGATTCCTCCCTGAACCTAGTCCCGAACCTCAGTTCCTCCATGAACCTAGTTCCGGTCCCGTCATCGACCACGTTCGCCCTCGAGCAACACCTGCACACGAATAAACAACAACCAGTCCGAGCACAAGTCCACGACTTGACTCAAGGTTAATCCATGCAACCACTCACACGAGTGCATTGCATCAAGCAAAACCATCATGCTATCACCAGCATAATTAAAACATCTCAACATAGCACATGCACAAGCACCACACATGCCATAACCAAAATCACTTTACAATGCCAATTTCACCATTCAACCAATTTTTCATCACATGATCTCACAGTATTGAATTGTGTGGCCAAACATGAAAATAGGGAAAAAAGTTGCCCCTGGTATGGCTAATTAACGTCGGCCTAGGTTTTGCCGATGTTAATTCGGGATTAATTGACGTCGGCCTTGTGGCAGCCCATGTTAATTAGGGCTTAATTATCGTCGGCCTTGTGGTAGCCGATGTTAATTATCGAGTAATTAACGTCGGCTTTGGTGTTGCCGACAATAATTAGTAATCCTGGGATTCCTGTTTTCGTCCGACAAAACTCCGGCAAATCGTTAATTAACGTCGGCCAAATTTAGACCGACGTTAATTATCCCGAGGGCGCTAATTAACGTCGGCCAGGCTGAAGCCGACGTTAATTACTAATTAACATCGGCTGGACAGAGACCGACGTTAATTAGTGGGGTCACGACAGTAATTATCGTCGGCGACATCGGCGCGTTAATTACTAATTAACGTCACGACCAGCGTTAATTATGCTAATTAACGTCGATTAACTATCGTGGGCTAACGTAGACATTAATTAGCCATTTGCCGACGTTAATTGTAACGTCGACAAATGGCTAATTAACGTCGGCTTTTGGCCAATGTTAATTTGCTGGATTACTGTAGTGAACACCGCAAAGCAGGTCTTTGATTTCAAGATCAAGGGTAGCTACTTTGACAGGTCCTGCGTCTTCTATCTTGGCAACTCGAACACCACGATAGCTCAAGTAAGTACCAGAACTGGTTCTGTTTCTAATCATATTCTGTAGTTTTATAATATTTTTGGTAATGTGTGTACCATTTGGTGCTGCAGATGAACCAGAAATTACTGATTTACAATGCTATGAAATCAATGTATAAGACTACAAAGTTGTACGTGTAAAGTGTACACTCATTGAAAAATAAAGTGTACACCCCATCAAAAATTTTCTAGTTCTCGTTTCATGTATATTATGCTAGCAAGATGAGCTGTGTTGAACCATGATGATTACCTCTGTTGTACAGTAATGTGTATTTTCGTTTCGTCTGATCGCTATTCTGCAATTGCTTACTGCACTGAGTGCTTGTTTGCTTGAGATTTGGTTAGGGTAGTTGTTTGTTGAATTGCTACTGACCAAGAGGTAGTCGCATAAAACTACAATCTGTGTTAGAGTTAGAAACAAGAATCTGGTGACAATTGCATCTTCCTGGAGATGCACCCAACAATTCTCTTATCTTGTTTGTGCTTTGCTAAATCATGTAATGAGCTTCCATGTAGCATGCGTAGGGCATCATTAGAATCATATGCCTACAAGAAATAAAATGAATATTGAAAAAGTCTGAGATGCTGGAGCTCAAGGACCAGCCATTATTTATTTTGCGAGGATCAAATCCTTGATGCTTGCAAAGTTTCTCACAATAAGCGTTGTCTACAGACTACTTGACCCATGTTTGATGTGTGATCAACACGACGAAGAGCATCATATTCCTGACTGAAGATAAGACTGAACAAAACGGTAAAGTTTCCAACACTGCTTGTCTTCCTAGAACTTTAAAAAGCATGCACACTTGAAGTTTGTAAAGTGGCACTGTGAAGCATGCACACTTCCACACGGAAATCTCAATGAAAGTGATCGCCACACGAATAGATTTCTTCATATCGAAGTCTCACGATAAGCACGGCGCTGAGTGCTGACAAAGTGGCAAGCGATTCACCAGTGCATGCTACGAAATTTCTCTGGACTGGACTGCTGCCTTGAATGGTCAAAGTCTTGCAATTGCGAATATATATGAGCCGGGCCCTTCAGGATGTGAAGGATTTTTTTTTCCCAGAGAGAGAGAGAGAGATCTGCCACAGCCTGTATCCCAAATTGTTGTTCTCTCTTCTTCCATGACCAAATCTGATTCTACAGAAGGATGGTACAATTAGGAGGAAATTTTGGAAGGCTTAGATGTGAAGAAGTTGCAACGTTAGTGGCATGGTCTCTTTGGGTGGATGGAATAAAGAACCCTTTGCTTTGCCATCATGTGCGTTTGATTCCTTGCCCCAAACCACGTTTGCATTCGCGTTTGCATGTGGGGTTGCCTTTGGCTAAGCTAATCATTCGCTCCGCACCTTTGCTACTATACTAGTACTGGCATTAAACAAGCCCAAAGAAACGATCCCCTTGTAGTTCCTTCTGTACATAACACGGGCTAATTGAGCTCTTCTCTCTACCCCCACACCACCACAGCTCAACACCTCTCTGCAAAACATACACAAGCAGGTGCTAACACCCAAAGAAGATCGGCCAAGATGGACATCGCCACAGGGGCGATGAACACCCTGCTCCCCAAGCTGTGGAAGCTGCTGGTTGGTGAATACAACCTGCAGAAGGGTGTCAAGGGAGAGATCGAGGAACTCGAGCAAGAGCTGACAAGCATGAAGGCTGCACTCCGCAAGGTGTCTGAGGTGCCGATGGACCAGCTTGACGAGCAGGTCAAGATCTGGGCCAGTGATGTGAGGGAGCTGTCCTACGACATCGAGGATGCCGTCGACGACTTTATGGTGAGTTACAAGGGGCATGAATCTACCAAGCCAAGTATCTTCCACAAGTTGCGTCACATGGCCACCAACTTGCTCAAGAAGGGCAAGGCTAACCATGAGATCCACAATGTTATCAAGGACATCATGAGCCAGGTCAAGAAGGCAAGTGAGCGCCGTGATAGGTATAATGTAGATGGTGTTGTTGCCAAGACAGACACGGTGACTGTTGATCTTCGCATAGAAGCGATGTTCAGAAAGGCAACAGAACTAGCTGGCATTGATGGGCCAAAAAATGAGCTAGCCAAGAGGCTCATGGAAGAGGATGTCTCATCGAGGCAGCAATCACACAAAATTTCTATTGTTGGATTTGGAGGCTTGGGGAAGACTACTCTTGCCAAAGCTTTGTTTGATGAGCTTGAAGACAAGTTTGACTGCAAGTTTTTTGTTTCGGTGTCCCTTAAACCTGACATAAAGATGATATTCAAGAGAATACTCCACGAACTTGGCAGGAATGACATTATAAATGAAGCTTGCGATGAGATGCAACTAATAAAAGAAATTAGAGGGCTCCTCAAGAATAGAAGGTAAATTTCTTTATGCTGCATATTCTTCCTCTAATACAAGTTTGTCCCTTTTTTGAGACATAAGTATGCAATAACTAATCTTTTTGCACATTTTAATTAGCTCACAATTTTAAACTGTCATGTAGGAGTATTTTTCCAAGCCTATAGCTTGATATATAATATTGTACGTACAGAGTTGCTTGACTCTTTATAATAGCATGCATTAATTTAGTCAAAATGGATGGTTAGCATGATATAATAAGCCTCAGAAGAAAATGTCAAATTTTTTTTTTGTTATTGGATCTGTAATTCGGTCTAACCCTGCATGCATGTCAGTGATACGACTAGTAGTCCGTGCAAAAGCAAATTTGCAGCAGGACGTAGTGTAAAAAACAATTCATCTAGCAGTAAGTGTCTCGTGGAACAAGCGTTTTAACTCTGGATTACACCATAGTGTCACAGCAGCTTGCAGAAAAGCTATCAGCAACATGGAGAAAAGCTATCAAAAATAGCTGAAACTCGCACAGAAGCTATCCTACGGCGTAATTTTAGGAAAAGTTTTTTTATATATTGTTTTTACTGCTAATCAAATACTATATAAAAAGGAAGAACTTCCCTAACAAAATACCAAGGATTGTCCAAGAAAATATAAATATTTGCAATACTGCTGAATCTAAATTCAATACATTTTATACTACCTCCGTCCTTTTTTACTTGTTGTTTTGAGCATCGATATGGCCTCCAATATGCACTTTTAACCATTATTTTTTTAATTATATGTTTGTAAAAGTTAATAAAAATATAAGGATATGAAAGTATTTTTTATGACAAAACTAGTGATTTCATTTCCATGTGAAGAATCTGAATACTTTTGTGCATATTTGTAGTCAAAGTTTAAAAAGGTTGGTTCCACGCATTCTAAAACATTTAAAAAATGGAGGAGTAACATTTGTGTCACTAAAATCTGAATTCTGGTTTTCTACAAAATTTAAATAAATTACAAATTTCAAATATTTATGTTTTGAAGTTAAAAAATAGAATTTTACAACCTTTTCAATTTAAATAGTATATAATTAAATTTTCAAACATTAAAATAGAAATTTGACATATCCAACTTCAAATACAGAGCTTAAAACCTTCTAAATAATAGTCTACATCATTTCTTGAATAACAAAACCATCTAAATATCCTTCTAAACTATGCAAAACCGTCTAAATAACCCTCTAGTCGGTTTTGTGAGTGGTGTTGCCACTTTGGCGGACAAAGACATGGCTATGAATCAATGCATTAAAATTCTCAGAAGGGACCCACATATTAGTGGATACAACATTCTTCCTCCTCCTCTTTCTTTACTCTCTCTCACCCCATGTGCCATGGAAGATGAGCAAGATCCAACATGCACCCACCTGCGGCGATTCGAGCTCCTGGAGTGCCCACCCACCTAACATAAGGACTATTTAGAACGCAAGGATTTCACAAGAAAAAATACAATTCCCGCTGGATTCAGGAACAAAATTCTGCATCCCAAATGGGCCTAAGGTAAGATGGTGGAATTACAAGAAGGATTAGTCGGATGTAGTTAGTAAGATTAGATCGGATTACGTGTATATTGAATAAACTGTCATTTTTTACATTATACAATCACAAGTCTAAAACATGTAATAATATGATAACATATATAACACATATATATATATATATATATATATATATATATATATATGTGTGTGTGTGTGTGTGTGTGTGTGTGTGTGTGTGTGTGTGTGTGTGTGCCTGTGTGTATATATATAGGAAGTCTTTTTAGATACTCAGGGTGTATATACTCCCACTCTAATATACCACTTAAACGAATATGTTATACTTCTTTATCACTTTCAGCATACTTCAATAATAATTATAAGATACTCCAATGTGATATAGCTGAAAAAAATTAATCAAAGCTCTTTATTTTTGCTAGATACACTTTTCCATATGTAAAAGGAGTGTATGCACAAATTATACTATAAAAGGTGGAGCATAATGAAATTTTTTCATAGAACTCACTTTGGAGTATCTTATAATCAGTATTACAGTATACTCCAAAGGATAAAGATGTATAACAACCTCATTTAAGCAATATACTTAGAGTGGGAGTATGTACACCCAAGAATATGCAATCATTTTCCTATATATATGTGTGTGTTATGTGTGTGTGTGCGTGCATGTGTGTATATATACACACACAAATACATACATGCACATCTATGCAAGTAAGCTTGTGTAGAGGAGGATCTGTAGTGATGAAATTAAGATGCATGGCAGTATCCATCCGTTGATCGATCATTACAGATAGAACCGAACTCGATCTTCCATGCATACAAACTCTGTGTAATTAATACATGAGATCTAAAGGATGCTCAACACACATAGAAATGTACTTGTAGGGTGCAGTGTTGTAATTGTTATCGAACAAAAAGAAAATAAATAAGGGAGGTGTCACACCAAAAGAATGTAGATGACTATGGATACGATTTTAAGGCATGTCCAGTAGTACGAAATTTGTTTCCCTCATGAACCTCAACATAAAAAGATTTTTTAGTGACATGAAGGAGAGAGAAGGCAAGAGACAGCCCAAACTATCTCTCACTCCAACATATCCATGGCACAAGAAACAACGTAATATTGAGTGTGTATTTGACGTATGTTAAATATTATCTCTACTATTAAAGTGGTTGTGGGTAGTGGATACAATTATCGTATCTACTATTGGAAATGCCGATTTAAAAATTATAAAGCATAAGTCATACATATTTGGGAAATGAACCCGATTTAAAAATTATAAAGCATAAGTCATACATATTTGGAAAATGAACACATTTAATAAAGATGGCTTATAAATTTGACTGGGATGGCTTGACTATTAACAACATTTAGCTGTAAATTATTGACAACTATTTCCTCCCAATGATATATAGTCTATACTCTATACTATTATTAGTTGAATACCCATGCGTTGCAACTGATCTCAAGTAAACCTAATATAAGTTCTAAACATAGGAAACCAATATGCATAAGGTTATTATCCCTACATATGACAGTGTCAATGAATATGCAAAATAGAACATAGAAAAGATATATGATATTCTATATATTTATTCATATATAAAGATATATGACAGTATCAATGAACATGCAACCTAATATAATTTGCATCCAATGAACATGCAACATAGAGTCTTGTACACATATTTATCCACAAAAGATCCCACTAACTCAATAGATGGGGAACTAGATAGCAGACCTACCACCACCACTAAGTCCTTTTTTATAATAGTAAAGATATATGATATTCTATATTGTGTGTTATACTAATTAATAATATAGCACAAATGAAACAATTTTAACAAACAAATATTAAAATTAAATATAATTGGCAAGCGGCTCAATCGAGAAAAAAGAGTATGCTCAAAGGGAGTAGCTAAAGCAGCTGACACTAAAAGTTCAAAAATAATCTGAAATTTGGATTACACCATATGTTCTGCAACTATATGTTTTTGAAGTCATCACTTTTCTAGCGCCCTGACAAACTTTTTTTTTTTGCAAATATAGCTTCATTCTAAACATAATTGCAAAAATAACCCCATCTTCGACCACGAAAGCACCAATAGACGACACGTGTCGCCTGCCACACTCCCTTACCAGGGAAGGAGCTACCGAGCTATATGACATATCGAATCATTTAAACATGCCTTAAAAATGATGCCCGTATTTGCTATAAAAACAACACAATCATATATGTGTAGCTAAATCATGTAAACTATATGTGTAGCTAAATCATTTAAACATAGTTTACGTGTCAGTGTACTAGCCACCTTGCTAGTTAGGGAACTGACAAGAAAACATGCCGGTAGCTTGGTAATATAAATTTTGGTTCACATAGGTATATCCACCGTGAAAAGTCAAACTGGACTCTACTTGACACTTCCTGCAATCCTACTACTGTTCGGCCATAATATCTTCTGTTTGCTCCGATTCGATATGAACTGAACCAAAAAGAAAAGAAAGAAAAATGGACCAGCTATTGTGGCTTGGTCATCTTCGTGAAAGAAAGCTTGTGATATGATACCGATCGATCGCCAACCTAATCATCTCGTATGCTCGCTCGCTCCTACGATTTGTCTTTCTCTCAGCATCTTGCATCAGAGTATGCGACCTAATTAATCATGAGAAATTTTACGGTGGATAATATAGGTAATAAGTAGTGACAATATAAATCAAATCTAACCATATATTTCTCAAGGGTATTTTAAACTTTTTCTATCTATTCATCAGAGGTATTTTAGACTTTTCCTAATTCGTTCCTAGTTTTAGATTCAACGAATACCTAGTGATCTTTAAAGATTTCTTATCCATTCATCAGAATCATAGGATGTATTTTACCCTAGAGGAATTTTTTACCCCTCTCTGAATTTTACTACTAATACTACAGGTGGCAGTATAACTAGATCTAAATTGATTGCAACCATTAAATTCAAAGGATTGAACGGTTTATATTGATTTTAATCTACTGTAAAAGAGCTATTAATCATATGATTGGCCTCTAGCTTCAAGCTTATCCTGCAATGCAGATTCTTTTGTTCTGAACTCACACATCAGGATCAGATGACACTAGATGGCTTGTATTTACCTTATTATCTGAAGCACATATGCAGGCTACTATTTATATCATCATGTCTGAATCGAAGCTATAGCTTGTAGTGCTCTCGGGACACTGCCATGCTAACCACCGCTAATTCGGCTATGCATTGGATTGCATCGCATCGCATTGCGGCTGTTCCATCGTCATTTTCAGCATAGCATGGTTGACCAAGGATTCCCAGGGTAGTAGTAGCAGTAGCTTTCTCACTTAATTTGCCCTCACTGACAAGGCATTTGCATCAATAGTGCAGTAGAGAAAAGCTCGCTCTCATCACCGTGTAATAGATTTCCTTCTCCTTGATTTTCCTTTTTTTTCTGTAGTAGAGAAAAGCTCGCTCTCATCACCGTGTAATAGATTTTCATTTGAAGGATGGTGAAATCCTCTACTGCATGTCCCTTTCATAAAAATGGAACTTTGTTCCCTTTTTGTTATAAGAATAAAATTTGGCTGATTAGTTAAACGCGACAGAAAAGTCAAACTGGACTCTACTTGACACTTCCTACAATCCTACTACTGTTCGGCCATAATATCTTCTGTTGCCACGAACTCTGACTCTACCGAGCTATAGTTCATAACGAATCTCGGTAGCTTCATGCAGTTGACTCTTGTCCACAAAAATGGTATAGGGAGGTTATTTAACATCTCTGCTCATCTCGGTTTGAATCCTAGGGTTCCTAGGATCGGCTCAGGTGCTCATCCTCTTGGCTCCTTGTTTCTGTGATGTGTTGGGGTGGGCGTAATTGATTTGTCGTTTGCGTACTTGTAATTGGCTTCTCTCTTTCATGTTTTATATTATTCTACCATCCTTATTTTTCATAACATCAAGCATTTTCCCGTGCATCTTGCAACCACCTTGCTACTAATCGACAATACCATTTTCAAGATATGATGCATCATGCATCATGCATCAGAATTTATTAGTTCTCTCTTTTTGAGTACTGTTTCACATGATTATATACATCATGTTTTACTAATGTGACCGTACTACACTACTTACTGTAGGTGCTTATGTGTGATTGATGATATATGGGAAAAGCAGGCGTGGGATATTATCAAACTTGCTTTGCCTGATGGTAATTGTGGAAGCAAGATAATCACCACCACCCGCAACAAGGATGTTGCAGAATATGCTGGTGGTGTTTATGAGTTACAACATCTTTCTGACCATTACTCTAAAGAACTGCTTAACATGAGACTATTTGGCTATAAAGATGGATGTCCACCTCATTTGACCGAAGTCACTGCAAACATCTTAAAGAAATGTGGGGGTGTACCATTGGCCATTATTACTATAGCAAGCCTACTAGCTAATAAGCCGACGCCACAAGAATGGGAGAAGGTGAATAAGTCTATTGGTACAGGAATGGAAAAAAGCCTTGATGTGGACAAGATGAGTAAGATATTGAGTCTCAGCTACAATGATCTTCCCCCTCATTTGAAGACTTCCTTGTTGTATCTAAGCAAATATCCAGAAGATATGAAGATTGAAAGGGATACTTTGGTATCGAGTTGGATAGCAGAGGGTTTCATTACCGACGAGGGACAAACTGCAGGGGCACGCTTGCAGGAGGTAGGGGAGTCTTACTTCAACGAACTCATTAACAGAAGCTTAATCCAGCCAGTGGAGGAAAACCCTTGGTATGAAGATGATGGTCAGGTGCATGCTTGCCGAGTGCATGACATGGTGCTTGAGCTCTTAAATCAGTTGTCAGCTGAAGAAGACTTTGTTACCACGTTATTTGCAGATGGTCAGCAAGCTGCAGGTACATCTTCAATGCAGAAGAAGAAGATTCGCCGGCTATCCCTCCACAATAGCGGCAATACCTTTGCTTCACCGGAAGCAAGAGAGCGGTTGTCCCAAGTGAGGTCTCTTACTGTCTTTGGAAGTGTTGATTCCATTCCACCCCTATCAAGCTTTCCGGTTCTTCGTGTGTTACAGCTAGAGAACTGCTATAGTATGGAGAACTTGGGTCTTAAAAATCATCTTGAGGATCTCGGCAACTTGCGTCTCCTGAGGTTTCTTCGGCTAAACGGTATAAAGGAAATCCCCGAGAGTATAGGGAATCTACAGTTTCTGCACACGTTGGACGTTTCAGCACATTATGATGGTCCAACACAAACATGGTTGCCAAAGTCTTTTGTTAACCTAGGACAACTGGTGCGGCTGGTCTGTCATGGAGCGAGACTGCCACATGGTGTGACTCTTGGGAACATGAAATCTCTGCAGGAGGTGGTAGGCATCTACGTCGTCACCGAGTACGAAATGCAAGAGATTGGTACTCTGACTAACCTGAGGGTCCTTCATATGGCAGTCGATAACGATGCGAAGCATAATGGAAATTTCAGGAAAGCCTTGCTCAAATGTCTGCAGAGGTGCAACAAATTACAAGACATACAGATAGAAGCAGATCTGTCTACAACAAGTTTTCCCATAGATTTCATGCAAGGGGTTCCTTCAGTTCTCCAAAGGTTCCAGAGCAGTGCTTTATTTGAGGCATTCCCAGAGTGGATAAATTCCTCGCTCTCCTCCCTCACCACTGTAGTCATCAGGGTGGACACATGTATGAGGCAGGGGTACCTTGACACACTTGCAGAATTGCCCTCTCTTCTCTTTCTCAGGCTAGAAGCAACTAATTGCCCGAAACGAAAAGAAAGGATCATCATTCATAGCGCTGGATATACATTCCAGTGTCTACAACATCTTCACATTAGAACATGCTGTACAGGGCTCACGTTTGAACCAGGGGTTATGCCAAAGCTTCAAAGGCTTTTTTTTGGGTTTCTAGTGTGTCAGACCAAACATTTTCGCGATGGATTTGATTATGGCTTGGAGAACCTTCCTTCTCTCGGGCATTTTTGCGATGGATTTGATTATGGCTTGGAGAACCTTCCTCCTCTCAGGCATGCTACATTTTGCTTATTTAGGTGTCCTGGTAATGAAAGCAAGTATGAAACAGAAGCAGAGTTCGCTCTTGTGAAGGCATTTCAAGATTATCCAAATATAGACCATTTAAATATTAAGTTGATTTTGGATGTCTGGCCAAGAAAACTACCAGTATGTACGAGAAGCAGAGGCTACTGTTCGGAAGGTTTTTAATGATTATCCAAACCATTTAACTGTTAATTTGATTTAGCCCTCCATATGAAGACTGAAGAGGTACTGGCTTTAGCTTATTTTCCTCTTCCGAATCAACATTTAACTGTCCATATATGCTTTCTTGCTTGTTTATAATTGATTACATTTTCTTTCTATTTTTGGAATGATCACCTGGTATAATGATATAAACTAACATAAAAGGTACTTAGAAGGTTGCTCCTCAACCAATCGATTATCTAATACATCAGTCTTTTCATCCCTTCTTTTAAATTTTGAAAAATAGAGTATCTTTCATTTCTTCCCTTTTGATCTCTACCCGGCCTAAATTATCTGTTTTGTAAGAAATAAAAAATAAATCTCTGGGCGGCCCTCTCATATATGTTTTAGCATTTTATACTTTAACCAAGGCAAATTTACAAAAGATCAAATTAACCTATCTTATTAGACTACTTATTGCTATTGGATAGCATTTATTACACTAGTCTATAGCGTTAATTGATCTTGGAAATAGTCAAAGGGAAAGGATATATAAGGAAAAGAGTATGAAAAATCATATCGAAATTATAGAATAACATCGATTAAAGAACAAAATTTGAAAGCTAGAATTTATGTAAACACCAATATTTTACGTGTCCTTAAGAGCCCTAGCTAATTATGCGAGCTCTAAACAAATAACCTATTAATCAATAGTTGTCAAAATCCATCATCTGTACCCATTCTAGATATGTTCATTAGCAAAGACAAAATTGGCTACAGAACACTATAAATTTGTGACGTTTGCTTCAGGACAATATCTTTTTATATCTATGTCAAAAGACATTGAACTTTTATAGCTCTTTTACCTAGGCTAAAAAAGGAAAGGGCATGTGGGTAAAAAGTTTGTTTTGTCCCTAACCCATTTCTTCTTCCTCCTCTTCTCTTCCTCCTTATCTTCTGCTCTTCTCCATCTTGCATCTATCTGCACCACATAGCTTTTCCATAGTCCTGCAATCTTCCACTGCATGAAAGCGCGAGCTATCATTTGTAAGGTTGAGGGCACCGGCAGTCATTTACAAAAAATTCTCTCCAACTCAACCAAATATCATATTTTAATAGGCAGAGTATCATATGACAAAGAATCACCGGAATTTAGTGTCTTTTGGCAAAGACACACTTGGCGAATTACAAACAAATCTAAAAAGTCATAGATGTTCAACATGCCAAATTATGTGCTCTTGCCAAAGTTGTGCAAAAATACGGCCATTTGTGTACATTGGACAAAAACAACAAATATATGCACGGATAGTTGAAATGCAAGTTGACGAATACTCTTACCAGGGGTTTTCTCCTCTGTCACTTTCCACTCAACATTAGAGTTACAGGTTTCCTCTATTCAATAATTTTCATTTTTCTTATGCTGCTGAATGTAGGAAAGTAGCAGCTCGGTTGGCTTGAGCGCCAGTAGAGCACTCGCCCTGCCTGGGTTTGACTCTGGTCGCTTGGGTACACGCACGCATATGCGTTCATCAAAAAATAGGTTTCTTAGCGTCTATAGGGAATACACACACGTGTGTGATGAGTGAGTGCGGTGCGCATGAATTGCATGCGTTGCCTTGTAAAAAAAAGTAGCATATGGGTCGATCTGTTTGAATGCTTCACGTTGCTCGATGTTAGCAGGCAGGTTAATTGCCTAACCAAGACATGAGAGATTCTTCGCTAGGTTAGGTTTACATATTGTAACTTGAGACTTGATTTAAAAGAAATTAGCTCTTTATTAAAAATACATTGACCCTTACCATATCAACTTTTGTCGTGGCCAAACGTAATTGGCGAGGCGATAAAACATGTTGCTTTTGTCACGAATTGGAGACAATTAGGCATCTGTTCTTTCATTGCCGCTTTGCTCGCGTGGTCTGGGGTTTTTGGCGTTTGGCTTTTGGCATTGCGGGACCTGCTAGTGTTTCTCACATGTTTGGCAATTGGCTTGCTCATTTTGAGAAGGGTCTCAAAATGTTGCTTTATTAGGGCTGCAACCATTTGTTGGTCTCTTTGGTTAGCGAGAATGACATCGTTTTGAAAGAAAATCAATCTTTTCTCCTTTGCAGGTTATCTATGCTACTTCCCACTGGCTACGTATGTGGGATGTGTTGCAGAAGCAAGATTTGCGCCCTATTATGGTGGAGGCTACGCATCGGTTGGTGCAGGTGGCCAAGGACTTTTTTTCCCAAGTGCATGGGTGGCGGTCTAGTCTTCAGATTGACAGTCATTAGAGTGTGTGTCTTTTTTGGTTTTGTTTTTTTGGGCTGTGTGCTTTTTTAAGCAGAGGCTGGGAGAATTTCAAGAAATTGTATCACTTCGATGTAATGTCCTTGAAATTAATAAAATCTTCCTTCATCAAAAAAAAACGGTAGGCATGACACGGCATGTATACGCATAGGTCGAGCCAGAATGTACGATGGTTATGGCCGTGCCACGGCTAATGGCTCAGCATGATGGGCTGCACAACGGGGCACATCTTGATGGGCCGTGTTTAGGATAGCACAACATGCTACATGTGTATGCGTCGCCTTGTAAAAAAATAGTATATGGATTGTATGTGTCGCCTTGTAAAAAAAGTATCACGTGTGTGATGCGTGAGTGCGTTGCACATGGAATATATGTGTCGGATTGTAAACAAAGTAGCATATGGATCGATCTGTTTGAATGTTTCATGTTGCTCGGTGTTAGCTAGCGAGTTAATTGCCTAACCAAGACGTGAGAGATTCTCCGCTAGGCCAAGTTTACTCACTGTAATTTAAGATGTGGTTGATTTGAAAGAAATTAGCTCTTTATTAAAAATATAATGACCCTTACCATATCAGCCCTTTGTCGCGGAACACGGTTCTGTCACGAACAATTCAACAACACATGTTACCGCAATAATTCAACTTTGTTGCAGAACAACATATGTTACTGTAACTCAGCATCATCATGTGATAACACATGACACACCAATATTATAAACACATTCCATAATCCATTAGTCAAGATTAACTTTGATATTTCAAAATATATGTGTCATACGTGATACGGCTAAGCAAAACTATTTACGATCTAACCATCTCATATTGATCTCTAATAGTAACCAACTAGTAATAAACCAACTTAGGGTGACAATAATTATGGCATACAAATGACAAACTCAAACTAGGTTGAATAGCTAGATCCCAAACAAAATCAGTTCTACACAGAAAATATATGTATAACTTAAAACAACATAGCAATTTGGAAAACTAGGTTTAACATGATCAAATCATAACTTGCCTTAGAAAATCTCTTGATTTTGATCTGGACCTTGCTCTTGGTTCAAGGATTCCTCCTCAAACACTCCAAGCACTTCGGCGTCTATGTGTATCGAGAAAAACAAAGATAAATACCAAAACTAGAGAGTAAACAATCTGAAAAATTCAAATAAAATTCACCGTTAAATAGATCTCAATTTTACAAATTTTTAAAAATTTTAATCACCTCAATCGGAGATCGTATAAGGAAAAATAGACTCTCAAAGATTTGAATAAAAGAAAATTTTTAAAAATAATAAATCTATAATTTCCCAAATTATTTTTATATCAAAAAAACCGATTTATTGCATTAGCATAGAACCAAGCCAATCACACGCTAACACGTGGCCTAGTGCATGGACTTAATCCCTGAACCTCGCTGGTCCACCGTGCTTGCCACATTATTCCATGAACCCACTGACGCAAGCGTCGACATCATGCGACGGCGTCACGCTGACTCCAGCGAGCACCCACGGCACAATGCGGTGACGACATGCAGCAGAATAGGATGGTGACGCGCTGTGTGCATCAATGGACCCTGACAAATCTAGTAGTTGCAAAGATGGCCACGAGCGACGCAAGCCGTGGCTCACGATGAACCCGTGCTTGACACACAACTCGATCTCAATCGTTCACTACAGATATTGTGGTGGAGAACATGAGCGAAGATTGATGGTGTGGGATGATGAGGTCCTCACCAGAGCTGGAGACAACAATCTAGCGCACGGCGATGCGTGTCAAGAAGTAGTAGAACTGGAGAAGTCAACGATGGTGAACTCAGCAATACCCTTGGCAATAATGGAAACACACTCGACAACGAGATCTGTCGAAGACAGAAGGTGGTGCACCACGACTAGGGGTGGATAAAAACTCGAAACTCGCGAGTTAAGCGAGTTCTCGAAAGCTTCGATTTGACTTTGCCGAACTCGTTTTTAACGAGTCGAGTCGAATTGATTTTGAACTCGTTAAAAAGCGAGTTAAGCGAGGAAATTAACGAGTTAATCGGCGACATGGAAAAACCCTAAATCCTAAATGGCTAAATCCTAAATCCCTTGCTCACATTACTAACGAGCCTAACGAGCTAACTCGAGCCAACTCGAGGTTTATAACGAATGAGTCGAGTTGAACTTCGAGCTCGTTACGATAACGAGTCGAGTTCGGTGGCTCGTTCATAGGTTCCGAAGTTTCTGAAGTCGAGTCGAGTCGAGTCAGCTCGATATCCACCCCTAACCACGACAGCAATGGCGAGCTCTTGCGTGAAGAAGATGGCAACCTAGGTGACAGTGCAACAGGGCAAAGGTGTGGTGAGAGATGGCGAACATGGCACAAGGGTCAAGGGCATTAAATAGGCCCTCGACATCTATGTAGAGCACGAAGTCCAGGACCAAAATGGCGGTGGCGGCAGCTGAGTCCTACTAGGACATGACGAGGCTACGTGGCACAATCCTGGTCATCCATGCATCACATAATCCGCTATTCACACACACATAGCCAAGCGGCTCGATCTTGACCACACGATTAAGATCGAACAATGTAGATCCTTGGGTTTCTAGAACCAGGCCACAGCGACGCGTCAGGCTAGACCCATGAGGAATTTGGGTAAGATCTGCAGGGGTATGGCCCTACTATTGTTTCTTTTTTATTGAAAGCTTATTGATTTAAAATGATTACAGACAATCATTTAAGCCAAAATAAATAATCAAAAATCAAAAAATCCCATAAAAATTCTCAAAAATATTTTGAGATGTTTAGAACTCAAATAAAATATTTTTGCCAAATGTTTATTTAAAATTTTAAACTTTTAAATACTTTTCATATCAAACATATTTCAAAATAATAAATAAATCCAAATAAATTCTAGTAAATTCCAATAAATTCAAAAATACACAAATAAATATTAAAATGTTTGACTCCGTCGCTTGGGTACACGCATGTGTATGCATTCATTGAAAAATGGGTTTTATAGCATCTGTAGTAGACGCGAATACATGTGTGTGCTGTGAGTGTGATGTGGTGGATTGTGCGCCGCCTTGTAAAAAAAAGTAGCACATAGATCAATCCTTTTGAATGTTTCATGTTACGTGGTATTATCTAGCAGGTTAAGGATCTGTTTGTTTCAGTTTTGGATTTTCTAAAAGCTCATTCTGGATTATGATTGTAGAGAAGCTGATTTTCCAAAAACTGGAATCCAAAATACAGATGAAGTGGATTGTGGATTCTAGTGTATATGAATGGGTTAGATTATGAGAATCGGATTATAAAATCAGGTTGTTTATTTTTTATTCTACTTTTGAGACCAGAATCTAGAATTAAAAACTAAAACAAATAGTGTAACATTCCAAATTTGAGGTTTTTGAGTTTCTTGTGTTTGAATTTCAAAATTCGAACCAGTTGCATTTATTGAATTAATTCGACTTAATTTGAACTTTCCAAAAGCAAAAGGATTTGATTTGATTAATCCATACTTCAATTTAAATATTTCTAGTTTTTGTTGGGTTCCTTGTGCTTCTTGAAATTTTTCTGTATTTTTGGAGATTTTTTTGAAGTTATTTGCTATTTATTTGAATTTATTTGCTTCATTTAGTTCTTGGCATTTTCCTAAATCCTTTTTCTCCTTGGGGCGAAATCCCTGTTCATTCATGTCGGCCCAATCTTTTCCGCCAGCCCAGCCCATCATCTCCCACCTAAACCCTAGCTCCTCCAATCGCACCCGTCAGATTCTAATCTAACGGCCGAATCGCGCCGCCTTGTCTTATCTCAGCCCGAAACCCTAACGCCCCAGCCATTGGATCCCGATCCAACGGTTGATCTTCGCCAGCGTTTTGCACCGTCAGATCGACTCCACGTGATCATCTCCGATTCCGCCACGTCGCCTCTCGGGCGAAACCCTAAACCCTATCTCGCACCTTTCCTCGCCGTTGGATCCCGATCCAACGGTTGTGCTTCGTCTCACTTTTTGGCCGCCCGATCAGCGCCGAATCGTCGGTTGTCGTCGCGCCACATCGCCCGCGTGTCGCCGCCACCCGTGCAGCCCTAACCCTAATCGGCGCCTCGGCCGGGTGCTTTCTCGCCTCGAGGCTATAAAAGCCAGCACCCTCGAGGTTTGCCACCTCCGCGCCCATGTTGCCCTACTTCTCATGGCATTTGGTATGGTTTCGCCGCCGCCCTCATTTGAGTTCCTCCACGTGCGAGTCTTCGCGCCGATTACCCCTCTCCGTAGGGGTGTAAATGGGTCGGATAATACCCGACCGTGCCGTGCAGTGAATTTTTACCCAAAAATGGATCTGATTCGGTACAAAGCTATCGAATGCGGGTTGAGTACTACTGGATCTTGAAGGGTCGGGTATGGGTCGAGTATGGGATGGTTGATACAGGAAAATACCGGAACATCGGATTAGTCTGCATGCAGGCTAAATGTTAAAGTCGGTGCAGATTCTGACATAACACTTGTAGGATTTAGTTAAAATAGTAAACCATCTTGAAAAATTATGAAATTATTTCTATAAATACTAGATAAAATATAGAATCTAAGAAAAATACTAAACCAAGTAGAATGATGAGATAATAAATTATTAAAATACAAAAAACCTCTATGAAGCTAGCATTGACTAGTAAAAAATAAGTTGATATTTGTATTTGCGTATTTGCAAATAAAGTATTCTAAAACTATAGAAACTTAATTATGAGCATATATGGTTACTATAGGCATGTACTTAAGCCTTTTAAAAAGTCCTATGGTTGCATACATTGCATAAATCGTGTAGTTGCACCATGCATCATACACCATGTTTTTATATATTCATTTTAGTAATTTTTTATAGTTAGAGACCAATTATTTTATCACATTTTTTAATTTTTTGTATAATTTAACTCTAGACTTGAGATCTTGATATATGTATGAAGAAATTTGTTTTGTATAATTTAACTCGTGTGTTGAACTATGTATGTGAATTTCACTTCATGTATTGGACTATCTATGTGTTTTCATCATATTTTGATTCTAGGTATTTCGTGCTCTACGATGAAGTACCCGTTATGCGTATTATACCCGTCGAACACTACCCGAACCCGATTTCTACCCGTTAAGTGAAAATGCTACAGTTACCCATACCCTACCCGATTTTTACTACGGTGCGTGCCGTGCAGGAGAAAAAATAATAGGGTAGGGTATGGAATGATTCTACCGCCGAACCCGACCCGTTTACACCCCTACTCTCCGGTGAGTCTCCGCCGTAGCTTTTGGTTCCATTGAGTTCATCTCGTCGTCCTCGTTCTAATCCACTCAAACCCGTGCGCAAATCGCCACTCCTCCGCCGTCTTCGGTGTCGTCTTCTCCAACTCCGGCGGAATAGCACCGCCACCTCGCTGTCGCCTTCTTCGTGAGCTCTCCACCGTCTGATAGCCCTTCAATGGCTCAGATCTCGCCGTGTCTCTCCGCCCGCACCATCACCCCGTTGCCGTCGGATCATCTTCCAACGCCCAGATCTTCGCCACGTGTCCCGGTAAGCCGTCTCACCGCACCGCTACCCTTCACCGTCCGATCACTCGTTAACGTCTTGGATGCTGCCACGTCGTTCCCCGTCGCGCCGCCGCTATTCTCCGCCGTTCGTCTGGCAGGTGTAGCCATATCGTCTTGCGTGGCTTCTTCGCGTCAGCCGCATCGTCAGCCGCCACGTCACCGCCACCGTATGCCCTAGCCTCCGCGTGGCCGTCCTCGTCAGCGACGCCTCGTCGCCGTGCCGCGCTGAGTTAGCCGCCGCATGGCGCCGCGTGCTAGCCACGTGTGCGCCACGTCGTTGCCACGTTCGCCCTAACCCTCCACGTGGTCGCCACGTCGCTGTGAGCCCTCGGTGAACCCGGTTCACCATGAACCCAGTCACTGACGGGTGGTCCCCACGCGTTAGGGGCATTTTCCTTTCATTTCCTGATTTTCAAAAATGCAAAATTCCAGCCAATCAAAGCCAACACGTGTCACGTCTGTGATTTTTTCTGATTTTCTCTCCCGAGCAACTTCCAAAGCCCCGTTCTCCTCCGTCCGAACTCCGATTTGAATGATTCAAATTTCTAAATTCATCTAAAATCATGCTCTATCTGCCAGTACCTTTCTTTTGATTTTTATATTTTATTTGAATTTATTTTATTTATTTTGTTCTCGTTTTACGTGTAGGCAGCAATGATTGAAGCATAAGCGATCATCCGGAGGAGGCAGCACCAGCGGGAGGAGTTGAAGGCAAGTCTTCCTTGAACATATTGATCCTAAATTTCATGAAAATTATATTTTGTTTTAAATTATGCATGCTATCATTTTGAGTAAAGTACTTTAAATGCAATTTTAATGATTAGCTAAATTCCAATTTTGATATGCCCTCATTGACATTAAATGTGACGACCTTGACACCTTAGGAAAATATTAAGTACTGTAATTGATAAATAAATAGGGTAGTATGGGACGGTAGAATTGCTCAGTCTTGCTTAAATACTTCGACACCTTACCATTATGGAAATTTTTTCAATCATTGTTCAAAATTAATTGTGAAATTATGGCAATTGGTATTGCTGGTATTATTTAATGGAAATAAAAATAAAAATGGTTTAGACCAGGCGGATGGTTGTTTGGTGGGTGCGGAATGCACGAGATCTTGTTTAGTGTTGGTTCGCCCTAGTCAATTAAGGACCGGCGTGTGTTACCTTGGACCAAGCTATACCGTACAACCACAAGTCTATATGGGTGCGACTGGCTAAGTAATTTGTGCGTGTTATTATTGGCCGCCATTAGGTTGAATGGGGTGTCGGGTAGACACTTGCAAAGCGCAAGAGGGGCTTCTATACTAGGTGGATGTAACCCTAACGGTGAAACCTTAGCGAGCGAAGTTGGTAGCGTACATTGTAAAGGCCTTGTCATGATCTCTCTGCCGACACACCAAAGGAAGTGTGTTAATAGCTTGGCATTAAGGGAAGATCATATCTTGTGGGTAAAGTGTACAATCTCTGCGAGTTAAAACTACTTGAGTAGTCGTGCTTACGGTCATGGGCGGTAGGTCGCTAGCACATTGTAGATTTTATGGTTTTGGTTTTAAATGAAAAATGATGGTTTTGGAAAACCGTGAGTGGTTGGAACTCGCGGGTTTTGGTTTGGCGGTTGGAGCCAATCAGGTGGTTGGAACCTATGAAATTGTTATACATCAAATTCAATTATCATGTTATTTACTTTTTGTCAAATCTTGCTTTATGAAATTACTTTTGTTGTTTCGGTTAAATTTTGCTTACGCAAAAAGAACCATACTATACCTTCAATTGTTAGCCTTGTATATAGTTATCATGCATTAAGTTTCCAAGATTTGCGGAGTATGGTGTGTACTCACCCTTGCAACATCAAATTTTTCTCAGAGGAGTTTGCTGAAGCCGAAGGTGATTATGATTTCTTTGCTTGTGGATTCGATGAAGGCGTCCGGACTACTAGGGGCGCTTCGATCGATTGCTGTGGGCACATGGATTGGCTCTTTTTGTTGCTACTGTTTAATTTCCGCTGCTACTTACCAACTTAAGCCAAAGGCTTGCTACTTGTAATAATGTGTTTACAATGCTATTTCCCTTTTGCTTAATTACTGTTACTTACGTTGTGATATGACTGTGTTATCATCACTATGTCCGCTGTGTGTACTAGCTTTTCCTGGACTAGCACGGTTATACACAGAGGGGTCGGATTTGGTAAATCCGGGTCCTGACAAATAGGCTCTAATTTCCTAACCAAGATGTGAGAGATTCTTCGCTAGGCTGGGTTTACTTACTAGTACTATAGCACAGTGGAACGACAATAATGCAATGAAAGCCACAAACATCAGTTCTGGAACCGTCTTAAGGGCCGGTTTGTTTCAACTTCGGATTCTCTAAAAACTGATTTTGGATTGTGGTGTAGAGAAGCTGATTCTCCGAAAGCTAAAATCCAAAAGCACATATGAAGTGGATCGTGGATTCTAGTGTATATGGGTAGACTGGATTGTGAGAATCAGATTTTAGAATCAAGCTGTTTATTTCTGATTCTGAAGCCAAAATCCAGAATCAAAAGCTAAGACAAACAGGACCTAAGTCTTAACTTATGACATACGGATTGCAGAATTAAGGATGGTGCTAGTCGAACTTTCAATGGAGGATCCAACCACTACAGGAACGCGAACATATTTCGTCAACCAAAAGCCGACGAAAAAAGAGGATTTCCCGACGAACACAGTTATTTTTGTCAGCTTACCGACGAAACTAACTCGACGAAAATAGGTTTATTTTCGTTGGCTGCTGACGAAAATAAATGATTTTCATCGGCTAGTCCTAACCAACAAAAAAAACAGGCCGACGGCTAGCCCAGTCTTGCCATGTCGGATTATATTTGTCAGCTAGCTGGCCATCGAAAATATCGCCACTATTTTAAATAACCATAGTGGTAAGACGAAAATATTAGAAATTACATTTGCAAAAGCGGATCACGATATTTTAAATGCGGCCATTGTAGCCGATGAAAATACTGAGAGTACCAGCTGCCAAACTGGTTCCCCATTGTTTATCTTGCAGCTGGTACCTCCCTGAATCTGAACCCAGGATGCTAGGTAGGAAGTTGTGCCCCTTGTTCCATTAAGTAAACAATGGCAAGAGAACAAATGCAATTAGGTCAAACAAGATTAATTATGTTTGCTTCGTATCAATATCGATCTATGATTCACATTAAGAGCATGATTAGGCCGACAAAAGAATAAAAATATAAAAAAATATGTATATAAAGTGCTTGGAGCCAATAGACTGGTATAAAGTTGTGCATGACAAATGGCAATATGGTTTCTTTGCCATACGTACACGGACATATCAATGTATATATATACTTCTACTTAAAACAGCTAGTAGTCTTGTGATGAATAATATTTACATCCTAAAACTGATGAACAACTGAAAAAAATAGATGAACAAAATGATGGAAAACTCACTTTGGACCTTTGTGGCAATGTGGCAGGCGGGTGGGCGGTGGGTGGTGCGAGGAGGCGGCGGCGTGGGAGGTGGCGGCGGTCTTGTGAGGGAACGAATGAGGCTGACCTGCTGCAATGGCCGGCGAGGGAGACAGCAGGCGGCGGACCGGAGGCTCGGCGACACTGGCGTGGGGCTTCCTGTTTTCGGTGGCGTGAGCGAATGGGTACACGAGGGGATGTCTCCCGGGCTTATTACTCTCTATTTTTGTCGGCCAGGGTGGCCAATGAAAACAATGTCGACGTAGCAAGGTTAGGTATTTTTAAATCGGGGATGGGGCCAGCGAAAATAGTTATTCATGCCACATGGTATAAGACAAGTGGGCCGAGCTTTTTTCGTCGGCCAGTAAAACCGATGAAAATAATTTGAAATTCAACTGCCGTCCTTGGCATGACTATTTTCATCGGTTTCATCAGATCGACAAAAATATATTTATTTTCATCGGTTTGTTGGCTCGACCGATGAAAATAAATATATTTTTGTCGCTTGCCTTGAGTGACAAAAATGCTTTATTATTATCGTCGGCCTGTGTAGAGCCAACGAAAATATCTTGGACTAACGAAAAATTATGTTTTCTTGTAGTGAACAAAGCAAAATTATCTGTCCTGTATGACGAAGTAATAATGCCATTAATCATCACGGCCCCGATATTTCTCTCGAGCCCCATTAACTGGCAATTCAATCAATGAATGCAACTGTGATATACGTACGGTACATTAATGCATGCCCATGTGCTCCAGATGAGAGAAATGAACCGTTTTGTTCTGCATGGTTGCTGAGATCTCAAATCAAACACAATACTCTCTGTTCAACAATAAGGGAATAGGTGCTACAGGGTTTCAATAAAAGCCACTAACATCTACTCCCTTCATCTTTTTTATAAGATCTATTTTTCAAATGGTTTTATTTATAAATATAAGACTTATATATAGATTTAATAAGATATTTTCTTCTATATCTCTATTTATTTTCTTTCATCCGTATGCATTTATTCATTACCACCCATACAAAGTATATCTTTCATCTTCCAAGATTAAGTGGGAGCATCTAAGTCATTTTTTTCGTATTTTTTTCAATTTCAACGTAACATTAATCCTTATATAAAGTTAAAATACGTCTTATAAAAAAACGAAGGTAATATACAGGCCAGTAAATATTTGTGCTCCTTTGGCAATGTTGTTTTGAGGTTGTACAGGTAGGATTATCAACCTTCGGGAAGTGCAACCATACCAACGACTTCAACGAAGGGTTTCTACAGGTAGGATTAACAGCCTTTGCAGTCAACTAGTCACTTTTCTTTTCTTTTCTTTGCAACCACTGTCGCCCACAGCCCACTTGAACGATACCTTCTCTGTAAAAAAAAATATACGATAGGTTCTTGAATAGTCTTCTCATGATGTGTTTTTGAATGATCTTATCACCAATGTAGAGTATATCTTATATTTCAATACAAAATTAGTATAATATTTCACCTACACTAAATTTATAATATAGTGATTAGAGATAATAATTAGAAATAGTCTAGTCATTTTAATATTTCTTTTGACTATGTCAAAAATTATACACTATAAATTTAGATATAGAAAGTAACCCCACGAAGGTTGGTCAGTGAGGAAGGGGGTTTTCTCTTCCGCCACTTTCCACTCAACATGAGAGTTACACATTTCTTCTATTCAATAATTTTCAGTTCTCTTATGCTATTGAATGTAGGAAAGTAGCATATGGATCGAGAACTGAGTCTAGCTCAGTTGGCTTGAGCGTTAGTAGAGCATTCAGCCTGCCTACGTTTGACTCTAGTCGCTCAGGTATACACATGTGTATGCATCATCGAAAAATAGGTTTCCTAATATCTGTAGTAGACGCGCGCGTGTATATATATATATGTGTTATATGTGAGTGTGATGTGGTGGATTGTATACATAGCCTTATAAAAAAGGGTAGGTATAGATAGATCCGTTTAAATGTTTCGTGTTGCGCGGTGTTAGCAGGCAGGTTAATTGCCTAACCAGGATGTGAAGGATGTGAGAGATTCTCCGCCAGACTAGGTTTACTTACTAGTACTACAACACAGTGGAACGACAATAATGCAATGAAAGCCACTAACATCAGTTCTGGAACTGTCTATAGGGCCGTTTTGTTTCAGCTTTAAATTCTCTAAAAATTAATTTTGAATCATGGTTATAGAGAAACTAATTCTTCGAAAGCTGAAATCTAAAAGCAGGAATTCAGTTTCTTCAGATTCGTGAATCTGGTGAAGCTAAAAATTTTAACTTCACCAATTTATGAAGCTGGAATTGTGAGTACATTAAAAGTATTTAGATAGATCATCTTGTTTACATTTTAGACCAAAAATATACACTTAAATCACTTTATTTTAGCCTATAATTTTTAGATTTCGGATGAAAGCTGGAATCTGAAGCTTTACCAAACAGACTTGAAAAGTGGATCGTGGATTCTAGTGTATATGGGTAGGCTGGATTGTGAGAATCGATTCTAAAGCGGTTGTTTATTTCTAATTCGCTTTTGGAGTCGAATTCAGAATCAAAAACTAAAATAAATAGGTCCTAAGTCTTAACTTATGACATACGGATTGTGGAATTAAGGATGGTGCCAGTCGATCTTTCAAGGAGGATCCAACAAAGCAAAATTATCAGTCCAGTATGACGAAGTAATAATCCCATTAATCATCTCGGCCCCGATATTTCTCTCGAGCCCCATTAACTGACTGACAATTCACTCAGTGAAGTACTGACTCATCTTGTCAGCGCCTTGCCTCGGTTCTCTCTCCCCACTCCACGCGTTAACTACTAGTGTACTACTGTCTTTTGATTCCTTTATTTCCGCCTTCTTTTACCGACTGGCGCTGCAGCCTGGCTGCCCAACATCTCTGTGCATCGACACGTGAGAAGCTGGTAACAAAGTAAACAAGATCGATCGAGATGAACGTCGCCACAGGGGCGATGAACGCCATGCTCCCAAGTCCCAAGCTGGCGAAGCTGCTGGTAGATTAAAGCATCTCCGTGAGCCTAAACCAGCCTCTAAACTTTAAAATAGGGAGTTTAGTAAAAATACATTTCCGTGAGCCCTAATCCAGCCCTTAAAATTAGGAGGCCCTAAATTTGCCTCCTCAGCCCCAATTCTGGGAGCCCTAAACCACCCTAAACCTTAAAATATGGAGTTAAGTGAAGGATGGCTTGCATTAGTTCGCTGCGGTGGCGTGTCTTTCTTTGGATGAGTTGCAAGCTGTTGCATCTGCATACACTCTTGAAAATTTTGAAAATTTTAAATTTAAATTTTAAATATCATGTTTTGAAAATTTTAAATTTAAATTTTAAATATCATGTTTTTAAATTGTAAATGTTAATATGCTTATGTTTTATGTATTACAAATATTTTTGATTGAATTTTTGTGAAATGAAGATTATACATAGCGGATATGTCAAAATAGGAGAAAAAAGTAAAATAGAAATTTGAGATTTAGGGATGTTCTTTGGACTTGTGCTCTGAAAGCAGAGCCCCAAAAAATAAGGGAAGTCCCTAAATCCAAAATAGGGACCCTGTTTTAGGAGCTCTTGTTGGAGATGCTCTAATACAAGCTTCAGAAGGGTATTGTTTGCACCAAAATTTAATAAAGTATCGTCAAAATTATCAGATTAAGGATCGAGTATTTTGATAGATATCGGATAAGAAAAATTATATCAGATAAAAGATAGTGTTGTAACCGATGCTGATATAAGCAAAGGAAGTACAGTCTGAAGTTAAGACCGATAAGAATCATGGTAAACGAGTCTAAGGTGGATACGATCAGGGTTCAAAATTTTGTTTTGAACAAAATTTCGTCCATAACTGAAATCTGAAATTTCAGCGAAATTTCGGCATTTCGGACGAAATCCACTCAAAATTCAAAAAGAAAAATTCAAATCCGGTTTTTTTGGCACCGAAATTTCCCAAATTTCGCTGAAATTACCCTGAAATTCGCCGAAATTACCCGAAATTTCACCAAAATTGCACTGATAAAAAAATAGTTCAAATAATGTCGAAACATTTTGAACATTTTTTTGGAGGTTCCTGATACATTAGAGATATTCTCATAAAATTTTCAGGTGATTATCAGATTTGTCGAATTTTTAAAAATTCAAATATTGGTACTGTCCTAGGAAAGCGCTGAGTGGCAAGTTTCAACCGAATGAAAATTAGAACAAACAAGGTTATAAAATTTTGAAAATTTTTCTGGATGGTCCTGACACATCCATAATATTCTCATAAAATTTTCATATGATGATCAAATGTCATGAATTTTAAAAAATTCAAAAAGTGCTACTATCCTGTTAAAAGCCTTACCGGCAAACTTGAACGAAATGAAAAATTATCCAAACCATCTTATAAAATTTTAAAAATTTTTGTGCATGGTACTGATATAGCATTAATGGTTATGTAAAAGTTTTAGATGATTATCATGCATAAATAATTTTTAAAAATTCTGACAGTGTTACATTCTGATAAAAACCCGATGATCAATACATAGATTTACTTTAGCAATAAAAATGGTTTAAATTTTTTAAAAATGTTACATAAGGGTGACAAGGAAATTCTTAATATCGCATAAAAAGTTTGAATCATGGTCACGCTCCAGTGAATTTATAAAATTCTTACAAGGCACAGTGCCATTTATGTTCTTTCTTTGTTTGATTTTTGAAATATAATACAACAAATTAAGTTCAGTGCTTATTGCACTGATAGATTTTATTGACCAAACAAAAAAGTTAAAATTTTTTGAAAATTTTATAAAATGGTACTAAGGAAATTATTAATCTTTCATAAAAATTTTAGATCATGATCACGCACAAAAAATTTACAAAAATCTAACAAGTTTGCTGTCCCAATTATATCCATTCTGTTTTTGATTTTTAAAGATAACAAATGATGTTCACTTATTTTGAAAATTTTTATTTATGATCCTACACTACTATGGATGATACTATAAATTTTTAAGATTATTATCAAGCTTGTAGAATTTTATAAAAATCTGACAGTATTTTTTCCTAAATTTTAAAATGTTTCAAAAAATTAGTTTTTCATCAAATTTTCATGTAAGATGACCTTCTTGGACTAATTCCGATCAAATCCGGCCCAAAAAAGTCAAAATCTGGATTTAAAATCCAAAATTTTGCCGAAATTTCTGAAATTACTGTAGTAAATTTATTTTTTTTAAAAAAAATTTAAATTCGGCCGGTACTCCATAATTCAGCCAGGCCCGAAATCCGAAATTTCACCGAAATTCGGCAAAAAATTGATCCTTGGATACGATCAGCTAATCTGCTATAAGCGACGATCAGAGACATGCAAGGACAATAACATAATCAACTAAACAATTCGCATTTACCCTTTATTTTTCCTATCGACTAGAAGTAGCTTTGTAATTTAGAATCATCCTTGTAATCTGAAATTGATCAATAAAGCTATGCATCGCCGATTGTTGATCTTCTTCAATTACACCAATCAAGTTTGATTTTCTTTGATCTTATTGTGTATTGCATTTTTTGGAAAATCTACCTCTTCCATCGATTAACTCTAATCGGCTAATTAAACTTATCATTACCCTAAATTTGATCGGCTTTATAGCTGTTTAGATCTTTTGCCGATTTATCATGATTGATTGACTTTGAGTATATTCTCCGTTTATCTTACCAATTATAAGATCAAATCAGTTGGCATGTCTTAAACCGTTGAACTCGGCGTTCGTCTCGTGTGTTGAGGCCAATTAATCTTTCGTCATATTTTCGTTGCCAACAGGTGTTAAGGGAGAGATCGAGAAACTCGAGCAAGAGCTGACAAGCATGAAGGCTTCCCTCTACAAGGTGTCCGAGATGCCGATGGACCAGCTCGACGAGGAGGTCAAGATCTAGGGCAGTGATGTGCAGAAGTTGTCCGACGGTATCAAGATCGGATGATGCAGATCCTAGGGTTTCTAGAACCATGACCGAGCAGCGAAATTGGGATGAACCTGTGAGAAATTTCGGTTGGGTTCATATGGGTTTGGCCCAACTACTGTTTCTTTTTTATTAAAAGCTTTTCGATTTAAAATGATTACGGAAAATAATTTGAGCAAAACAAATAGTAAAAATATCGGAAAAATCGCATAAAAATTCTAAAAATATTTTCATACATTTAGAACTCAAATAAAATATTTTTACCAAAAGTTTATTTAAACTTTCCAAACTTTTAAATACTTTTCATATTGAACATATTTCAAAAATAATAAATAAATACAAATAAATTCTAGAAAATTCTAATAAATTCATAAAATTCAGAAAATACTCAAATAATGTATTAAAATATTTAAAGCAAAAAATTGGGATGTTAGAGCTTGACAACATCATTTGTTCTTCATGCTTCATTGTGATAGTAGAGTTGATGGCACATAAGAAAGAACCAATTGTTGCCTCATTTAGCAGCGGAGCATGGCTTTTAGTGTAACGAAACAAGTTTTCGATAGAGTTTTGAATTTAACATTTAATTTGAATTTTAAGTTTGAAACTTAAGTTTGAAATCCATAGCTTAGTTTGAGAATCCGAGATTATTTATGCCTATGATTCGTTGAGATGGTTAAAATCGGCTATTTATTTGCTCAATTTGAAGTTTGAAGTGAGAAGTTGTGGGTCTTATTAATGGACGAGATAGACGAGTGGCTCGTAGTTGAGTAACAGAGATACACAAATTGATAGGATTTGTTGGAACTTGGGACCCTTTTCCATGAGAGCTACCATGGAAATTTAATCTGGCAGGAAATGCTAGTAGTGACAGCCGGTCCGTGACAGAACCGCATTCCGCACGGTACAATAATGCACGCCCATCCCATGAGCTCCAGATGAGAGAAATGAACTGTTGTTCTGCATGGTTGTTGAGATCTCAAATCAAACACTATACTCACTGTTCAACAACAAGGGAACAGCGCTACAGGGTTTCAATGGAAGCCTATACAGGCCAGTAAAGTTTTGTGCTCCTTTGGCAATGTTGTTTCGAGGTTGTACAGGTAGGATTAACAGCCTTCGGCAAGTGAGACCATGCCAACGACTTCAGCGAAGGTTTCTACAGTAAGTTTGCAGTCAACCGGTCACTTTCTTTCCATTTCTTTTCTTTGCTTTGCAACCACTGTCGAGCACTTGAACAATACTTTCTCTATAAAAAAAATATACGATAGGTTCTTAAATAGTCTTATTATGATGTGTTTTTGAATGATCTTATCACCAACATAGAGTATATCTCATATTTCAACACAAAATTGGTGTGATGTTTTATCTACTCTAAATGTATATATTGAATATAGTGATCAGAGATAATAATTAGGGATAATCTAGTTATTTTAATATTTCTTTTGACTATATTTCAAAAGAAAATATACACAGTAAATTTAGATGTAGAAAGTAACCGCACGATGGTTGGTTAGTGAGAAAGAGGGTTTTCTCTTCTGTCACTTTCCACTCAACATGAGAGTTACATATTTCTCCTATTCAACAATTTTCAGTTCTCTTATGCTATTGAATGTAGGAAATTAGCATATGGATCGAGAACCGAGTCTAGCTTAGTTGGCTTGAGCGCCAGTAGAGCATTCGACCTGCCTGCATTTGACTTCAGTAACTACCCGCAAAGGTTTCAATACTGATGAGACTTGTTACCACAATCATAGCCCTCTTTTTGTGTCATGTGAGTTTAACCGTAAAGCCAGGACTCACACCACCACTAGTACTACCAAAGCTAAGACATTACAAATTAATCAGTTAGGTCCGTCCCATTCCAGACATATGGTTGCATGTTTGCCTCAGGTCAAAGGCTTGCAAGGTTAAATCCTTAGGTTGACCAAGGCAAGACTTCCACAACCCAATTGCCACAAAGACCCAATTTGGCACACTGCCCCTTGCCACTTGCCCCAATATAAATCATTATCACCCATGTTGATTACCGAACAACACATGCTATCAGCAATTCAACTTCGTTGCAGAACAACACATGTTACCACAACTCAGTATCATTGTGTGACAACACATGACACACCAATACCACAAACATGCTCCATAATCCATTATTCAAGATTAGCTTTGATATTTCAAAAGACATGTGTCATACATGACACGACTAAGCAAAACTATTTACAATCTAACCATCCCATGTTGATCTCTAATAGCAATCAATTAGTAATAAACCATTCTAGGGTGACAATAATCATAGCATACAAATGACAAGTAGGATACTCAAACTAGGTCGAATACCTAGATCCCAAACTAAATCAGTTCTACACATAAAATATTATGTATAATTTAAAACAACATAGCAATTTGTAAAGCTAGGTTTAATATTATCAAAGCACAACTTACCTTGAAAAATCTCTTGATCTTGATCTGGACCTTGCTCTTGGTTCAACGATTCCTCGTCGGACGCTTCAAGCACTTTGACGCCTATGTGTATCGAGAAAGTACAAAAATAAATACCAAAAATAGAGAGTTAACAATCTCAAAATTTTAAATAAAATTCATCATTTAATAGATCTCAATTTTATAAAATTTTAAAAATTTGAATCACCTCAATCAGAGTTCGTATGAGAGAGAACAGGCTCTCGAAAGATTTGAATAAAAGAAAAAGCAGAAAAATAATAAATCTGTAATTTCCTGAATTATTTTTATATCGCTGGTCCACCGTGGACTTGCCAGCGAGGTCCACCGTGGACTCACCACACTATTTCATGAACCCACTGACGCAAGCGCCGACAGCATGCGGTAATGTCACACTGATGCCAACGAGCACCCATCACCCATGGTGCAATGTGGTGGCGACATGAGGCAGAATAGGATGGTGACAACGTGGTGTGCGTCCGATGGCCCCTAATAGATCCAACTGTTGCAAAGACAGCCACGAGCGACACAAGCAGTGACTCACGGTGAACCGTGCTTGACACGTGTCTTGATCTCCATCGTTCACTACAAATCGGATGGCGAAGAACATGAGCGAAGGTTGGCGGCGTGGGACAGTGAGGTCCTCACTGGAGCTAGAGATAACAACCTAGCGCGCACCGATGCGACAATTCCTGACAACAAGAAGTAGCAGATGTAACACCCCGATGCCAAGCGTACCGCGAATGCTACCAAAACCTCGCTTCACTAGCGACACCCCTCGGACCCACACATGTCCAAAGGGTTACCAACCCAAGATAATTCTCCACAACTAGATCAAATAAACCGAGAATTACCGAAGAAGATATAAAAACCTAACACCTCTATGAACTTGACTGCAATCAACCACTAAATTCTAAAACCGGTTTAAAACTAAGCCACCGAAATTCTCAAAATTTCGGCAACACCTCCCCTAAAACTAGGACATCCACTCGGCGAGACAAAAGAATAATAGCGGATGTATAATATATCAATCACTCGAAAAAGAATGAAACCATCTAGCGGTCCTTAGATAATCGATCATATATCCAGCAGGCAATTAATCGACTACATAGCGACGATCAACACCTTACACTAGCATTAGTTACAACGGACTTAACGAAACAATTGAATTGGTTGTTGGTGACCGAAGTCGTGCATGTGCTCTACTCCCAACCCGACGAGCCAGCTTCAAAGTACCTAAAACAGGAAACAAACAAGCGTGAGTCCTAAGACTCAGTAAAGTGCAACAATAATGAATAGTAAGGA
Source organism: Guadua angustifolia (assembly GCA_036346375.1). NCBI lineage: Eukaryota > Viridiplantae > Streptophyta > Magnoliopsida > Poales > Poaceae > Guadua > Guadua angustifolia. The sequence continues at coordinate 37,386,466 of CM070512.1, forward strand.
ATTCGACTAAAATACAGCTACCTTAAGACATAAAGTAACTGTTTCTTTAATTTGCATTCATAAATAAATGAAAGCAGCTGAATTCATAAAAGATCCAAATTATAAGAGCACGTTTACTCCATCATTTACCACAATCATTAATTAACTGAAAACATCCCGTAACAGAAGCAGTAATTGACTCCACTTACCGCAACAAACTCGAACACGTAACAAAACTTACCTATGCCTCAACAATCATTTCTGGATGAGCCCACGACTCAATCCTCAACCTGTTCTTTTCATTCTCATCCATTAACATGTATCAATTGCAACACACTATGAAATGAAAGGCTTTATGCTCTATGCTTTCATGCTCAACATGCAACCTTTTGCCTATACCGAGCAAAGTTTGAAGCAACGAAACAAGAAAACGACATACAACATACATGTAAATAGCCTTCATAAACTAAACCATGCGAAGAACAATCTATACAAATTCTTTGATCACAATCTCAATTAGGCATTCTCATTCCCATCCATGTAATGCATCATGCAATGCTCATTTCATACTCCTTTTATTAGCACATACTGCAGTATTGCAGAGTGCACACCGTCGGTGTGCACCTCACTCCCTTCCATCCCGTGGAGGGCCTACTCTTCTTGACTCGCTCCCATTCACATCTGTGGATGGGACTACGAATAGGACTTTTGTACTCACTACGTGTGAGTCTGAGGCCCACATCAACATGGGGCGCCTCTTCAGTAATGAATGCACATATGCAAATGATGCTTATAAATAATTCATACATGTCGAAATCATTTGCTCAGTATTGTGACTAAAACATAAGCATAAGCACAACACGGTTCGATCTCATCATTAGTAGTGGGAACACCCCAAAACCAATTATTACTATCATATTATCGCAATTGTTACTTTTCATAGCCACAATATGCATTCTCATGAAATGAACAATTCTAGTATTTCTCATAGACACAAATCTTCATTTCCACAAGCATAATACAAACGCTCTTTTAGATATTACTCATACACACAACATAGAATCTTCATGCGTAGAATATAAGAAATGAACTCAACCATCTATTAACATTCGAATGGATGCTTTGCATCCTTCCTCAACATTTCATTATAAGAAATTTCATACTATGATACATTCTTTAGTTATACTCATAACACGATTATCATTTGCATTTGCTTGAACATTAACCTATTCCTTAACGTAAACCGTAGTGTAACATACACATACAACAAGCAAACATTCATCTCATTTCCCCTAATAGCATTATAAGGGTTGCACTTGCCTTTAACTTCTCGAATTAGAGTGGCGAGAGGTTGATGCCACACAGGGCACACTACACGGAAATAAATACATTCTACTCAAGACATACCAACAAAACAAACACAAGACTTATAACGACTTGATCATACGATCCATTCCCAAACCGAAAAACATAGATCTGCTTAACAGGACAGCGGCGCTCTAAAGAGCCTAACTCCTAATTGGTTTAGCGAAAAAGGGATCCTTACCTCTATTTAACCATAAGAGGCTAATCTACAGCTACGTCATGGCCACTCGGCGAGAGATGCCACGAGGGCCACCAAATCACACACTAAAGTTCAGCCGAGAAACTAAGCTCGCTGAAATTCCGCGCTTCGGGACAAAAACTTCCAAATAGCGTAACTTTTGATTGGCTTAACGAATTTTCACGTTCTTGCACTTGGAACGACCGTGAGGAGATAAACTAAGGATATATCATAGCTGATCACTCAGCCAACACACCCTCTACTCCCAGATCGAAGACGAACAGAGGATACAGATTACCCGACTTACTCTGGACAGCCCTCACAAAAAATGCCATAACTTTCAAACGGCTGAACGAAAATTAACGATTTCAGTCTCTATTGAAAGGTAACTCGATTATCTACAACTTTTCTATAGCCAGATCCCCAGAAAACACTTGCAAAATTAACAATTTCACGCTACAGCAGGGCACAAGAATCTGCTCGAAAATAAAACTGCACATCTCTAGGGTTCCACCTCTAATCCATCCATACACAACCAATCAACCTCTAAAACTTCATGGCAAGAACCCTAACCCAGCCACCCAAATCCACCCAAACCCTAGATTTAAACCTCACCTTGGCTCAAGGGAAATCGCAGGAATGGAGGAAGGCGTCATTCGGGAGAGAGGAGGAGTCATGGGAGGGAGGACGAAATTCGGCCGAGCAAGGCAGAGGAGCCGAGGTGGCCAAAGTGGAGGTCTTGACCTTGAGGGAACAACAGGCGCCGACAGGGAGGCTAAACACGCCGGCCGAGGAAGGATTGCTGGCATGCCGGGCAAGGGGCGCTGAGCCGGGAGGTGGCACGCCGATGGGATGGAGAGGAGGAGGAGGCAGGTTGGATGAGGGCCGCCTGACGGGAAAATGAGGAGGAAATTTGGGAGGATGAGTCTGCGAGGGCAAAAGCGAAAATAGGAGGAGTTAGGGCTAGGGTTTCATTCTCTCCAAAAGGCCCAAAAGAGCACCCCTTCAAGCCTGAATTTCTCCCACTAGCCCAAAACCCTCAACCGGGTCCTCCTAAAGCCCAAGAGATGCACTGCAATAACATATAAATATTATTCCCCTAAAGCTCACTTGGAATACTACATGCCAACAAAAAATTTACCGCAAAAACTTAACGGCCTAAAGAAAAATTCCTTTACCGATAAGCCTTCGGCAAAAGCCAGAACTTCCTTAGAAGAAACTTAAAACTGAGAGACGACAAAAACAATCCCAGGCGAAAACCATGCAAAAACCATTTGCGGTATTACAGCAGATCTAGAGAAGCCAATGACGGTGAACTGGGCGATGTCCTTGGCGATAGCGGAAACCCACCCAGCAGTGAGATCTGGTGAAGAGAGAATAGTGGTGCACCACGACAGCAATGGTGAGCTTTTGCGCGAAGAAGATGGCGACCCAGAGGACGGCACAATAGGGCAATTGTGCGCCGAGAGACAGCGAACACGACACGAGGGTCAAGGGCATTAAATAGGCCCTCGGCGTTCGTGTAGAACACGGAGTCCACAACAAAAATGGTGGTTGAGGATGAGTCCTGCTCAAACATAGCGAATTTACGTGGCACAATCTTGGTTGGCCACGCGTCGCATGATCCACGGCGTACACGCACAGAACTACATGGCTCGATCTTGACCGCACGATCAAGATTGGACAGTGCAGATCCTAGGGTTTCTAGAACCCAGGGTGAGCAGCGGATTTGGGTAGGACCCGCGAGGAATTTGGGTCGGGTCTGCATGGGTTCGACCCAACTACTGTTTCTTTTTTATTAAAAACTTTTCGATTTAAAATGATTATAGAAAGTAGTTTAAGCAACAAATAAATAGTAAACATATCAAAAAATCTAATAAAATATTCCAAAATTTTTGAGAAATTTAGAACTCAAATAAAATATTTTTACCAATATGTTATTTAATCTTTCCAAAGTTTTAAATACTTTTCATATCGAACATATTTCAAAAATAATAAATAAATCCAAATAAATTCTAGAAAATTTGAATAAATTCAGAAAATTCAAAAGATGCACAAATAATATATTAAAAATATTGAAAGCCAAAAATTGGGATGTTACAACGTGACAATGTCATTTGTTCTTCATGTTTCATTTGATTAGTAGAGTTGATGGCACATAAGCAAGAACTAATTGTTGCCTCCTTTAGCAGTGGAGCATGGCTTTCAGTGCAACACCAGAAGTTTTCGATAGAGTTTTGAATTTAAAATTTAATTTGAATTGCAATTTTAAAACCTAAGTTTAAAATCCATAGCTTAATTTGAGAATCTGAGATTATATATGCTAGGACTCGTCGAGATGGTTAGAATCGACTATTTATTTGCTCAATGTGGAGTTTGAAGTGATAAGTTGTGAGTCCTATAGATTAATGGATGAGATAGACGAGTTGCTCGTAGTTAACAGAGATACACAAGTTGGATATATAGGTTTTGTTGGAACTCTTTTCCATCACAGCTAACCTTAGAAATTAAATCTGGAAAGAACTTGTTAGTACCAACTTCCAGATGCGAATGAATCAAGTTGCTTTGGAGAAAGTGGGGACTGTGACAGAACTGTGTTGCTAGTAATGACAGCCGGTCCGTGACAGAACCGCATGCACGCCCATGTGCTCTTGACGAGAGAAATGAACTGTGTTGTTCGGCATGGTTGTTGAGATCAAATCAACACAATACTCTTTCTGTTCAACAGTGAGGAAACAGGTCCTACACGATTCAATGAAAGCCACTAACATCTAATATACAGGCCAGTAAATTTTCGTGCTCCTTTGCCAATGTTGTTTCGAGGTTGACAGGTTGTATAGGTAGGATTAACAGCCTTCGGGACGTGCAACCACACCAACGACTTCAGCGAAGGGTTTCTACAGGAAGTTTGCAGTCAACCGGTCGCTTTCTTTCCTTTACTTTTCTTTGCAACCACTATAGGTCACTTGAACGATACTTTCTCTGTAAAAAAAAATATGCGATAGGCTCTTGAGTAGTCTTATTATGATGTGTTTTTGAATGATCTTATCACCAACGTAGAGGATATCTCATATTTTAATATAAAATTGGTGTAATGTTTCACCTACTCTAAATGTATATATTGAATATAGTGTTTAGAGATAATAATTAGGAAAGTCTAGTTATTTTTAATATTTCTTTTGACTATGTTTCAAAAGAAAATATACACTATAAATTTAGATGTAGAAAGTAACCCCACGATGGTTGGTTAGTGAGAAAGAGGGTTTTCTCTTCTGCCACTTTTCACTCAACATGAGAGTTACAGATTTCTCATATTCAATAATTTTCAGTTCTCTTATGCTATTGAATGTAGGAAATTAGCGTATGGATCGAGAACCGAGTCTTGCTTAGTTGGCTTGAGCGCAAGCAGAGCATTTGACCTGCCTGCGTTTGACTCCAGTCGCTCGGGTATACGCATGTGTATGCATTCATCGAAAAATAGGTTTCCTAGTATCTGTAGTAGACGTGTGTAGTAGACGTGTGTGTGTGTATATATATATATATATATACATGTGTGTGTGTGAGATTCTCCGCTAGACTAGATTTACTTACTAGTACTACAGCACAGTAGAACGACAATAATGCAATGAAAGCCACTAACATCAGTCTTTTGATTCCTTTATTTGCGCCTTCTTTACAGACTGGCCTTGCCTCGCTTCTCTCTCCCCACCATGGTTCAAAATTTCGCCAAAATTTCACTTTTCGGGACACGCCGAATTTTGATATACAGGCTAAATTTAATTTTTTTAAAAAAATTAATTTTGCTACAGTACTACTACAGTAATTTCGGTCCCGATTTTGACTTTTTTGGGCCGGATTTGACCGGAATTAGTCCAATAACCCCTAATAAAGTGATCTTACATGAAAATTTATTGAAAAACTAATTTTTTGATATTTTTTAAAATTTAGGTACCATCCTTAGTAGTTTAGGAACATACACAAAAATTTTCAAAATAATTTAACATCATTTGTTATCTTTAAAAATCAAAAACAGAATAGACATAATTGGGACGGTAAACTTGTTAGATTTTTCTAAATTTATCGAGTGTGATCATGATCTAAAATTTTTATGACAGATTAATAATTTTCTCAGTACCATTCTATAAAATTTTCAAAAAATTTCAACTTTCTTTGTTTGCTCAATAAAATCTATCAATGCAGTAAGCATTGGACTTAATTTATTGTATCATATTTCAAAAATCAAACAGAGAAAGAACATAAATGGCACTGTGCTTTATAAGAATTTTATAAATCTACTGGAGCGGGATTATGATTCAAAATTTTTATGAGATATTAAGAATTTCCTTGTCACCCTTATGTAAAGTTTTTAAAAAATTTAAACCTTTTTTATTACTAAAGTAAATCTATTATTGATCATCGGCATTTTAACAGGATAGTAGCACAGTTCGAATTTTTAAAACTTCATGACACTTGATAATCATATGAAAATTTTATGAGAATATTATGGATGTGTCAGAACCATCTAGAAAAATGTTCAAAAATTTATAACCTCGTTTGTTCTAATTTTCATTCGGATGAAACTTGCCGCTCAGCGCTTTACCAAGACAGTACCAATGTTTGAATTTTTAAAAATTCCTCACATTTGATCATCATATGAAATTTTAATAGAAATATCATAGGTATGTCAGCAATCTCTACAAAAAATTTCAAAATTGTCTAACATAGTTTATACTATTTTTCATCCGGTTCAATCTTGCCGATCAACGTTTCATCGTGACAGTACCAATGTTTGAACTTTTTAAAAATCCACAGAATTGATAATCACCTGAAAATTTTATGAGAACATCTCTAATGTGACAGGAACCTACAAAAAACATTTCAAAATTTGTTGACATCGTTTGAACCAATTTTCAGTCAGTACATTTTGTCCGAAATTTCGGGGTAATTTCAGCAAAATTTCGGAAATTTCGGTGCAAAACAAACCGAATTTGAATTTTGCTTTTTGAATTTTGAATGTATTTTGGCCAAAAAACCGAAATTCGGCCGAAATTTTGGATTTCGAGAGGGTCCGAATTTTTTCACAAAACGAAAATTTGAACCCTGCTCCCCACTCGACGCGTGAAGTACTAGTGTACTACTGTCTTTTGATTCGTTTATTTCCGCCTTCTTTACAGACTGGCGCTGCAGCCCGACTGTCCAACATCTCTGTGCATCGACTCGTGAGAAGCTGGTAACAAAGTAAACAAGATCGATCGAGATGAACGTCGCCACAGGGGCGATGAACGCCCTGCTCCCAAGCTGGCGAAGCTGCTGGTAGATTAATACAAGCTTAGAAGGGTGTTGTTTGCACCAAAATTTAATAAAGTATGTTCAAAATCATCGGATTAAGGATGGATTATTTTGACAGTTATCGGATAAGAAAGAGAAGATTAAGAATAGCACTACAGCTATATCAGACAAAAGATTGTGTTGTAACCGACGCTGATATAAGCAAAGTAAGTACAGTCCGAAGTTAAAGACCGATATGGATCATGATAAACGAGTTTAAGGTGAATACGATCGGCCAATCTGCTATAAACAACGATCAGAGACATACGAGGACAATAACACAATCAACCAAACAATTCGCATTTGCCCTTTATTTTTTTCTGTCAACTAGGAGTAGCTTTGTGATTTAGAATCATCCTTGTAATCTGAAGTTGATCAATAAAGTTGCGCATCACCTATTATTGATCTTCATTAATTACGCCAATCAAATTTGATTTTCTTTGATCTTATTGTGCATCGCATTTTTGGAAAAATCTACCTCTTCCATCTGATTAGCCCTAATCGGCTAATTAAACTTATCATTACCCTAGATTTGATCGACTTTACAGTTGCTTATATCTTTGCCGATTTATCGTGATTGATCGGCTTTGAGCGTATTCTTCGTTTATCTTACAAATTACAAGATCAAATCGGTTAGCATATCTTAAACTGTTGAACTCATCGAACTCGAGCAAGAGCTGACAAGTATGAAGGCTGCCCTCTGCAAGGTGTCTGAGATATCGATGGATCAGTCTTTTTCATTCATTTATTTCGGCCTTCTTTACAGACTGGCGCTGCAGCCCGGCTGCCCGACATCTCTGTGCATCGACACGTGAGAAGCTAGTAACAAAGTAAACATGATCGATCGTATGGATCGATCTGTTTGAATGTTTCATGTTGGGAAGCTAGTAACAAAGCTACACATGGAATGTATGCGTCGCCTCGTAAAAAAAGTAGCATATGGATCGATCTGTTTGAATGTTTCATGTTGCTCGGTGTTAGTTGGCAGGTCAATTGCCTAACCAAGACGTGAGAGATTCTCCGCTAGGCTAGATTTTCTCATTGTAACTTAAGACTTGGTTGATTTGAAAGAAATTAGCTCTTTATTAAAAATATATTGACCCTTACCATATCAGCCCTTTGACGCTTCTTCTTTGTTACATGTCCCTCACCTTAATCACTATTGAAAAGTCTTACACTACTTGATATAGATCGGCTTAGTATATCTAAGGGCTTTTTTAAAAAGAGCCGTGGGTCATTGGCGTCGGCGGCCAATCATGCATGCTTAGTGCGATCCACCCGTTTAGCCCTATTTGCAGCTACACTTACCCAAGCAACTAAAGATCGAGATGGACATCGCAAATGGGGCGCTGAATACCTACAAATCACCACAACCCAACACCTCCGTTGGCAGCTGCTGGTGGAGGAATAAAAGCTAAAGATGGAGCTCATCTTTCTATCCCCACACCACCACAGCTCAACACCTCTCTGCAAAACATACACGAGCAAGTGCTAACACCCAAAGCAGATCGGTCAAGATGGACACCGCCACTCCTCTCGTGAAGTGTACACTATCTTTTTATTCCTTTATTTCGGCCTTCTTTACAGACTGGCAATTCAATCAGTGAATGCTAGTGTACTATACGCACGATAAGTTGCAAGCTATATCAAGCCACACCCATCTCATCTTCTCAGCGCCTTCCCTCGCTTCTCTCTCCCCACTCCTCACAACCGACGACGCCGCCACCGTTTCTCACCGTCTCCAGCCAGGTAGCTTGCCGCTAGCGTCCGGATCTGAGTCGCCGGCCGTGGAGATTGCTGCGTCGGCGGTGGCCAGCCGCACAGCACGTAGTCGGACGTTCATGGTTCCTTTCTCTTGTCCACACGCTCACTGTACAAGTAACATTCCCGTCTCACCTCCAACCTAAATAATGCCTCCTCGCGTGAAGCACTGTCTTTTGATTCCTTTATCTCCGCCGCCTTTACAGACTGCAGCCCAACATCTCTGTGCATCAACACGTGACAAGCTAGTAACAAAGTAAACAAGATCATCGAGATGGAGATCGCCACAGGGGCGATGAACTCCCTGCTCTCCAAGCTGGGGAAGCTGGTGGTTGACGAATACAACGTGCAGAAGGGCGTCAAGGAAGAGATCAAGAAACTCCAGAGAGAGCTGTCATACATGAACGCTTTCCTCCGCAAGGTGTCCGAGGTGCCGGTGGACCAGCTTGACGAGCTGGTCAAGATCTGGGCCGGGGATATGAGGGAGCTATCCTATGACATCGAGGATGCCGTCGACACCTTCATGGTGAGTGACAAGAATGGTAAACGTACTGAGCCACATAGCTTCAAGGCGTGGCTTGACAAGGTCACCAACTTGTTCAAGGAGGGCACCAACTTGTTCAAGAAGGGCAAGACAAAGCATGAGCTCCACAATTTTATCAAGGGCATCAAGAGCCAGGCCAAGGAGGTAGAAGAGCTCAGCCATAGGTATAAAGTAGATGGTGTTGCTGCCAAGTCAGAAGCGGTGACTGTTGATCCTCGCCTAAAAGCGATGTTTAAGGCAACAGAGCTAGTGGGCATTGATGGGCCAAAAAAAAAGCTAGCCAAGAGGCTCATGGAAGAGGATGGGTCATCGAGGCAACAACCACAGATAATTTCTATTGTTGGATTTGGAGGCTTGGGGAAGACTACTCTTGTCAAAGCGTTGTTTGATGAGCTTAAAGCAAAGTTCGACTACCACTTTTTTGTTCGGGTGTCCCTCAAACCTAATATAACGAATATTTTCAAGAACATACTCAAGCAACTCGATGAGAAAAAGTACTTCCACATGGATGAAGCATGGGATCACAGTCTACTCATTGAGAAAATCAGAGAATTCATCAAGAACGAAAGGTACAATTCTATATTATACCTACTATTCATCTTTATAAGTTGATTTTCTTTGAGACCAAGTATGCATTAATTTCTTATTTGACTCTTTATAATAGCATGCATTAATTTAGTCAAAACGGATGGTTAGGATGATATTATTGCCTCAGAAGAAAATGTCAAGTTTATTTTTGTTAGTGGATCTGTAATTCGGTCTAACATGTATGTATATATGCACACACGAAAGTGCTATTCTACGCGTGCGTGTCACTACACTACTACAAAAAGAGTTATATTAGACACATCATCATAGACTGTTTTTTATGAAAACCGTCTGTGATGTATTTCGGACACATCACAAACGGTTTGTAGTTGAAACTGTCTGTCATGTCGGATCATCACAGACGGTTTTATCCACAAACCTTCATAGATGGTTTGTGGATAAAACCGTCTGTGATGAGGTGAACACCACAAAGCGGTTCTAGCTAAAAGCTGTCTGTGATGTTCACTACATCATGAGCGGTTTTAATTTGAAACCGTCACAAATAATAAAAAATAGAAAATTTTAAATATTGATAATTACCTCTCCTACCTTCTAATTTGAAAGAATTAAAATTAAATAATATTATATTTGAAATAATTGGAACTAATATTCGATTTGCAATAATTAAAAAGAACGGCCGAAACAGATTCAAAACTTCAGAGGCCGTTTTGAGGACCTAAACGACCTTTTTTGGAATTCCGTCGCCTCGCACGTACTTGCACTAACTAGTAGGATCCGACCATTTGATTTTGGCACACTTTTTGTTATCTTTCAAACGAGCCAAAGAACGCCCCGATCGGAGTTACGAGTCAAAAGTTATGACCATTTTAACAAAAGTGCTCGGATTTCTTATTTGCAAACTAGAATTAGTGCCCAAAACAATATAATCGGAGAGCTCATCGTGTGATGATTCCAGAAAGCTCAAGAACACCAAAATTGAAGGTATGAGTCAAAAGTTATGGTGTTTTTACAAGTTTCATGAATAGTAAAGGCACATATATTGCAAGCATCATTAATAGTCAAAAGAATGGAAAATAAATTTTTTTAAAAAATTGGCCAGGAGCTCTGGCATTCACTAAAGAAGGAGAAGCAACAGCTGAACCACAGTGCGTACACACACACGCACTCACACCACACCCCACACGCACCCCCACGCGCTGCGCTCGGCCCTCACGCTGCGCTGCTGCGTGGCTTCGACCTGGCTGGTGGTTTGGCAGAAGGACTTCAGCGCCAAACCCAATGCCGAGGCTCGCTTCGCATGGAAAATAAATTTGAAAGCTTTAAATTTTGCTAATTAGCTCCATAGTTTGCTAATTTGAAATAATTGAAAATCGGTGTTCGGGTGCTTCACGGGGTTAAAAGGAGGAGGGAGGCATAATATGTCAGATGTTATTATACCACCACTAAAATACTGGATTTTATAAGAACTCTGAAGTTAACGTGCTTAGATGAGAGTAGTAATAGGATGGATGACCTCCTGGGAAGACCACACATGTGCTGTTTAAAAACGTCTAGGAAGACCACACGAATAGTAATTAGGAGTGAGTAGTATTGGTAGTATTAGGATGGGTGATGAGCAGTATTAGTAGTATTAGTGTTTTTAAATTACCAGCTAGAACGACGGTTCTAGGCTAGAACCGTCTGTGATGTTAATTTTCACTGACGGTTCAAAAATCGTCTGTGATGACCTATTGTCATCACTGACACTTTGATACAGACGATTCACAAAATCATATGTGATGTGATTTTGTGAACCGTCTGTGATGTGGTGTTTTGTAGTAGTGCTAGCATTGGTTGTAACTTAGTCGTAACTCGATATAATGCAAAACCAAGGCAAAAACTTGTTCGAACCATTCACGTAAGCCAATTAGTAATGTCTCCTACGCAACAAACAATAAACGATTAATAAATGCTAATTCTTATTTCTACATGAATCTTTCTTTTTTTTATTTGGCCATAACTTTCAAATGAGGATTATTTTTATCTTCAAATTTTACACGGTTGTAGAATGTCACCTCCCCTACATGTGATATTTTTTGAGAATTTTTAAAATGTATATGTGTGATTTTCATGAATTTTATCAAACACTAAATATATTGTCTTTTACTATCTAAAAAGTAGCATATTACTCGCTATTACATGAGTCATTACTATATCTTGTGTAAATCATCTTTTTTCATGTAAAATCCATAAAACTCACATGTACAAATTTTAAAGAATTTTAAAAAACCATACATAAGAGAGGTAAGCTTCTATACGCCTGTAAAACTTGAAAAACAAACTCAGTCGCATTTATTGACAAAACACTAAACAGTGAAAAATCACTATTCAACCGAAATTATCTTTTTAATATGTTTTAGCTGAGATTGATTTTGCCCTTTAAATTTCACAGGATTGTAGAATCTCACCTCCTCAATGTATGGTAATTTTTTGAGAATTTCTGAAAATATGTACGTATAGTTTTCATAAATTAGAATTTAGTTCTATTTGTTGGACCTACAGTAAAATATTTAAAAAATTATAAAAGAAAATATCATACGTAGGGGAGATGAGCTTCTACAATTATGTAAAATTTAAAAACCATAATCAATTGTATTTGAAAGATATAAAATTGATAAAATACTAAACCGAGGATATGTTGTGTTTTACTATCAAAAAAATAACATTTTCTTGTCTATTACACAAGGTGTTACTATATAGTAAAAATTATATGTATAAGTTTTCAAAAGTTCTCAAAAAATTACAATATGTATGGTAGGTTAGCTTCTACAACTCTGTAAAATTTGAAGACCAAACTCAATTGCATTTGAATGATATTAAATTGACAAAGTACTAAGCAGTGAAAATCGCTTGTAAGACGAATTTTTCTTTTTCATATATTTCAACTCAGATGTGTCTTGGTCTTCAAATTTTATGGTGTTGAAGAATATCACCTCCCATTGTATGATAATTTTTTAAGAATTTTTGAAAACTTATATATGTGGTATGCATCAACAAGAATTAAGTTCTATTTGTCGGCCCTATATTAAATTGCTTAAAAATTCTAAAAAAATTACCATACGTAGGGGAGGTGAGTTTCTACAACTATGTAAAATTTGAAGATCAAAATCAATCGCATTTGAAAGATATGAAATTGGCAAACCATTAAACAGTGAGAAATCACTATTCAACTGAATTTGCTTTTTTCATATCTTTTAGCTCATATTGATTTTGATTTTTAATTTTTACAGGGTTGTAGAATCTCACCTCTCCTATATATGGTAATTTGTAAAATTTTTTTGAAAACTCGTACATATGATTTGCATGAATAAAGTTTTAGTTCTGTTTGTCAGACCTACAGTAATATATTTAAAAAATTCTCAAAAAATTACCACACATAGAGGAGGTGAGTTTCTTCAAACCTGTAAAATTTAAAGACCAAACTCAATCGTATTTAAAATATATAAAATGGATAAATTATTAAATAGTAGAATATGTTGTCTTTTACTATCAAGAAAATAACATTTTACTGCATATTACTCAAGGTATTACTGTATCAAGTGTAAAGCACTTTTATTGTGTAAAATTTTTAAAAATTATTTGTAAATTTTTTTAAAAATTCTCAAAAAATTACCATATGTAAGAGATGTGAGTTTCTACAACCCTGTAAAATTTGAAGATAAACTCAATTGCATTCGAAAGATATGAAATTGATAAAGCACAAAACAATGAAAAATCACTACTTAGCCAAATTTGACTTTTTCATATCTTTCAGATGATAATGATTTTGGTCTTCAAATTTTATTGGATTTTATAATCTCATCTAACCTATATATGGTAATTGTTCGAGAATTTTTGAAAGCTTGCACATGTGGTTTTCATGAATGAGAATTGAGTCTGTTTGTCGAACCTGTAGTAAAATATTTAAAAAAATTCTCAAAAAAATTACCATATATAGGTGAGGTGAGCTTCTACAACACTGTAAAATTTGAAGACCAAATTCTATCATATTTGAAAGATATGAAATTGACAAAATGCTTAATAGTGAAAAATCACTATTTAGATGATTTTGTCTTTTTATATCTTTTCAGTTGATATTGATTTTGGTCTTCAAATTTTATAGAGTTGTTGAATTTCACCTCCCCTATGTATGGTAATTTTTTGAGAATATTTGAAAATTTTTAGGTGTGGTTTTCATGAATTGTGAGCGGTTATGTTTGTACACTTTGTTTCAGTATGGTAAAATCTTGTCTAATAACTAGTAACATGTCATTTGTTTGAATAGTAAAAGGCAACATATCCAGTGTTTTCAAAGTACATATTTTCAAAAATTCTCAAAAAAGTATCATATGTATAGAAGGTGAGATTCTACAATCCTATAAATTTGAAGATCAAAATCAATCTTATTTGAAAATTATGGCTAAATCAAAAAGAGAAAGATTTATGTACAAACAAGAAATAGCATTTATTAGTCATTTACTAGTTGGGAGACCGTGTGTGTTAAATGGCATGGTTCAGTTGGTTCAGCAGTGGCGTGAGACTACGCTAGAGTTGTAAAATAGCACATATACATACATACATACATACATACATACATACATACATACATATATGCACATCTATGCAAGTGCACATGAAATTTATTTGCACTGTGGTATATATGCAAGCTTGTGTAGCGAAGGATCTGTAGTGATGAAATTAAGATGCATGACAATATCCATCCGTTGATCGATCATTACGGATAGAACCGAACTTGATCTTCATGCATACAAACTCCGTGCAATTAATACATGAGATCCAAAGGATGCTCAACACATGTAGGCATGTACTTGTAGGGTGCAGTGTTGTAATTGTTATCGAATAAAAAGAAAATAAATAAGGGAGGTGTCACACCAAAAGAAAGTAGATGAATATGGATACGATTTTAAGGCATGTCTAGTAGTACAAAATTTGTTTCCCTCGTAAGCCTTGACATAAAAAGATTTTTTTAGTGATATAAAGGAGAGAGAACGCTAGGGACAACCCAAACTATCTCTCACTCCAACATATCCTTGGCACAAGAAACAACGTAATATTGAGTGTGTACTAGACGTATGTTAAATATTGTCTCTAGTATTGAAGTGGTTGTGGGTGGTGGATACAATTATCGTATCTACTATTGGAGATGCCGATTTAAAAATTATAAAGCATAAGTCATACATATTTGGGAAATGAACACATTTAATAAAGATGGTTTATAAATTTGACTAGGATGGCTTGACTATTAACAACATTTAGCTGTAAATTATTGACAACTATTTCCTCACAACGATATATAATCTATACTCTATACTATGATTAGTTGAATACCCGTGCGTTGCAACTGATCTCAAGTAAACCTAATATAAGTTTTAAAATTAGGAAACCAATATGCATAAGGTTATTATCCCTACATATGACAGTGTCATACATAATTTGCATCCAATGAACACGCAACGTAGAGTCTTGTATACATATTTATCCACGAAATATCCCACTAACTCAAGAGATGGGGAAGTAGTAGCAGACCTACCACCACCACTAAGTCCTTTTTTATAATAGTAAAGATATATGATATTCTATATTGTGTGTTTTACTAAATAATATAGCACAAATGAAACAATTTTAATAAACAAACATTAAAATTAAACATAATTGGAAAGCGGCTCAATCGAGAAAAAAGAGAATGCTCAGAGGGAGTAGCTAAAGAAACTGACATTGAAAGTTCAAAAATAATCTGAAATTTGGATTATACCATATGTTATGCAACTATATGTTTTTGAAGTCATCAATTTTCTAGCGCCCTAACAAACTTTTTTTTGCAAATTTGGCTTCATTCTAAACATAATTGCAAAAATAGCCCCATCCCTGACCGTGAAAGCACCAGCAGACAACACGTATTGCCTGCCACACTCCCTCACCACGGAAGGAGCTACCGAGCTATAGGACATTGGTAGCTTCGATGGCCTACTGGCACTTCTATGGTTGGGAATGGGGTATTTTTGCAATTGCATTTGGAAGGAGGCCAGATTTGCAAAAAAAAGTTTGTCATGTGTAAAGAAGTCCTTGTTTCTATTATTTCTATGTATAGTTCATGTTTTTACTATTCAGACAACACAATAGCATATGTATAGCTAAATCATTTAAACATGCCTTAAAAATGATGTCCGTATTTGCTATAAAAACAACACAATCATATATGTGTAGCTAAATCATGTAAACTACATGTGTAGCTAAATCATTTAAACATAGTTTACGTGTAAGTGTACAGTGTACTAGCCACCTTGCTAGTTAGGGAAATGACAAGAAAACATGCTGGTAGCTTGGTAATATAAATTTTGGTTCACATAGGTATATCCAGCGTGAAAAGTCAAACTCTACTTGACACTTCCTGCAATCCTACTACTGTTCGGCCATAATATCTTCTGTTTGCTCCGATTCGATATGAACTGAACCAAAAAGAAAAGAAAGAAAAATGGCCCAGCTATTGTGGCTTGGTCATCTTCGTGAAAGAAAGCTTGTGATATGATACCAATCGATCGAATCATCTCGTATGCTCGCTCGCTCCTACGGCGTGTCTTTCTCTCAGCATCTTGCATTCGAGTATACGACCTAATTAATCATGAGAAATTTTACAGTAGATAATATAGGTAGTAAGTAGAGATAGTAGAAATCAAATCTAACCACCTATTCCTTATGGGTATTTTAGACTTTTTCTATCTATTTATCAGGAGTACTATTTTAGACTTTTCCTAATTCGTTCCTGTTTTTGGATTCAACGAATACCTGGTGATTTTCAAAGACTTCTTATCCATTTATCTGCCATTTATCAGGATCACAGGACGTGTTTTACCGTAGAGGACAAATAGTATATATGACGGAATTTTTTACCCTTTTACCCCTCTCTTAATTTTACTACCAATACTATAGGTGGTAGTATAACTAAATCTAAATTGATTGCAACCATTAGATTCGAAGGAACGGACTGGCTTATATTGATTGCAACCATTAGATTCTCCTGCAATGCAGATTCTTTTGTTCTGAACTCACACATCAGGATCAGATGACACTAGATGGCTTGTATTATCTTATTATCTGAAGCACATATGCAGGCTACTATTTATATCATCATGTCTGAATCGAAGCTATAACTTGTAGTGCTCTCGGGACACCGCCATGCCAACCACCGCTAATTCGGCTATGCATTGGATTGCATCGCATCGTATTGCGGCTGTTCCATTGTCATTTTCAGCATAGGATTCCCAGGGTAGTTGTAGCAGTAGCTTTCTCACTTAATTTACCCTCACTGACAAGGCATTTGCAACAATAGTGCAGTAGAGAAAATCTCGCGCTCATGCTCTTGGCTCCTTGTTTCTATGATGTGTTGGGGTGGGCGTAATTGATTTGTCGTTTGCGTACTTGTTGATTGCTGAATCAATTGGTTTCTCTCTTTCATGTAGGTGCTTATGTGTGATTGATGATATATGGGAAGAGCAGACGTGGGATTATATCAAACTTGCTTTGCAAGTTGGCAATTGTGGAAGCAAAATAATCTTGACCACCCGCAAGAAGGATGTTGCAGAACGTGCTGGTGGTTATGTTCATGAGCTAAAACCTCTTTCTAACGATTACTCTAAAGAGCTGCTCAACATGAGAATATTTGGCTCTAAAGAGGGGTGTCTTCCTGATGATTTGACCGAAGTCGCTAGAAAAATCTTAAAGAAATGTGGTGGTGTACCATTGGCCATTATTACTACAGCAAGCCTACTAGCTAATAAACCGATGTACCAACAGGAATGGGAGAAGGTGAATGTGTCTATCGGTACAGGAATGGAAAAAAGCCTTGATGTGGACAAGATGAGTAAGATATTGAGTCTCAGCTACTATGATCTTCCCCCTCATTTGAAGACTTGCTTGTTGTATCTAAGCAAATATCCAGAAGATCTGGAGATTCGCAAGGATACTTTGGTATCGTGTTGGATAGCAGAGGGTTTCATTACCGACGAGGGACAAGCTGCAGGGGCACGTTTGCAGGAGGTAGGAGGGTCTTACTTCAACGAACTCATTAACAGAAGCTTAATCCAGCCAGTGGAGAAACAACCTCATTATGAAATGGTGTATTTTTGCCGAGTGCATGACATGGTGCTTGAGCTCTTAAATCAGCTGTCAGCTGAAGAAGGCTTTGTTACCACATTATTTGCAAATGGTCAGCAAGCTGCAGGTACATCTTCGGTGCAAAAAAAGAAGATTCGCCGGCTATCCCTTCACAATAGCGGCAATACCTTTGCCTCGCCGGAAGCAAGAGATCGGTTGTCCCAAGTGAGGTCTCTCACTGTCTTTGGCAGTGTTCATTCCATTCCACCCCTGTCAAGCTTTCCATTTCTTCGTGTGTTACAGCTAGAGGACTGCCATTGTCTGAAGAACAATCATCTTAAGGATCTCGGCAACTTGCGTCTCCTGAGGTATCTTAAGCTATACGGTATAAAGAAAATCCCTGAGAGTATAGGGAATCTACAGTTTCTGCACACGTTGGACGTTTCAATAAGTCAATCAGAAGAAAGGTTGCCAAACGTCTCAACACGTCAATCAGAAGAAAGGTTGCCAAAGTCTTTTGTTAACCTAGGACAACTGGTGCGGCTGGCCTGTTATGAAGTTTATGGAGTGAGACTGCCACAAGGTTGCCAAAGTCTAGGTAATATGAAATCTCTGCAAGAGGTGGTAGGCATCTACGTTGGCACCGAGTACGAAATGCAAGCGATTGGTACTCTGACTAACCTGAGGGTTCTTAAGATGGAGGTCGATGAAGATGTGATACATAATGGAGATTTCAGGGAAGCCTTTCTCAAGTGTTTGCAGAGGTGCAACAAATTACAAGACCTACAGATATTTCTAGCCGACGTAAGGATTCCCGTAGATTTCATTCAAGGCGTTCCTTCGGGTCTCCAAAGTTTCCATAGCAGTGCTGCATTCCAAGCATTCCCAGGGTGGATAAATTCCTCGCTCTCCTTCCTCACCAGCGTATTCATCAGTGTGGACACCTGTATGAGGCAGGAGTACCTTGACACACTTGCAAAATTGCCCTCTCTTCTCTTTCTCAGGCTACAAGCATATGATTGCCCGAAACAAAAAGAAAGGATCACCATTCATAGCGCTGGATATGCATTCCGGTGTCTACAACATCTTCACATTAAAACATGCTGTACGGGGCTCACGTTTCAACCAGGGGCTATGCCAAAGCTTCAAAGGCTTTTTTTTGGGTTCCAAGTGTGTCAGACCGAACATTTTCGCGATGGATTTGATTTCGGCTTGGAGAACCTTCCTTCTCTCAGGCATGCTACATTTTTCTTATTTTTCTTATTGGGGCATTATCATGATAAAAACAAGAAGGATGAAACAGAAGCAGAGGTTGCTGTTCGGAAGGCATTTAATGATTATCCAAACCATTTAACTCTTAATTTTTATAAGGGTGGCTGGTATTGAAAACTACAAGTATGTACGAGAGGCAGAGGCTGCTGTTCGGAAGGCATTTAATGATTATCCAAACCATTTAACTGTTAATTTGATTTAGCCCTCCATATGAAGACTGAAGAGGTACTGGCTTTAGCTTATTCCTCCTCCGAATCGACATTTAACTGTCCATATATGCTTTCTTGCTTGTTTATAATTGATTACATTTTCCTTCTATTTTTGGGATGATCACCTGGCATAATGATATAAACTAATATAAAAGGTACTTGGAGCAAGAAGGTTGCTCCTCAACTGATCATCTAATTCATCAGTCTTTTCATCCCTTCTTTTAAATTTTGAAAATAGAGTATTTTCCATTTCTTCCCTTTTGATCTCTCTCTCCCCCGGCCAAACTCAAACACCCTGTTAAAAAAGATAATCTGTTTTGTAAAAAATAAAAATAAAACAATCTCTGGGCAGTCCTCCCACATATTGAAGGTTGATGTGCGGTGCATGTCTCCTACTGCTCTAGTGGTATTTCGTTCATAGTTTAATGCTTAGACGATGGGTGTTGTCACCTAAGAATCTAAGGTTAAAGTTGTGGAATATTGAAAACAACGGCCATTGATTTGTAGTTAGATTTATTAGTCAACTTATGATATGAATAAATGATGTTTTAGTATTCTATACTTTAACCAAGGCAAATTTACAAAAGATCAAATTAACCTCTGTTATTAGACTACTTAGTGCTATTAGATAATGTTTATTACTCTAGTCTATAGTGTTAATTGATCTTTTTATATCTTTGTCAAAAGACATTGAATTTTTATAGCTCTTTGACCTAGGCTGAAAAAGGAAAGGGCATGTGGGTAAAAAGTCTGTTTTGTCCCTAACCCATTTCTTCTTCCTCTCTTCTCTCCCTTCTTATCTTCCGCTCTTCCCCGCCTTGCATCCATCTGCACCACATAGCTTCTCCATAATCGTGAAAGCGTGAGCTATCATTTGTAAGGTTGAGGGGCACCAGCAATCATTTACAAAAAAAATTCTCTCTCCAACTCAACCAAATATAATATTTTAATGGGTAGAGTATCATATGACAGAGAGCTACCGGAATTTAGTGTCTTTTGACAAAGATACACTTGCGAATTACAAACATATCTAAAAAATCATAGATGTTCAACATGCCAAATTATGTGCTCTTGCCAAAGTTGTGCAAAAATATGGCCATGTGTGTACATTGGACAAAAACAACAAATATGTGCACGGATAGTTGAAATGCAAGTCTTTTCTCACGTCTTTTATGCACAGTATACAAATGATCAATTTTTTCCCATGTGCACAGATTGTAGATCTATGATTTTTTTGAAATGCACAAGTGCACAAGCCAACATGCACACATGTGCATAAAATCTTTATAAATCATTTTACATAATTATTCAATAAGCATACTTGTTACCAGCTAAGATTTAATTCTCTTGTTGTTTCTTCCACAGGAAAAGGAAACATGTGACATGCTCTACAGGAAGAAAACATGTAGCACGTTGCTCATCACACTCCTTGACTATGGGTCACTGGCTATGCTTATGCGTATTGTAATTTCCATGAAACCCTATCATTTCGTTTGGAACATAAATTATGTTTTACATATTTGAACCTGTAATGGCTTGACATTTGTGGTCGGTAGCGTGAACTGTGGTGTATGTGGTTTTTTTTGGGCATCCGCAGTGTGATTGTGAGCTGCAAGCTCAGCTGCAAACTGGTTTTGGTTCTCTTTTCACGACACAATTATAAGGATCACAAAACACATATTATCAAGTCGCTGATCGCACGACACATTCGTTGTATATTTCTCTATCAGCAAGAACAATGTAGAAAACACTACAATTTCACCAGATGCATAAATAGTAAGAATGCGTAGATGAGATTAGAATGCACAATGTAATGAGAAAATAATACTGAATCATTACGCCCTTTGAGAATTTGCCATCTTTAATGATCTGCTAAAAATTTGATGCTATTAGCAGACAAAGTGAAGTAGACGATTAATAAATATAAAGGGACAGGTTCATCCTAGAGATATCTGTTATTAGTCAAATGGGGGCAGATGTGCTTTTTTTAAGCTAAAACAATACGAGAGGCTCCTACTGTGCTATATTATAGATAAATGAGGGCTACTGTGCATTTACAATATGTACAAAGAGGCAAAACAATTTAAAGAGAGACTAGCCAGAAAAGTATGTCAGCATGAAACTCCTCCGCCTTCACTCTGTGCACAGTGCAGACATGTAGTCTTGAAGTAGTTAGATAATGACATGAAATACGTAGATAATGACGTAGCGATGCACGAAGCCACGAATAAAGTAGCATGCAGAATGCTGACTTCATAAATGAACATTTACACAAAAGCTTATCCATATGTCTGCTGCAATTTATTAAAAAGGACAGAATAGAACATCACAATATGACAGTCATATCCTAATGTTCAAATGACAAGAGCAATACTCTACAATTTCAAATGCCTAGGAGCCCACAGCTAGAGAAGCTCAATAATGATATACAACCACTTCAAATACCAAATATTATAATGCATGTATATCACTCACAAGCAGTGGCGGAGCTAGGAATTTTTTGAAGCCTGGGCAAGCTTAACAACAAGAAACTGCGTTGTGTTCTGATACCTCCTGCCCAGTGCAGAACTTTGCTCCTGCCTGTTGTCGCTCTGTATTTTTGCAGGTCCTCTGTTCGTTGGTGTTCAGAGTGCATTGGAGGCAAAACATCAGAGCTTACTGACGAAGCCTGAAGACTGAAGAAGCATCTCTAGAGGAGATCGGTTGCAACAGCCCGGGCATGGGCCCGGCCTGGCCGGGCCTTGGCTCCGCCACTGCTCACAAGGTGAAGATACATATTGCAGGTTAGGAATTATTTTATCACAGAGGTAGATGTCTAGTACACTAATGTTAGTGGACAATTCTAAACATCAAAACATGCTCACTTGATATATATCAAAATACATCTGGAATATATGTAGAAGTTTAAAAATATGTTGATATCTTACTTTGCTATAGACAGAAAATCCATATATAAATGCAAACAACCATGTAAAGACAAGATGTAATTTCTGTTTGTTTAACTATAAAAGGCATCCAACAGTAATTTTCAGTGAACATAAACAGTGAGTTCACTTAGGAACTGATTACTAACATGTTGTCAGCCATCAAACGTAAGCGTGCAATGCACCAACACATGTCCATTTACACATTTGTTGATGCATCCATTGCAACACAACCACAATGAATGCAACGCCTATAAAAGGGCAACTTGCAGATACATAAAAAAAATGTATAATTAGTGGAAAGTGCAGGAAAAAATGAAGCGAAGGTTAGTAAGTAGTTGACGCTGCAATGATCACTTTCAATAGCATTGTCACTTCAAACAGTTCTTTAAAATCTTATAAAATACAAAATCGAGGAATCAACCATTGAGTAAAACGAAGCAACAGCTGTTACGTGAACTCCAAAATGAACATAAGAATCCATGGCAGGCAAAAACTTGGCATAGCATTTTACCAAACAAGATGGGGTAGCAAACTGGTATATGATGACTAATAAGACAATTCAACAAAGATCAGTTGAACAATCTGACAGCACAAGGGCATGTTACTCACATATAGATATAAGCTACCACAAACAATAACAGAGGAGATTGACAATTAAAACTTTTTAGGCAATTAATATCATACCCTGTGCCTGAAACACTGCAGAGGCTCACGATTTCTCCTGTTCTCACGAGAGCACACACAGGCAATGTGAGCATGGATTGCACATGAAACACAGTGATGCACCTTTGCTTATAGCTTGGGGAGAATGTAGCCTGCAATTTGACAACGAATCATGTATGCATGCTATTTTCACAGAGCTGAACAGTACATTAGAGACAAATGAGGCCAAAAAAAATCAAGAGTTATTGTACCATCATGCACATAAGCCTCCTGCACATCCCTGACAGCAGCCTGCTCAACAATGTTGCTCACCAAGAAAAGCTTGATAGCCTTGCCCTATTTAACAGAAATCATGCACTCAAATTTAAAATACTGAAGGGTGCACAGTAAAACAAACACCCCTCATATCACATCACAGCAAGCATCTTCAGACTCTGTGTATAAATATGTTAGCCCGTTACACATGAAAGAAACTTTGTTCCCTAAACCATTCTTTGCTAGTTATATTTACACGACCTACCATACAACCTACGATTTTAAAACCTATCTAAGAAAAATATTTACCACACTCATTGCAATCCAAATGTAATAGCTGGAGCCCACACTAGCATGACACCCAACAGAACTGCCTCCCTAAACCAAGGCAATTACCATCATCAATTCATCATACATTCCAACAACATTCATATCATCAGCAACCACAGCTAACTAGAACAATATTGTATCCATAATGCGTCGTAAAAACACATGACCTGGTCGCTCAGATGATAGTTGCAAAAGTTGCGACCTGAATTTACCACGACCACCAAATCATGCAAGCTAGATTACCGCAGGGAACCTAAAATTTACCAAGGTTCTAGTACACTAGAAGAGCACGTCTTCTTGCGGGAACCTAAAATTTACCAAGGTTCTAGTATACTGGAAGAGCACATCTTCTTCACTAGCACACCAATCCATCCTTACCAAGGCTAATCACGACCCACAACGACACATCAGATCACGAGCCAAGTCGCCGTGACGAGCGGCCAACGCGCGTACCTTGGGGCAACACTTGGCGCAGTTGGAGCCGCGGATTTACTTGACGTGGCCATGGCCATGCTTGTTGCACCAGCCATTCCTGCGCTTGAACGTCTGCAACATAGTGACACACAGAAACGAAGCCGTGAGAAGGAAGCGATGAGGGCGAGGAGAGACAGAGAGGGAGGTAAGACCCGAGGCCAAGGTTTCGGAGGAAGGGTACACTTGCCATGTCAGGAGGAGGCGAACGCAGATCTCCAGGGTTTGAGGAGAGCGAGGAAGAAGACTGCGGCGGTGGCGGCACAGAGACATCGGGGAGAGAGCTCTCCTCTTCCAGTTTATCTCTGCCGTCCACCTTCAGATTTAACAAGGATACGAAGTAAATTAAACAGCTGAAAAGTAATAATGCTATCAAAACTAAAGTTGATCACTTTATAAAAAGTAGAAGATACAACATAGAACTTGCAAATTTCATCTGATTTATTGTGGTTACCATCAAAACTCTACTGATTAATGTGAAGTAGGCCTAAATTACAAATTCCAATCGATAGCATTCAACATGCTCAAGTAACAACAAATAATAAGAAGTTAGCAAACTTGACCATCCAACCCAACAAGAGAATGTGGAACAAAGTTTCATGTTTACACAAATACAACCAACTAACCAAGAACAGGGAAACTATTCCAGGACTGTTGTGGGCTGTGAAATCCATTTGGTCTTTTTGCTCACGTTTTGGCAAAACATGAGCTAATCTCAGAGATTGTTCTTCTTATATTGAACACATTGTGGAATCATACTTCAGATAGGGAAAAAAAACAGAAAGCGTCAAAACCTGCTCCTATTAGAGTTCAGCACAGGAGGTCCCCACTTGTAATTACGTAGTACCCTAAACCAGAGCATAAAAATTCTTATGCTAAATAACGGTGGCAACTAACCATGTCACTACCATAGCCTTTAGCCTTTGATTGAATCTTGCGGAAGTTTAAACACGAATGCAATCCAAATTTTCATGAACAGTCACCTCCATTCGAATCTGTATAAGCTGAACGCATTGCAGGCTGCAGGCCGTAGCAATTCCAAAAATATTTAGGGAAAAGCACATCAAAATACGCTACAATGATCTATGGTGGCCAAGTATGCGAGCATAAGGCAAGCGTATCACCATGTACAAGAAAGAAACAGCCACACACGAAATGAAAGTAAAGAGGAGTGTAAGGTACTGACAAGGAGGAACATGCAGTAGAGCGTGGTGCAGCCGGCGGCGGCGACGTCGAGGGACCCCGCGAGCCAGCCGGCGGTGCAAAAGGCTTAAGGGAGGCCGAGCACCCTCGTGCCCACGATGGACACCACCACGTTCCTGAGCGTCTGCGCCCACGTCGCCCCTCCCCCGCAACCCCCACCATCCTCCCGCGCCAGCAGCAGCGCCGCCCCCTCCGTCGCCTCCGCCATCCCCACCAACAACCGCGGCGGCGGTGGCGGAGCTAGCGGAGCTTCACGTAGCCAATTTGGATTTCGGAGTCATATTTGGTTGCGGTAAAACGAGCAGCCGTCGGCGATGGGGAGGGATGCCGTCGGGAGGTCACGGTGTTCTCTGGATTGGTCGAGTGATCGGTTTGTCCGGTGGGATCTGGAATTCTGGATCCTCTGCAAGAAGGCTAGGGGTTGTCTGGTTAGATGGTAAATTTGCCTCACAACCTCAGGTAAATTTGATCATTAAGGATGTGTTTGGTAGGTCTCTAACTCTAATAGAGCTAGGTATTCCTAGTCCCATCAGTTTTATGGAGTTGGAGCTGGGAGTACATTAAGAGTGTTTAGATAAATCATTTTATTTACATTTTAGACCAAAAATTAAACTTAATTCACTTTATTTTAGCCTACATGTATGTGATCTCAGGTGAAGTTGGGATCTAGAGCTCTACCAAACAGGCCCTAAATTAACTAGTAATTTTTTGGCTAAAGATTGGTAAGAAAATAAACTAAAAAAAATCAAGGAGAAGAGAATCTTATCAAAATTTAATAGCAAATCAAATATATTTTGGTAAGGCAAATATTGTTAATCATTACAAACCAAACAAGCTCTAGCTTCTCATTTGGAGCGTCAGAATTTTTCCAATGCTAGTCGAAAGTCGGTACCTCGCGATGGATAAAAATAATATTGATTAGTATGTCAAGTTATTATTATTGGACTTAGCTCATGCTATAGTCTTAACTCTGACAAAGTCTTCCCATGCACCATCTCAACCAACACCATTGCTCTGCTATCGAGCTTTGCTCATCACACATTTGGCTTCGTGAAACGACCCCCATTTTCGCATAGAATGCAAAAATAAAAATCTCATGTGCATACAGTACTAGTCCTTGGATCAGTAGCTAGTACGCACATTTACAACAATTAGAATCACAACCATACATCATATTATTAAAGTGAAAACTAATATACAAAGAAATCTTACAACTCAGAATATATAGCAGCAAAGAGGCAAAGTCTTGTAGTGTGCCTATCCAACCCGTAGGCAACTGACAAGGTATAAATCCCTAGAAAGATCACGTCAATAAAGATCCCACATCTTGCGATGAAAACAAACCTTCAAATTAAGCTTCGCTAACTTTATTCACCTAAAACAATAAATTAAACAAGGGTGAGTACTTTCGTACTAAGCAAGACTTAAAGGTGATATTTGCAAATGCATAAATACAGGCCAAGTCAAAGGAGGCTACTACAGTTATTTGCATAAAGCGAAATTGAATTTGTAAATTAATTGTCCTTTGCAAACGGAATTTATAAGAGCAAGTTTGACTGATAAGAAATAAATAAAGCATAAGTAACACTCACAGCCCTTCACGAGCGACAAACAATCCAATCATGAAATCCATTAATGTCGGCCCTTTGACATAAAGCAACAGTTGCAAAACAAATGAAACCAAGCCCTTTTGAAAATAATAAAATATCTAACATGCATCAGTTCACCAAGACTCCAATGACCGTGTGTATGGCTAATCGATTAGATTTATACTCTGCAAAGGTGTACAACTTTACCCACAAGTCATAACCTTTTCTTTTTGCCGCATGTTTCATGTACTTTTAGCGTGTGGCCAGAATGTTCATGATGAAAACTTTTACATTACCTAGGTTAACTTTGCACCAGCCCGGGACATTAACTCATACTATGGCAAGAGAACTCAGAGCATAGAAATGATGGAACTCCCCATAGCATAACGTACACCGTTGCATTGGTAAGTAGAAACCTCTACATGCAGACCTAGAAAAGAATGCCTGTGCTAGCTCCCGCCTTCCATAAATGCAAAGTTAAACTAGGTAACTTAATTAGTTTAAGGCTGCCCCATCCCAGCACTTGTGGTTTGTACGGATATATCTTGGATTGTACAACATGATGTTCGGTCCTTAATCTGACACTGGCGGTACTTCACCCTACACTACGTGCAATTCCCTTTGCATATCCGGCTATTGCCAATAATCACCCGCGTCACAACCATAGTTTTATTTTGGGTCTTTAATAAAATACCAGCCACCAACAGGGTTTACTTTCTGCGGTTTTTCGCGCGAAAACCATGAAAACCGCGCCTCTCATGCGGTTAAACCGAAACCAAGCGGTTTCTCACGAATTCAAATCCAAATTCAAAAAATTCAAAAAATTTAGAAAAATTTATCCAAAAAATTCCTAAAATTAGTATTAATTGTTTGATGAGCTCTGGTGTAAATTTTTTTTGAAAAAACAAATGTATACAACTTTTTTAAATGATTCAAAGTCTTCAATATAGAAAAAGCAAAAAAAGAAAGAAAATCCGGCTGTGGGCTTTCATTAGCCTGAGCCAAACCTATTAGGCGGCCAGGCCAGCTCGACAAAAATGGGGCCCACTCCAATGCCTAATCTTGCCGAAAGTCTCGAACGCCAGAGCGCTTTCCATCTTCACGCAAACACTTTCCCCACTCCCATAGTCGCCGACCGAAGCTCCTCCGCTCAGATCCGGCGTCGCCGCGCAAGGAAACCGCCGGCGAGAGCTCGGTTTTCGCTAGGTTTTGCTCAGAAACCGCGCGGTTTTTGCGGTTTACCGCGAGAAGCTCGGCTTTTGCGAAAAACTCGAAAATCGCGGTATGAACTTCATTTTTCGCTCGGTTTGATTCGGTTTTCGTTCGGCTTTTTCGAAAATCGCTTAGCATTTGAATGAGAGAGTAAGACCATGTCGATTTGTGTTTAGGGTTGTGAATTTATGTGTTGCTTGCTAATTAGGGTTAGGGTTTAGGCAGCAAGAGCATATCATTGAAGCTAGGTATATTTGTATATTTGTAATTTTGTATATATTAATGTTGAATTAGTAGTTGATGACTTGATGGCTTGATGTAATTGAAGCTAGGTATAAAAGTAGAAAATGAGAGTAAGAGCATATCATTGATGTAGTTGTATATTTGTATGTGTTCATCTTATATTTGTATGTGTAAATGTGTTCATGTTGAATGATTAGTTGATGCGCTACTTGTTGGCATCTTTGTCAAGTGAATTCTTTGGAATAATGGATTGTATTGTTTTGCCATGAAGTTAAATGAACATATAATCATATATGTGTCGATTAAAGTTTGTACTTATTTGTGATGATTGTGAATTTGTGATGTTTGTGGCTTGTGAATTGTGTGATCATTCGTTGAGTAAGTACTAAATAGTGATATTTGTACATATGCTTAGTTTTGTTGTGTTGTTTTAACGGATGGCGGATGTCGGCGTGGTGTGGGAGCATGGCGATAAGGCGGGTCTTTGGATTTCGATGCAAATCTTGTCTCAAAGAGAAGAAAGAGGCGGTGCGACTCGATTCAAGCGACACTTGGCAGGACGTGGTATGGGTGTCGTCCATTGTAGTAAAGTTCCAGCGGACATTCGTGAGTACTTTCGGCGTGAGTGGGACGGAGACGAAGGATAAGATGAGGGAAAGGAGGAAGAGATGATGAGAAAAGAAGAAGAAGCGGTGGAGATTCCCCAGGGCATAGTGCATACTCGGCGTACGGGGTGATCTGATGAGGAGGCCCAAGCTATGACATGCCATGGATGCCTCGAGGTGGAAGCGAATTTAGAAGGCGGTGAGAGAGTACGAGCACGGTGGTGGAAGTGGCGCTAGGGAGCCGGAGATGATCGCGGTCGATGTCGAGGTTGTTCGTCGCGATTCATCGCGTCGAGAAAAACAACCGCGGTGGGAGATTACAATATTAGTTCAGCCCGTGCCGGTACAACCAAGGATTGACACCCATCCGTGGACACGAAGGGAAGGCGGGAAGGATGTAGTCCATGGCGGGTGGGCGATTTTTTCTGTCTGCTTTGGTATCCTGTATGAAGCAGATAGTCCGTATTTTGTTAGTGCTATCACGGAAACACAAAAATACTGTAAGTGAGATTTCAAATACTACGCCCGGTTATGCGGCGATTCATAGCTAACATTTATGTTTCATTTGCGAGAGAGGGTATCCCGTCCCGAGTGGACGAGATATAGATGGAAAATATTTAGATGCCAGCGGCGGACATTAAGAAAAACTTTGCAAGGTTCATGAAGGAATGGCCTACATACGGAGTAACAATCATGTGTGATTCTTGGACAGGGCCAACACGCATGAGTATAATAAACTTCATGATTTATTGTAATGGCACAATGTTCTTCCATAAATCCGTCGATGCCACCGGTGTCTCCGAGGATGCCTCATACTTGAAAAAAGGTGGCGGTTTTGTTTGTACTCTTCGAAGTTGAAGTAGTGCACTCACAATGTAACTTTCGTAATTTGTTTTATTTGGTCACGCAGGAAATAGATTCTGTAGTCAACGAGGTGGGTCCGAAAAATGTGGTGCAGATTATTACGGATAATGGTGCGAACTACAAGAAGGCGTGCAAGCTCATCGCGCAGCGACACCGCAACATAGTGTGGCGACCTTGTGTGGCCCACACCATTAATCGATCTTTGAAGGAGATTGGAAAGTTCGCGAGATCACCATGACCATCGAGAGTGCAAGGAAAATCTCTCGATGGATATACAACCGTTCCAAGATACATGCTATGATGAAAAAGTATATTGGAGGCGAGTTGGTCAAGTGGAATGCAACTTCGGTTTGGCACTAATTACATGTTCTTGGACAGTTTCTTCGTGCAAGGAAAAGTTCATGCAATGGATGGTTCCGCAATTTCTACACTCTCGCCTTCTTGATAGCACCGGGGAGAATGCGTGTATGGTTGTCTCTCAAGCTTGGAATGGTGGGAGAATCTTCAATCTGTTGTGAAGGCGGTGGAACCGTTGTACGGCTTCTTGCGATTCGCCGATCAGGATAGAGTACCCACATTGAGCGAGAGCGATCCTACGGTATACCATAGTCTGGCGGGAGTATGAAAGTTTGTTCCATGGGTCACCATCAATAAGAGACATGTACATGGATGTGGTGGACCATTTAATGGACGACTTAACGCGAGACACTTATATGAATCTTTGGTAATATATTCTTTCATGCAACATATTACATTGCAATTGTACATATATATTGTACTTGCACTGACATGCTTCGTTTCACATCATACAGCTGCCGCCTTAAACCCGCGGACTGCCTACGCTTACGGAACGACCAACACCTTCTTGCCAAATCTCCGGGATGCCTTCGAAGCGCTTGCTGATGATACTGAGAGCGCCGCGCAAGCTCTTCATGACGCCGATATGTTCAGAAGGAAGCTTGGATCGTTCTCAACACCTCTAGCTACGAAGATGGCAATAGATGGCAAAACACTCCCTGGTACACCTTCTTGCACCGTCTCAAATGTAATGGTAATCTCGTCAGTACTAACTGTTTTGTTCGTTAATTTGCAGCACATTGGTGGGATGTGTTCGGATCGGACACACCAACCCTTCATGATATGCGTACGCCTCGTGTCGAAATGCGGGTCATCTAGCGGTTGTGAGCACAACTGGAGTACATTTGCCTTCATCCACACAAAAGTCCGCAATCGCTTGTCATACAAGAAGCTACATAAGTGGTGTCGTCAACTACAACCTTCGTCTTGAATTCAAGCTTGCGAAACTCAAAAGCGTTCGGATGAAGACGATCCATTCCAGCCGCTTATGGAGCTAACATTATCCGATGACACAAACCCGATCCGCCGATGGATGGAGAAAGGAAGATCGAGCGGTGAACCATTACTTGATGAGGAGGATCTGAGTGACACTCCTCTTCCATCACAACTTATCACAGATCCGGTTCATCCAAGCGAGCTAAGAAAGGACACGGAGCTGCAACCATCTCTGAATGGGCGAAAAAAGGCGATCGGGGACACTCATACGGGAAGAGGAAGCACCAATCGGTCCGAGAAGGATACAACAAAAAGAAGAGCTTCCTCCGTAGGTGAAACCCATTGCGTGAGGAGTGATGACTCTACTGAGGAGGGGGATCGTCGGAGCCCAACAAACCAAGAGTCCGATGATAGCAGCTCCAAGACAGACACCGATGACGGTGGCGATGAAAATACCCCGAGGCCTACCGCGCAACAATCAGAGCAGCCTCAGCCCATCCAATTTACAGGGGAGTCACACTTCACTCATGCGACACAAGATAGAGATCATGGCGCTCCTCGTGAACAAAGGACAACCGTTAAGGGAAAGGGAAAGGGAAAGGCCGCACAAGCACCACAGGATAGGCTGCGAACCAGGATGACTATAGTTCCTATAAGCGTCGGCCGAGGCGCAAGGAGCTATAGCTCATATAGCAGCTATGACTATGCCATCCCCGATGCTCAGGCACAACCTCCCACACAATGGGTCTATGAGTGGCAGGACCCTAACTTTTATGCCATGTTGTACCAACAATGGCAAACGACAAGCATATGGACGGGGCAAAGCTGGCATGAATACAAGGCGGAGTTGCTAGCCACACGAGGATTGGCCTTGATGTCCACCGAGGAATACAACGCGGCCAACCAAGTGTTCCCGCAACAATACTACTAGCCGTAGCCCGTAGCCCCGAAGGTAATGTTTCATTTGCATATTTCATTTAATTGCACCTTGATTTTATACTAACATAACGTCCATATAGGTCCAACATTGCATTTGTGTGGGAATGACGACAAAAATATCCCCAAAAATCTTGCGTGGATTGGAAGGTATCTAAATGTAAATGGTATTGATATTTTTGTTTTGTAAATGTCTATTTTTGAACTTGTGTGATTGTAATATTGCAATGAAATATTATTTTTTGACATATTATTGTGAAATGTCTAATTTACAACTTTCAAATGTCTAAAATATAGCAAAGATCATGTCGAATTTTTTCCAAATTTAGGAGAGATCATTTTGGAGTTTTTTCATGTCTTCACATACCTTATTAATATATTTATTACATTTTTATTAAAATTTAGCTTTTCCAGTATTTTTAAAAATTTTACAAGATTTCTCTGCATTTTTTCTTTATTTTTCCCTATTTTTGGTGATTTTCCAACATTTTCCCGGTTTTTTGCGGTTTCTCTATGCTTTTTTCGGTTTTCATGAAACCGCTCGATTTTTCACCCAAACCGAAGCGGTTTTGGTTTTTGATTTTCACAAAACCGCTCGGTTTTCGCCAAATCATGGTTTTTGATTGAATTTGACCCGGATTCAAATTGGTTTGAAATTGCAAACCGTTCGGTTTTCACGGTTTTTGCGCGGTTTTTCGCGAAAACCGGTACCGCGAGGGTCGCGAAATTTGGTCTCGACACGGTTTTGTAAACCCTGGGTACTACTATTGATATATGTATGCCTATGTATACATACACACCTCTTTTCAATTGGCTCCACTTCCAATCCTAGCACAATTTCAAGACAAAATCATTTCTTAAATATTTTAGCAGTCTTAGGCAGCCTAATATCATACTAGTATTTAGAAACCAATTTTTATTTACTTTAATTTTTTTTACCATTTATTCCTTTTTGAATATTTAAACCATTGAAGTTATTCTTTTGCAGAAAATGATTCAAACATAAGTGAAATTCAAATATTTTTATATATTTAGGTTTCTGGAAGCATAAGTATTCCATTAAAATTGGTTTCAGGTCATTCTAAGTTTGTTTACAAAAATTTTATATATAGCATATATTTGGACCTTTCTTTAGATTTGAATTTAAATTTTACCCAGTGATAATTTGTAAAATGTTTTTGAATATATATAATCTACCAGATTTTATATGAACATAGAAATTTACCTCATCTCATTAGGAGTTATACTTTAAATGTTACGCCAGTTTGAATTTTGGGCTGTTAAGAAAAATCGAGTAGAAATTGAAAACCCGTTTTCACTGAACTGAAGACGTATTTCTCGATTTGGTGCGTGAGCTTTGGACACAGCCGCAACCACTGAAAGGTGGGGCCCAATGACGATGAGGGTAAAGCAAAGTAGGGGCGAGGGGTAGGTCACCGTGGCGAGGGCAACAAAGCAGTGGCGAGGCTTCCAAAGTACCGATGGGCCATTGCGCTCATCTTGATGGGGTTAATTGCCTCCGGCGATGGCGGGAGCGTCGCCACGGGATGGGTGGCGGTGCCATGGATGCGTTGGTGGAGGCTCAAAATCTCGGCGTATTTCTACCGGGCAAGAGCTCCTAGAGCATAAGTGGGGTGTAAGTACTCCGTTTTACCTGAAAACATGATCAAAAATTGACCGAGTTGCTCTGCCACCGATCGCCGGTGTTGTGGAAGAAGGATAGGCACGGCGACGGTGCTGCACGAGTGAAGAACTGAAAATGAGAGTTGGTTAGAGCTTAACAATGCACTAGGGTGCTACGGATTCAAGCAATTCAAGAATGGCTGACCGAATTAGCTTGATCGAGAATTTTTCCCCTTTTCAGGTTTCTGCTCCAGTAGCGAAGAACAAAAGAGCTTTGGCTTTAAGGCTTGGGTCTGTGACTAGCTAAGGGAGGGGGTGGCTCATTGCAGCTCTGATCCAGTATATATAGGCGCTAGAGGATGAAGTCACAGGATGTGAATGTGAGTAGATAATTGCGACCGGCGCTATTCGTTGCGGTGAGGTGACGCAGGTTTTCTGGTACCAGGATGAGACAGAGGGTGGCAGTGAAGTGGCGCTGAAACCTTGTGCCCAGGATGTGTCGTGGCAGCGAAACAGGCGAGAAATCAGTGCCGCAGCTGCAATTTGGCAGAGGGGAGGTGAACTTGGCGCTGCCCGTTTGCCAGGAGTTTGCCGTGGCAAGGAAAACAGAAGGGAATAGCTGCCGGGGCAGTGTTTTCTCTGTCGCGGCAGCAATCCGACAGAGGAGGAAATTTCGCGGAAGGAGCTGAAATCTGCTGTGGCAAGCTCTAAGATGGGAGGGTGATGCCACGGCTGTGCTCAAGCATTGAATGCGACAGGTCTCAATCGCCGTGGCTGAAGAATCGGACAGAGAATGGAGCGGGAGATGGGTAGGTTGCTTCGGCTAAAGAAAGAGGACAACAGAGGGGTAGGGGAGACTTCCATGTGGGGTCAGGTCCCACTGGACAGTGGCTGGAGAAGAGCAACCCCGATTTCACCTGGCAAAATCGAGTCCAACAGTGGGTAGGCCCACTTGCCATAGATAGAGAAAAGAGATACGGGAAGGGAGGAATTTCTGGACAGCTCGGTCATGGCATTAAAACGGATACCAAATCACCGCCCAATCTTTCAAGGATTTTTAACTAAGGTCTCCAGTTAATGTACTATCTCCAGTAAAAGTTTTGGGTTAAAAAGTTCTACAGGGAATTATTAAATATTCTGACATTGATGACTGCTCAGAAATTCCTTTTCAGATTTTTATTTATTTAAGTGTGTAAATAATATTATTTATTTTTAAACTTTTCTTATGAGTTATAAATGAGCTATAAATTCTTACATAAAATTTACAGTAAAAATTTGACTAATTATTTTCATAAAATTCTGACATTCCAATTTTCAAAATTTCAATGATACTGTTTTTGAATTTTTAAAAGCTTCAAATGATTTTATTTATTTTTAATATTTTTACCAGCTAACTACTGTTTTGAGGGTGTTATGACAATTTTATTAGAATGAGATAAGGTGTTCATATTTTTCATTAATTCCAACTGTTCGTTGTTCTTAGTCAAAGATTGTCTTTTCAATTATTAATTATTCTTACTGTACAGTAAAAATTAATTTTACGAGGTAAAAAGTTTACCTGAGAGGTAAAAATTTTAATATACATTTTCACAATTTTACATTTACCTTTTTTGTCTTTTTACCATTATCTATTCCTTAATTATTTTTATTGATTTTTCACTCAATGCATAAATCCAAAGAAAATCAATAATGCCAAGAAAACTCAGAAATAATTATATCCAAATTTAAAATATACATTTTTACTTTATTAAAATTTTGGGATGTTACACTTCGTTCTTGTTGTTTGCATGTACCTCTACGCACATCATAAAAGGAATGAATGGAAGGTTGTTGGGTTGAATGTTGCATTTTTTTTAGTAGTTAATTTGTTTGTTATGGAGGGATTTAAAGAGAGGTGGACAAAGATCAAGAAGATGGAGAGTGCATCTTTCACCACTACTATATATAGGCTCAATTCGTTTTAGCTTTTGGATTATAAATTCTGGATTTTGGGACAAGATTCTTCTGATTGTGGGAAAATCGGGTCGAGCCGACTGTGACTTCTAGGTTCCAGACCAAGCTGGTATGAATCAGCAAGAATTAGGTTTCAATCGGATTCTGATTCTATATAGAGGGTGGCTTCTAATTGTAGGAGAAGCTGTCCAGAATCATCCCGTTCGGCAAATAATCAGTTTTTTTAAGTAGAAGCTGTGCAGAAGCTGAAACGAAGGGAGCCTATGTTCTTTTAAAGAAGTAATGATTTTTGTAAGTATTGTACCCTTTTTTGTTGTAAAATTCCTTTGCTCTAAACCAACAGTATTATGTTTGATAGAACAAGGAAGAATAATTGAATGCCAATATTCAAAATCTTACATCCACATTCCCTCTCATCGACACCACGAGGAATATGAGGATCTTAATCCGTGCAGTCCTGTAGCAGTAATGGACCATTGATGTTTAATAGGGGACCTTATAGTAGCGAAGCTTTATGCAAATTATAAGTGAATCTGAGAGAGGTCACAAGTGGTACATGTCACTTAATTTTGTTAAAGTTTAATAAAGTACAGTAGGAGCCATAGTCCAACATTCACCGTTAGTGAAACCTAGTTTAACAAACCTCAATTGTGGTAACAAGCAGTGGGCAGCAGTGCGGTAATGAGCTGACGGTGACTTGGGTGGAGGCAATTCAAGCAATTCAAGAATGGCTGACCGAATTAGCTTGATCGAGAATTTTTCCCCTTTTCAGGTTTCTGCTCCAGTAGCGAAGAACAAAAGAGCTTTGGCTTTAAGGCTTGGGTCTGTGACTAGCTAAGGGAGGGGGTGGCTCATTGCAGCTCTGATCCAGTATATATAGGCGCTAGAGGATGAAGTCATAGGATGTGAATGTGAGTAGATAATTGCGACCGGCGCTATTCGTTGCGGTGAGGTGACGCAGGT
Source organism: Guadua angustifolia (assembly GCA_036346375.1). Lineage (NCBI taxonomy): Eukaryota > Viridiplantae > Streptophyta > Magnoliopsida > Poales > Poaceae > Guadua > Guadua angustifolia. Next base: position 37,422,911 of record CM070512.1, read on the forward strand.
TTTCTGGTACCAGGATGAGACAGAGGGTGGCAGTGAAGTGGCGCTGAAACCTTGTGCCCAGGATGTGTCGTGGCAGCGAAACAGGCGAGAAATCAGTGCCGCAGCTAAAATTTGCAGAGGGGAGGTGAACTTGGCGCTGCCCTATGTTTGCCAGGAGTTTGCCGTGGCAAGGAAAACAGAAGGGAATAGCTGCCGGGGCAGTGTTTTCTCCGTCGCGGCAGCAATCCGACAGAGGAGGAAATTTCACGGAAGGAGCTGAAATCTGCTGTGGCAAGCTCTAAGACGGGAGGGTGATGCCACGGCTGTGCTCAAGCATTGAATGCGACAGGTCTCAATCGCTGGGGCTGAAGAATCGGACAGAGAATGGAGCGGGAGATGAGTTGGTTGCTTCGGCTAAAGAAAGAGGAGAACAGAGGGGTAGGGGAGACTTCCATGTGGGGTCAAGTCCCACTGGGCAGTGGCTGGAGAAGAGCAACCCCGATTTCACCTGGCAAAATCGAGTCCAACAGTGGGTAGGCCCACTTGCCATAGATAGAGAAAAGAGAAAAGGGAAGGGAGGAATTTCTGGACAGCTCGGTCTTGACATTAAAGCGGATACCAAATCACCGCCCAATCTTTCAAGGATTTTTTACTAAGGTCTCCAGTCAATGTACTACCTCCAGTAAAAGTTTTAGGTCAAAACGTTCTACAGGGAATTATTAAAATTCTGAAATTGATGACTGCTCAGAAATTCCTCTTCAGATTTTTATTTATTTAAGCGTGTAAATAATATTATTTATTTTTAAACTTTTTTTATTAGTTATAAATGAGCTATAAATTCTTACATAAAATTTTACAGCCAAAATTTTGAATAATTATTTTCATAAAATTCTGACATCCCAATTTTCAAATTTTCAAATTTTCAATGATTCTATTTTTGAATTTTTAAAAGCTTTAAATGATTTTATTAATTTTTAATATTTTTACCAGGTAACTACTGTTTTGACGGTGTTATGGTAATTTTCTTAGAATGAGATAAGGTGTTCAGATTTTTCATTAATTCCAACTGTTCACTGTTCTTAGTCAAAGATTGTCTTTTCAATTATTAATTATTTTTACTGTGCAGTAAAATTAATTTTACAGGTAAAAAGTTTACCTGAGAGGTAAAAATTTTAATATACATTTTTCAAAATTTTACTTTTACCTTTTTGTCTTTTACCATTATCCATTCCTTAATTCTTTTTATTGATTTTTCACTCAATGCATAAATCCAAAGAAAATCCAAATAAAATTAATAATGCGAAGAAAACTCAGAAATAATTATATCCAAATTTAAAATATACATTTTTACTTTATTAATTTTTTTTGGGATGTTACACTTCGTTACTGTTGTTTGCATGTACCTCGGCCGCACATCATAAAAGGAATGAATGGAAGGTTGTTGGGTTGAATATTTCATTTTTTCGTAGTTAATTTGTTTGTTATAGAGAGATTTAAAGAGAGGTGGACGAAGATCAAGAAGATGGAGAGTGCATCTTTCACCACTACTATATATAGGCTCAAGTCATTTCAGCTTCTGGATTATAAATTCTGGATTCTGGGTGAAGATGCTTCTGATTATGGGAGAATCGGGTCGAGCTGACGCGACTTCTAGGTTCCGGATCAGGCTGGCAAGAATCAGCGAGAATTAGGTTTCAGTCGGATTCTGATTCTATATAGAGGGCAGCTTCTAACAGCATCATTCCGTTCGGCAAACAATCGGTTTTTTTAAGTAGAAACTGTGTAGAAGCTGAAACAAAGAGGGCCTATGTTCTTTTAAAGAAGTAATGATTTTTGTAAGTATTGTACCTTTTTTGTTGTAAAATTCCTTTGCTCTAAACCATCAGTAAGTATGTTTGATAGAACAAGGAAGAATAATTGAATGCCAATATTCAAAATCTTACATCCACATTCCCTCTCATCGACACCACGAGGAACATGAGGATCTTAATCCGTGCAGTCCTGTAGCAGTAGTGGACCATTGATGTTTAATAGGTGACCTTATAGTAGCAAAGCTTTATGCAAATTATAAGTGAATCTGAGAGAGGTCACAAGTGGTACATGTCACTTAATTTTGTTAAAGTTTAATAAAGTACAGTAGGAGCCATAGTCCAACATTCACTGTTAGTGAAACCTAGTTTAACAAACCCCAAGTATGGTAACAAGCAGTGGGCAGCAGTGCGGTGATGAGCTGGCGGTGACTTGGGTGGAGGCAATGGCATCATGTGGCTATAGACGAGCCAAATGTTGAATTAGGTCTCGGAGGCCATGATTAGGCAATGAGATGTGCAGCAGTGGAGTCACTTTTGCGGGCACATAAGAAGATAAGAGAAAAATGGGGGAGAAAAGCGGCAAACGAAGAAGGATGTCGAGTCGGCGAAGAAAAGCAGCGCAGAAGACATAATAGCGGTGTAACTGTGACAACTATGGATCTACCGTAGGGGCAAGAAGGGGCTAGGCACTGGCTTATCTCGTATTATTGATATCTTTCTACTGTCTTTGATATTATGTATATTACTAGTATAATTAATTTTGTTCTTAATTTTGCTACAAGTACATATTTTCGATATTTTTGGAATGCACCACCTATTATTAAGATATTATATTTAATTATTTGCTATTTTAACTTTATTGCTTATCGATTTATGTATCAATTTAGATTGCACGTGACATTAAACATGCTTTTGTTACGCTTGTCTTAATAATAGCTTCGAACTAGCATCCTTTCTGTTTTTATCTTACATAAAGTGCTGGATGGTGGTGCCAATAAGCGGAGAAGTTAGGGAGTAAGGAGGTGGCAGCTAGGAATGTGATGGGTATAGAAAACCCTAGAACAGAACTACCCCGCATGTGGATTGGGGGGAGCAGTTATGCCGTCCAACCACGGCTAGACTGTGCATCGCTACGCTGTTTGAGTCAAGCATGAACATTCCTGTGTAGTAGCGGAAACTTCTTTCGTGCAATGTAAAATTTAGAGTAGTTAACCTCGCAAGTTATTTCATGGGGGCGGCTAGAAGTAGGAATTAGTCGCAGTGAGAAATTGAGATGGCCCCGTATATTAGAATCTAGCTCGACTAATTTGACCAGGAAACAAACGGTGCGTAGCCTAATCCTCCGTCGAGCCAACCGTCCTGTAGCGCCTTTCAGACGCACCATGATGTGGCCTGGCCCCATTTTTGCGTGGATCTGGCTCCACCGGTCTGATCCGGACGGAGCTATCTAGACGAGCGGAGCATCATCATATTTGCATCCTTTGCCCTTTTTAGGTACACGATCGAATCGCGCGTGTTATTATTGCCTTTTGCCGCGTCTTACAATTTTTGTTTTAATTTTTAGAGAGGATGGCCAATTAGTTATTGTCTTTATTTATTTATTTATTTATTATTATTTTAAGATAGTGGTGATAGTTCATTTGTCTTTCTTCTCCTCCCCCAGTCGTGCTGACTTATGGACCTTCCTGCAAAATCTCTAGATCCTGATTCTTTAGCTCCAGCTTCTGATTCTCTATGGAATCGATTCTCTAGTGGAAGTGATTCCTATCTGAGAAATCGTTTGGCAAGCCTGGTGGAGAGGAGGGGTCGCGGGTATATATAGCGATGGTGGAGAGATTCATAACTGAGGTTGTGAATCAGGTGGGGAACAGAGTTTTTTGGCTCCCAGGCCACAAGTCAAAAAACATAAATCACTTCCTCAGATTCTTATGTAAAGCTAGTTGATTTTTTCTCATTTGATAGAGGCTCTTAGCTTCTTATAGGAAAGCTGAAGTTGAGAACTCTACCAAACGCGCACTAAAAATGAAACAAATAAAAAAACTACTCCCTCCGTCCCAAAATATAGGGCGTATTAGAATTCAAAAAAGTCTTTTGAAGTAAACTTTGACCATTAATTTCTATTATAATATATTATGAATTGTTATGAAACCAACAATAATTGAAAGATAAGTGAAATATGAATCAATTGATACATCTTTTGTAAATTAAACATGCACATAATTTGACTAATTCTTGGTCAAAATTTATGTAATTTGACTTTTCTGAATTCTAATATGCCCTATATTTTAGGACAGAGGGAGTATTGGTTAACAAATAAATGCAACCAAGCGTCACGACGAGAGAGTTTTTAAAGAGAAAAGTAAGTAGCGAAAGAAGAAGACGGTGCTGAGCAGGTACGATGTCATATATCAAAGTTGCAATTGAGAATGGCCTGTGACAAATGCGACAAATTTGTGATGCACTACGGTCAGATTTGCGGAACTAGATTGTAGCTGGACCAAGTAAAATATGAGAAGGAAATAAAGGGGATTATTGTATAGTAACTAGTATAATGCCCGTGCTAACGCTACGGCAATATATTTAGTAATACAATTCAAATAAGCAAAAGATGTTATATGTTTTGGTAATTAAGTGTAGTAAGATGTGATTATGATAGAAGCACAAAAGAAAGATACAGAGAGTTAGACTCCTCTGCCTGATGCAAACCTAGTGGAATTGCAGACACAACTTTTACAGGTCAGAAAGAAATGAACCGATCTTTCGCCGCAGCAATCATGGGAGCGGCAGCAGCAGTGACAGACAGGGAACTCCACGGATCCTGGTCAGTGTAACTCAGGGCTTCAGTTTCAGGTTCCGGAGGCAGTGATCTTCACATCACCTGACGGTGTTCTCGACGAGTCGGGTATCGACTGAACGGGAGAGGCCCAGCTCTGGTCTGCGCTGTACGCTGAAGTTACAATGTTCGTCTTTGGGGCGGCGGAGCTATGCTGCCCTTGCTCGCTGCTGTGCGTATCTGCGCTGGAGATTGGAACAGCAGGAGGTGTCTGGGCAAGGACGGGTGCCACATGCACCCTCGGTTTCTTGTTCTTCTGCTCCATCTGGTAGCTTGGCAGGAAGCTTCCGACAACAATCTGGCAAACAGATTTTCAACTCTCACCAACATTTTTCACAAGGCATATACAACAAGCCATTTGATGATCTAATCTAATCACAGATGAATGTATAAATAATAGACATGCTACTCTGGTTATATTTAAGATAATTGAAGAAAAAGAAACAAAATACTTTGATCTATTAGAAAAGCCATGATATGCAATTCAGCAGAAAAATTGAACTCAGGCATTCAGATCTCGATGAAAGGTAAGCAGCAACACCTGAACAGGACTTGCTGCCACCAGCAGGCCAGCAACTCCACCACCGACAACACGGCCATCTGGGCTGGCAAGAGAAACACTCATCCCACCTGACTGACTTCGTGTTCCACTATTTTCAGTTGGCATAAACGATCCAGACAAGGACAGCAACTCAAAGCGTCCCTAAAACCAAAATAGGGGAGATCAGTTGGGGAATCATAGGGCCAATCAGAATCCTTTGTCTTTAGTCTTTACACATCTATTGTGATATCATGTAATAGTAAGGTATTATGTGTATTGTGAGTGAATTAACAAACCTCATAAGTTAATGTGCCACCAGAGGAATCAGGTTGACGAAGTGTGACATTCGATATCACACCGTTAGTAGAGAGAATACAAATAGCTCTTGGTCCTTGTTGAGAAAATGATATGACTTTCATAGTCACATCCTGAATCAACATGCACAAAACATCAGTACCACACATCATTAAAGGTTTTCACCCAAAAAAATATATTTGAAAAGTAAGGAACAAAACTGTAGCTATAAGAGGGTTTGTAAGAGTAGCGGTGATTAAGCTGGCAAAAGCACAAACATCATAGTTACAAGGGAGAGACAAGCTAGAAGGCCAGAACACAATTCATGGAGGACTAACCAACGAATGCATTGAATTCAAACACCCATCCTAAAATACAAATTGTTCATCACTTCTTATCCAATCTGATCAATGAAATTCAAGCATATTCACAATTCAGATCCTGATTCGCTTGGGTCCACCTTGTGAAAGCAAAGCATACAAAATTCAAGGCGCAGTAAAGCCTTTGATCTGTTTATGTACAAAATTACTTCTGTAGACCATAATATAGACCAACATGTATGAAAATACATAAAATGATGCAGCTAATCACAGTATAAAGTCAGAAAAGCTTAACCTATATGACTACTGACGATCTAACAAAAATAATATTTCAATAGAACAATGTGAGGAGGTTACATAAGCTGTGATACACTATATTTACAACATCAAATACAGTTTAAGATTGGGTGAAATGTGTGTCCAATCAGAACTCATTTGCCAACAAGAACTCATATATATTGATCATTTGAACAAATTCCAGTGTAAACTATCGGTGAAGACTTGAAAGAAAACATGGAAATCCATACCTCACCAGGAGCGACAGTGATGAGATGAGGAGTGAAATTCGCGCCAATCAATTTATGTCACGGCCTTTTAAGGTTTTGGAAACGCAGGAGCAAGAGTCATCCATAAAAAGATTAAAACAAACCATAGATGCACAATGATAACTCCTACCATTACTTGCCTGAATAACCTCTTCATTTTCTTTTGAAAATTACGCATGAAACAAAGGCTCTTGTATCTTGGACCCAATTGTCTTTATCACTTGCAGAGAAGTATTCCTAAGGCTCTCCAAGCCACGTCCCAGAGATGCTATACTTGGTACATCTGGCACCTATGCTGAGTATTCTAGACCTATGCTGAGTATAAGCAAACTAAGGAGATAAAAGTTTGAAATGCCTTTAATTGATGCTCTCTCAGTTTGTAGCTCAATTCATATGATGATAAGAAATGTGAGGCAAGAGATATGTAATGCACAGATGAGTACTAAAGATAATATTTTATCCCTCCTTGGTAGAGATTATACTTGAGATTAATGCAAATGATGGTGCTGCAGAAGGCATTCAAACAAGACAATGCAAGCAATACTAAGAAACAAGAGTGGTTTGTGAGGACCAACAATCATTTGGTATGGTGATTTTTCTGTGCAACAATCAGATCAAGAAACTTGCATGCCTGCAACAATTATAAATAAATTAATATGGTTGTGCAGTGGAGGATACACACATGTAAAAATGTAACGAATTAGAACCAGATGAATACAAAATGATTGAAGACAAAGCCAAGCAATCATTCTTCATAATTGAATAACCCTCCTACTTCACTGCAAAATTGACTGCAATTGACATTGGCATGTGGTTATTCTCAAAGGTAGCCAACCTGAAGATAATAATCTGGTCGGGTTTTCTCTTTCCAGAACTGGTGTAGAAATCTACGAGTAATTCCCTGAAATAATGTCCAGTCCCAACAAGTGACAGGAGAAAACACATCATTAATACCCACAGCTTATTGAATAGACCATGCCACAAAGCAGCTAAAATTGAAGTAAGATAAACCAAAGAAAATCTGACCGAATGAGGCCATCATCCTCAGTTCCTTGCGGCTTAAACAATGAATCAATCATTTCTAACTTAGGAGATTGATAATGCACAGAAGCCCTGTATTTTGAGATAAGAGGCCATTCGCGAGAACTAACAACCTAAGCAATTCGAATTAAAAAAACAAGGGACAATAGTTATCTGTCAAAATTCATCGGATTATAAGTTTTAAAGGCATTTAGTAATGAAACATAAACCAGACAATAGTATGAAACATACATCTTATCACTAATGGCCACAATCGCTGGATATAGTATGAAACCTGCATTTCAGAACCAGAACTACACATACATCTCATCATTAATGGCCAGAACCAGACATACATCTTATGAAATATGTTACCAGCATTTCATATGTAGTATTCTCATATCGTATATACTCCAAGCATGAATTTCATATATACTCCGAGCATGCGATTCAGTATGACATATATGTGCAGTCAGCATGAAGTTGATATATACTTCATATGAATATGCATATATACTCCAAGCATGACATTTAGTATATACCAGCATGAGAATATATACCAGCATGAGAATATAAATCGCTGGTGATAGTTGATATATACCAGCATGACATTTTAGTATGACATATGCATATATACTCCAAGCATGAGAAACATACCTTACCAGTATGACAATCCTTACCAGAATTTGATAGAGATCCAAGCATTTGATATATACGTTCAGTATGAGATTCCTTATTACCAGAACGACACATCCACAATTTCATATATACATTCAGTACGAGAATTTGATATATATCCAAGAATTTGACATAAACATTCAGTATGACGGTCCTAGCAGAACGGCACATCCAGAATTTGACACATATGCATTCAGTATGAGATTCCTTAAACTGAAATTAAAGTGAAGTCTGAAATTTGATATATATACATTCAGTATGAGATTACCAGAATTCGATATATACTCCAACCATATATGAAATCAGAAACTTAACTCTATGTCCAACTGAATCATGATCTGAGAAGCACAGCTCTGGCATGCCGCCACCACCTTGAAATGACTCGCTCTTCAGTGAGAGCTCTGGTTAAGGATCAATGCTTAGGTAAGAATATATGAGTGATCTTGTCAAGTTCAAAAATAAACAGCCCTAACTTACTTGGGGAAGCGGTAAAAGTAGACAAGCCCATCTTTGAGGCAGAGATATCATCACAAAAGTGAACTCCCACCAAGAAGCTGTAATCCATAATCCCCTCTGACTCCAAAAACTCGCAATCTCTTTTGAGTTGCCTGAAGAATAAACTCCATAGAAGTTAGCATTACTATTTCGGTTAAGGCAATTTTGATGCCCCAAACATTGTAAGGGTTGAACTTACTCATGCAGATCTCTATACCAAGATCGCTGCAACCGAAATACAAAATTGAGGTCCAAGTCTTTAAGAGTGGTTGTCTCATCAATCTCTTCTTCAAATTTGTCTGCTGTTCGGCCATAGGATGAACCTTTCAGATCAAAACGGCGATGAATCCGATATTCCGAGCAGAACAAATTGCCCATGATAATGAAGCGAACCTGGAGAAGGAAGTTGCCACGAATCATTAACGTTGTAAACATTTTGCAGCAAGGTTGTTGCAAATATCATGCACCTTCTGCCCACTAAGGGGCTTTACACAGTGGACACCATAGAACCTTGTGATTAGAGAGTCCTTGTATTGGCTAACATGTTGGTAGTAGCTAGGCAACATCCGAATCAGCAACTGCACAGGCAAAATAGAAAGGTTATGGATGCCTCATACCTCAGCACACAAGAAAGAAAACAGCTTCTTCTCTGTAACTCATTGTACTTAGCAGCATATTCTGTTTTAGATGTACCGAGACACAACAAAGTAAATAATACCAAAACAGAGGCACATATTGGCAAGGCTTGGAACTCTATAAGAGAAACAAGATTTTCTGAATTCAATAGAATTTCCACAATGCAATACAAATAACTGTGCAAACCGTTTCACAAGCGATAGCATCTCCAAATAAATAATTTATCCAATTTCATTTTGATTCTCAACAGATTTGCATCAATGGTATGAACAACAAAATTACCTTGACTTCAGATTTCTTCACCGTCTTAATCATGAAGCGATCATCTTGGGTGAGGTAAAAGAAGCTCCCACTTTTCCCAGGCGAAGACAGCTCCCTCAGAGCATCATTCCCGCAAATCGCAAGCATGTAATCCGCCAGATCAACAGCGAACAACTTCCTCAAATGCCTGAAAAATACAAACTCTCAGCAAATAATACATTAAGACACAAAACAGAAAATATAAACTACAGCATACATCGATAAGAAGGAATGGCAAGCAAGCACCTGAACACCATGGGGCAGTAGTCCTTCAATTTGAAATCTGATGATGAATGTGGCGCCGTGACCTTTGACCCCTCAGGTGGGAACCGCGTCCAGAACTTCTCACTTGGATCAAAATCTGCCGGTGCCAGTTCCCGCGTCGGCACGGCAGCAGACTTCCCCACCGAATGCCTGCAAGATACCCACCATAAACACCCCAAATCCACAACATCGCTAGAACCCACGCACATTGCCAGCATTTCACCAGGGCAATAACTAAACAGTAAGGACCTGATGCCCAATTGCAGCTGCAGCATGAGCTCGTAGTTCTTATGTCCCTTGGAGATGGTTTGCCCAGGTCGCTTCCCCTCTGGTGTGGCAGCCGCGGACAACGCCCAGCAAGGGCCTCCGTTGGTTCCTCTACGAGCACTCCGCTGCGTCCGCATGTATGTCGCCCCGCCACCAACGGTAGCAGCCTCCCGGTAGAGCAGGGAAGCCTCGAGCGCGTCCACGATGTCGCAGGTGATGTCCCCCGCCTCACCATCCGACTCCCAGATGCAGATCCGTGGCAAGGTCGCCGCCTTCTCCCCAATCCCCTCCACGGAGGACCTCTTCCGCATGGCGCCCCCACTCCCGGCGCCAACCGGCGGGAAGAAGGTGCCGTTTATGGCCGGCAGGTCCACACAGCTCCGCGGCCAGGAACCGACGTACCGACTGCCGTCGGGCCACGTGAACACCCCCGTCCCCATGGGCACGCCATTCTCCCAGACCCCGTCGTACCGACTCCCGTTGGCCCAGATCAGCACGCCGCGGCCTGATATCACCCCAGCGCGAAACTCCCCGACGTACTGGTTGCCGCATGCCCAGACGTACCTGCCGTGGCCGTCCTGGAGGTTGCGTCGCCACTGCCCCTCGTAGAAGTCGCCGTTGGCGTAGCTCTTGGCGCCGACCCCGTGACGCCGGTCCGCCGCCCAGGCGCCGCGGTAGGTGGCGCCGTCGGGCCCGACGAAGACGCCCTGGCCCTCGATCCGGCCGCTGCGGAACTCCCCCTCGAAGGTGGCCCCCGACGGCCATGAGAACCGCCCCTTCCCGGACGCCTTCCCGCGCCGCCACTCCCCCTCGTACATGCACCCGTCCGCATCGGGGCTTCGGCGCTGCGGCGGGGCTTCGGCGCTGCGGCGACGGCGCGTCGGGGCTTCGCAGATGGCGACAGCGCGTTGGGGCTGCGGGGGTGCGACGGCGCGTTGGGGCTTCCGCGCAGCTGGGCGACGGGGCGGCGGGGATTTGGTGGGCTTCGGCAGGGGTGGGGGTGCGACGGCACGTTGGGGCAGGGACGGTGGGCTTCGGCAAGGTTGCGGCGGCACGAATGGGGCGGCGGGGCGACAGCACGAATGGGAAGGGACAGCGGCGTGATTGGGGGGGGATTCGGCGAGATCTGTGCGGGGCCCCGCGGGGGGAGGCGTGATTAGTTACAAGATTAGAGGATAACAGAGGGATGAATCAAATAATTTGAGCCATCAGATTTGATGAAGTGGTCTAAGAAAATATCTCAGCACTTGATTTTGAGGAAGGGGTTTTTTAGGTGTACATATTAGAGTGGATATAGGAAAAGTACTCTCTGTGGAGTCAAAAGACTGCGTAGATGACTGTGTGAATGTAAAAAAAATTTAACTGGTGAATTATAAAGGTGTTTAGATATAGTATAGCGCTTTCGAATCACACCGTGGCCTGGCCCATCCTTTCGTAGATCTGGCCCACCAACAGTGTCGGGGTGGTATGGTGAGACAGAAGCGCGGGACCCATCGGTCGGGTCCGAAAGAGATTAGACGAGCGGAGAATCGTTGTCATGTTTCATTTGCCTTTTTGGTACTTCATTTACAGCCGTTGGATTCTAGATTGTTTCAGAAAAAATACTACTGCTTTTCTAATATGATTTGGTACCGTACTTCAATGATCTGAAATGGCTATACTGGCCGGGATCGACCGGGAGCATGGCCTGATCCAAGTATCGTAGCCTGTTAGCTGTAACTTTTTTTTTAAAGCTATAGTTTGTAAAAAAACCTATAATTTTACGAAATAATTTCTGTTAAAACATGTATTTTTGTAAAATAGAAACTAAAATCTGTAATTTTCTAATAATTTATAAAAATAAGCATGTAGTTTTATGAAATTTACTCTAAATTATGAGAAGAAATAAAGAGGAATCTTAGGCTCTGTTTGCGTTTAGATTTAGACTTTTGGTTTATAACTTAAAACCAATTTTTTGGCTTAAACAGCTTAAAAACTAACAGTTTTTGTACGTGATAGAGGTGGATAATTTTACCTAATTTTAGTATTATTAGTTTAAAATCAACCATCAATAAACCAAAAAAGAATCTCTCTAGTGGCTTTTGGTTTTTAGTTATATAGAGCCTTATGAATTTTGAAAAGTCCAGATAAAAAGCTACTTATTTGTTTAAACTATAACTTTTTAACTTTTTAACCGGTGAAAAAAAATCTAAATAAACAGTACCTTAACAAGTAACAAACTTATGTTATGGCCCGATCCTGCTTCGTGCCAGGGTCGCATTGTATAGGAATTTTTTTATTTAATATTTATTTTAAATCTTTTTTTCAAAACTAATCGTCCGGACAAAAAAATTGCAAAACTACCCTCCCGTCGCCCCACTGACGGCGATCGCCCCTATTGAGGCGATTATTCTTGTTGAGTATGTGATCGGATAACGACTCGTTGAGCCACCGATTCGCACACGCCACGTGGCATTTGAGGACTCGCCGTCGCTAAAACAGGCGATCGCCCCAACCTGGGGTGATGGGTGCGCTTTAATTGCCAGCCGCGTGAGCACTGTGCTCATTTGCGTCGGCCGAGCGAGAGGAGAAGGCAGCGCGGCGAGAAAGAAGAGGATAGGAGAGGAAAAAAAAAGAGGAGAGGAGAGCAAGGAGAGGAAAAAAAAGAGAGGAAAAAAGAAAAAATATTAATTCGCTTTTGTGAAGGTAAGTCCAAAAATTTTATGTGTAATATTTTTGAAATTTTAGTATTGTGTAATATTTAGAAATGTAGAAATGTAGTAGAAATATTAGGTGATATTTAAAAATTTAATGTAGTAGGATTGGGTAGTAGAAATATTAGGCAATGTTTAGAGATTTAATGTAGTATTTAGAAATATTAGGATTGTAGAATTTAGAAATTTAGAGAATCAATGTAGTATTTAGAAATTTTATATGTAATATTTAGAAATTTAATGTAGTATTTAGGATTGGCTAGTATGTAGAAATTGTAGAATTGTATAGTATTTAGTTTTAATTTTATGTGGTGGTTTTTAGGTAATATTTAGAAATGAATGTAGTATTTAGTGTTTGAAAATATTAGGATTGTGTAGTACTTAGAAATATTGAGATTCCATGTAATAGAAATATTAGACATGGTAGGTTAGCCATAGGATTGTGTAGAAATTTAATATTATTATTTTAACATGGTAGGTTAGCCATATGTTACACAGGTAATGTTTCAAAAATTGCGACGTAGAAATTAAATGAAGTACGGTATATCATGTATACATAAATTTTTTAAGATTAGGACAAATGAATAAGATGTAGTAGTAATTCCGTAATGAAAAAATGGGTAGTCGAATTAATTATTTATAGTTGGATTTCTTAGTATGATCACCATAATTCGTTTTATACATTGTATTTTAGAGTATATTTAAAAACATGGTAGGCTAGCAACATATAAATCAGCACATTGCTACGCTAGAAATTAGTAGAGTAAAAAAATTTAAAAATGTCAGGCACCGTTAGAAATCAGTAGAGTAAAAAAATTTGACAATATAATGTAACATTTATATAGTAATGCATAATGCGGTTAGATGGAGAAATGATGATTTTTTCGATTCGACGTTGTAGGCAGCATGTCGGAGAAATTGTATTTTCAAATATTCTATGGAGATGGGGAGATAGCACAGGGGCCGGATGGAGTGGATTTGTCGGCATTTTCAATAGTCATACGGGGCATATCTAGGCCGAGAGATAGGACATACAAGGGTTTGTTGGAGTGGATGTTTCGGATGTTCAGTTTGGATGACCAGAGTGTTCGGCTGCGGGTTAGAGCTGTAGTAAGCCGTGCGCAAGACTTTTTTATGGAGAGCTGGTTCCTTATTAACGCGACATCGTCATGGAGGAGCTATGTTGGGTATGCTGTAGAGCGGGCTGGCCGCTCATGTTCTTTAGTAGAGTGGTACAGTACCTCCATCGGTGTCGGAGGTTCGTGATGTCGGGGTAGATATTACGGAGGAGGAGGATAGATATGCAAGAATGCGATGATGAAGGTGGCGAGGACCCCGAGGCGGGGACACGAGGTTGGCGGTGGCGGCAGGATTGGGGCGAGGAGGCGATCGTGGGGGCGGGGTGGCCGACGAGGGGAGGAGGTGGAGCACATAGTTGACTTGATGGAGGAGGAGGACCGTGCGGATGAGAAGTCCCCGATGGCAAACGCTCGGACGAGGAGGACAATACTCCTGAGGTGCCTGTCCCCGGTGCGTGGACTAATTATAATTTCGAAGACCTAACAATGAATGAAGGAAACAGAGATGCATGGGAGTATCTTGAGAACGAGGTCGCAAGAGGGCCATATATAAAGACAAGGAGGCATGATGGATGCGGTGAAATCTTGGTCAATGTCTCTTGGCAGTTCAGAGTAGTGAAGTCCAAAAAAAAGACTACGACGTGAAGTGCGTGGTTGATTCGTGCCCATGGCGGTATATGCATACAAGGGAAGTGGAGAGACTCTTGGAAATGTTCCATAGTGACGAGCATAGCGCGCTAAGCCGGAGGAAGCGGGCAGAACACATAATCTGTCGTCTACTTGGGTGGCAAATGTGTTTTATGGTCGATCATGGACAATCACACCGCTGAGCTCGATCCATTATCGAGCCGTGGAGGAGAGGTTTCGATACAAGATTAGCTACGGAAGGCATGGAGAGCAAAAGAACGACTTTGCAAATACGGTCGGGACATACGAGGCTTCTTACGAGAATATTCCACACTTGCTCAGGGCAATATCAAGTAGGAACCCTGGTACGGTCATCAACCTTGCAGAGTTTCCCGCGGATGGTGCGTGCGCGGGTAAGTGGGTCTTGCAGCGAGCCTTCTTCGCCCTCGGCGCATGCATAAATGCCTTCCGACACTGTCGCCCGGTCATTTGCATGGACGACACATTCCTCACAGGGAAATACAAGGGCCAGATTCTAACTGCAATCGCGGTGGACACCAACAACCAGGTTCTATCGGTCGCATTGGCCTTCGTGGAGAGCGAAAACACGGAGAGCTGGTACTGGTTTCTTGAAAGAGTCAAGATGGCAGTTGTCTAGGACCGCCCTGATGTATGTGTCATCCATGACCGACATGCAGGGTTGCTGAGAGCGATCGTGGATATGCAACAAGGGTCCGACGTCATGAGAGCAGCAAAGTGGCCAGACCTGAAGAGCAGGTGGTGCATGAGGAACATGGGTGCCAATTTTTTTCGTCAGTTCAGGAACAAGGAGCTTATGAACATGTTCAAGCGGCTGTGCAAACAGAACCAGCGGAGGAAGTTCGACGTGCTGTGGAGAACGTTGGATGAACTAACCAAGAAGCAATCACTGAATCCAAGGGATGGCGCTAGTTCATCAAGGAACCCTATGATCTACCACGAGCAAGGAGATGACCCCACAGCCTTGTGTGCGCTCCCGACTGACGCACCAAACATTTGGCGTAGGCCGGGGGCAAGCATAAAGAGTTTCACGGAGTGAATACGACACGAGCCGTTGGAGAAGTGGTCCCTTTTGCATGACGAGGGCGGTTCCCGTTATGGAATAATGACAACCAACCTGGCGAAGATTTACAACTGGGTAATGAAAAGCGCGAGATGCCTTCCGTTGGTGGGCATTGTTGAGGGTGTATTACTAGGCACCCAAAGATATTTGGTTGAGCGGTACAAGGCCTCCGCTGCATGTATGTCGGACAATCGCCTGTCCTACTCGACGGTTGTCTCTACGTACATGGCCAACAAGACACGGAAGGCACAGACACATCGCTTGACACCGGAGAGTGGCATGAAACGGAGGTACCACGTGCACTGCAGTGACCGGGGTCAAAGAGGTGCCCACGCTGGGTTCCACAGTAAGCTGCCAACTTTTTCTACTCTTTTACTTACCTGTTAATGGAATTTTAACGACGCTACACACTACGTGCAGGTTACGAGCGGCCGGCTTACTTCCATTCTGCAGGATGGTGGAGCAGACGACTGTGGATGGCCCGCACGTCTCACGGTTCTCGTATGACAGGTCCCTACTGACCGCGCTCGTGGACCTGTGGAGACCGGAGACACACACGTTCCACCTACTGTGCGAAGAGATGGCTCCCATGTTGCAGGACGTGTCTTACCTCCTAGGGCTCCCCTGCGCGGGTCGTGTAGTTGTGCTGGGCGACGCCCCCGCCGCGTGGCTTGAGCACTTGGAGGCACGCTTCGCCCAGGTGCAGCGACACCACGCTACCCCGTCGTGCCCCACAAGGCAGACGGCGACCACGGTGTCCGGCGTGTTGCTCCGGTTCCACAGTTAGTATCTCGTTCATTGCAACCGCGAATCGCGACCGAGCTGGCGACAATCTTGCATCCGAATCTTTGCGGTGAGCTTCTCCACCCGAACGCAAGCGAGGAGGACTCGCACGCCACCGAGGCGTACCTGCTGTCCCTGTTCGGTTGGTACCTGTTCCCATCCTCGCACGGGGACACGGTGGACCGGCACCTGATCGAGTTCACCCAGTTTATCGCCGACACCCCGGCGGAGGTGTCTAACTTTGCCGTTGTAACTTTGCCGTTGTAAACAGATGGTGTTTTCGTTAAAATCTCTTATGACAGGACATGTCTAACTTTGCCGTTATAAGCAGATGGTGCGATGGTCGTGGGGCTCTGCGTGCTCGCGTGCTGCGTCACGGGGGTTTTCTTGGTCAGTATCCGGGTATCAACAGAGGCGACGTTGACGAGCTGCGTTCTACTACTGCAGCTGTGGTCCTGGGAGCACTTCTCCATCGGTAGGCCCATTGTTAACCGGTCGCTGTACTCACAGGACCTATACCACCACCACAACCACCAGATCGACTGGCCCACTATGGGCCTCTACTGGGTTCAGCGACAGGTATGCCTCCTTTTATCTAACCCCCTACTTTGGACACTTTAATAAGATGCACTACTTTTTTCCGCAGCGGGTGTACGCCCACGTGCAGGTCAAGAGGTCGTACCCCGAGTTCGTTTGGGAGTTTGACAGGCTGCAGGGTGAGGATGTGCGGTGGACACCGTACAACACGCGCGGGGTCTAGGTCCGAGCACCTCATGGGCTGTCCGAGCTTTGCTGGCGTGACCATCGGCTCTGGCTCATCCGTAAGGTCCTCCTCTTTGACCTACACGTCGAGGAGTACTCGCCGCACCGAGTTCTACGGCAGTTCGGCCTCTTCCAGACTTTTCCCCTGCCGACTACTCACGCTGTCTCACGTGGCGCGCACAGGTAAGTGTCCTGAGCACAATACTTACCATTCTTGCGGAATGAATGTTGTATGTAAATTGCCGTTTTTGCATTGCAGGATGACCCGGGCGTATGACGATGCCACGTACGATGATTACATGGAGTGGTTCACGCCGCGGACTCGGCTTAGGGTTGGGTACACACCAACAGCGTATGTCGTAGCTCCGGCATCGGTGTCGGAAACGTACCTTTCACAAATGTCCCAAAGGGAGAACTATGCGGTAAGGGTTACCCCCGTCACCCTACACGTATGTTTTTTATGTAAATTACCTCATATCAAGCTGGCATTACTTGCAGGCACATCTTGCAGGGTAGATGTACGGGGAGTTGGAGTCCGTGTTGGCGGGTCTCGACGCGGACATCGCGCTCACCCCCATTCAGCAGCGGGAAACTTTTACTCGGATCCGCAGCACGTTATCGCGGATGTGCCGCCTACTCACCTGCCGGGGCCGTGGTCGTGCTTGGCGCAAAGACGTCCCGTCAGCCAGCACCTCCCCTGCCTAGTGGAGCCGTGCCCACACCTCGCCCAGCCAGTCGGCCCGCACTGCCCGACGTCACCCAGTACGAGCCCTCGTGTCCTCCCGCACAGACGTAATGGCCACGGTGGGGTGACGAGGGCCACCTTCTCTCGCCTGGCCGCGATGGGCTGGGTGGGGACGCGGGCGATCTTTGTCTCGAAGCCGCGAGGGCCCCACGGTGCTTTCGGCTACTCGAGCTACGAGGACATTGATGAGGTGGCAGGTTTCGACATGGACCAGTTCATGTCCACCGAGTACCTCGGCCCACCACCCCAGCAGACACCCAAGTTGCCGACAGACTACATTACCCCTGAGCCGCAGGGCCGGGCTAGGAGGGCCGTCCGTCCGCCGTCGCCACTCACGTACACCACCGGGCAGATCAGGAGGCGTCGTCGTGACTGAGTTATTGTACAGCTGTACTTTTGTAATTTATTTATCTTCACCACCATGTTGTCTAACTATCTGAACTAAGTGCTTGCATTTGCGTAAGTTATCTTTTCTTAGCCATGTCGTACAACTTATTTTTTTGATTTTCGCAACTTCGTGCCGGAGCAACGCCCGACTAGCTCGATAATAGATAAGTGGTAGCTCGACAATAGATAAGTGGTAGCCCGCGTTGCGTAGGTTTCGTGAGCACTCTTTCGATTTCGTGGCCAATGGATAAAGGGAGCTGCATCTCTACTGGCTATTAACTCTATACTACACAAGCAAGGGAAGAATCTTTACTGCTCCTCTCCTCACTTCTACCATTTTACTACGTTTTACTTTTACCACTCTATCCTTTACCACTTCATTCATGCCTTGACTGATTACATAGATAAGTGCTAGGCCACGATTTCTCAGATCATAAGTTACTGCGGAAAATATAGTAGACCATACTCTTCATTACGACATAAAGCTAGGACGCACATCACGAACAAGGAAAATAATGGTTACAACTTCTCGTCTACTGAGTGCATCGAGGCCACTTCCTTTTCGCCCATACCTCCGGTGGGGCTTCTCTGGCACGACGTGCCCTCTCTCGTTTCCTCTGTCTCTCGGCCTCCTTCTCCTCTGCTTCCTTCCGACGTGCCTCCTCGCGTGCCGCGTCACGCTGCGCTTGAAGCTGCCGTCAACTCCTCATCTCGGACGCTTTGATCAAGGAGCCTTTGGTCCTCAAGATCGATCTCCATATCAAACCACTTCTCAAATTCACACAGCGGCGGAGGCGACTGCATGAAAAATAAATTAGCAAAGTTTCACGTACAAATATTACGAAACACGTATGATTGTTAGCAGCTGGCGATTCTTCAGGCTCTTCTCCGGCGGGTCGAATTCATAGTTGCGGCACATCCAATACCTCCTCTTTCAAGTTGGAATATCCCAAGAGCGGACGAGCCTGCAAGGATCTCCGCACAGACACATCGGTGGTACAACCTCGACAGGTACGAAGAGGTCCTGGAACGCGATGTTGCGCGGCCACGCCGAAGCGCCTACCTCTTTCTTCGCCTTCCCCTTTCCCTTTCCACTTGCATGCCTCGGCATTTTCGATTGAACCTCTGCTTATCTTTTCCTCCCTCTCCTTCCCTTCTCTCTTTTTTTCTTTCTTCTCTCGCTGCTGGCTTTGCGAGGCCGCGAGCGAGAGCGAAGGTTATAAAGGGTAAATATCGCCTGGGTATGGGGCGATCGCCTGATACTGGGGGGATAGGGCCCACCATATTTGTATTTAATATTTGTTTCAAATTGTTTTTTGTATAATAAACGAGGAAAAAATAACTTGCTGTGAAAATGTTAGGAGGCACACTGTTCGATGGTAAATATCGAGCCCTATCTCCCTAGTATCGGGCGACCGACGAATTTTTTTAAATTTTCATAATTCCGCCGTCAAATTTGAAAATTCAACCATGAAACACCATTTGTATGACACGTCATACGAAATAAGCATACTGACACTCAAAAATTAGATGTTTCGTGCCCGTGATTTCCATGGTTTCGTGGCCGCGAGTGCCTTTTTCGATTTTCGCAACTTCATGCCGGGGCAACGTCTGGCCATCTCGCCCGTACGTAAGTGGTAACCCGCGTTGCGTAGGCCGCCTTGATTTTTTCCATATTTTTGGGCCTTATCCGGTGCGTCGCGAGCTACGAAAACCCTAAGTGGCCACGATTTCCGTGGTTTAAATGGCGCGAGTGCCTTCTCCGATTTTCGTAACTTCATGCCGGGGCAACGTCTGGCCATCTCACCCGTACGTAAGTGGTAGCCCGTGTTGCGTAGGCCACCCTTGATTTTTTCTGTATTTTTTGGGCCGTATCCGGCCTGTCCCGCGGGACTACGAAAACCCCTAAGTGGCCACGATTTCCATGGTTTCGTGGCCGTGAGTGCCTTTTTCGATTTTTGCAACTTCATGCCGGGTAACGTTTGGCCATCTCGCCCGTATATAAGTGGTAGCCCGCGTTGCGTAGGCCGCCCTTGATTTTTTCTGTATTTTTTTGGCCGTATCCGGCCTGTCCCACGGGGCTACGAAAACCCCAAAGTGGCCACGATTTCCGTGGTTGCGTGCCCGCAAGTGCCTTTTTCAATTTTCGCAAAAAAATGCCGGGGTAACGTCCGGCCATCTCGCCCGCACATATGTGGTATCCCACGTTGCGTAGGTCACCCGTGCTTTTTCCCGTAATTTTTCGGTCATATTCGGTGGACCCTACGAGGCTACGAAAATACCTAAGTGGGATGCGTATCACTAACGAACTAAAATAATTTTTCTGGTTCATTACATGACAAAAAGTTTTTTTTTTGTAATTCTTCCCGGTTCAATACAACAATTATTGTAGAAACAATTTACAACAAAAATTGCGATTGGTATATTTTTATTTTTTTTACCTCTGCCGTTAGATTTCGAAATTCCGCCGTTAGGGCAGGCAGATATCGCCCCATCAGGGGGCGATCACCCGTGGTGGGGGCGACGGGAGGGTAGTTTTGCATTTTTTTTGCTCGGACGATTAGTTTTGAAAAAAATTTAAAATAAATATTAAATAAAAAAATCCATTGTATAGCGCTTTCGAGTCGCGCTCGCACCGTGGCCTGGCCCATGATTGCTAGATCTGGCCCACCAACAGTGCCAGGGTGGTAATATACAGAAGCGCGGGACCCATCGGTCGGGTCCAGAAGGCACTAGACGAGCGGAGAATCGTTGTCACGTTTCATTTGCCTTTGTAGGTACTTCATTTATAGCCGTTGGATTCTAGATTGTTACAGCAACAAAAAAAAAAATACTACTGCTCCGTACTTTAACGATCTGAAATAGCTATAACAAAACCTCTACTGGCCGGGATCGACCGGGAGCACGGCCTGATCCCCAAGTAAGTTGTGTTTGGGTGACAATTAGGTGGGTTATTCATAGCACTTAGCAGTTTGGTGGAAAAAGCCAACATAGGCTTCACCGTCCTGAACTTTTCACAAAAGAATAATTTAGGATGTTGCACGAAGATTGCTAGAGCTCACTGGTAGAACATGCACCCTTTTTGAATTTTTAAATAATATTTGAAAAATAAAATTATAGAAATAATGTGGCGAAATTAAAAATTGCAAATATACATCTCTCGTCATTTGTTTAATATAGCAACAGAGAGTTTGTCGCCATTTCAAATAGCTATATACTTTCTGTCTCTATTTAAAATGATGACAGAGAGCTCTCTGTTCCAAAAGGTGACAGATAGCTCTGTCGTTGCAGCACCAAGGCCTTCGGGCTCATTCCAAATGGTGATAGGCCAGTCTTTGTCGCCGTTTCAAATGGTGACAGAGAACTATATTTGGAATTTTTAATTTTGTCATATTATTTATGTAAATTTTTATTTTTAAAATATTATTTTTTAAAACAAATTCCACCCTTTTTAAAAATGTCTTGCGCATGTAGACGCTGTTATATGATGCGGTAATACGCCGCTTGGTTTGTTTATTTGCACATAGAGATTGTGTTTCGAGAGATGCTTCAAATGTTGTTTGTTCAGGTATCTTCTGTTTTGATATTCTTTTGGTGTTGCTAATTGAGTAAAATACCCCGCTGCCCCTTGCTTCGTAGTGTTATTTTTTATCCTTAAATTGTTAGTAACAAGTAGTTTAGCAGCAGAATGAGAATCTGCTCGATGGATCAACTTCTGGCCAATGCAGAAGCCCCCGACCGTTTGAGCCGCTTCCGTACCCTAATCCGCTGGATTCCGATCAAGACGGGAGGGTCTAGAACACCGCCAAAATCAGCAAGACAATGAACAAAGGAGTTGAACTTCCCGGGGCGCGCCTTCCCTGGCTCAAGAACTCGTAGAATTGTATTATCTCAATGTAATTTCAAGGAATTGTATTATCTTAATGTAATGTTCTTAAAATTAATAAAAATGCTTCCATTTTAAAAAAAAAAAGAACTCGTAGAGATTTAGAAATACAGACTTCAGTTGTACCCACAGTGATAGCCAGAAAATGGTATCATCTAACAATGCTTCAACTGAGATTCCATTTGCACTTTTTTTTTGTTGTGTCAAAGCTTGTTGACTACCTCCAATGAAGACAGATTGCATCTGCATATAAGGTACCTAGTATATATTTGAGCAAACACTTCAGCTCTGCTAAATCCCATGGTGTTTTTTAAATCCTAGCATGACCATGTATTCGATGGCAAAGAAAAAGAAGGTTGCACTTATATGCACTATTTTAGCAAATCAATAATTCCATGGATGTTCTAAAAAAATTCTATAATGGGGAGCCAAATCCTAGCAATTAATTCGAAGCAAGTTCAGAGCATGGATGTCCTTTTGAAAGAAGAAAAAAAAGAGAGAGAAAAAGAAGAAGTCCAGAGCGTGGATACAGAATCTATGTATTGTGGCCATTATACGTATTTAGCGCTGTAAATTACGACGAAGTGTCATGCCCATTACATACCCTGTCTGATGGTAATAGCATATGTCAGCTAAATGTGGGATCTTTTTTTTACCTATCATCTCCGATTTATGCTCACGAAGCCATCTATTAGATGATCAAGTTGAAAAATAACTGAAGCACCGAACTATAAATCCATGGAAGCAATAAAGTTCCACAACATCATAAAATAGGTACTTGCAGGTGGAGCACTGTCCGCTCACCAGCTCCACAGGGACTACACAATGACCACATAGACCTTTAGGTACCAGGACTGTCATCACCAGATCACCATTGCCAACCCTCCCATCAACGGTTATATTCGCCCCTGACGGACCCTCAAAATCCTTAATCACACGGCTACAACCAAAATCAGGCAATGTCAAGAAAAATATATAGATAAAATCCATCTGAAATCACGCATTCAGTGAGTTGGCAACATATATGAAGTCACCATCTTGTAAAACAGATTCACAGAAGCTAGCAGGCTTACAATCCTATGGAGTCCCTCAACTATGATACTTTTCACAAAAGAACAGGTAATTTAAAAACTAGTAAAGTGTGGCGACCGCATAATTAACCCACTAATAAAACATCGAGCGGACCTAACATTTTATTAGTTAATACACCGTATTCGGAGTGTTGCAATAAAAACAATAATTATAGACTGAAATGGAAGCTTTATTACATTCCATTGCCATGTAGGCTAAATGTTCAATACATTAACTAAACATAGGATCCAAGTACAACAAAAATATAATACCAAAAGTACTAATTATCCTGACAACTGATAAAACTGATGTACGATCTACCCAACAATCTATTTCTCCTGATAGCCTATATCCTAGTTGTCCTGATCTTGTAGGTGCTCCTTTCCCCATGCCTTGTAGCCGAATCTATTGGGATCCATGTCCCAACCAGATGCTTGACCACCGGAACCATCCTCTAAGCAAAGAAGGATTTAACAAGAGTGAGTACAAAAGTACTCAGCAAACATTAATAGTAAAATGTATTATATAAAGTTTTTCCTCCACATCCATCTCAAATGTTGTTCACAATCTTCTGGTGCAACCTTTCCTCAAAAACCATTTCCAGAAAATATAGTTTTTATTATGAAAGTTATGTTGTTGATTTTACGTATCCAAAGATGCTACTAGCACCCGTATATGAGGTAGACTTAGCTTCCGTTGCGTCCAATCCAAAAGACTGACTTGAATTCATGATTTGACCCTACGTAGGTTTGTACCATTTTACCCATAGCGAACTCATCTACAGCTGAGCACCTAGAACGTTTATCACTACTCAGGTATTAGATCTTCAACCCTGATAACCAACGAGTAGTGGTGTCCTCGAATATTCCTCACCTACTCTCAGCTTACCAGTTGTATTCCCGACTAATTACATAGGACAGTACTTCGACCAACAATGTAGTATTGCATTCCGACTAATGACGGTAGTATTCCACCCAGGGCTTTACATATAGAGCCCAAAAAAATTAACCGTAGCTGATTTTGTGTGTCCCTCACTAGGCCGAACCTGTGTATCCCAGCTTCACACATCTCTTAGTTATCTACTCTTATCCCAATCTAGAGATCATAACACTGTGATAGGACAATCTTTTTTGTTATTTCCACACACACTATGGTTGATACGAATATTACGACTCATTGTCCGAGTGTAGTGATTTATCCTTATATCATAGCATATGTAGAGGGCCTAAATGATAAGACATTCCTTCTCATTAGCCTCCTCTACCCACCACATATGTATATATATACCACACTGGCTCCATTCATTAGAAGAGCTATTTTACGTATTCACAATTCAAGGACTACATCAACAGTCTATCAACATTTCTAGTTATCAAGAACCAACTACTGCCGTAGCAGCTCACAAATATCCATTTTTCCAATAATGTCTGATTTGAGGTTTTATTTTAAAACATACTTTTCTCATACAGTGATGATGTTAGAAAACATTCAAAAATGATTTCACAAATATGATCAAAAGAAGATTGCCTGGATTTTGGTGAAAAGAATCGTCTTCACCCGATTGGTACTGTGGATCAACGGATTGATTGGAATTAATTTCTAAAATTACATAAATATCATATTTTAGTAGATAAATTTTTTAAGTGATTTATAGTGTCCAACCCTTATTATTATTATTTAATGCTTACAAAATTTATGTTGTGCTCATTACAGTTTTATATAATTTTCTCTTGTTGTGTTTTAATTAAAAGTCCGACAACTAAATTTTGTGAATTAAATAGATTTTGATTGGTTGTATTTAATTAGGATTATGCATAATAATAAATTTATTAATATTTTAGTTGATTCACTAAAATACATATTTCTTGTTTTTCTCTTTTCTTTTCTCTTATTCTATTTTTCTAATAACTCAATAATTGCAACTATTTTACGCGATTACTAGCATCACAATTTTTACAAGTTTTAGAAATTTACCCATTTTCCCTATCTTTCTCTTTCTTTCTTGTTTTTTCTTTTCTCTGCTTTTCTTTTCCTTCACCTGGCCGGCCTTATCCATTTGGCTTCCTTGGTTCTTCCTTCTTCTCTACTCCTCCTCCCCTCCCTCTCTGCTCTCCAGCTGACACCATGGTTGCCTCTGGCCTCGTCGGTCCCGTCGCCTCTAGCTCCTCCCTTTGCCGGGTCTCTCTCGGCCTCCTTGCACTCGCGTGCCTAGGGACCCACATGTATGTGCACCCACGTCATTCGCTTGGGCCTCCAATCTCTACCGCCATTGGCTCTGTGGGTAGCCGATGCCCTCATGGTCGTCCCCTTTCTCTTGTTTCCCCTCTGTCCCTAGCCACCACTGCCGGCCTCTCCTAACCTGGCCCAGCTCAGCCTCTGCCCTCGATGGCTCCGGCCATGCTCCACATGGGCCTCGTGACCACCGCATGTGATTGGGTTCTTGCCAACGCCTTGGTGGGCTTGGCCTCCATGCCTGGTGTGGTGTGCCTCGCTTCCTCACACCGGCCCGCTCGACTGTGCCTCTGTCTATTGTCGGTTTCCCACTTTTTCTTACTTTTCTCTACTCAAGTTCTTACTAGATGCATGATTAACCTAGTCAAATGCTTGATCTAGTGATGTTGAATGATAATATTCATTCTATGATGATTTTAGGATTGATGCTCGGGTTTTGGACAGTGCCGTGATGGCACTCCTTAATCTACCGTGCATCGAGGAGCATGAGTGGGTTACGGGGTACGCACGGCATAACTCTCGCAGCATCGACTAATGGAGACCACTATAATCTTACTATTGATTTGAGTCTCTACTTGATTTTTGTAACAACTATCCCTATGTTGATGCTACTGGTTAAGTTTGGGGATGGTTACGTTGAATTGAGTTAAGTGAAAATGAAGTGATTGTTGTGGATGGATGGTACTGTGGTGGTGATGAAGGAGTGGTTGCCTTCTTGGACTTGCTCCTGGCTTGGTGCTCCTTGTGGCTCTTGCTTGCTTGAGCTCCTAATGGTTTGCTCCTACGGTTCCTCGGTGCTTGGTGGACTTCTGGTCTTGGTCCCTGCTTGGCTGGCTCTGTCTTCTTGCTTGAGTTGCTAGGGTGGCTTGGGCTTGGTGGTGATGCAGGGGCTTCCTAGTTTGTGCTTGCTTGAGCTCCTAATGGTTTGCTCCTACGGTTCCTCGGTGCTTGGTGGACTTCTGGTCTTGGTCCCTGCTTGGTTGGCTCTGTCTTCTTGCTTGAGTTGCTAGGGTGGCTTGGGCTTGGTGGTGATACAGGGGCTTCCTAGTTTGTGATTGCTTGGGAGGTGCTCCTAGTGGTTTGTGGCTTGTGCTTGAGACTTTAGCTTTCCTTGGGGCTTGCTACTGGAGGCTTGGTTGGCTTTGTGGCTGTGTGCTTCATGGTGGTTGTGCTCTTTGAGGCTTGCGCTTAAATGCCTGGAGATGGCTTGCCTTAAGCCCTAAGGTTTTGACTAGAGGATAGCTTCAGCTGGGGGTGGTTCTATCCTAACCCATAGTGTGCTCAAATCTATCCATTTCATTGTAGAAATTCTTACCTTTTTACTGCAGAAAATTTATTTTTCCACGGTGAGATATTTTTACTATTTGTGTGTCTACAAAATAAATTCACAGGCTTGTATAATTGCCGAATGATTAAACCTAATTTCGTGAGAGGTGTTGATTTGGCCTTGGATGAATCTGGTATCTCAGTGAGCGATACCATCTCATACAGGTCTGACGGCAACTCTACCCTTTAAATTTTCTTGCCTTTTTAAATTATTGCTTTTATTTCTACACAAACATATTGACATGCAGACTATAGATGAAGATTACAAAAGGCATAGATTTTAGGAATCCGGTAAATTTTTATTGTTTCAATGTAATTAATTATTCATGTACTTTAATTTTTTGTAATTCGAACTATAATTAATTTATTAAGCCATGTATTTAATTTTGTTGCACAAATTTGTAATAATTAAGGGTATGAATAATCTTTGCTAATTAATTTAATTATGCAAGAAAATTTTAATTTAACGGCCTCATTTGTGAAAAGGTTAACACTTGGGTTATTTCATAAAGATGCCAGTATTCCTAACATCAATGGTCCTCCTGACTTAAGAGTTGTGGTGCAAACCATGATCTTGATGTGACTAGGGGTGAAAACGGATCGGATACGGGTGGATATTGCTCTTCCCGTATGCTAACCCATATTTTTTTTAGTTTTGGAACCGGATACGGGCTAGCCGGATCCGGATACGAATCTGGATAATTCGAGATACGGATATGTGATGGATTCAGATTGGGAACAAATAAAGATATATGGATGATGGACTTATGGATGCATAAATAAATAGCATAGCAATAAAACTAATTGAGCATTATGCCTAATATTGCCAACTTTGATTTGGTTCCAAGCTTACAAGTTACAACCTTGACAGTATCAAACAAGTACTTGCAGTATCAAACCTCATATCCACATGAGTACATGACCTCAAAGTATTAAACTTGACAATTGACAGGAATGTAGATCAACAAGTACTTAACAAACTGACAAAATTTCAACTAAATCATACATCATTTGATCCCTCAAATGAAGCAAATATGGTGTTAACAGAGCATTTGGAAATCTCCTCAAATCTGATGCTCCACACTTCCAAGTTCCAAGCTATTTGTAGCATTTTAGTGCTATTCAACAGACATGCAGAGGGAACCATACAAAATCTATTAACATTCAATATACACAAAAATACATAATTGAGCAATGCAACTACATAAGTAAATGGTAATTTTTTTTTCTGTAAGCGATTTTGTTAATCCATGGGTACATGGCTACATCCAAACAACAATGACTTGAAACATTATTATCCGCCCATCCAACCTGAGGCCCAACAAAAGGAATCTCTTTATATAAGCTGATTTGAGCTTACAGCTGAGATACATATATATCTATTATCAGATCCTAAAATAAATGATTTTCATAGTACTAACTGATGCTAAGAAAATGTCAGAGCAATCGAATTTCCAAAACTGGTGCTAATTGATGCTAACTAGTGCTAACTAATGCTAAGAAAATGATTTTCGTATTGCAGTTCCAGATTTCCAGTAAACACCAAAAAGTAACAAGGTAAAGAAACAGAAACAATTTCTAATTTCCAACTTACCAATTCAGAGTTTGGTAATCTAGGACCATTTACGTGGACTCCTCAATCCTCATCAATAGCTATTTCTTCTTCATTCTACAATTTTGTTATGCCAAACTGTAAATAAATATATAAGTTAGAAGCAAATGCTAACTAAAAGAGTACCATACCACAATCACCGTATTCGCAATAATGGTTTCCACAACCTCAAAGTCATTGATTATAAATGCAACCTTGTTACTAGAATCTGAAAATTTTAAAGAAATATACATCAGTAAATAATAGACTTTCTTACACAATTATATTATGAACTGAGAAACAATAAAATCTATCACCTTTTCTAGATGCTTTTACCCAATCCTTGGTACAGATCAATGCCTCTATAATCTCAAGGTCTTTGTGGTTACGAAATGGATCAATGACACAACCACCAGCACTGAACACAGATTTATAAGCAACAGTTGACACTTGTATGGCCAACCCATCACGAGCAACTTGTAATGGAATAGGATACACATCTTGCTGATTTTTCCACCATGATAAAATATCAAATTTGTGATTGGATTTAGCAAGTCTTAGTGGTGGTTCTTCCATGTATTTATCCAAGTCATTTGCATCACCTCGATCTCTCCCATGTGTATCATACAAGAAGTTCTCAAATTCATCATTTTCTTCTTCCATAAAGTCCTCTTTTGGT
Source organism: Guadua angustifolia (assembly GCA_036346375.1). Classification (NCBI taxonomy): domain Eukaryota; kingdom Viridiplantae; phylum Streptophyta; class Magnoliopsida; order Poales; family Poaceae; genus Guadua; species Guadua angustifolia. The sequence continues at coordinate 37,451,857 of CM070512.1, forward strand.
TCAGAAGTTACACTAGGTGCACTAGTACTCTTTGAGTAAGAAGTATAGGCATTATGCAACTACTTGACAACCTTAGTAAATTCTTTAAGTTCAACTTCATACAACACCTGACCATAAAACTTTTTCATGTAAAATTCTATACACTTTCTCTTTCTCTTAGGTTCAAGAAAGCAAGCCATAGCAAGAGCAATGCTCAATTTCTTCCAATACTTTTCATACTTTGCATGCATAAAAAATGCCATCTTACTAATCGTGGTATCAATGCTAGCACACAACTTAGAAATCAAAAGCTTAATGTCATAAAAACATGGATAAAACATATTTACCGTTGGATATAAAGTACTAGAGAATAGCTTAGTGACATAATGGAATTTCTTTAAGCACTTACAAAGTGTCAATGCCTTTTCCCATTCAGCAACTGATAGAGTTATATTCTCATACCTACGGCGTTCCATACACACAAGCCGCTCAAAAGCTTTCCTATAATACAGAGCATCCAACAACATAAGATAAGTGAAATTCCACCTCGTTGAAACATCTAACGAGGCACCCCTCTTTGTATCCAATTGACATTGAGATGCACATTTCTGGAAGTCCTCCCACTGCAATGGAGAGCCCTTTACAGTTTCTACAAATGATCGAATATGATGAACTACAGATGCAATTTCTTGCAGACCATCTCTAGCAACAAGATTTGATATGTGATTACCACATCTTGCATGGAAGAACATCCCATCACATATTAGGGGACTTTGTGTTTTCAGTTTAGCAATTACATCTTTAACACACACTTCATTTGGTGATGCATTGTCCAAAGTTAGAGAAAATAGTTTCTTCTCAATATACCATCTTATAATATTAGCAGTAAATGCTTCAAATAGCTTAGCACCCATGTGCCGACCTCCTACATGTATGAAATTGATAATTCTTATTTGAATGCACCAATTGTCATCAATCCAATGAACAGTGACACACATATATCTTTTGTTCTGATTTGATGTTCACATGTCCATAGTTGTGCTAAAGCAGCACTGAACAGATTTAAAACATTCGAGCAATTTATTCTTTTCTTCTACAAAGATATCCATTAGTTCCTTCCTAACAGTGACACGACCGTTGATTGGAAAGTTGGGACACAGAGATATGATGAACTCAATAAAATATTCATGCTCAACAATATTGAAAGGATACTCATGCATGATTATGGCCAAATAGAATTTCCTCAAGCTAATTTCTTAGTCATACCTGTAAGGCTCAACTACACTTGATCCATCCTCATGATTTTTTTTCTAGTTTGAGCTGCTATTGGCCTGGCTTCAAGTTATGTTTGTTCTTCAAATGGTTCCAGAAGACCTTTGTACTATTGGCACTCTCGCGTCTAGCTTTGTAAACACAATAGTTGCATTTGGCCCATTCTTGGATAATATTTTTTAGCTTCCTGCGTAGTTGTTACATAATATTTGGTGCACTGATCCCAGACACGTGATGTACTCTTCTTCTGTCTCTTTACTTGAGGCTCATCATCTGTCCCTTCCACTTCCACAATAGTAGCACGGTTTGTATCTCCTGTGCCATTAGGCCCACTACCCATGCTTGGAATAGTTTAACTTGGTGTTGTCGATGATACACTTATACTTATAGTAGCACTTGATGCAGATGCCATGTTCTTCCTAATATAGGAAAAAATCATTGAAATTAGATCAATTAGTAGTATAAGTGTAAGTGTATCTACTGCAGTTCACATTTTGAAGTTTTCATCCTGACAACATACACCAAAGTTTAATTTCTTGTGAGCAGATATCTAGAACAAATTACTTAAATGTCCTCGTGGAACAGAGTGTTTGCAATTGTAAGAGAGAATTTTTTTTCATGGCAAACAGTGCAACACAAGATATGCTCTTCACCCGAAGATGTGTAACTATGATGATCTGAGGATCATGTCCCACATATTTTGCTACTCAAGTTACAACAAGCAACATACATAGGAGGTGATAATACTTTGAATTTTGCAAAAAACGCTTCCTTTAGTATGTTCTCGAAGATGGGGCAAAAACCTAAACCTGCTTTGCTATTTAGCATTCATATCAACAGTGGGTGCTCAACCGTCATACTCTTCAACCCAATGAAAAGATTTTGCTCCTCAGGAAGAAGAAAATCAACTAGTAATGTTTGCTCAATCTGCGTACTTATAAGATAAAACAATAAAACAAGCATAAGGTCCTAGAAAAAATTAATTAGGAAACAAAATACAAAAATGTGTAGCTTCATTAGAACGGATATAAATATATTTGCAAAGCAGAAAATCATTTTAACAACCACTGAAAGCGAAGTTGTTGATAAACAAAAGGAAAGATGAAACATACTTGACAAGTTGATATGTCTGATCCAGAAAATATTACCCCACTTGTTGGGAAAAGAAGACGTCCTTATATGGAATAGATCCAACATCCAAGGGCTCATTTTTTTTTCACGTTTCTAATCAAACATCCAAACAACTTTACAAAAGGTAATATTACTAATTTGATCAGTCAAATGTCAATCCATTTCAACAACCCAATCACAGTTATGCCAAGTTGTACCACTAAAGGATAAAGTATTTAGTTCCTACTTCCTAGTTTCCAACCTACATGCTTGTGTCCTTGCTAAGATATCATGATAGATGCCTGATGCGATGTATCACCGCAACTTCCTAGTTTCCAACCTACATTCTAGTTCTGGTTGCATGTGAATTACGCTAGCAAGATGAGCTGTGCTGAACCATGATGATTACCTCTGTTGTACAGTAATGTGTATTTACATTTCGTCTGATCGCTATTCTGCAATTGCTTACTTCACTGAGTGCTTGTTTGCTTGAGATTTGGTTAGGGTAGTAGTTTGTTGAATTGCTACTGGCCAAGAGGTAGTCGCATAAAACTACAATCTGTGTTGGGTTAGAAACAAGAATCTGGTGACAATTTCATCTTTCTGGAGAAGCACCCAACAATTCTCCTATCTTATTTGTGCTTTGCTAAATCATGTAATGAGCTTCCATGTAGCATGCGTAGGGCATCATTTGAATCATATGCCTACAAGGAATAAAATGAATATTGGGAAAGTCTGAGATGCTGGAGCTCAAGGACCAGCCATTCTTTATTTTGCGAGGATCAAATCCTTGATCCTTGCAAAGTTTCTCACAATAAGCGTTGTCTACAGACCTACTTGACCCATGTGTGATGTGTGATCAACAGGACGAAGAGCATCATATTCCTGACTGAAAATAAGACTGAACAAAACGGTAAAGTTTCCAACACTGCTGGTCTTCCTAGAACTTTAAAAAGCATGCACACTTTTAGCATGTGGAGCTTCTTTTGACAGAGAGCACTGCTGTATGTCTTGAGGAAAGATGAACAATTGTTCTTACCATATTTCATGGACTATATCAGATTGGTCTAAGCACAAACCAAGAACTTGTATAATGTGGTACCCTCTTACCAATGAATATGACAAAAATTTCATAAATTTTGTGTTCATAACAAACCAATCTCTGTTTCTTGAGCTCTTGCTCTCAACCAGTATTTTGTTACCTTCTAACCTCAATGAAGTCTCTTTCAGAAAACTGGGGTGCTGCTTGTGCTAATTGTATACTGTTGACAAACATGTGCTAAATAACAGTATAGTGACTGAGGGCGATCCTCCAAATTAGCAGATATTCAGGTAAAGCGGTAAGGGCAGAAAATATATTGAAACCAGCTTTGCTAAGTGTGCACATCTCATTAAGCTATTTTGGAGATGCAAAGCTCGCAAGAATGTCAATTCAGTAACAACCGTCAGTGACTGATGTTCTATCTGGCACCCAAAAAAAAAGGTTGACAATAACATCTGTCAGTGAAATACTAGGAGACCCAGCTAAGCTTTGCTTATCCACTACATATCTGTAACTGACTAGGTATTTGCAGAAGTACCTGGGACTGTAATTCAGGAAGAGCTGTCTTCTTCAATATACCGACAATAATACGTGTTATAGTTAAGATTTTATTCTTCTCCACCATATTAATTGTCATTTTCACTTTAATCATAGCATCACCCTCTTCATAATAATGTACATCAATCATCCTCTTCCTCCTCGCTATCATCATGGTTGCATTTTGCCCATCAATTTTTTCCCACAGTTGTAGCAGAATTCATAGCCACACAAGCAGGAAACAAGAACAAGGTGCCACAAATGTTGACACAAAAGAATGCGACCAGTAGTACGCAGTAGACATTAAAACATGCAAATATAATATAGCGAACATCTGCAACATCAAACATGTGCTTGCGTTTGACACATAAGTGCCATAGTTGCTGTTGTGCAATATTCACATTACTTCGCATTCTCTGAAGAAAGATGCTAGTACCTCATCTTTGCAATCCTTGCACAGCATGGGGCTATACAGTTGATGCCAAAAGGAAGGGGGGCACGGGCACATACTCTGAATTTGACAGTACCGGCAACAATACAATCTGGGAAAGATTCTTGCATTGGATATCCAAAGGATAGAGCACCTGCCAGAGGCATCCATTAGCAAATCTGTCATAGAGCAGCAGAAGTGAAATAATTTGTATCTTTACAAGGTAGAGCATTACATAAAGGAACATTTTTACCTTAAAGAAGTGCTCCCATGCTCTTCAAAAATGAAATAAAATAGTTGTAAAAAATATTTGTGATATTCCATTAGAAAAAAGAGAATCGTGGGCTAGGCCAAGTTGTGCTGAGCTAGCCTCAGCATGTGTGCGGTGGCTGTCCGGACTCGGTGCCCTTGCTAGCCATATGACGGCACAGGGGAGGGGCAGAAACCCTAGCCACCACCCTCCCCTCGTGGTGCCCAAGCCGCCACTACCCACCCAAGCCGCCGTTGCCCCACCGCCGCTTGACGCCAGCTGGTGACCTAGCCCCATGTTACGCCGCCCTAACACCTGTACGCGTCGTTGCCGCTTGACTGCATCAACCACTCACCGCCCCCATGTGCGTCATCGCTGAGCCGACGCCGGCGCCACCTACCATCCGTCAACCACCATCGCCAAGGTGCCTCGCCTCATCGCCGTTGTCGCTGCCATGCCATGCCGGTTGGGCCGCGCTGTGCCGGCCAGACTATGGGCATGCCTCAGCATCATCTTCTTCATTCGTTTTGCGTTCATGGTAAAATTGTGAGTCCGATCTGAGGTATGTCTGTGTCACCATGTGCAGGAGATGTCGAGAATCTTGGGGGACGATGTGCGGAAGTTTTGTGAAGTGTGGAAGATGAAATATGTTGCAATATGTAAAACAAAGTTACAGATGTGCAGGTAGATGATGGTAAGTCAATCTAAGAGCCGTGGTAACGTCATGCTGCATGTCCTTGAGCAAGAAGAAATACCTCCGTTACCTCATTTTTTTCCCCAAATCTAGCCCCCCTCTTGAGTAGAATTGTAAATCTAGCCTCTTCCTCCATCGTGAAAGATGCGGCAGGTGACCACACACGGGGAGCCCGAGGCATCACCGAGGCAGCGCTGGAGCGGTTGCTTGCCGCGGTCGGCAAGCACAAGAGATAGCCTGCCATGCTCGGCGAGCGCGGGAGGGCGTCCTGCTGTAGGGAGCACGGGATGCACATTTCATGGTGGTGAGGAAGCTAGATTTTCAATTTCATTCGAGAGGTGGCTGAATTTGAAAAAAAAGTAACGAGGATTAGAAAAGTGAACGCTTTGTGCAAGAATCAGTCCCAATATTGGCATATCATATAGTTTCTCAAATGCCCACCAACAACCTTCCTCATCAAGGGATAGCCTCTCAACTTTTTTACTATTTGTCCATGCGGAGTCAGCAATTGCTCCCAGCAATGAAATTTTGTTTGTCGAAGACTCAGTCAGGGTAGATGGACAGATGGTTGTTGAACAGCTGAATGTTTTTCACCTGTGAAATATATTCTTACGAAATCATTGGATGTGAACAGTATTCTTGTGAAATTCCTTCGAGTGTTTCCTGCAGTGAACAAAAGGTCAAACAGTAGTACAGTAGCTATTCCTATGGAATATTGTTTCCTCCGATCTTTTTAATCCTTTGATCAAATTGGGGCCTAAATGTTGATGCCACAAGGCAGCTTTTTATTCACCAGGGACGGACAGAGACATGGTTGCTATGGTATATTCACGATAGCAACTACACACAATTTGATCCGTTCATTCTCGCATCTAACGGTTTAAATCGACTGTACAATACTGATCATGTGCTACTGTCTCGGTGGATCCGAGCCATCGATTTCAGATCATATGGTTGCTGTCAAATAATTCAAAACCAAATTTACATTTGGACATTCAAACAATTGTGATATACAAATATAAGTAAAATCTTAAATCGTGATACCCAAATATAAGTGAATCAATATTTAATTACAAAAATTAAAATGTTAATTTGTAAATCTCAAAACATGAACATTGTGATTACAACTCCAAATAAAAGTTGGATCATACAAGTTTGAGTAGGAAAGATATTAAAAATAAACCTTAAACATAAATAATCTCACTTTCACAATTAAATTTCAATTTCCAATCATTTGTTTTGCCCCTACGTACGTTCCTGCTCTGTTCTCATTTTTCTCCCACTCCTTTTTTTTTATCACTGCAATACAAATATGTCTAATATTTAGTAATTATTCCTACTGTAAATTTTTTTTAGATAATGGAAAATTATATTTTCTAGCCTCTACATCTTGAAATGCACATAGCTAATCAATTATTATACAGTTACAGCCAAACTGTTGTCACACAAAATAAAATAGACGCAATAAGCTATAGGAAAATTAAAACATAAGTGATCAATCCACACACAGCTTGTTACTACATCTCTATCCATGTCCAATGAAGAGAGATCCCTAACCACGACCTCTAGCAATCTGTGTCCCAATGACACCACATCTCGATCCTTTGGAAGCTACAACAAAGACCACGAACACAACCAATTGGTGCACATGTAGATAACCTCACGGTGGATTAGAGATTTTTTCTTATAAAAACTGCATTATTTAAACAGAGCCAAATTGACCAATCCAAAGTGGCAACCCCAACCAAAATGTGAGCCCTTAAATCTTTTCCCATCCACCATAACCAGCTTCCAAACATAGTGGTCATGCTAATAGGAGGCGATAAATTAAAAGCCGCTTAAATGACGAGCCATGCGAAATGAGCAAAGTGGCAGTCAAAAAAGAGGTGTATCATTTCCTTGTTGCTACAAAGACCACATTATATACTACCATTCCAATTTCATTTTCTAAGGTTGTCTTTTGTCAATATGAATCCATGACGTAGGTACCATATTTTTTAATTTTTAAAAGGTACCTTAAGCTTCCACAAATGACTGTTTGTAACAGGAATATTTTGATGCATTAAGGCTTTATATATCAACTGAACTGAAAACTGTCCATTCTGATAGAGATTCCATCGAAAAATATCTTGTTCTAGTATTAACGGCATACCAACAACTTTTGTAACAAGCTCATGCGAGGCTAGTAAATTATGTCCCATAATGATTCAATAAAAAGACACATTGAGTGAGACAGAACTCATTACTTGAGATACTAGTGCATTTTTTAGACAATTTGAAAGAATCGTGGGTGTTGTACTTGAGGGGTTGTTTTCAATCGATGTATCTGCCAAAATCAAATTTACTATCCATTACTATCGAATATTTAAATATGGGATATAAGCATGTACCGGAAACTCAAAGACTATACCATATATGCTCAAGAAAGCATCTGGAAACTCCAGATATCATGGGCCCAATTCTACAGAATAAGATATACGCGGAGGGGATATCTCCACATTGGGAAGGACTCGATCGTTTTCCCGTTACGAGAAAACCAACTCGAGTACGCCTGATATCAAGGGAAGTTTGGATATGCTACGAAGATCATGCAACGGTGGACTCCTCATTGGTTACGATCTGGTATCCCAAACCAACTACAACTCGACCTAAGGCAGGGCTACCCCAACTATATAAAGTCGGGGGTAGGCACCTTCAAGGGGAGGAATTTCAGACTAGGACAAGTAATTCATTGGCTACAAGCCATCCAAAGCTAGACAAGCGAGAAGGCCTTTTTAGCAGAGCATCCAAGAGCTGACGAACTACGCTTCGTCAACCCTTAGCTATAGCTTAGTCACCCTTTAGTTTAATCTTCATCAACCCTTAGCTATAGCTATACTCTGTTCATCGACTCCATACGTCATCCAGACAGGAGTAGGGTGTTACTCCATCCAGGGGCACGAGCCTGCCTATATTGTGTGTCTCCGATTTCGTACCTGACTTTGCTAATCCGAAGGTACCCAAAACTATAAGTTTATCGTTGATTTCTAACCTTCAACAGTTGGCGCGCTAGGTAGGGGCCTTCAGTTGTTTTTTGCAGATTAGACATGTCTTCGGTACGTGTTCATAGTAGAGTCTCCGATGTCGACCCCTGTGGCGACTTTAGCTCGATCGCCTTCATCTACCAAGCTCCAACAGTCGGATCTATGATCGCCTTCATAGACCAAGCTCCAACAGTTGGATCTGAGGTCGTCTTCGAGACCATGCATTATCGATGGGGCTGGGTGGAGTTCTTGGCACATCGACTTCACCGAGTCCCGCTCCTAGGACCCACGCCGAGAGGTGTGCTTCATGAACCGACCTATGGAGTCCGGCATCCTTAAGTACATTGAGGCGGAGAGTGGCAATGACAATGACGACCTCGGCGACCAAAGTAGAAGTTAGAAGCGATGGCGAAACAGACCGATGCATGTTCATGGCTGAAGCCAATAATGGTGCTACTGCTAAAAATTTTCAAGAAAGGGATCCAGGGGCAGAAATCACAGGTGGTTAGGGACATCAAATCCCCCTGTGCATGCCTCAAGATCCTGTAGCAGTGACAACTATAGTGCGGGCGGCCGCAAACACTGTTGCTCCCAACACTACAGATCATTGGCAAGATCTAACCGTTGCGGCCACAACCGGTATTATGGCCAATCTGTCGAAGCAACTTGATCTTGATAATCCAACAACGCCCCACTGCGGGTGTTGGATTTTCAAGGATAGCGATTTTGACAACATGACCACTGGCAGCGAGCTCGGTGCGTGTCCCAAGAGTAGCATCCCATCAGAACCACAATACTGACATCTTTAGTACCCCTGAGGCAAATGTTCGGTGCGCTCATATGCTGCTGAAATCCCTTCCGTCACTTAGATCTGGGCAACCCGATGACTCCAGTGTTCGACCAGATGAAAATACTACTCGATGCAGCGCAAGCTCAGACCGCTCGAGTAGCCAACTTGAGGTTCGGACGCTCCAGTCAACAAGGTGCCAGGAGCCAGCTGCTGAGACCATCTCATGATAGTCATAGAACAACGATATCAACGATGGTTAGTTCTAGCCATCGTGCCTCTAGGACAGCTCGTTCCAACCCCCACCAGAGACGTCCTGGGGATCTTTGAGACCGTATTCCTCATGATTGATAGGATTTACGTGACGTCCTTCGCGATCGAAGGGAAGAACGTGATCGTAAAGACCGTGAGCGATGAGAAAACGATTCCCCACCTTCAAGGGGCCAATCTCCCACGCACTGGGCCCGACGAGGCCAATCTCCAACCATAAGGAGCCACTCGTCGGCACGACATAGGTTCCCTCCTTGACAAGAAGCACGCCAATGTCCGCGATAGGCAAACCCCGAGGACGTTAATGAAGGGTGCAAAGCATTCACTCCCAAGTTATGCGCAATCAGATGGCCAAATAAGTTCAAGCCATGCCCTATCGAGAAGTACTCAGGTAAAAACAACCCCGTCAAATGGCTGCAGATTTACACTACAGTCATGAGAGCTGTCGAAAAAAATGAAAAGGTGATGGCCAACTACCTGCTCACCACATTGGATAATGCAGCGAGATCTTGGTTACTCAACCTCCCACCTCAATCGATATCATCGTGGGCGGAGTTGCGGGCCTAGTTTATCACCAATTTTTAGGGTACGTATGAACCCCCTGGAATGCGCAGTGACTTACATCCGGTGATACAGAAGTTAGCAGAGTCATTGCGCGGCTTCATCTGATGCTTCAGCAACAAACGCAACTTGATACCTAACATCTCAGATGAAGCGGTCATAGTGGCCTTCGAGAGCAATGTCAAGGATAGAGAGTTGAAGGAAAATCTTGCTATTCAAAAGATCGAACCACCAAGGAACTCTTGAGTTGGAAGGCAAATCGCCATACTGTACCGAGGCACGAGACCATGTCGGCGACCCCAAGCCCGGCAAATGACAAGCTGAGTCATCTAAGCAAGGCGAATAGGAACAAGAACCACGAGGAAGAAATATAAAAATGACTCCACTATAGCCACGGTTGAAAAGGGCAAGGCGGGCAATATCGGTGACAACAAAGGTCAAGCCGTGGAGGAACAAATAATGCCCGATCCATCATCTGAACAAACACGATTTCGATGAGTGCTAGGTGATCGAGAAGAAGGTCCAAGAGGAGCTCGCCTCACTTAGGTCTGAGTTGGCACAGGGACTGGTTGGAGCTAAGTATGGACTATTTAAGAGGGGTGTTGCAGTGTCTTCCATAAGAAGATGACACGCATCATCTACCTTACATCCTGCATGAGGCCTAGAGAGGACGACGTGCTACAGTCCTCTGCCCATTCATACACTGTCACGTGGTCTATATGCGCCGCACACTATAGCTGGGGCATCACATGTGCAGAGCACCTCTCCTCCTGACGTGCTCGGGGACTCTAGTTGGTAGAGTTTGGCACCCTACACCCACATGTTTCTAGGTTGTCCTCTATGGTATCATTTCATCTATTACATTACGTACATTCTATTGTGTACTAATATAAAAGCGTGTCATGTGTTTCTTCACTAGCGGGCAATGTACCACACGATGACACCATGAACCACTCCGCAACTTGTACTACGGTGGCGATGCCCTTGTCGATGGTGGTTCATCGACATCACCCTGATGAGTCGTGACCATTGTACTTGGTTTCTCGTAGCTCCCGATCGTTGGGATCGAGTCGGCCGGTGAGGCTACCTTTTGTACTCTATCGGCCGGTATGTCCTACTAGGACCACTCGGAGAGTGCCACTAGACCGGTGATGTACCCATCTAAACATGTGTAGCGGCGTCGTTGGCACGGCACCAAATAGGGTGTTGCACATGGAATAACCATGATTATTATTTGTTCGGTCTTCATTATTGTAGTTTTGTATGGGCGACTACATTTGCACACTCATGTTATGATCATATGTTCCTCGTTTGTTATTTTGTTTTAGCCTATTCTTGATGTCATTTACCTTTTGTTTCTCATTTCGCACTTGCTCAACCGCATCGAAGTGACATCCTGCCGCAATCTGCTTTGTCGAGTGGCGTGACAACACACTACCCTTGCTTTCTCAAATCGAAATGACCGCATTACGCCTCCTCTATCTTATACTGAAGTGACAACACACTGTCTATTGCTTTGTTAGCCCGATTTGACAACACATTGTTCCCCACTTTCTCAGACCAAAGTTACAATACACTGTCACCACCCTTATCGCATTTCTGTGCCAAGCCTGCCCCCCACAATCCTTTTGTCGGTGTTTCGAGAACCGGCAAGTAAATTTGTAAGTCTAGAGGGGCCGCGCGCTCCCGTTCCCTGAATGGTTAGACCCAAAGAGAAAAAAGGGGGGGTCCAAGATATATACTGGTTCGGGCTGAACGTCCCTACTCCAGTTCGTGAGGTGGTCGTGGTTTTTACTGATACTGGTGAATTTGCCGAATTACAAGTGAGGGCTGTGCTCGAGCCTCGAGCGCCTCGTGGATAGAGGTCAGATAGAAGGGTTACAAGCGCAAGGAACTCGGAGCTAGGGCGCGTCCGAGCTCTCGATGGAGGTTATCGGTTGTTTTGTTCGAGCGTGCTCTGTCTATGCGTGCTATGTTCGACCGCCTTGCTCCGGAGGGCCAAGCCTCCCCTTATATAGCCTGGGGAAGCAGGTTACATGGGAGCGTGTGAAGGAAAAAATAGATGGGGCTCCCTACGCCTAGGAGTCCAGTCTTCTGCCTCGGTGTCTGGTCGCTAGACTTGACCTCTGACGGGTAGTTGCACGTCCCGTATTGGGTTGGTGGAGGCGCAGAGCAACGGCTCGGTCCATTCCTCTGGGAAACGGCGTACCTGCTCTCTGCGCGGTGTCAGGTGCTGACGTTGGGGGCGTCAGCCTTCGGGAACCGTCTCGGGAAGGTGTGTGGCATCCCGTCTTTGCTCGGTCATGACGAGCTGCTGCATCAGCTAGGTAGGTGACCAGAATAGAGGCTGGTTTCTGATGATTTGACGTCTGTTTCTTGATGAAGAGGGTCTGAGCTTGTTCGGGGTTCCCGGTCAGTCCGACCGTTGGTCAGGATATCCTCGAGTCGCCCGACCTGTAGCGTGGGTCGGGCTACTTTCTGAGGTTGGTTTGGTCTGGAACCGAGCGCCCTTGTGTGGGCTGGTCGGTCGACCTTCCTGTTGCTTTAAGCGCTGTTCGGGGGGCGTTTGACTTGCTGTGTTGGTCGGGCCACCCCTCGGGGTCGGATTGGTCGGAAGCCATGGGCCTCCGAGCAGGGCTTCTTGTTTGAGGCTCAGGCGTAGTGGCGGCCCATATGCTTTTCCTGGGCCGCTGAGGATACCTATGCCCTGGGTATTCGTCACCTTTCGACCTAGATATAACCCAAGTGACTCAACGGTACAAGGGGTAGAAGGGGGTAGGCAGGGTTTCAAGGCTACAACCCCAACCTCTAGGGCGCAACGTTCACACCCTCCTGTCGCCTCCGAAATGCAATGACCGCCTCAAGAGAGGAACAACAACGGCGATCCACATGTAGATCATTGAGCTCCACAAGCAGAACAACGACATTCGGCTTCAAAGGATTAGGAAGAGAAACAACAAAGAGTTCGTCCACCTCGGTAGTGACTATCGAATGTGAGTTGTAGTTGTGCTTGCCACTACCGTGACAGCTAGCCACGTCCATGCTGCCTAGACAATCAGCACTCCATATATATGGGTACCGTATGGTTACACATTTGACTCTAGCGGCATCTGCCCATATCGCTGCATACATGTACCCCTGTTTCCAATTGTGAAATGCCCTCTACTATCTTCCACAAAGTTCACATTCGTAGTTCCTCTATGTCATCATTTGTACCGTATAACTAGTATGGCCAACCACTACTACTGAGCGGCACATTACTATCGCTTTATACGTAGCCGGTTCTTAAGTTTTCGAGGAAAAACGATTGTGATAGATAACCCGGACGGGGTGTTAGTAATAATCACTATCGGTTACGAGATTATAGTGATTGTGATATGGACTCGACATATCCCAATCGGTTCTCAACTAACAAGCGATAGTGATATGGTATCACCTCTATCGGTTCCAAGAAAATAAGCGATAGTGATGATCACGTATATATCACTATCGGTTCTTTTTATAAGTGATAGTGATGTGGGTATACATCACTATCGGTTCCAAAAAAAGCGATAGTGATGTTCACGTGATCATCACTATCTCTTTATGGAAAGAACCGATAGTGATAGCAAGTGGAAATCACTATCGCGTTTTAGTTGAGAACCGATTGTGATGTGCCTCGCTAGGTTATATATACCACTCGGGAACAAGATCTCTGTTGTTGTTCGGAGGAGATTTCTCGCGCTTGATCAAGAAAACAGCTCATATTACGTGGCTTGGAAGCAAATACTTGGATGATAAAATTTGAAGTCCTCAAGGATAGGTGTTAAGAGGGCAAATTTGAAGCCTTATCTTGAGGAGATTCCTTCTTTTTACCCTCGTTTCTTTGTTTTCTTCAAAATGTGAGCAATCCGGCCTTTAAATTAAACCCTTCAATTTTGCACTAGGTAATTTTGATACATCGTGAATAAAGTTTAAGTTACCTTTGGAATTGAGTATATGCTATCAGATTTCACACTCTCCATTAATTTGTCAAGCACACATCTATTTAATTATTGTAGTGCTCTTGTTAATATGGAATTATTGTTAATTTCTATCATGTGATAAATGCTAGAGTTTAGGCTTGAACCTCGTCTCTGTTAGAGGATGCTTGTTTATAAATATGCGAACAAAATGGCATATTTATAAGTGGCGATCTCGAATTGTCCACGTTTTTAATTGGGCAGATTCGAGGATATGTGGTTTGGGCAAGTTCTGGTGTGTTGTACAACTCGAGTAGATTTGATAGCGTCTCCTGGTGTTCTCCATATACACACCCTCTTGACTGTTGCCGAGGCGTGTATATGGAGAACGGCGAAGATCTTTCAAATTCTCTGAGTTGTACAACAACAAGAACTTTCGAACCACATATCCTCGAATGAGATGAGACCTAACCTATTTAGAGATTAGGAGTCATCGTTGGTACCCTTGTTTTGTTTTGTTGTAGTCAAAAGATTTGCAAGTACTACGGTAGCTATATAATTAGATTATTTGATATCATTGTTGATGTTAAAAATGTAGGTCTCCTATGTAAGGAATTCAAAGCACTAAGCAGGAGAAGAATCTAGATATCGATCGGGAGTACATATTTTACATATCTTGGAACTGTCCTCTATTTACATAAAGGTAATATTAACGAAATGATGTCTCAATATTTCAAATAGCTAGCTAGGTGTCTCAATATTTATTGTGCGAAGTTTAATTCTGAGATGGACCGTAAGGAATGGATGTATCGAAAAAGTCGTTTGAGTCTTTGAATTTGGAGGGTGTTAAGGAGTTCAAAAAATTGCGAAGAGGACATTGTGAGGAGGGTGTAAACTTCATATATTGTCCTTGCATTGATTGCACCAATCGAGAAGATTTAACAACTTCGGCTCAAATCGAGGACCACGATTCGGCGTGGCTTTGTGAGGAATTACGTGTTGGATCCATCACGGCGAGGCAAGTGGTACCCTTCGATGTCTGCGAAGATACGGTGGAACCGGATGGCGAGTTCTGACATGATATGTTTGAGGATGAGAATTTGGAGCAAATGTTGCGGGATGTGGAGGTAATTACGGAAGAGAGTTGAAAAGTTTAAAAGCTTGATGGAAGGCGATGCCAAACCGCTGTTCACGAGGTTGCAAAGCGGAATACACCAAGTTGGGTTCGGTCCTTGCATTGTTGAGCGAAGGCAAAACACCGTTGGACGGATACAAGTTTCAATGCACTTCTAGTTCTTCTATCGGATGTGCTTCGGAAGAAGCGAGTTGCCAACAAGCATTTATGAAGCGAAGAAGCTCTTGTGTCCCATGGGAATGGAAATAGAAAGGATACATGCATGTCCTAATGATTGCATCTTGTCTGTAATGCATATCGGGGCTGCTGCGTTTGTCCGATGTGTGCGGTGTGCCCGGTACAAACAAAAGGAGAAGCGTAACGACAAGAAGCGTAAGAGCGAAACAGCGATGGTGAAGAGGTCACTAAAGGTGCACCGCCAAGGTATTGTGGTACTTGCCCATCATTCCCGTCTTGGCGGTTGTTTGCAAATCGAGAGAGGCAAAATTGTTGTGTTGGCATTATGAGTCTCGAAAGGAAGATGGCAAGTGAGACACCTATTGATTCGGCTCAATGGAGAAACATCGATTGGAAACATGAGGAGTTTGGTGCGAAATGAGGAACATAAGGTTTGGGTTGAGTACAGATGGAATGAATCCGTTTGGTAACATGAGCGGCCGTCCGACGCGTGGCGATTCATTGTGTATCTACAACCTCCCTCCTTGGTTGTGCATGAAGCGGAAGTATATCATGATGTCCTTGCTAATCTCGGGACCCAAGCAGTAGGAAATGATATTGATGTGTACCTTGCACCATTGATCGAGGATTTGGTACAATTGTGGAATGAGGGGTCGTGGTGTGGGATGCATACAAAAGAGTATTTCACCCTCGAGCTATGGTATTTTGTACCATAAATGATTTCGGCTTGGTAATTTGGCGAGTCTGATCTGAAAGAGCCAAAGCGTGTCCTATCTGTGAAGAGGCGAGAGCCTATAGCTCCGAATTCCAAGAAAACCGTGTATATGGGTCACCGTAGGTTTCTACCTCGAAGTCATCGATCTAGTAAAATGGATGACAAATTTGATGGGAAGAGGAAGTCCGTTCGCCCCATGACCTATGAGTGGAAGGCAAGTATATTCACGTGTGGAGGATATTGAACTTGATGCGGAAAGAGTCGTAAATCTGTTAGTACTAGGACAATTTGGAAGAAGAGGTCCATATTTTGGGACTTGCCGTCTTTGGAAGGAGTTAGATGTCCGACATTGTATTGATGTCATGCGTTGAGAAGAATGTCTGCGACAATTTGGTTGGTATCTGCTGAACATACAGGAAGACCAAGGATGGTGTGAATGCTCGTCGCGACATGGCCTACATGGGAATCGGGCCCGGGCTTGCGGTGATAGAGGAGGATGGGAAAGGTCAGTACATCCCATTGCATGCTACACCTGTCCAAGAAGGAGAAAGAAGATCTCTGCAAATGTCTCCAAGGTATTAAAGTTCCATCGGCTACTCATAAACATTAAGAAAATTTGGTGTCCATGGATGATTTGAAGTTGTTGGGCATGAAGTCCCACATTGCCATGTCTTGATGACCCAAATGCTCCCGGTTGCTATCGAAATATTACACTGAGGATGTCGGGTTTGCAATCCGAAGCTCTGTTATTTCTTCAATGCGATCTCTGCAAAGTTATTGACCACGATATGCTAGACAACTTACAGAGTGAGGTGGTGCAGACTCTATGTCGACTTGAGATGCATTTCCCACCATCGTTCTTGACGTCATGGTCCATCTTGTTGTTCACCTTGTCGAGAGATTAAGATATGTGGCCCGCATTCTTCGTTACATGTATCCGTTCGAGAGGTACATGGGTATATTAAAGTCCTCGTGAGAATCGGTGAAACACGAGGGTAGTATTGTGGAAGGTTATGGGGTGAAGAGGTTATTGAGTTCTGCGTGGACTATCTCGGAGAAGACAAGCAATCGGTGTTCCTCTATCTCGCCATGAGGCGGACTATCGGCAAAAGGCTGTTGAAGCGAAACTAACGAGGCCACGATTTGATATGTATTACAAAGCGCATCGGCGATCTTGCGACCTGACCACGAAGTTGCGGGGTATATCGAAGCGGCACAAGTCGATTTTACGAGAAGAGAATCCACATATGGATGAGCTTTCCATCATCGAGAACACAACGATAGATTTCTAACATGGTTCAAGCAGGAGGCGAGAGGTCTCGTTAGTGATACTATCAAATGGTTGGTGACGGACCTAGATTTAATGTCTGAGACATGGCGAGTGCGATATTAATGGGTACACCTTTTACCTTTGAAAGTCGGGATCACGAAAATCTTGTTCAAAAGCAGCGGTGTCGGCATAGATGCTTTGTCAGATGAACATCCTTTGGAAAGGAGGATCCTCAATGGCAATGAACTCTTATTACGGGGTGATCGAAGAAATTTGGGAGCTCGATTACGGAATATACGATTCCATTGTTCGATGTAAGTGGGTGGGACTTCCACATGGAGTGAAGGTCGACAAGAGAGGTTTTACTCTTGTGGATCTCAACAGACTTCGCCTATAAAGATGACCCATTCGTACTTGCGAAGCAAGCAAATCAAGTCTTCTATGTGCGTGATCCGGCCAATCCGAGGTTGCCGTCGTCCTTTATAGTAGCGGCGGATCGTTGGTGTCGAAAATGTCATAGATGAAGAAGAATCGACCAATTCGATGAAATACCTCCGTTTGCGGATGGGGCTGTCTTAAGCGGTGACAACGACACACATGGAAGAAATTATATGCGTGTAGATCATCAAGAAGGGTTATATTGTAAATAAAAGGAGTACATCATTGTATCGGTTGATATGTGTTTGCAAAGGTTATGTGTGCGTATGAAACTTTCACAAATTTTGTCAATGCATTGTGGTATGTAGCTACTTAATGGAATGAAAAGAAGGCACTCTACATCAAATCATTTAAGGAATTTTCAGAATACTTGGACTTTATTTGAGAAAGATTTGACTTTTCTACTCTTTGACCAAAAGTATGCCTACAAAGTGAATTTGGGCTTGTTTTCAATGCTTACTCATTTTGCCAAAATCCTTTTTAGAAAAGATCGTAGTATCACAAAGTATGTTTACGCAAACTTTCAAATAATTCCAACTATGTGTGCAAAAGATATGGCCTTTTCACTCTTTGATCGAGATATCTCTGTAAATTCAGACTTTATGGTTTGTCGGAAAACAAAGCAGTGCCTATATTTGTATCGGTTCTTATTAAAGCGACACATATACATAATCATTTGTATCGGTTTTGTAATAAAAGCGATAGTAATAATATCCTTGATTGTATCGGTTTTACTTTAGAACCGATAGAAATATCACTCTAGGGTTTTCCTTAGTACAAGTATTTCTATCGGTTTTCTTTTACAAACCGATAGAGATACTATAATTATATCGGTTTTAGTTGAAAACCGATAGGAATATACCTCGGGGTTTTCCTTAGTACAAGTATTTCTATCGGTGTTTTTGGAAAACCGATAGTAATGAGGAAGTGAACAATATTACTGCAGCGCTCCTCCATTTTTGCCTAGCTCCATACGCTGAATTGCTCCCGCACCACGATTTCTTCGCCTCCACCGCCAGCGTCGCCGCAAGCCTCCACGCTCCCTCTCCTCCTCACGCCGTGCACTCCTTCCCCATGTGAATCGCCCCCACGCCGTCGAGTCCTCCCCCCGCCGACTCTTCCCCGCCGTCGACTCTTCCCCACGCCGAAGTCGCCCCCCGCCGACTCCTCCCCTTGTGACTCTTCTTCCCCACGCCGTCGACTCCTCCCGCACCAATCACTTTGGTAGATTGTCTTCGTCGGCTCGGATCCGTGAGTAAGAACTTTACTCCCCTCTGTTGGTATTGTGTCGATGGACCGATTGAGAAATTTGGGGAACTAGCCATCGAGCTAGAATTTGTTTTTCTTGATCTGGAAACTCTTGAGTTTGTTATCTTCTTTGCCGCTCAATGATGATTCAAATAGTTGAGATTATATTGATCGCTAGCTAGTGAATGCTTTACGTAGTTGACCTTGTTTTAGATCATTGTGTTTAGACTTCATCTTGGCCTTGTTATACGGATATGTGCTATGTCATCCTGTGATTGGTTACATTACATGGCTTGAATAGCTTTGTTATCATCGGTACATTCGGAACTTATTGTTACTAGTCGGTGCACGTGTGTTAGACCATTTTAATCTTTGTCTTCTTTGTTGGAGTTTGTCATAAGTCCATAAGCGAGTTCTAGTGAATCAATTTTCTTAAAAGCAGTCTTTGAATTGTGTAGATTCAGCGATTTGATTGATATATTACGTGATATATCTTGCTGAAATTGGTGTTGGAGGGCTCATTTGGAGCAACCCATCAATTTATGAAATCTGAGAGCAAAATTGCTAAATCAACCATGAAGCGATATCTTTGGTTTGTTTAGTTTGTTTATTATCCATGCTAGATGCTATGCTTATTTGTGATCGGATCATGAATTACTTTGCTTACAAGCTTTGTTCTGTTGAAGTCATGATTTTATCATATGTTCTGGCATAATGGATAATGTGTGCTTAGTTATATATGGGTTAAGTCATTGTTTCATTATGCTCATCTTGCAAATATTTCATGATCCGAAACCAAATTTCCAAACTTCAATTACGAGTTTAGTTTAGCAAAAGTGGACTTGATACCAACGGTTTGCAAACTACCAAAACGATGTTAAGCCGTATATGTGTTGTTGCTATATATGTGGATTACCTTATCTTTGTTGTCTTAGTTTTAACAAGCGCAACATATATGGTCTTATTTGTCCTTATATGATTACGAATTACGATTTTTCTCTATGCTTGGTGTATCTCTTGGATAGTCTTGGTATTTTACAAAGTTAACCTTGCAAAAGTATTCATACATTTCTATATAGCATAATCTTTCCATATCGGTGATTGCTTGTTCATATATCTTGATGATGGCTTGTAGCAACTTTTGAGTATGCGATGGTATAGTTATTTCAATCTTAATTGCATATTACTTTTTTATCTCGGCATATGTTAGAGTTTAGGTTGCGTAACCTCGTCTCCCGTTAAAGTGCTTAATTATAAATATCTTTGGAATAGCATATTTATAAACAAGCGATCTCGAATTATCCACGTTTTTGGACAGTTCGAGGATATGTGGTTGGGCAAGTTCTGGTTGTTGTACAACTCACGAGTAGATTTGATGGCGTCTCCCAATTGTTCTCGGATACACACCCTCTTGACTTGTTGTCGAGGCGTGTATCACGGAGAACAGCGAAGATCTTCTTGAAATTTTCTCTGAGTAGTACAACGGCTTAGAAACTGCCAACCACATCTCGAATGGGATTAGGACCAAACCTATTTAGAGGTTAGGAGTCATCGTTGAAGATCATTCGTTTCTCTGTTTGTTGTCAATGAGCTGTTGCTTTACATGATTTATTGTCAACTTCACATAATTACTCTGAATTGCTTTATCTCATGTCAAATATATGACCATGTCGGATAAGAAAACTGAAAATGTCGCAACTAGAGCATCGACTCATTGCGAACCAGGCAAGATTAGCTGCTCTGAGGGGCGGCGAACTTCAAGTGTCGAGCCGAGCCAACTTCCAAGTGTCGGGGCGGCGAACTTCAAGTGTCGAGCCGAGCCAACTTCCAAGTGTCGAGGGGCGAGTAAGGTGAGAAGGCAGGGACCGAGTAAAGGGGCCTGAGGAGAACACATGAGTTCTCGATTCAATGCCACGGGGTTTGCGGGTCCTCCTAAGTACAAGGCGATACCGCTCATTCCTCGGCCAATTGGTGAGGAGAGGTTGCCATAATGGTTAAGGCTGGAGAAAGGAGGTCGGCGAAGCGAAGAAGAACCGGTGTGGGGCGAGGTGAAGGGCAAATGGATTATACAAGAGGAGGGCGAAAACAATGCGGTGATGCGCCATGAAGAGATGGGTGTGGCTTTGAGGCGCCGGGGCTACATGCATAGTGAGTGCGTCTTTGAAAGGCCTTACACCATTAGAAGTATCCGTTCGTGACTCCGATGTTTGGGAGGAGTTCACGAGATCAAGGGAACGCCCGGCGGAGGCCGAGACGAAGAACATTGGTATCGAGGCGAACCGTACCGCACCACCTCGGTTGATGACTCTGAAGGGAAAGCGAGAATGGTAGCGAGTATGTAGAAGTCTGTGAACTCGGGACGGCGTTGCCTTACTCCCACATATGTGAGGAGCGCGCGTGTTGGGTATTAGCGAGGACAAAGAAATCAGCGGACGGGCAGGTGGTAGTACCAAACCCGCTCTGCGCAAGTCGTCTCCACCATCGTAAGTCGACAAACTTACTACATTGCGATCAACCATTCTGTTGTATTTGAGATCTAATTCGTACTCCCCTCTTGCGGGAGGAGGTCGACCCGGAGGAAAAAGCGGGGACCTTTGTTAGCCAAGGGTCAAATGACATCTTGTCCTCCTTGATCGGGAAGTCCGACCATAAGGGCGGGTACTTGCCGTAGAGGCGAACATCTGAAGAAGGCGTGCCGAAGACGAGGTTAGGAGTGCGGGGCAAGATCATGGGAGGCACGCGCGGGGCGCATGAAGGACACGCTCGGGGAGGAGATCAAGGAGGAGATGAGGGGAGATGGCGGCACGTGAGCGAGGAGATGAGGTAGAGATGGACCGCTTGAGGGCGAGATGATGGCGATGTTCTCCAGTCGAGCGGATGACCCGCCTCCGTCTGAAACACATGTTGCGACCAGCGGTGCGGGTCTAAAAGCGATAAGGTGGTCATGACTAAAGGTAATAGTTAATTTTGCATGGCCGAGGTGCGAGGTAACTCCCCAATATTTTCTCTTAAGTTGCGCACCTCTTGCGGCGCCTCTGAAGTGCCGACTCACGTTGACGGAAGGCGGATTTCTGTTGAGGCTGCAGCGGGGTTGCATTTCCATGCAGCGAGACCGACCACGATGCATGGTCGGCCTTTGGGGAAGGGCTACATGAGGTCGGTGGACTCGTCCACGAAGCCTTCTTATCACATGTGCTCGAGTTCCCCCAGCGAAGAGATCACCACTCTCGGGCAAGCGCACATGTCGTTCATCAAATGGCCTGGCGAGCGTCGTCTTGGTCAAGGTAAAAACCTCGCTTCTTACATGCCATTCGGTAGTATTGCAACAAGTTGTTCATCTGGCGTGCTTTGTAGGTTCCTACCGTACTGCGCCTCCTCCCACGGCTGTGTGAGTCTGCCTGCAATCTTGGTGGTGCATAAAAGGGCTACCACAGCGACCCACAGAACCCTTTGGAGGCCTCCGCTAAAAGCCAAGGCTCACACAGACCACAGTGCCCTCTCGAGTCTGGAAAAGCCTCCAACCCCGCCTCGGAGACTCCTTGGCCCGAAAGGAGAGCGGCACGAGCCACAGAGAAGCCCTATAATTTTAAGGCGTATGAACATGGAAAGCCCTTCTTCCTCTGCGAAATTGAATACTTTAGGCATGTGGACTCGGCGGCTCCATGGATGGTACATTGACAAAGTGAAGGGAGCAGCGTCGGGTCGACTTCAATGTTAGGTACAAAAGGACATTTCCACCGTGAGGACGACGGGACATTTCGGTCGGTTTTGAGGATCTGTTCGTCTCTACCAAATGATCTCCATCGGCGTTTCCTTTGTGCGATCTGGACACCGTGAGTGTCGCACCACGTAGCATGACCTTAGAACTTCCATAGGATTTTGCATTATGCTTCGTAACATTCAATCGAGTTGCGGGGCAATGAGGCAATGAGTCGTGACGAATCGACAACTAATTGGGTTAAATCGACCACTCGTGGTGTCATAGCGATGGCTAGGCTTCAACGCAATGGCTTGCGGCTACATCAAGGGTGCGTTGAAAGTTGAGGCCAAGAAGGACTTCATTCTATTCCGTACGACGAGTAAGTACTACTACACCCTTCAATTACTTATGCGCACTTCAACCGTATGTGAACTTATTTCCTTATTGCATACCATTTAATAAGCAACCATTGGGTCCTACTCGTGATCATTCCGAGTAACAACGTGGTCTACACTTTTAATTCCATTGAGAAGAGACCGATGGCCTCTGCGATCAAGCCTCCTTTGGAGCGATAAGTGCACTACTCTTATGTAACACTTTACGTATTTAACTACGTACATTCATTATTTTGTATATGACGTCTCTCCAATGTATATAGGGGTTTCTCGACTACGTCCGCGGAAGGAGGATACGATCGAAAAAAGGGCTCCAAAATTTGGAGTATGTGCGCTTCAAGGTACAAGTGGCGTTCCTATATAAGATTTAGATTTCTGACATATTTTCTTCGTCTCTTAATTTCTTTTCTTTCTTCACGATTGCCATCAACAGGCGGCGACGACCCTTTGCGGTTTGTCGTCATGCATCACATCTTGATCTTGATTAGCCTCTCGAGACCGTTTCCCCGGTATATATGTACATGCATAATAATACAAGTAGCCTTTCACATAGAAATTTCAAAACTTAAATTAAAACACTCGTTTCTATTTTGCAGACTCTCAATATCCCCGGAAGAGTTTAGACCTTTTCGCTCAACAAGATAAGGGACCACTTATGCGAGTGGTCTTGGATGGAATGTATGGTGGAGGGCGGACGGTATAGAGATCCCAAAGCTCGTACTAGGCTATATGTGAACAATATTACAAATCTCAATGGGATTACATGTGTACATGATGGTTAAGCATGTGTCGGTTGTAACAAAGTATTCATTTTCTGAATGTGATATGTATTTGTTGTAACAATTAAAGTATTCATTTTACGTGAATGAGTTGTATTCATTTTACGTGAATGTGAATGTGATATACATCTTTGTATGTTTGTGATATGTGCATATATATATTTGTGTGAAATATGTGCTGATTGGAGGGTCAATTGGAAAGTAGCACACCCTTCATCTCTATCGGTTCTCACAAGAAAATGATAGAGATAACATTATCATCTCTATCGGTTTTTGTAAGAAATGATAGAGATAATGTTTATCTCTATCGGTTCCTACAAGAAAATGATAGAGATGAACTCATCATCTCTATCGGTTCTTGAAAGAAAATGATAGAGATGAACTCATCATCTCTATCGGTTCTTGAAAGAAGCGATAAGAATCTCCGCTTCTTCGAAGAAGATGATGAGTTCATCTCTATCGGGCAAAAACATTTGTAATAATAGCGCCTCATCTCTGTCTAACCGCTTAGTGTCGCCACGAACCGATTGCGATGATAAAAAGAACCGATTGTGATGTGTAAAGCGTGTAGTAGTGAAAAAGTATCTCTTTGTCACTATTTGAAATGACGGTAGGACTCTGTCGCCATTTCAAATAGTGATAGAGCCCTGTCGTCATTTTAAATGGCGATAAGGACACTGTCGCGGTTTGGAATGGCGATAGAGGGGTATTTTTGCAATTTTTTTGCTGCAACATATTATTGTTGCAAATTTTTTAGAAAAATATTATTAAGAAAAATTCATCAAAGTTTACCCTGCCTTAAAGAAAGGATCCAATCCTAATAAAATAATTTCTACTTTATTTGTATTTGTTCTGTTTTCTTTGACTAATACTACTACTATACGTGGTTATTTCTCACTAGAAAAGAACTTACCTTGACGTCTATGGACTGCTCCCTCCGGTCACAAGAAGAATGTTATTTTATATATGTGCAGTCGACTTTATAAACTTTGCCTAGCAATATCATTTTCAATATTTATATTAAACACATGTGAATGGTATGGGTAGATTTTTCTCGAAAAGCTCTTTCATATAAATATAATTTTATTATGTTTTATAAAACAATTACAGTAAAAATTAGTGATTAAAGTTACATTTTGGAGACATATCAATGTCCAAAACGACGTTCTTAGAGGGTTTATGTTTGGTTTGCTCACATTAATTTCATATAGGTGAAGGAAACAAATTGAAAAAAAAAACAAGCAGATGAGGTGCTATATCACGTGTGATTGAAAATTATAAAAGATATATCTTGCACTATCGCGAACGGCCACGTCCAAAACCAACAATGCGTGAAATGGAGTGTTTTCTGAGTCCACCGCGATACCTGTTCGTCGGCGAAACTAGCGTATATCCGAAACAAAATGTGTTAGATGTTTTTCGCGAACGGCCACATCCAAAAATAACAATATGTGAAATCAGGTTTTCTGAGTCTACTGCGATACCAAAAAGAGCCTAACCACACCTGTTCATGGACGAAACTATCACATATCCTTTATCTGGACTGGCAAATAATGTGTCGTATGTTTTTTACTAACAATGCGTGACATCGAGTTTTCTGAGTCTACCTGATACCAAACGGAGTCTAGCCACACACCTGTTCCCCGGCGAAACTAACCTATATCTTTTATTTTTGACTCGCAAAAAATGTCTCAGGTGTTTTTCACTCCCCTGTAGGGTTGCCGCCGCTGCTGCCGTTGTCCAAGCCCCACAGCAGATACCTGTTTGTCGAGCGACATCACCAAACACTTTTACATTTGATCTGTTCGAAATCAAAATTTGATTGAGTGTTCAGATCGACCGTATATAGCTTGTTTCGATAGAGGTATGATTGGATGCGCGAGGTTATCGACAGAGGAAAGTTTCAGATGCAAGCTCGGAATTTAGACCGGACAAAAATACAGAAATCTCATGTCTCAACTAATTGTAAGGAGTAGAAGAGCCATTTAGAAAAAGTTAAACTATGCACTGTCAGAGTGCGATTGCAGTACT
The DNA here is from genome assembly GCA_036346375.1 of Guadua angustifolia. Lineage (NCBI taxonomy): Eukaryota > Viridiplantae > Streptophyta > Magnoliopsida > Poales > Poaceae > Guadua > Guadua angustifolia. The sequence goes on from CM070512.1 coordinate 37,477,641, forward strand.
CCAAATAAAGGGGAGACATCTTATGGAAACCATCGATCTGGTGTTAGCATGCTAATTGACTTCATCAATCCATCTCCAATTTTCTTCATATTGTCTATATTATCCATGTGTTCCCAGATCATGAACAATCCAAATTAATGAAAAGCCTACACATTCTCACAATCATGCATATCCAATTATTCATTCATATATCCTCCAAAATAAGCAACCAAACACTGCAGTATGCTACCCATCAACCATGCAAAATATGAACGCTGAAAAGGCGAAGAATTCAACCTAAATCTTTAAAAATCCAGCAAAGACTAACACAAGTTGGCATGATGAAGGATAGTGCATTAGGACTAGGTGTGTAAAGTACTTCAGTTTCCTCCAGTTTTTTTAGTTGGTACAGTTATATATAATATTAGAGAGCAACTACCATACGCTATACCGTTGGGAATCACTTCCAACGGTATAGCATGTTTCATTAGGTTCACGGGTAAGTTTCATTACTAGGTTTCACGGGTAAGTTTCACGGTATAGCATGTTTCATTAGGTTCACGGGTAAGTTTCATTACTAGGTTTCACGGGTAAGTTTCATGATGTTTCACGGATAAGTTTCATGAAGTTTCGTGATGTTTTACAGATAAGTTTCATAAAGTTTTGTGATGTTTCACGGATAAGTTTCATGGGTTTCATGAGGTTTGAAGTTTCATAAGGTTTTGTGTTTCATTAAAAAAATTTCATAGATAAGTTTCATAGACCTAAATCCAAGGGTGGTTAGTTGTACCGTTGGTTTAGTAAATAACGGTATACCGTTCTTTAGTTTATCTGATAATATTAATGTACTTCGGGTTGTCAACATAGCACTTATTTGAATCTATAATTGTCCAGTAATTCTAACCTGCAAGTACCTAATCTAACTCAACATACACGACATTCCAACATGATTTTGTTAAAATATTCGCAAACAACTTATCTTTGACAAATGTGGCATGTGTATATGTAAGAAAGTTCTAAATGGCGCTTTGAATCTTGGCAAGATAAATATTCTCAAATCTCAGCCATCAACCATCCACACAAAATTGCAAGGGGGAGACCGATCTTGTTAGAAAATGTCAAACTCTAGACCTATATCTATCAATGTCCTTTTCCCCATTTCAGCGAAACCCATGTCAGCGTGGACGAAGACTGAAATTGATTCTCAAATCTCAGCTGATTATACATGATTCCACAGGATTGCTGCACCACAAGCTCAACAACAGACAATTTCTCATCACAAACCCGGGTAGACCTCTACATGGTCTTTCAATTTGATTAAAGATAAGTAGTTAGGGTATACTGAGAATAAATAGGAAGCGGACGCCTTCTGGCTTTGTACCATGCAGCAAAGAAAAAAGTGGCTGGTGGCGGTGGAAGAAATCAGGCGGCGGCATAAAAGAAAGATGGCTAGCATCGTAGAAATAAACTAGCGACGCAGTACATGGAAGCAAGGTTCCAAAAACTAGCGAGATTTCATAAATCTCGAGCAAGATCTCAGATTCTAGCCGGGGATAGGATCCAAAACCAAGGCCAAATAAAAAATGAAAAAAATTAAATTGCGACAGTAATCTCAAAAGTTTCGGTGAGATTTTGCTAAATCTAACTGAAATCTAGAGTAATTTGACTAGAATTTGACTTTTTTTATTGGATTTGGCCCAATAACCCTCAAGAAAGTCATCTTCCATGAAAATGTTTTGAAATACTAAAATTTTTAGAGTTTTTAAAATTTTGGCAAAAAGTTGTTAGATTTTTATAAAATTTTACAAGCTTAATCATGCTCTTAGAACCATACAAAAAAATTTCAAAATAATTAAACTTTATTTTTTGTCTTTAAAAAATAAAAAACAGAATGAATATAACTCAGACGGTAACCTTTTCATAATTTTATAAATTTGTTTGAGTGTGATCATGATCCAAAATTTTTATGAAAGCTTCAGAATTTCCTCAAAACCCTTCACTAAATTTTTCAAAAATTCTAAACTTTTTTGTTTACTCAATCAAACTCTGGATGCATTAAACTTCATTTGTTATCTTTCAAAAATAAAAAACACAAAGATCACAAATGGTACAGTACCATTTTAAAAATTTTATAAACTCACTGGAGTGTGATCATGATCCAAAATTTTTATGAGAGCTTAAGCATTGCCTCATAACCCTTATCTAAAAGTTTCAAAAATTTGAACCCTTTTTTGGTTGCTCAAGCTAATCTACGTATTGATCATGAGGCATTTATCAGGACATAGCATCGTCAGAATTTTTGAAAATTCTTGAAATTGATCATCATCTAACAATTTTATGGAAACATTTATGACACATTAGGACCATCCAAAAAAAGTTTCAAAATTTTCTAACGTGGTTTGGACCATTTTTCATTTAGTTGAAGTTTGCCAGTAAGGCTTTTATCTAGATAGTAGCACTGTCATAACTTTTTAAAATTTATAGAGATTGATAATCATCTAAAAATTTTATGAAAATATTATTGATGCACCAGAACTATCCACAAAAAATTTCAAAATTTTATAATATAGTTTGTTCTACTTTTTATTTGGTTCAAATTTATCGGTCAATGTTTTATCAAGACACTAGCATTGTCTAAAGTTTTAAAAATTTGTCAGGCTTGATAATCATCTAAAATATTTATAGGAAAATTACCGATGTGTCAAGACCATCCATAAAAATTTATGTCATTTGAACCATTTATTCACTCGGATAAATTTCACTGAAATCTCGACAAATCTCATCGATATTTCGGCAATTCCGGGTGAAATCATAGAAAATTTGATGCAAAAAAAAATTGGATTTGAATTTTTCTTTTTATATTTTGTTCGAAATTTATCTAAAATTCTGAGATCTCAACAAATTCGAATTCAGGCAAGTTATGAGATGTCAACACAAAATGAGATTTGAAACCTCACATGGAAGTACTCAAGTGCCTGCCCACGAGGTGACGGGTGGCAGTTGTGCAAGCTAGCAGCACCGCAGTTTATGGTGCACTACAGTTCCTTGTGATGTGCGGCAGTTACAGTTCTAGGAGATAGTCAACAGAGACTGAGGCGGGGAGGGCAGGCTACTACAGCGCCGCGTGTTGCACTCACGTGCAGCAGAGGGAAGAAGTTCTAGCAGCAGCAGCAAGCCAACAACAGTATGCAGTGTGTGGTTACTAGGATGAGATTGAATAGAATGGAATAATTCTGTACTATTTGCTTTCATTACTTTGGGTGAATAGGATAGTTCAGTATTTGTAGGATATATTCTTCAAATTTGTATTCAACTATTCAAGATAGGATGGTTCCATTCAAGCAATCAAATATATAAATAATTTTTTTCTTAAATCATCTCATATATACACTTAGTACAAGTAACCAAACACACCTAAGTGATAGGACGTCTGGTGCATAGCGCGTGAAGCATCGGGAGAAGAAGGGAGAGAGAGAGAGAGAGAAAAGAAGAGTGAAGAAAAGAAAAATTCAGGAGATTATTCGAAGGTTGTGCTTTCTTGTAAATAGATCTATATGCGTGTTCCGCATTCCAAATTTGAGAAAAAAATCTATGAATATGGATTTCGATCAACTAATTCTTATTTACATACAATTGCTTTTTAGTTTACGTATTTAATCTAGTTTTGTTTCATGGTCTTAGATTGATTCTTTCAGTTTGATCAATAGTTTATTAATTTACAGAATTAATAAAACAAAAAAAATTAGGTTTATATGTTAGTTTGCACCAATTCATCCCTCTCTTGGCGCGCCTCAATCCTTCATATCACGCATCTATCTAATGGAGTTGGCGTAGATCATTGGTTTAATAACATAAAAAAGACGTCCACGTGTCACAAAGAGGGAAGTAGTGGTGAACAGTACTACACAAGAACATACTGTTGAATAATTAATTGATCGCTGTAGATCAATCCCAATGCGAAACCAGAATATTAAGAATACCCTAAGAACAATTACAGAATAGATGAACACAAGATATAGATGATTTCAACTCCTTTTCTCTTTATTGATTGTAGATTGATTCTATTATACAATGGAGTGCTATATTTATACCCAAAACACCTTAGGGTAGTTTCAGAATTATCCACCAAAACCAAGAGTCCGGTTATATATCGACATTCCCCTTCAGTGAATACCACATAATGCATATGTTTCATCAAAAACTTCACCCAAAAACCCAATGGAAACAAAAAGATGGAAAATGAGTACATTGCCTCCGCATATTGTGTTACACTTGTTGTTGCCTCAATAAAAGCCTTCATGTGAGAAAACTTTAGGAAAACTCACTAAGGGAGAAAGAGTGTAACTTATAATCTTCTGAATTATGGTAGTTTCTTCAGAATCATAGTGCAGGTTATGGTTAAGGGATTTACTCTCCTAAACTCTGCATATCACTATATCTGCTTATGCTAATGCCACGAACATATATTTGGAAACTGGATGCTAGCAAAGAATTAATCAATAAATCAGCTAGATTTTTATAAGACTTAGTTTACAGGATCTTTACATCACTATTTTTTTGTAGTTCATGATGATAGAGAAGTTTGGAGGCAATGTGCTTCGTGATATTGCCCTTTACATAATCTATTTACATTTGTGCAACACAAGCAATATTATAGTCATGATAATTGTGGGGGTATTGACATTGTTAATACCACATGACTTTCGAATATGGTTAATCACATGTCTTAGCCAAAACATTCCTATGAGGCTTCATATAATGTTATTATATCTGAGTGGTTGGTAGAGGTAGCTACCAATATTTGCTTAAAAGACCGCTAAAAATAGTTGTACCATAGGAAGGAAATGAAAATCTAGTATGAGATTTGGCACTATGGGGATCAAACAGATGGCCACCATTCGTATATCCACTATGGTTGAGTCTTAGTCCTTTCATTAAAATAAGCTAAGATCATGTGTACCTTGTAGGTATTTCAGTAAAGTCTCGACACTAACTCAATAACTTCTGGTTGGATCTGCACTATGTCTATCTAACAAATTTACTGCGAATACAATATCAGGTTTGGTTCCGACTCCAAGAAAAAATATGAAATATGATACGGGATAAACAATATCCGTATGTATTTACTCCGATTGCACCCTAGGGCTAGCTTCTCATTCCGTTAGACTTGCTATGTCCAAAGTTTACCTTGCCTTAACTAAATGATCCAATCCTAATAGAACAATTTCTACTTTATTTGAATTTGTTATGTTTTCTTTCTCTGGTATCTACTACTATAGGTGGTTATTTCTCTCTAGAAAAAAAAACTTATCTTGACGTCTATGCACTACTCCCTTCCGTCACAAAAGAACATTATTTTAGGATCTAAAAAGTCAAACTTTTTAAAATTTGGCTATCAATATCATTTTCAATATTTATATTAAACACATAAAAATAGTATAGGTAGTTTTTTCTTGAAAAAATCTCTCATAAAAATATAATTTCATTATGTTTTATAAAAACTATTTTTAGGTGCGAGGGGTGTGGGTCTGGAATAGAGGTGAGAGGGTGAGGTTTGAGATTTTATTCTTAGTATTTTCTTCAACTGTAGTGGCAAAGTCAAATCCTCAACCCACCAAAGCCGTGGGAAGCTACGTTAGATCAGCTTTCGGCTTTTAACTTTTCCTAGTGTAAATGGGTTGCTGGCTTTTGACAGCAGAAAAACCTATTGTTTGGGACAGCTTCCAACATTCAGATGGGAGAAGCCAAAGGTGACATGGTCCCAAACAAGGCTGTAGTCTAACTTAGTAACGAAGCTAGCTGTTCCATTTGTTTATCGAAACATCAGCAGCTCCTGCGCAGTTCTCAAATAAGCAATTCGGTCTCCGTGGACCAGATCGCGGAGTGATTAAGTCCATATACCCGTAGAAAATTATGCAATCAAGTCCACATACCTGTCTGTACTAATGAATCTGACACCTAACCTATTCACAAACAGGGAGAAACAAAAAAAAACATAGGTTGGGACTTAGTATGATTTACATTAATTTAGTAGTGGTTTACTATATATACCTAGGATTGCGGTGCGATGAGGTACTATCGTGAACGGCCACATCCAAAACTAACAATGCGTGAAATGGAGTTTTCTGAGTCTACCGTGGTACCAACTGGCTCGGCAAAAAATGTGTCATTTGTTTTTCGCGAACGGCCACATTCAAAAAGAACAGTTATCCGAGTCTATCGCCGTACCAAAGGGTCGGCAAAAAATGTGTCATCTGTTTCTTGAATTTTTTTAAATAATATTATTTTATTTACAAATTGCGATATTAATATACGTATTAAAAAAATTACAGAAATAATATACAGTCGTCAAAACGTTTGACGAAAATCTGATGGTCGCCAAACCGTTTGGCGAAAATCTGATGGTCGCTAAACCATTTGGCGAAAATAGGTAATCGCCAAACCGTTTGGCGACAATAGCCTAATCCCGCGTTTTGAACCGTTAACACTGAGATCAGGCTATTGTCGCCACACCGTTTGGCGACTATAGAGTAGTAGCCACCACTCTATAGTAGCCAGAGTGGTCGTCAAACGGTGTGGCGACAGTAGCCTAATCTCAGTGTAACGGTTCAAAACGAGTATTAACGCGGGATTAGGCTATTGTTGCCAAACTGTTTGGTGATTACTGTATTGTCGCCGAATGGTTTAGTTACTACTTATTGTCGCCAAGCGGTGTGGCGACTGCATATTATTTCTGCAATTTTTTTAATCCGCATATTAATATTGCAATTTGTGAATAAAATAATATTATTTTAAAAAAAAATTCTCTGTTTCTTACTCCCCTGTAGGGTCGCCGCTGCTGCTGCAGCCCTTGTTTGTCAATGCAGATGTCAATTCTTGCCATCGTCAATATCAATCCATCGTGATCATAGGCATGTGAGATTGTGAGCATTTATTCAGAAAACATAAGACATCTACTCAGTCGCACAACTAGCAAGCAACGTGTGACCTTGAGTCCTTGACAGCATGTGCAACAAATGGTGGTCCAAGCTCCAAAGCAGATAACTGTTTGTCGAGGGGCATCAAAATCTGATTGGGAGTTCAGATCGACCATATATAATTGGTTTCGATAGAGGTAGGATTGGATGCGCGAAGTTATTTTCTGCTTTCGAAATTATGTCAGTGTGCGAAGAACATTCGTTGTTTGTTTTCTCTAGTTTTTTCAATCAGTAGAATTTTGGTAACGATGATTCCTCTGTTTTTCTTCAACAAATGACCCAGTGAGGAAATTGAAGCTTCTGTGAAGCTACGATTGACCAAAAATTCTAAACTAATCTAACTCAAGGCAATAAACTTCTCTTATGACCGCCCAATACAAGTTTCCCAAAGAATTCCCAAACAATTTACCTTTGATAAATGCAACAGAGGGAAGTTTCAGATGCAAGCTTGGAATTTAGACAGGACAAATATTCACGAATCTCATGTCTCAACCATCCATTTCCTGCGCACCAAGTTGCAAGGAGTAGAGCCTTTTAGAAAAAGTTAAACTATGCACTATCAGAGTGCGATTGCAGTACTCCAAATAAAGGGGAGACATCTTATGGAAACCATCGATCTGGTGTTAGCATGCTAATTGACTTCATCAATCCATCTCCAATTTTCTTCATATTGCCTATATTATCCATGTGTTCCCAGATCATGAACAATCCAAATTAATAAAAGCCCAAACATTCTCACAATCATGCACATCCAATTATTCATTCATATCCTCCAAAATAAGCAACCAAACACTGCAGTATGCTTGCTACCCATCAACCATGCAAAATATGAACGCTGAAAAGGCGAAGAATCCAACCTAAATCTTTAAAAACCCAGCAAAGACTAAGTTGGCATGATGAAGGATAGGGCATTAGGAGTTTAGGACTAGGTGTGTAAAGTACTTCAGTTGTTTGGTTCCTCCAGTTTTTTTACTTGGTACAGTGATATATAATATTAATGTACTCCGGGTTGTCAACATAGCACTTATTTGAATATATTTTTGTCCAGTAATTCTAACCTGCAAGTACCTAATCTAACTCAACATACACTTCTTCATGACATTCCAACACGATTTTGTAAAAATATTTGCAAACAACTTATCTTTGACAAATGTGGCATCTGTACATGTAAGAAAGTTATATATGTACGCTTTGAATCTTGGAGAGACAAATATTCTCAAATCTCAGCCATCAACCATCCAGAGAAAATTGCAAGGGGTAGACCGATCTTGTTAGAAAATGTCAGACTCTAGACCTATATCTATCAATCTAAATGTCCTTTTCCCCATTTCAGCGAAACCCATGTCAGCGTGGTCGAAGACTGAAATTGATCCTCAAATGAAGCGATCAAATCCTATGCAAAAACCATAAATTTGGCGCAGACATGCTAACTTCATCGGTTCACGTATCAAAAAGATCGAAAAGATCTTTTTTTAAAAAAAATATATATATTACAAGTGTTAATATATATCCACGTGTTCCCAGATCATGAACAATCCAACTATCCTAGTGCATGAAAAGCCCGCACACCCTGACAGAGACAATCATACATGTCCAATTATTCATCCTGAAAAACGACCAAATTAACACTGAAACATTTATCTATGAGAAGGGGAAGATCAAATCCAACCTAAACCTTTAAAAATCCAGCACAAACAACACAAACTCTATACCCCTGACACCCGTGTAGTACTGTAACAACCACTAATAACACTTCATTAACACCGCAAGAGTGCAACAGCTAATTAACCAATCCCTCATGGATGCCGGCTCAGAAGCACAGGATGGCATGGCGACGAGATCGCCTGTTGACTTCGTAGCCGCGGTCCGGCCCGATCGAACGGGTGCGATCCGTCGACGACGGCGATAACCGTCTCCTGAAATTGAACCACCTTATCCATCCTCCTCCTGAAGGCCAGGAATAAGAGGAAGGCCTCCTCCTGCGCTTGGCTTTGGAGTGGAACGACGACTGGTACGACGGCGGCGGCGAGATGGGCGGCAGCGCGTCGGCGGCCGCGGCGGGGACGACGGTGCTCTTGGGCGTGCCGGGCTTGGACTCCCAGACGAACGGCACCTTGCCCGCGGCGCCGAGGCTGTAGTACACCCTGAAGGACGGATTGGCCACGTTGGAGCGCTCCCTCGACAGGATCCTTGAGCTCAGAAGCTTCCCTCCTACTTCCTGCTTACTCGAGCTCATCAGTGGGAGATAACTGTAGAGATTGACAAGAGAGAGAGAGAGAGAGAGTTGCAAGGAGCAAAGTGTTTGTGTGGCACAACACGTACAGAATTGATGGGGCTTGTGAGTGAGAGGTTTGCGTGTGTGTACGTATATAAGGCCTAACAATTAAGGTGAAGGAGGGTCAGGAACGACAAAGCTTGTTGGGTTAGCTAGGTTGGCTTGAGGCTGAAGAGTGCTGGGGTACAAAGCTGTATATGTGTGTTGTGGTTTGGGATGGCAATTAAGTTCGGTTTAGGTGATAATGACCATAGTTCATTGATGTACTATATAGTTGTCTAAAGAAGGTGATGCACTAGATGCATGGTATGTTAGATGATCAAGAGGAAATGGGGAATGTAAGAGCGGAAGATGTGTTGGCGGTTTGCAGGAAGCTTTGTCTTAGCGTGTATAACCACTTTTAACGTTTTGGGCTAAAAGGAATGTTTCTATGCTCTGCCATGGATATAAAAACCCACCGCACACATACTGAGATTTGAGACCTGTGTTATTACTAGTAGATCCATTTGTGCGATTCCATCCCCTATTATTCAATTAATCAGTATCTAATCAGAAATTTGAAATACTCCTTCCAGCCACAGAAGAAAATCGCTTTGGATTACATGCAGCCAAAGAATATTATAAAATCTGGCTATCAATATCTTTTTTGAATATTTAGATTAGAAACATGAAATGGTGCGTGTAGTTTTGTCTCAAAAAATACTTTTTATATATTATAATTTTATTAGGTTTATAAATACTCTCTCTGTTCATTTTATAAGGTTTATTTTTTGAATGATCTTATTTACAGATATAAGATTTGCATGCAGATTTAACGAGGCATTTCCTTCTATACCCCTATTTATTCCCTCTCAACCATATGGATTTATTCATTACAATCCACACAAAGTATATATTTCATCTTCCAAGACAATTAAGTGAGGGCATCAGAAAAGAAAATTGGAAGTACGTGTATAAAAACGGAGAGGGTTTTAGTGTGAAACTATCATTAAGATGAACGTAATGAAAGCAAATTTGAATTTCATGTGTAATCTAACTGACATATAAATCGATAAGCAACAAAGTTAAAATAGCAAATAATTAAATATAATGTCTTCCTGGATGGTGCATTGTAGAAACTCAAAAATATGTACAAATAGTAATTTTAAGAACAAATATAACTAGATTAATAACGCATATAATGCCTGAGATGGTAGATCGGCCACTGATTTGGAATCCTTCAACGATCTCCATAGAATGACTTGTAGCGACTTGCCCATCCATGGCTGGAGATGACTTTGAACAAATGTGCATGAGTCATGGCTTGTGACAAACGGCGATTATGTTATTGCGGTCGGTACAAGGTCATTTCCTCGGACATGCATGCAACTTCGAGCGATGAAGTCATCACTTTTTCTTTTAATTTTCACTGCCAACTCGAACCACATACCTTAAACCGAATGCTCGAGATTCGGGGGTTTACAGCAAATTCGATAACTATAACTCAATAGCATAAAAAATACCCACATATCATAAAGAGGGATATAACAATGAACAATGATATACAAGCACATACGATCTGTTCTTCCCAAGATTTTGAGTGTGTTTGGATAGATGAGCGAGGTAGTATCTTGATAGGACGGTTCGGGAAAAAACAGGTTATATGTTCGTGAACCAGCTCGTCCCGTACAAAGACATTTCATTTGTCCTACCGAATGTTTGACGAGGACTCGCTAGAGTGGAGAAGGAGGTAGCGTTGGCGGCAGGGTAGGAAGGCAACAGGGGTGGTTCGCCAGTAGGCATCGCCAGCGTCGAGGATGGCAACGGCGTAGAGATGGCTGAGGTTGGAGATGGCTAGTGTCGGTGTTTCGTACAACCGGCAAGTAAATTTGTAAGTATAGGGGCCACGCGCTCCCTCTCCTTGAATGGTTAGACTCAGGGAGCTCAAGATGTATACTGGTTCGGGCCGAATATCCCTACGTCCAGTTCGTGGTGGTGGTTTTGTATTGCTCGGGGTGCAGTGGATTACAGAGTGTTACAAGCGAGGGCAACAGGGCTGGCCTAATGCGCCTCGTCCGAGTAAGATGAGGGAGAGCTATGTGCTCGGGGGAGTTCGGATGCTTGGATCGGATCCGGATGAATCAAATTGAATCGACTGCTCCTTCTCCTTCCCTGAGGGTCCTGCTAGGGTGCAGCGGGCTTGGGCCGAGGTTGCCGAGGAGGCGCAGGTGCAGCGGGCTCGGGCCGAGGTTGCCGAGGAGGAGCTCACTAAAACGTGCGAGGAGGTGGCGTCACTGCAGGCTCAGGCCGAGGATGCCGGGGAAGAGCTGGCCAGGCTGCACGCGGAGCACTGGACCACGTGCGAGAACCTCCTGTCCATGCTCCGCTCAGCCTTTGAGAGCATGGGCATGAGCTTAGAGCCACTGGGGGTGAGGCTGAACGAGCCGGTGGAGCGTACTGCGTCGCAGTACGCCTTCGGCCTCACCCAGGCGGCCGAGGCCTTGGCCGACCTGCCCCGCGCCTTGCGCGAGCGTTCCACTCGCGAGGGGCGCGGAATCGCCGTCGACGTGGCGGAGTACGTGCTGGCCTACTGCGCTAGCCGCGACGCCTCCTTCGACCCGATCGCGACCGTCACCGGGATCGAAGGCGATGCAGACCGGGTGCGGGCTAGAGTGCGGGTGGCGACGGATACAGTGGTAGGGCTAGGCGCAGTCGTCGTGAGCAGCGACAGCTCTGATGACGATGACGCCTCTGGTTGAGAACCCTCCAGGAGCCCGCGCCTAACTTTTGCTTCTGTGTGATGTAATGTTCTTACAATATGTATTTTGGAAACTTTGTTTGGTATCTTGTATTTCCCCTTTGTGATGAGCACTCGCTGAATGACCGTAGCCCTTAGGAACCGCTGCGGTTGTATGAGCGTAGGTCGGAGCACTGATACTTCGAGGGAAATGCAAAGATAGCAATAGGATTGACAGCCCAAAGGTGTGTCACAGATCGGACCAAGGACCACTCAAGACGGGCATTTTTTTGCATAAAGTGCTACTAAGAACCAGAGGCCGGGCGAGGTCGAGCACTTAGGCCGAAAGGGTTACCGCTAGGGGGGTTGCGATGGCCGGTCGGGGCGCCGTTTTGGGCGAGTATGCGAACATGTAGCTCCCGAGTGGCGCATGAAGACCAGGATGTAGTCGGCTCGCCGCACTTCGCACTCGGAGGTTTTGCCGGAGACGCAGGAATAAAGGAAAAGTTTTAGGGATAGAATCGCCTTAACTTCTCAATATTTCATGCATTAGGTACAATGTTTCCATCAGCATCTTTGAGTCGAAAGGTGCCGGGTCGGAGGATCTCCACGACGGTGAAGGGCCCTTCCCACGGAGGGGACAACTTGTGCCTGTCCTTGTTGGACTGGACCTGGCGCAGGACCAGGTCGCCCACGCTGAAGGACCTTCCGCGGATCTGCCGGCTGTGGTAGCGTCGCAGCGTCTGCTGGTACTTGGCCGACCGCAGAACGGCCACATCGCGCGCCTCGTCGAGTTGGTCGATGGCGTCTTGTTGCGCTTCAAGCCCCCTTGTCTCGTCGAAGGCTTGTAGTCTTGGGGTGCCGTACTCCAGGTCGGTCGGCAGGACGGCTTCAGCACCGAACACCAGGAAGAATGGTGTAAACCCGGTCGACCGGGTCGGTGTGGTCCGCAGGCTCCAGAGAACGGAGGGCAGCTCGGCCGCCCATCGTCCCACGAATTTCTTTAGTCGGCTGAAGATTCGCGGCTTGAGCCCTTGGAGGATCATGCCGTTCACCCGCTCGACCTGGCCGTTGGTCTGTGGATGGGCTACGGCTGCCCAGTCGACGCGGATGTTGAAGTCGTCGCAGAACTCAAGGAATTCCTTCCCTGTGAACTGCGTTCCGTTATCGATGATGATGGAGTTCGGGACTCCAAACCGATAAACGATGTCGCGGAAGAAATTGGCCGCCTGCACCGAAGTGATGGTGGCGACTGGTTTGGCTTCTATCCACTTGGTGAACTTGTCCACCGCGACATGTAGGTGGGTCAAGCCCCCGAGCGCCTTTTTGAAGGGCCCGACCAGATCGAGTCCCCAAACGACGAATGACCAAGTGATGGGGATTGTCTACAAGGCTTGCGCTGGAAGATGTGTCTACCGAGCAAAAAATTGGCACCCTTCACAGGTGCGAACGATTTGCTCGGTGTCGGCTACGGCGGTTGGCCAGTAGAAACCTTGGCGAAAGGCTTTCCCCACGAGGGACCGTGGTGCGGCGTGGTGGCCGCAGACGCCGCCGTGGATGTCGAGCAGTAGATGCTTCCCTTGGTCCGTCAGAATGCACTTCTGGAGGACCCTGGAGGGGCTCTCTTGTAGAGGTCTTCTCCGACCAGAACGAAGGATCTTGCCCGCCGAGCGAGGTGCCGGGCCTCGGTTGGGTCGGTGGGAAGCGATCCGTCGGTCAATCGGTCGATGAAGGGCTTCTCGGTCGGAGTCAAGCAACCAAAGACGCTGTGGCTTCGACCCGGAAGGTCCGCTCGATCGTCCGGTGATCGGGCGGATGCACCCGGAGTGTTGGTCGGCTCCTCGGTTGGCGAGTCCAGTCGGACGGAAGGCTTGTGGAGGTTGGAGACGAAGATCCCAAGCAGGACCGGTCCTCTGCTGGAGGCGAGATTGGCCAGGTAGTCGGCCTCACCGTTGTAGCGTCGGTAGCTATGGTGAAGCTCGAAACCCTTGAATCTCTCCTCGAGTTTGCGCACCTCCCGGCAGTATGCCGCCATGAGGGCGTCACGAGGCTCCGAGGCCTTCATGACTTGGTCGACGACGAGCTTGAGTCACGTGCGTCACGATCTCACGCGCCGAGGTCGGCAGCGATCCGGAGACCGTTGACGAGGGCTTCAGACTCGCCGACGTTATTGGTTGCGCCAAGAGCGATCGATGGCGATGGAGCTTGTTCCCGAGTGGGGAAACAATGACGATCCCAGACCCGCCTCCGTTCTTGGTGTAGGACCCGTCAAGTACATCGCCCAAAGACTGGGTCTTCAGCGCCGGTGGCGCCTGGGCTTCGGTCCACTCGGCGACGAAGTCGGCCAGGACCTGCGACTTGATCGCCGTCCGGGGGACGTACGATATGTTGTGGCCGTTGAGCTCAAGCGCCCACTTGGCTATTCTTCCTGAAGCGTTGCGGTTGCGGACGATTTCACTGAGTGGCGAGGAGGTCACCACGGAGACGGGGTGCCGGTCGAAGTAGTGGACCAGCTTCCTCTTCGCAATGAGAACCACATAGAGCAATTTCTGCACCTGCGGGTACCGAGCCTTGGACTCGGAAAGCACTTCACTGATGAAGTACACCGGTCGTTGTACCTTGAGCACATGGCCTTCTTCGGCTCGCTCCACGACAAGCGCCGCGCTGACGACCTGGGTCGTGGCGGCATGTAGAGGAGGAGCGGTTCGCCTGGTGCCAGGGCTACCAGTACCGGGGGTGAGGTCAGGAACACCTTCAGCCGGTTGAGAGCTTCCTGGGCTTCCTGCGTCCAGCTGAAGTGATTGGATTTCTTGAGCAGCTTGTAGAGCGGCATTCCGCGCTCGCCGAGGCGAGACACGAAATGGCTCAAGGCTGCAAGGCATCTGTCGCCACTCGACTCCTTTTAGGTCGCCGATCGAGCCCATCTTCGTGATCGCGAGATCTTCTCCCGATTTTTCCGATCGCTTCGGAGATGATGAAGCCGAGCTTTCCTTGGGGACCCCGAAAACGCATTTCTCGGGGTTGAGCTTGATGCGAAACCGTCGAAGGCTCGCAAAGGTCTCTTCTAAGTCGGCGACGAGGTCGTCGGCCTTCTTAGTTTTGACGACGATATCGTCGACGTACGCCTCGATGTTACGGCCAATTTGGTCATCGAAACACGTTTACATACATCGTTGGTATGTAGCACCTGTGTTCTTTAGACCAAATGGCATGGTGACGTAATAGAACGAGCCGAACGGAGTGATGAAAGAAGTCGCGAGCTGGTCGGACTCTTTCATCGCTATCTGGTGGTAGCCCGAGTAGGCATCCAGAAAGGACAGGGATTCGCACCCTGCGGTGGAGTCGACAACTTGGTCGATGCGAGGCAATGGAAAAGGGTCCTTGGGACATGCCTTGTTCAGGCCCGTGTAATCAACATACATTCTCCATTGCCCAGACTTCTTTTTTACAAGGACAGGGTTGGCTAGCCACTCGGGGTGGCGTACCTCTTTTATAAACCCTGCGGCCAAAAGCTTGGCGATCTCCCCTCCTATGATCTTGCGCTTCTCCTCATCGAAGCGGTGCAAGCGTTGAGCAACCGGCCTTGAGCCAGGTCGGATATTCAAGGAGTGCTCGGCGACCTCCCTTGGGATGCCTGGCATGTCGGATGGCTTCCATGCGAAGATATCTCGATTGGCGCGGAGGAAGTCGATTAGTGCGCTTTCCTATTTGGCAAGGAGCATAGCTCCGACCCGCACGGTCTTGGTCAGATCCTCGGGATCGACCGCGACCGCCTTCGTGTCCTCGGCAGACTTGAAGGATCCAGGCCCCGACTTACCGGAGTCGGGGGCAGACTCGAGTGTTTCCCTCCAGAGATTTTCGAGCTCGACGGACGCAATGATCGTCGACGCCAGCTCACAACTGCTCTGCTCGCAGTTGTAGGCGAGCTGAAAGGACACGGCCATGGTGATTACACCCCGTGGCCCCGGCATCTTCATCTTGAGGTAGGTGTAGTTGGGGACCGCCATGAACTTGGCGTAGCATGGCCTCCCCATGATGGCGTGGTAGGAGCCAGGAAACCCCACGACCTCAAAGGTGAGGGTTTCGGTGCGGAAGTTGTCCGGCTTCCGAAGGTAATGGGCAGATCGATCTGCCCGAGTGGATAGGCCTGCTGGCCAGGGACGACGCCGTGGAAGGGCGCCTTGCTCGGTCGGAGACGCGAGCGAGGGATTCCCATGGCGTCGAAAGTCTCAACATACAGGATGTTGAGGCTACTGCCGCCGTCCATGAGCACCCTAGACAGGTGCTTTGGCCCCACAACGGGGGCAACGACCAGGGGAGATCTCCTCGAGTGAGGGACGTGGTCGGGGTGGTCGGTCCGATCAAAGGTGATCGGTGACTCCGACCACCGGAGGTACTTGGGCACGACGGAGCCGCCGTGTGGACCTCGCGGAAGGCAAGCTTCTGCTGCCGTTTGTCGGCGTAACTTGCCGGTCCGCCAAAGATCATGAGGCAGCCGTCGGGTTCCGGGAACTCGTCGTCTGCCTTCTTTTCCTCGGCATCTGGTGCCGAGTCGCACTTTTTCCCTTTGCCCCACGTGGGGGCTCCAAAAATGAAGCGCTTCAGGGTCTCGTAGTCCCTGTACTTGTGCTTGATGGGGTACCCGTGATGCGGACACGGACAGTCCATCAGCTGCTCAAAGTGGTCGAGCGCCAGCGCGCCTGCTGCTTGGCAGGGCGGTCGGCGGCCGCGACCACATGGCCTTCGCGGCCTTGTTTCCCCTTCCGCTTCCGCTTGTCAAAGCGGTCGGAGGGGGCGCCGGCTTCAGTGCCGGACTCACGCTTGGCCTTCCCCTTGTCGAAGATGGCCCCCACGGCCTATTCGCCGGAGGCGTGGTTAGTGGCGATGTTTAGGAGCTCCTTGGTGGTCCGGGGCTTGGCACAACCCAACTTGTGGACCAGAGCTTTGGAGGTAGTACCGTAGATGAACGCCCCGATGACGTCGGCGTCGCAAATGTCGAGGAGTTTATTGCATTGCTGGGAGAAGTGCCGGATATAGTCCCAGAGAAACTCCCCTGGCTGCTGCTTGAAGCCCTTCAGGTCCCAGGAGTTCCCAGGGCGCATATAAGTGCCCTGGAAGTTGCCGACGAAGAGGTTCTTCAGGTCGGCCCAGCTCTTGATCGTGTTCGCAGGCGGGTACTCAAGCCAGGCTCGAGCCGAGTCCGCGAGGTAGATGGGGAGGTACTGGATGATGAAAAGATTATCAGTAGCTCCCCCCGCCCGGCATGCGAGCCGGTAGTCTTCCAACCAGACGTTGGGGTTTGTCGCCCCAGTGTACTTGGCGATGTTGACGGGTGCCCGAAACTGGGTAGGGAAATCCGCGTTGCGGATCTCCCGGCAGAATGCTTGAGGCCCAGGGCCATCAGGGCTTGAGCCGCGGTCGTGGCATCGACCGCTGTCCACGGCCTGCGATCGGGCCGCTTTGTCCATCACCCTTCTCCGTGCCTCAAGGGTGTCGCGGACGTCGCGACTGTTGTCCAGGCGCTGGCGCACCGAAGTGCGCGAGGTCTGGGGCCACTCAAGGAGCGGCGCCATCTTCGTCGGACCTCGCCGGTCCCGCGCGGCGGCACGGCTCAGGTGGCTCGAAGAAGCCCCCGAGTGCTGGGAGCCGGAGCCTTGCATGTGCTGAACGGCAGCACGCTCCACCAGCCCCCGGAGGTTCTGGTACATGGCCTTGGCCTCTGGGTCCTCCAGCTCAGGGATGCCGCGGAGCAGCATTGCTGCTGCAGCGACATTTTGGCTGGTGTGGGGGAAGAACGGAAGACCGTCAGACCCCTCGGCCAGTTGACGCTGGACCTGGCGCACGCGCAACGCCGGGTACGTGTGGGGGCTCGGGCTGGCGCTGCCCTAGGTCAGCCTGGAGTTTATCCAACTCGGCTGCCGAGCCTCCATTTCGCTCAAGATCTTTATTCGGAGCTCAGCAGATGAGCTTGGAGGTGTTGCTCACGCTGAGCCTCCGCCGCCTGTGCCTCGGCGTGCCGGGCGGCGGTTCTAGGACTTACGGGGGTTGCGGCCGGGTCGGCCACACCCACCATGTTGCACTCACGAGAGTACAACCCGTCCGCAGTGTGCTCTGCGTCGGAGCTGGAGTCGTCGCTGGAGGAAACCTCCAGCAGTTCGTGGACGGAGGCTGGCGCATAGCAAGCCATTGCCACGAGCCATGAGCCTGCGTGGGGCGAAGTCTCCACTCGCAGGGCTCATGTGCACCGCCAGCAGGAGCGGCGTGGCGGTGGACAGGCCCCGGCTTCGAGGTCCGCGCAGGGGCCTCAAGCAGGAGGTTGTCGAGGGCGTCGGCGATGGAGTCCAGGCTCCTAGCAGAGGCCTGGGCCTGAGAGGTGGCGGGGACGAGCACGAGATCTCCCGCCGGAGTGGCGACAAAGTCGAGGGAGCCAAAGCGAATCCAGCTCCCCGACGCAAACGCGCCGTCGTGGGTGAAGAAAGCCATCAAGGAGGTGACTGGGAGTCCGAAGATGAAGACGATGACGCGCGAAGCCCTCTACCTAGCGCGCCAACTGTCGGTGTTTCATACAACCGGCAAGTAAATTTGTAAGTATAGGGGCCGCACGCTCCCTCTCCTTGAATAGTTAGACTCAGGGAGCCCAAGATGTATACTGATTCGGGCCGAATATCCCTACGTCCAGTTCGTGGTAGTGGTTTTGTATTGCTCGGGGTGTAGTGGATTACAGAGTGTTACAAGCGAGGGCAACAGGGCTGGCCTAATGCGCCTCGTCCGAGTAAGATGAGGGAGAGCTATGTTCTCGGGGGAGTTCGGATGCTTGGATCGGATCCAGATGAATCGAATTGAATCGACTGCTCCTTCCCCTTCCCTGAGGGTCCTGCCTCCCTTTATATAGGCGGAGGGGGCAGGTTACACGGGAGTTTGGAGAAAAAAGGTAGGGGTACGCTACGCCTGGGAGTCCCGGTCTTCGGTCCTGGTGACTGACAGGCTCCTGTGTGTCCCACGTCTGGGTTGGTAGACACAGCGTGCAGCGTTCCATCGGGAAGGTGCGCACCTGCCCTCTGAGCGCTTGTCAGGTGTTGATGTCATTACGGTGTGCTCTGGTACCACCTCGGGACGGAGCGCGTCTCTCCACTACGCAGGACGGAGTGAAAGGACGGGCGCTTGACTTTGGCGGCCCCCCGGCCACCTTGGGAAGGAGCCACCTACTCCAGCTTGGCCATCGTGTCCATAGGGCAGGTGACCAGCTTGAGATCGACCAGTGACGTGGCAGAGGTCGCTGAGTTGGAGCTCGTTAGGGATCCGACCTGAGGCCAGGTCGGAGCTTGCGGGGGCGCCCGACCCGTGGCCAGGTCGGAGCCTATGGGAGCGTCCGACCTAAGGCCAAGTCGGACTGCCCCTGGTGGGCTTGATCGAGGCTGAGGATCCTTCGGGGCCCAATGAGGCCTTCGGCCAGAGCTGGGCCCAAGATGGCCCATTTGGTGTTCCAGCCAATATTCAATGATAATCCCATCTATGAGGGACGGAGATTTTGGTAATACCCTCTCCAGCACTCTGCATCGTTGCCAATCTTGCCACCATGTTCGCACGACTGAGAGATAAACGACCTTGAAATAGATGTATACCTTGCTGTGGGGTACCCCCTGGTATAAGTATTCGTCAGCTAGATTTTAAGGGAGAGGAGGGGAAGGTGGATTTTATATAATTTTGAAGAAGAGATGATGTTAGATCCAATGGTTGAAAATTTGAGGTTCTCTAATAAAAAAGTACTCACTTGCCACCTAAACACCTTAATAAAAATAATGTATATGGTAATCACACCACCACTAAGAGAGAAATTATTAGATCGAACCTTATCTCTCTGACCAAACACCAACTTAGAACCATTTTGCATCGTTTCATACAACCAACCAAACACAACATCGTACCATCTCATACAATCAACCAAACACCCTATTTGGACCATCATATTTAGAAATACTATCCTCATCCACAGCCTTGGGAAACAAGAAGCACCCGGGTCGCACCCGAGGCTAAAGTGTTTTCGTTCCCTAGAAAATGGGATTCCCACATGACTCCTACACGTACCTAAGTAGGAAGAGAAGCAAAGCCGAGTGCGAGGAACGTCTAGTAGCCCTGATTGAGGAAAGGGTTGAGGAAATATTCAGAGCACAGTTCGATAGTCAGCTACGAAGTTTTGAGAAAAGGATGGAGCAAAATGTGGTTGTAGAGAGGCAGGCATGGAACGTGCAAGCCCAAGAACCATAGATGCAGTTCAGCCCAACCAACCATCGGAGCAGCTGCACGTCTGCCTCTGAGATAGACGTGGACGAAGCCAGATTTTCTTCGAACGAAACTGGGGTAATATACATGTCTGCAATGCTCCTTAGATACCTATTTGACGTATTATCTAATTAATTGTGTACCTTTACGTAGATGGCCACTCCATGTAATCTCAAAGTGAGGCTTGTCAACGGTTATGTTCCCCTTCAGGCTACTTAGGGGCCTGCATATTCATCCGGTGCAGGGGTGTTAGTGCACAGTCATACTTTTGATCCGGGCTATGTGAAGGTTGAGGTCGACGACATACATGAAATTTGAAAGGCTGTCACGCTAGAGATACCCCCAAACGATGAGATCGTCACACTATGGGATGCCATCGGCACATTGATCCAGTGGCCCAAGAAGCACATCTACTTCGATGACCGTCGAGGAGCACCGAAGCTACAAGCACTACTAGAGCCACGTGATGCATCGGAGCTACCAGCACTACCGGAGCCATGTGTTGCACCGAAGGAGCCGCCAAATCGGCTATCGTGTCCCATCAGGCACAGGTCGATACTACAATTCAGGCTAAGTCGTCTCCCGTGAAGACGATATTTGGTAGACGGCGAGGCGATGACAAGAGCAAGTCGAAAGGGATAACCACGTCATCCCATGACTTTCCGTTTGCCCTATTGGCATGACAATTCAAGTTGGGATAGCCGTTCATATCGAAAGAGCGCTAGGAGACGCTCACATTAGCTTATGTTAGATTGCAAGATTGGTGTATGGAACAAGGCAACAAGCCAGTGGCATAACGTGCATCAAATATCTCAGTCTACTTCAAGAAGCAGCATTTCTTGCATCGGTTTTTGGATGGCTATTACGTGGTCGGCTTCAATAATATATTCGAACTGTACAACCTCAACGCCCTCGATGCTTCACTCATGAGATGTTGGACATTGTAAGTAACTATAATCATAGTGTACATTTGTGCTATACCGATAAATGTTTGATATATATGATACTTGATTTTGTATATATAGATACATGATCATGGAAGCAGAAGTAAGGAAACAACCAGTGGGTTTCCTCGACCCACACATGTTGTCCAAGCAAACTATGGACGACAATTTAGAAGTCGTCCACGAGTACGTAGAAAAAGTATTGCTGGCTCAATGGAACAAAAAAATTCAT
The DNA here is from genome assembly GCA_036346375.1 of Guadua angustifolia. Taxonomy (NCBI): domain Eukaryota; kingdom Viridiplantae; phylum Streptophyta; class Magnoliopsida; order Poales; family Poaceae; genus Guadua; species Guadua angustifolia. Next base: position 37,499,044 of record CM070512.1, read on the forward strand.
ACTTTTACCCCACAACCTAAGGTAAGTGCTTCATTCAGTTGCTATACTTATTGCTTTGTACTATATAACGTAGCTTGAAGTTAGGTTCAATGAACATAGCAATATGGCTGTGTAGGTTTTATTGGGTTCTACTCGTAATTATACCAAGATAGAACCGGGTAATTTACCTTGATTCTAAAAAGGGTGGTACCCACGACTTGAAGCCTATAAGGGATTTACTCGACACGTCGTTCGATGTCTATAAAACTAGTGGAGATCCACACAGGAAGAACCAGCGACGCTGAAACATATTTATAACTTTCCGGTATCTGTTAGTACGTAATAAATCTTCACACTCTCTAATAATATACCTTCGGAACTAATTAGCCTATTATATTTTAGCAGTGCAACCAGTAACCAAAAGGCACTAACCAATGTGGATTCTACATTTGTCACAATATGGAACTCCTTATTGGTTCAAAGATGATCAATATTATAGAGGTTTGTCAATCTTATAATAATTGTTTCCACTTATTAATTTATATATATGCAAGACTTTACTCTTCCCATCACAAGTTTGGCAATGTGCTGAATCTAGATTGGAACAGGCTGACTTACTAGGTATTCGAGGAAAACTCTATGCCTTCTTGATGTGTGAGGTTATTAATCCAAAAGACGAACACTACTCAAGCCTCGCATGAAGAATTGTGAATTTGTTAGATAGCATTTTCATTAATTTGTGAATCTTATGATGTGAATTTGTGAGTTGTAGTAACTATAAATTCAATTGGTTTTTATATATATGTGAGTTGATTTCTTAAATGGATATGCTCTACATTGTAATGTGCGATCAGAGTTGATTTCTAAAATCGATGCGCTATATATTGATATGTGATCGGAGATTATTTCTAAAATGTATGTCATAATAATACTGATGATACTCTGTATTTTGTCTTTTGTTTCAGAAGGCATAGCTAGTATTTCCTGAGACTAGCTAATAAATTAAAATTTACTAAAAATGAAAAATCAACATCACAGATGATTCCAAACTAGAGCCGTCTGTGATGAGGGGGATATCATAAATGGTTCCAAATCTTCTGTGATGCCCCCTCATCACAAACCTTCTGTGATGCTCCCCTCATCACAGATGGTTCTTATTTAGAACCGTCTATAACGAGTATTTCACTAATAATTGTAAAACCATCTATGATAATCGATTGTCATCATTGACACTTTGTTACGTACGATTCATAAAACCGTATGTAATAACCATTATGAACCGTCTAGCCCAGTAGTGTAAGCTGCCGGTGCAGTGTCATTTCATACTCTCGGAAACTTTCGGACAGTGAGGCCATTAATTTGTTCAAAATCACGCTGTCAATTTAGCGCACACGTTAGCTAGCTACCAGCTTAATTTGTCAGTACGTACTTGTAGCCTTGTACCCTCGTACGAGCATCATACCAAGAGAAGGGACAATATAGGACAAGGAAGTATGGATTTAATTCATCAGCTCTCTAGTTAGTCAACAAGTTACAAAATTGTCGTGGATTAGGTTAGCTAACTTTGCTACTTAGCTTGCAAGTTACAGCCCTAGCTTAGATAAAATCCCTGCAATTTCTAAAAACAATCCATCAGAGTAACAGGTGAGAGATAGTTGTTGGATGCTAATCCTGACATATTTAGATAGAAGTTTGTAATAGGAAAGGTTTAGTTTGGAAAGTTTGATTAAGAGTTCAATTAGGATAAGGAGTCCGATTAGGATAAGGAGGTGGAATCCTATTCAGTTTGTGTGGGTTGAAGTTTTGGGTATAAATATGGGGGTAAGCCTCAGTTGTAAAAGCGAACAGAGCAAGAAGTAACAAAGAGAAAATTGTCCCACAGTTTTTAGCGTTCTGTTTCAAAGTTGAGTCCGGGACGTTGAAGAGGTATGCTCGCCGTCCAAAGTCAAATCCGTTGAAGATGACTCCGGGGCGTTGAAAAGATGCGTTCGCCGTCCAAAGTCAAGTCTGTCGTAGATGAGTCCGGGATGTTGACGAGATGTGTTCTCCATCCTATGTCGAGAATATGTGCTGGGCAAATCGTAGTTGCGTCCGATTGCCTCAATAAGTAAGAGAGGTATGTCAAGATTAGGGGGTGAATGTTGGATGCTAATCCTGACATATTTAGATAGAAGTTTGTAATAGGAAAGATTTAATTTGGAAAGTTTGATTAAGAGTCCAATTAGGATAAGGAGTCCGATTAGGATAAGGAGGTGGAATCCTATTCAGTTTGTGTGGGTTAAAGTTTTGGGTATAAATATGGGGGTAAGTCTCAGTTGTAAAAGCAAACAGAGCAATAAGTAATAAAGAGAAAATTATTCCACAGTTTTTAGCGTTCTGTTCCAATAATAGTCTGTTCTTGACAAATACATAGGTTACAAACGACATACGCCTATATCGTCTTTGGAGATTGGAATCCGTGGGAGGTTGGGAGAACTTTCGTCCACGTCCCATGCATGTGCATACTTCTTCTCTAATCCACTAGTTCGTTTACGAAGGGTTCAACATAGTGAATCACAAAACTACCTTAAATATGTCAAGATTCTATAGTGCACAAATTTATTTTATTTTCTACACGTACGTACTACCTTTCTTCTTTCTTACTCGTTGTTTTGGACGGTGACACCGTCTACAACACAAACCTTTGAGCATTAGTTTTATAAATTATATGTTAGTAAAAGTTCATAAAAATATAATGATATGAAAATATTTTTTATAAACACATTTTGAGAATTTTCACATGATGAATCTAATAATTTTGTATATATTAGCGGTCAAAGTTTCAAAACATTGACTGGACATATTATAAAATAACATATAAAAAAGAACGGAGTACGAATTTTAATGTGACTCTATGTCGATGCTGGTGACGCATTATTTGGGGGGCTGAGACTGGGCTAAAAAAATGATTTTGGTTTGTTGGACAGTAAGGACCTATTTAGGGGACCTGCGGCTGGGTTGAAAAATTGCTTTTGGTTTGCTGGACTGTAAAGCAGCTGTAGCTGGTGGCTGTAGCTTTTCTTGTTATGCTGTTTGGCAAACTGGCTACTGCAGCTGTAGCTTTTGGAGGTCAACCGAGCGGGGAGATAGCAACATAGCGAAGTACAATAGCGTTCGAGTGGGGAGGTGATGTGGAAGCGGCGAGACGAGGTGGTGGAGGTCGAGAAGGCAGAGCGACCAAGGTGGGAGATGATCAAGTGAAGCCACAATTGAAAAGCTTCTCCCCAGCAGTTGCAGCTTTTGGGGGTGCTTCTGCTGTGGCTTAACTTCTCAGCTACTTTGTAGCCAAACTGTTTGAGAGAGCTTTTGGTCCAAAGCTGAAGCACCACCCCTCCAAATAGTTCCTAAGGCTGTAGCTGGTGGCTGTGATTTTTCTTATTATATCATTTGATAAATTGACTACTGTAGCTATAGCTTTTGAGAGATAACCGAGCGGAAAGGTATATTAGACTGTGAGTAGTAAGTAGAGGGACTTATACGCTCCTGTTCGTATAGATGGAGGTCTGAATCTGTTTGCACCGGCAGACATGGTCCACACTTTGTTTAGGTGGTGTTCGATCTCGTCTTGGAAATAGAGAGAGAGAGAGAAAGAGACACAGCTAAAAGAATTTACACCCAAAACAAACCAGCTAATTGCATGTCGATTGATATGATTAATCAGCTGCAGCAATCAGGTATAATCATGCGCTGTTATGCCATAAACGCACAAAACCGATGGTTCTTAGCGAGTCCTTGTTCTGGCTGTTCAGCGAAGCTGGGCAGCAGCAACGTGATTAGATAAGAAGGGATAAATCCTTGTCCCGATGGGAGACGAAGTTAACATTATTTTGGTAGAAGCGATCAAATTCCAGGCAACAAGTGGAGGACACACGAACAAAAACTCAGAAAAAAAACTAAAAATATAATTTATCGTGACATGTTTGTTCCTATATGAACAATTTGTACTTTAATTTATCGTGACACGTGTCCTCCAATCTAAAAATTCCTTGATCCACCACCATGCCATGGCAGCATGACTGATGCTCTACCTCCGCCGTCAACACCGGCCATGGCCTTTGCGAGCTCCACTATCGGCAATTAGCTCCGTAGCCATTAGGTGCAACCTCCGTTAGCATTGGCATGGCTAGTTGCCTCGGGTTCGGCATAGCCACAACCTCTTTCTCCAACTGGTTCTGCTACTCACCGTCCTCCATCTTCAAGGATAAATTAGTATTACAAGGGTAAAAAAGTAAAAAAATTTAATTAGAAGTGTGTACCTAATTATCCAATAGCGCTTAAGCTGTACACCCGTTTGTTTCTCGACGAAGAATAGAAATAGGAAGTGTATAAAAATGGAGAGGGTGCTAGTGTGAAGTTATTATTAAGACGAGCATAGCAAAATCATATTTGTATATCATGTGTAATCTAAATTGATATATAAATTGACGAGCATTAAAGTTAAAATAGCAAATAATTAAAGATAATGTCTGAATGGATGGTGCATTCCAGAAGCTCAAAAATATGTAAAAATGGTATTCTTAAAAATAAAAATAACTAGATTAGTAACGCACAAAATACCTGAGATAGTAGAAAGATATCAAGAGTGCAACGAGTAGAGTGGGTGCCCCAGCCGCCTAAGCCCCGCGGTACGTCCCTGATTTGGAATCCTTCAACGAGAGATAAAAAAAGGGAGTGTTGAATTGAACCTGTAACAGCTTATCTTTTCAGGCCACATACATACATGCTTACTTTTTGTTTACATTGTTCATCTTCAATACCTTTCTTACAAAAGTAGGTCTTTTGTAATAGTACTAGACACATCACATTTGTTTGCTTTATACTAATTAATATGCTTTGGTTCCATACTTCCATATTTGCAAAAGATGCATGGTGTCATGGTGCCTTACCAGAGCCGTGGAAAGAGTAGTTCCATCGAATGGCTTGTAGCGACGTGGAGATGATTTTGAACAAATGTGCATGAGTCATGGCTTGTGACAAACGGCGATTAAGTTATTGCGGTCGGTACAAGGTCATTTCCTCGGACATGCACTGCAACTTTGAGCGATGAAGTCACACATTGCATTTGTTCAGGATCAGACTGCGGGAATGCAATTTACTGAACGCGTACGAACTCAGATTGCAAAGTGCAGATCTAAGGGAACTCAGATTGCAAAGCGTAGATCAAGGGTAGGTGTGTGCGCGTGATAGGCCGAACTCGGGGACGCGATTTGTTGACTCCCCGCACATCAATCTAATGGAGTTGGCAAATACAAAGTTACCGCAAATGTGGTTTGTCCAAATCGCGGTACAAGATTCGGGTTCACGATTCGTCACTTTTTTAAAATTTTTCACTGCAAATACGAACCTCATACCATAAACCGGATGTTCGGGATTTGAGGGTTTTACAGCAAATTCGGTAACTCTAACTCAATAGCATAAAAATACCCACTTGTCATAAAGAGGGATGTAAAGATGAACAATGATATACAAGGACATACGATCTGTTCTTCCCAAGATTTTGGGTATGTTTGGATAGATGAGCGAGGTAGTATCTGGAAAAGATGGTTCAGGAAAAAACAGGTTATATGTTCTTGAACCAGCTCGTCCTGCACATACATAATTCCATTCGCCCAACCGAATGCTTGACGAGGACTCGCTGGAGCGGAGAGGAGGCAGCGTTGGTGGCGGGAGGAAGGCAACGGTGGTGGTTCGCCAGAGGCATCGCCAATGTTGAGGGTTGCTTGACGGCGCAGAGGCGGCTAAGGTGGGAGATGGCTAGATTCTAAGGGAGAGAAGAGGAAGGTGGATTGTATATAATTTTGAAGAAGAGATGATGTTTACATCTAATGGTTGAAAATTTGAGGTTCTCTGATAAAAAAAAGTACTTGTCACCTAAACACATCCATAAAAATAATGTCTATGGTAATCACACCACCACCAAGAGAGAAGTTATTAGAATTATCTTGAACCAACCTTATCCCTCCAACTAAGGCTATGTTTGGATCCATGGTGACGAGGGCTGGGCGTCCTTTGACCGGCTGGCGCACGGTCAACGGGACGCCCCGAGCTCGGAGGACCCCCGGCCTCGATCTAGGTGTGTGCCGAGGCGCTCGACCTAGAGCATGCTAGTCCCGAGCACGGCCCCGCATGCGTCTCCACGGAGGAGGGTAAGTACCTGCTGCGTGACATTCACTCAGGCCTCTGTGGGGCGCACTCTTCGTACAGGACAATGGTCGGGAAGGCTTTCCGCATGGGGTACTATTGGCCCTCGGCGCTTCAAGACGCTCGTGATATCGTCCGCACCTGCCGAGCCTGCCAATTCCACGCCCGGAAGTCGCATCAACCCGCCTACGCGCTCCAAACCATCCCGCTTGCGTGGCCCTTCTCGACCTAGGGGCTGGACATCCTCGGCCCCTTTCCCCAAGCATCCGGGGGGAAGAAGTTCCTGTTCGTAGCCATCGACATCTTCACCAAGTGGATTGAAGTCGAACCAGTCTCGACCATCACTGCTCGAGCAGCAGTTCGTTTTTTCCGCTTGTTCATGGTCACCGTGCACGGGTTCCATGCAAGATTATCACGACAACGGTACCCGCTTACGCTGAATTGTTCCAGAGTTCTCGCGAGGAACTCGTCATCAAAATATCGCCGCCTCGGTGGCCCACCCCGAGCAACGGAGCAATGGAGCCGCCAACCGCAAATCGTCGGGGCATCAAGAAGCGTTGCTGCAGATGAGCTCGAACGCTGCGGCAAGACCTGGGTGGACGAACTTCCCACCGTTCTATGGTCTATTTGTACCACGGCAAGCCGGGCCACAGGGTCCACACCCTTCTAGCTCGTGTTCGCATGCAAGCCGCCCCGCCTCCCAAGGTTTACTGGCTCGCCAGAGTCGGCTTTGGTCGACCAAGTCGACTTCGAGCAAGAACGGTCTCTCGACCTTACCCTCACGGAAGAAGTAAGGTGCCGTGCACTGTTACGATCAACGCATTACCTGCAGACTCTTCGTAGACACGCGTATCGGTCGGTACGACCTAGGAAGCTCCTTGTTGGGGACCTAGCCCTGAGACGGATTCAGGGCTCGTCCAACACCAACAAGCTGTCCCCACGGTGGGAGGGCCCCTATAGAGTCTTTTCAACAGATCGCACGGGGGCTTACCGGCTAGCGATGCCCGATGGCAGAGAGCTCTCTAGCTCGTGGAACATAGATCAGCTTCGGAAGTTTTATGTGTAAAGCTCTATACTTTGCATTTCAATAAAGCTGATCGATCCTTTCTCGCTCTTTATAACTGCTTCTACTTACGTTGTTACCATACTTTGTACGAGCCCCTTTGTTCGAGCGCAACCCTTCGCGTACAGCACGTTTGCTCTTGGTCTACGTGTCGCGGGTTTGACGCTCACCCCCAGTGAACGAGCTAAGCGTAAGTCGAATCTCTTCGCAATCTAGCTCTTCCCTGTGCCCGGGTTCGAGCTGAGGGCCCCGCCGCCTTGTCTGTTGAGCAAATGTGTGTGGTCGTGATGGTTGCTCGGGTATTAAGCTAAGCGTGGCCATCCACATAGCTGGGTCGCTTTGCGTCCGTCCTCCCGCGGGCTTTTTTCCTCTACTCCACAGGTCGTGGCCGCTCGTCCGTGTCTACATTTTGCGCCCAAGGCACGCGTCGCTAGACCTCGGGCCCAACGGGGGCTGGGTAAGGCTATCCTATTGGCGCACGACCAAGAGAGCACGAGTGTGGCGAACGGGCAAAGCCGGAGGGACAAGCATTCGCGACCATGAATTCAAATTAGGGACAAGGTTTCCTCGCTCTCCTAAGCAAAAAGATCTGTTTTCTGGTTAACATTACTTGCTTTGCAGACGTCTTTTACAGCTCGGCCATCTCGCGAGCAAGCTTTTTTTGCTCGAGCTCGGCGACCCTGGCCCTCAGGGATGAAACTTCACTCTGATTCTGGAGGGCCACCGTCGAAGCATCCGCAGCTCGGCGCCGTTCTTCCTGGAGTTGAGCCATCGCGCTCGCTGCCGTCTTCTTGGCGCGCTCGAGTCTCCCTTCGAGCTCCGACACCTTGGCCTCGAGCTCAGAGACCTCGCGAGAAGACGACCACTGCATGCAACCTTCTCCAAAGCCTCTCACTTTGGCCCGCTCGTCCTCCACCGCCTTGTTGGCGCGGCCAAGCTTCTCTTCAAGCTCCATGATCTTGGCCTCGAGCTCGGGGGATGCCTCTGGCAGTGGGGGCGCCCGCTCTACGGCAGCTTTTTGCAGGGTTTCTACCTTAGCCCGCTCGGCCTCAAGCGCCTTGGCTGACTGTGCGCGCTCTTGCTCCACGGCCTTAAAACCGTGGTCGCGCTCGGAGGCCCTGGTCTGCTCGAGCTCTGCCGCATGGGCTACTTCTTGCGCCACCATCACTTGGCGCAAGTCGTCGAGCTCCCGGGCCTTTTGTTCGAGCTCCTCCTGCTCGACCTCGATGGTGCGAATGAGCCTGGAACGCTCAGTTTCTCGCGCCGACATGCTCAGAGGCCCCTACACGCCAACAGGTGCTCACGGAGGCCTTGGAGCCCTTGGGAGGCGAAGCCGATCACCTTCATGGAAAGAGGGAAGGCCTAAAATGAGAGGAGACAAGGAGCTCAGATCTTCAAGTGCGAAATGCGCAGGAGGGTCCTTACCTTGCGGAGGTGGCCTTCAAGCGCAGCATGGTAATTCTCGCGGTCGTCAATACGATCGCGGAATCTCCTCCTTCGTCGATCGCCGCATCAGGTTAAGGTCGACCTCGACTGCCACCGGGCGCGCTTGGTCCAGGGTCTTGAGTTCCCGCCCCAGGGGCGGCCTGATCGCCTGTTGCCCCCTCTGGGGGGTTCGATCCATCGACGACAAAGGAAGGAGCAACGGCAGTATTGGCCCCGACCTCCACGACCGGGGCCCCGCCCGTCTCGGGCGCTAAGGACGGCGGTCGATCGGGATTCTCGACCACGCGCCGGGATGCCGCGGCCTCGAGAGTCTGCACCGCCGGCAGATCGTGGAGTCATGGCGGCTTGGTCACCTTCGGTGGCGGGCGGAATCGCAGCCTCGGCGCCTGGAGTGGCCAAGGTCGGAGGAGTCGGGATCGCCCTAGCGCAGCTCGCAAGCTCGGGCCCTCCTCGCAACGACATCGAAGGTCGGCGACAGCAGCCGCATCCTGAGCCTCGCCGGCCGAGGTCCTCGCCGTGTGGCGTAAGGTGTCGTCGGCGTCCATTGCCGAGGTCTTGGTCGAACTCGCCGGCTGGAACCAAGCTCGGTGAACCCGACGGTGTCCGCGACGGTCGCGAAGAGCTGCGGGGGACCAATTCAAATGTGTCTCTCACCGGACCGGACTCGCCTCGATAATGCCCATCGCCAACGGCAAATTTCGAGCTTGGGTACTCAAGGTCTGCGATCAAGAACGTACACTAAGCCAGAAAGATGAGGGGGGGCGCTGCAGTCTAAGATGCTGGGGGCTTACCTGGGTCACCAGTCTCCGCCTCGTCGAAGGATGGCGAGGGTCTTGTTCCCTCGGAGCCGCGGGAGCGCGCCGTTTCCGCGCCCCGCTAGCTCGGGACCTCGGGACTCGGGCTGTCTCCGTGTCGCCAGCAGTGGCGGTCCCAGGGCCTTGAGCCCGAGCGTCTTGAGCTGGCCGGGGCTCGGCTCGGCAAGATACCAAGCGCTCTGTCTTGCACAAAGAAAGAAAGCCATCGGATTGACGGGTCACAAGAAGCGCCACTGGGGCTCGACCAGTGGGATCCATACCATGGCGCGGTCCCCCCACTCGACGTGGGTTTTCTTTGCCTCCGAGGAGCCCGCTCCCCAGAAGAAGCTCTTCTTCTTCCTTTGCCCCCTCGCCCGGCAGCGGAGCATCCGCCGGTCAGGTCGAACAGCCTCGATGGTCTCGCGCACGAGGGGTCAAGAAGAGCCCCGGACGCTAAGACAAGCCCTTGGTCGGGCGGTTTACCTCGGGCTTGCCAAGCACGCTCCTCGACGGAGTCGCCCATGGAGTAGCAGCGCCAGCCTTCCAACATCTCGTACATCCGGCCGGCGACTCCAAGATTCTTCGAGCTGCAAAAGGGGGCACCTTTCAGGAACTGTTGGAGGGCGGTATCGAGCAAGACCACGAGGCAGGGAAAGGGCTTACCGGACGTGCTCTCGCGTGTCGGGTCGATGCGTCCCTGGATTTGGAAAAACGGATGCGCTCCAATCCGCAGGGGAGACACCCGGTTCCGTAGGAAGTCGACGGCGATCGCCTGCCCGGTGAGACCGCGCTCGGCGCAGAGGTGGATGGCGGCGATGGCCTCTGCGTCATCCTCGAGGTCGCCCGGCTCTGGAGTCTCCATCTTCTTGTCGACAGGCTTGCCCTTGTACGACAGCGTGCCGAGCTCCCCTTTCTTCAAGTAGAACCACCGCTCGGACCACGACCCGAGGGAGTCCGGCCCGATCTTGGGAAGGACCACTTGAGCCCGCCCGCCGCCGGAAATAAAGGCACCGACCACGTGGTCCTTCCCAGAGCGAAAAGGCCAAGTCTGGGAAGAAGAGCGAAGGATGGGGAAGGATTCCAAGGAACCCTTCGCATAGATGGGAGAAAATGGCGAGAGTAAGAATGGAGTTTGGCACCAGGTTTATGAGCTCAATCTCGCAGCTGGTGAGGACCACGGAGAGGAACTCGCTCTCCGGAGTCCGCAGGCCGAAGAGGATGAAGTGCTCGGTGCATACGATCTCGTCGTCCCTGGGGGCTGGCTCGGTTTCATTTCCTGGAAGCCGCCATGTGAATGGGTCGAGCAGCCCTAGGGTCTCGAGTTCCTTCATCCTCGAAGGCGACAAAGAGCTCCTCCCTAGCTTGGCCATGACGATCGCGGCGATCGCGGTCGAAGGCGGGGGGGGGGGGGAGATTTCTTGCTTGGACGGAAGGGCTTGAAGGGCGAAAGGTCTGGTCGGGAGCCTTCCTTAGGAGACTGCGGTCTTCTGGGTTTATAAACTGCACTATTGCCTGGACTCAGACCGCGGCGCTTCGGAGGGCTCGCCGGCCACGATTTGACAGATGCAATTAAGGCCGGGGCGGTGGTCCCGAAGCACGGCAGGTGTCACCAGCCGTTCACATCCGTACCGGGTCGACGGAAGCCAAAAGGCGCCAGGTGTCGTGTCAACAAGGCCTGGCGTTACATTCCCGCACGACCTCGACCTCAAGGAAGTCCCGGTAGTCGATCCCGGCTATGGAGACTCAAGGTCGGCCCACGCTCCGGCCCGACCTTAAGCCTCGGGGGCTAGCTGACGAGGGCTGGGCGTCCTTTGACCGGCTGGCGCACGGTCAACGGGCCGCCCCGAGCTCGGAGGACCCTCGGCCTCGATCTAGGTGCGTGCCGAGGCGCTCGACCTAGAGCATGCTAGTCCCGAGCACGGCCCCGCTTGACCTCGGGCTCGGGCGGACCCTTGTTCGGAGCCGCGATCCGCCCTTGGATTTCGGATCGAGCGTTTGACCGACGGTTGCTTAAAGCGCGGGTCGTGGGGTAGGAGTGAATGAGGGCAGCAAGTCCGAAAGCCGTTACCACCGGCCCTCAAGGCGCATGAAGGCCACCACCCGGGAATGTCTCCCGTCCGTTACGGGCAGGGAAGATATAAGGCTAAGTGCGCGCAAGCTCCAGGGGAGAAGACAAGGAAACACACCACAGCTCGAGTTAGGAACTGCCATTACTGTCTTGAGTTGTAAACGCCCTCTTGTACATCGATACAGTAAGAACCACCACTGCAAGGCGACTGGAGTAGAGCTGTTACCTACACAGGGGCTCGAACCAGTATAAATCTCGGTCTCCCGCTCGTTGCCGTCTTGCTCCGACCTAAGCCGCGTCGATATTCTTTCTCCGACTAAGTAAAGCACAGCTCGGGTCCCTCATACACTAGTACCCCTCTTCACTTTTTGCGGTCAGGCGATCCCGATCGTCGACACCTGGGCTAATTGTTAGTTTGCTAAAAATTAGTCCTAGTCTATCCAAACAGGAAGACTAATAGGTGGGCTAATTTTTAGCCAACCCCTCAGCTAACAATTAGTTCATTAGTGGTGGGTGGAGCTAATTTGGGCTAATAGCAGTAACACGAGAAAAGTCTCAAATACCCTCGCACGAAAAGATGTGAATCACCAGCTGTTATGAGGGGCAGATATGATTTTTCTAAGAAATTAGCCCAACCATTAGCCATGTATCCAAACAGTCCTAGGCTAATTTTAGATGGGGTAATTATTAGCTGGCTAACAATTAGCTCTAGTCATTAGCTAGCTGACAATTAGCTCTAGTCATTAGCCAGCTAACAATTAGCTTTAGCCCATCCAAACATGGCCTAAACACCAACTTGAACAATCTTGCATCGTTTCATACAAACAACCAAACACAACTCCGTACCATCTCATACAATCAATCAAACACGCTACCTGAACCATCATAGTCAGAAATACTATCCCATCCCTCCAACCAAATATACTTTTATTGTAGAATCATTGTTAGCATGAATATATATTGTACACATTTAGTACAAGATTGTTTGCAATGAACTCATTTTATGGTTTCAATTGACCAGCTTTTTGTGTGTGTCGTCTCATCAAATCTATCGAGCATTCAATTAGTCCAAATATATGACTCATTTTTATGAATCAGTCACTGAATAGAGGAAGGCGTGCAGGCTTAAGCTGCTGGTGCAGTGTCATTTCAATACGTACTCTCGGAAACTTTCAGACAGTGAGGCCATTAGTTTGTTCAAAATCACGCTGCCAATTTAGCACAAACTTCAATCGAAGCTCGTATGAGTAAGAACGGGCTTATGAAAGTTTGAAATAAAAAAATACTGAAAAAGAATAAATCCTAATTTATTGAATTATTTTTATACTAGAAATTTTAATTATTATGCAATGCTGACGTCACGGCTAATATTGAATTTTGTTCAAATTCTTTACTAAAAGAAAGATCTAATTATGACATCATGCTGATGTTATAAACATAAATTACTAAATTAAAATAAATATAAAACTAATCTATCTCACTAAAAGATGAGACCACAGGTCTATGGGCCTGGTTGACGGATCAACGCGAGTCCATCGGTCTATGGGTCTATGGGAAGGTTGACCGGCGGGCGACGCTAACTCAAGAGCTATCATCACATGATGATGCAAGCAACGACGCACGTCGCAATGTGATGGCAACAAGCGGCGGACTGTGCGTGACTACACATGGCACAATCCCAGTCATCCACATTAGATTGGATGGTCAGAATTACGGTGAACGGTAGTGACGGCGATGATACGTGGCAGACTGACATAGTGACACACATCTTGATCTGAACTGTACACACCAGATCGGACGGATGCGATTGAGCGATCGATGGCAACGGCGATGCGGACACACGACAGACAGAGGCAACATCCATGCGACATAATCTGGGTGGTTCACTGCAGATCCAACGATAGCAATAGAACGGCGGTGAGGAATGACTATGCGACACGTGACGCACGGGCACGGTAATTACGCTGCATAATCATGGCCATTCGCAGTAGATTAGATGGTTAGGGATACATGACTGGCAGCGATGATGGCACAACGGCAGGGTCTCACCAAAGATGAAGATGACAGCACTGGCCACAGCACTTCGCAGCTCCTTCGGCGATGAGACTGTTCGGATCCGAGGCGGCTTGACATGGCAAACTAAAATTTGGCCACAGACAGGGCTGAAGGGGCTTAACGGTGGCGGGCATGGATGAAAAATGCAGCGATACAACTTCCAACTCCGGCGATGCGACCTTCCAACGCCTGGGTCGGCACAAGGGGCGGCGCGAAGTGGAGATCATGATGCCGGGGTCGGCACATTAAATAGCGCCCCTGGCTTCCGTGTATAGTGCGGAAAGCGAGGCAAATATTGCAGCGATGGTGGATTTCAGTTAGGATATGATGAGGCATCATGGCATGATCTAGGCCATCCATGTCGACTCGATCCGATGGGCAGCAACGCGTGGCTATGCGGAGAGATCTCAACCGCGCGATCAAGAATAGATGGACAAGGTCTAGGGTTTGCATGGCTTGGGCTGCAGCGGTGGGTAGGGCTGCGCGGGGTGCGGGTTTTTGGCCGGGCCAACTTGGGTTTAGGCCCATTAGGCCCTAAATCATTTTCTAAGCTTTTCTTAATTAAAATAAATATAGAAATTAAACTAAGTCTAAATAAATATTAGCAATATTAGAAAAATTCCAAAAAAGTTCCAAAAATATTTTAAGACATTTGGAACTCAAATAAAATACTTTCAACAAAAGTTTATTTAAAATTTTCAGATATTTAAATATTTTTTTAAAAAGCTTAATTCATATATTATTTAAATCCAAATAAATTTAGGAAAAAATTCAAAAATATAAAAGGCACATTAAATCCATAAAATAGAAAATTTGGGATGTTACACTTTGCTACTTACCTTGCAAGTTACTGCCCTAGCTAAGATAAAACCCATGCAATCATATAAAACTCTATATTGTTGGAGAGGTACGGTGTGCACCCTGTTGTCCCGCCACATGTTGCTTTTCTACAGTAGACATCTAAGAAGACACATATATATTTGTTTTTGGTTCTATTTCACATGAGTCTCTTAGCTCAGTTGGTTAAAGTCGTTGCTCGCTAACGGTAGATCTGCGCTTTGAGTCCTGTGAGCGCAAGACACTATGGCCCCTTTGGCTCGACTTTTGCGCACGCTAGTTGGAAGTCGAAGCCGAGCCAAAGAGATAGTGAACCGCCGCCAAAGCCAAAGCCGCTTATACATAGAAGCAAAAGTCGTGATTAGGGCACCATGGGGAAGCCATGGCTTTTTGGATGGGTGGTACAACATTGCCCTCGAGTTGAGTGATATTTACCCACAAATTGCCATCAGTATAAAATCGCTTTCTCGATCGCCCACCTCTCGCGCTTCGATACCCGACCGCCTCCTTGGCGCTTAGGGTTTGGCGCAGAGAAGCCTCCGACTGCGTGCTCGTCAAATCCAACATGACCTCCTCCGCTCTCGTCTCCGCCGGGCCGACGCCGCCTTCGTTCGTCTCCTCCGCCGGCGTTTCCTCCGCTCGCTCGCCTCCGCCGGCGCCGCCTCCGCTCGTCCCCTCAAGCCGGGCCGCCTCCGCTTGTCTCTCTGCAGTTTGTCGCCCCCCGTGCTGCCGTCGCCCGTGCTGCTGTCGCCTCCGTTCCTCTCCTCCAAGCCGCCGCACCTCCACTATCACTCCCCTAACCGGTGACGCCTCCTCTCCGCCGCCAGTTACTTTCCTTGAGTTCCAAGATTTGAAAATTGATTGTGATTGTTGTGATAGAGATTGAATTTGATTTTGGTTGTTGTGATAGAGACCAGATTAATTGTGACAAGCTCATAGCAACCGCATGATTTTCTATGTGGTTACTGTGTGTGTAGATCGAATGTTTAAGAAAGATTGCTAGTTAAATGAGATGGGGCAAAAGGGTAGTCAGAATTGATTAATTTCTTATTTGCGCTTTTATATGTCCCTGGTTGGTCGGGTTGTAATTTGACGACTTCATTCCGAGATTGAAGTTAAATTAGTTGGTTTTGAGGATTGGATTGTTTGTGTGCTTAGTTCTTGAGTTTTAGTTTTGATGATTGGAGATGTAAGTAAGGCAATGGACAAATGTTAGTTGTCAGTCAAAAAGGATAAGAAGATGCATCACATTGGACTATGAGTCATGCCAAATTATTAGAACTAATTGTCTGGATTGATAGTGAAAGGCAGTAGGAGGCAACAACCAAGGATAGCTATCCAATCAAATCAGAGAAAATAACATGTTTTGCCTTTGTCGCCTGCAAGTCTCTGTTGGAATCACTCCTTCAGGTCATAACCAATCAAAATAGAGAAAATACCATCACATTTTGCTCACTCTTTACTTCCATGTTTATGAGTCTATTGATGTATGAGTCTGCAAACTAGAAAATTCTGTTCATGAGTATATGGATGTATGAGTCTATCAAATTCAACAAGATACAATTGATTGGGTTAAGCTATTGAGTCAGAGTACCATGATTCTTGTTATGTTATATATTTATAGATGGAAAAAAACAAGCCAACAAAAGCAGTATGGGATGCATTTGCCAATAGGGTTTTTTATAGAAATTTGTTTGGAAGAAGTGGTTGCGAAAAATAGACCTTTCCAATGTCTAAACAACAAAGGCTACGCTAACCTTGAAACCAAGTTCAACGAACACACAAAGAGGAGTTACAACCGCAAGCAATTCAAAAATAGGTGGGATAGCTTGAAGGCTGATTATGCCATGTGGAAGACATTGAATCTTAACGCATCTGGTTTAGGAAGGGATCCCGCAACTAGTGCCATCATGGCTGATGATGATTGGTGGGCTCAGCAAATAAATGTATGCAAATTTTAATCGCTTGTCCATTAGGTTTAATGCTACAATTTATTGATGTTCTTCTTACTTTTTCATCCCAACCAAAGTTGTGCTAAGTTTTGATATGCACCACTCGAGCATGAAGAGTCACTACGAAAGTGATTTTTGATGGTACAACGTGCACCAATGAGTCATCACGTGTGCCAGGTGCATTTAAGGAATGCCACATGGATGTTCAAGATGTCACAAATGAACTTGTAGGCGATGGTACGGGTGTTGATTGCAATGCCACACCTAGCAAGACACATGCCAGGACACCAAATGTGGATAGGCACTCGAAGAAAAGAATTATGCAGAATTCACCAAGTGGAAAGAAGACGAAGAAAAATTTTATCTATAATGAAAGTGAAAGTGAGAACAACGAAAGTGAAAGTGAGAACACTACCGAAATTTCTGTTCCTGCATCTGAAGTCCCTAGCTCAGTTTCCTTGATCATACAGCATTATTGTCATGCATTCTCGGCAGAAAATAATATTTTTTTGTTCATTTCCTTGATCATACAGCTGAAAGGCCTTACAGGAGCACCAGAGAACAACTTTTCTCAATTGGGCAGATACTGCGTATTCAAAATGGTCCTTTAAAGGGCTACCTCTGTCGCGTAGTTCACATATTTCGAAATGATGTAACTGTCAAACTAGATTCTGTGCTGAAAACTGTTACAGGTTGGTTAGCTCAGTTTCCTTGGAGCTATTCTTTGGACAATGCCTGACTTCTCTGTTTCAGGTTTTAGTGCCCCAGGCCTCACCATTGTAAGTTATGTTATGACCTGCAATTGTATTTATTCATCTTTTAGGAACACTAATTTGTGGGAGGTTGCTAGATTTGTTTATCATGTGGAGCAACATACAAGCTTCTGGCACTGCCGCTTCTGTTTATATTTTGGTGATCGATCTTGGTTGTGTGACTAGGGACAATGTGGTGCTTGGTGTTTAATTGTCTTGTGTTCAGTCCACATGAGCTATAGTTATTCTTGATATATTAGCCTACATGTTTACGAGTCTCGTTGAAAATGCTAGGTATATTTGTAACTGCAGTATGTCATTGTGACTTGTGAGTTAGTGACTGCTTGTCTAACATTTCATCTTAAGCTAGAAGAGTATGATGTCATTTCTGCTTG
This sequence comes from Guadua angustifolia, assembly GCA_036346375.1. Lineage (NCBI taxonomy): Eukaryota > Viridiplantae > Streptophyta > Magnoliopsida > Poales > Poaceae > Guadua > Guadua angustifolia. Next base: position 37,516,565 of record CM070512.1, read on the forward strand.
TCCAACAATTACGAGATTTCCTATTATGTTTTATTTTACATACGTTGTGTCCTCTAGGCATCTACTGCCATTCATGTTCTATTCGGCTACTAGATTTAAGACATCACAGTTATTATAATAAGCTGCTGTAATTTAATTTTATGTTTTGACCTTTGCATTGCTTCTGTTTTCACCTATGCTTACAGGTATCAACCTTGCTTGCTTGGATCTTTTCAAACTGTGGAACTGATTGAAACATTTATGAATTATCAGGTATAAGTTTGTAGGGAGTTTTTATTTTATGGAGTTTGGTAATGGTGGGACTTTGGGAGTTTGCTTGGAGAAGTTGTTTTTCAAATTTCTTTAAAGCATTTTTTTATGGGAGGCGAGGGATAGATGCATGGTTTTTTTTACTGGTTTTGTGTGGCAGGTGGCAGGAAGGCAAACAAGAACATGCATATCAAGAACTAGAGCTATTAGAGCAACCCCAACCCACCCCCTAAACCTCCCCCTATCCTAAATTATAAGGAGACTTAGAAAAATATAAGCTCCAACCCAACCCCTATTATAAACCCCTATTTTAGGAGGTACTCTCTCACCCCTACATCTAGGGGCTTTCTTTGCCCTATTATTTTCTTTTGGTATTTTTATTCATTTTAAAATAATAATTCATGGGTGCAAAGTAATAATAATGTTTAGATAAATAATAGGGGTGAGTAATAGGAGTATGGGTTGGAGACAAATTTGATATAGAGTACCCCTAATTTTTATACCACCCTAAATGAGTGATTTAGAGGGAAAATATAGGGGTTTGGGTTGGAGTTGCTCTTAGTAGTTTATGACATGAAAGCGGAGAGAGAGACAGAGAGAGATGAACTGAGGATTTTTCCCCCTTGTATCACTTTTAGCAAACTAGGAAATTGACTGTTACTAGCTCATTACAGTGCAAGAATTTGATTAGATCTGCTTGTGTTTTTCTGAGTTTTGTAGAATGTGTAGTAAAAACAGCTATGGTGCAATACCTCATTCTGATGTACATTACTTTATAAATTAGTAGTACATTGCTTTGAGCTCCGTGAATGATGGCCATATGTGCTGAGATGTTGGATTATCGAATGTGTACCAATACTTACCTCACCAATAAAGGATAATCAGTTCATACGGCACTAAACTTACAACAAATCTAAAAATAATATTTAGCGTTATTTCAGAGGATAATTACACAAGGAGATGACATGAGCCTCTCAAGAAGTTATAGGGTACACAACGTGACATCTGTACCAATTTTCATTGTCTACTGTCTTTCCATTGTCCGCTGGGATTTAGGATCCAGTGAGGATCTTCTCTAATCAGCTGCTTCTCAAGACAGCCAGCCAAAAGCAGGCTTCTGCACAAGCTCCAGCTATACCAAATGGGGCCTATAGCTTCTCTACAGTAGCAGCTACAGTATTTTTTAAACCAGAAAAGATAATAAGCTTCACTGGTTTGATTGAGCTGTTAGATCATATCGTAAATTTTTGAAACTTTTTTTATAATGGCCCTCAAAGCATACCTAACTTTTTTATAACGGTCCTCATGTCATAAATTTTTGAAACTTTTTTATCATGTCGTAAATTCGGATCATGATCAAACTTGTGCGATTTTTAAAAAAACGGGCGATGTTTCTAACATATTTAAAGCAACTTCACTGATTTAATTGAGCTACTAAATTTGAAAATTATGGAAAATTTTTAGAGTGTTCCTGAGAGCATGCCTACACTATGGTCAAAATTTTAGATCATTATCAAACTTTTGCGATTTTTAAAAATCCTGGCAATGTTGCTGGTGCACTTAAAGTAAGTTTATTGATTTAATTGAGCTACTAGATTTACAAATTCTACTAAATTTGCAAATTCTTGAAAATTTGTTTAGAAGCAGAGTGCTGAGCGTGTGCCTATGCTGCCGTAAAAATTCCGGATCATGATCAAAATTTTACAATTTTTAAAAATTCTTACAATGTTGTTGACGCACTTAAAGCAAGTTCACTGATTTAATTGAGCTATTAAATTTGTAGATTCTTTAAAATTTGTTCGAAGAGTCCTGAGAGCATGCCTGAGCTACCATAAAAAAGAATCATGATCAAGCTTTTGCGGTTTTTAAAAATTATAACAATTTAGTTTCATTTTTTGAGGTTTTTCCGAAAAAGATTTCCTTTATCTGTTAGAATCTATATCTATGTCGGTGGTTCCTGCCGCCTACAGTAACAAGCAGGCCCGTTGCAATCTAGTTTCTAAAAACAATCCATCAGAGCAATAGGTATGAAAGTATTTTTTTATAAACACATGTTGAGAATTTTCAAATGACGAACCTAATAATTTTGTATATGCTAGCTGTCAAAGTTTCAAAACGATTGACTGTACGTATTCTGAAATAACATATAAAAAAGAACAGAGTATGAGTTTTAATGTGACTCTATGTCGATGCTGGTGACGCACTGCACAATTAACTAAGAATACGATAGAATGAACAGAGTATATTCACAGTAGTAGAGGGACTTATACGCTCCTGTTCGTACAGATGGAGATCTGAATCTGATTGCACCGGCAGACATGGCCCACACTTTGCTTTGGTGTTCGATCTCTTGTGATGGAAATATATATATATATATATAGAGAGAGAGAGAGAGAGAGAGAGTTTACACCCAAAACCAACCAGCTAAATTGTCGATTGATAATATTAGTCAGCTGCAGCAATCAGGTAATCATGCGTTCTTATGCCATAAACTCACAAAACCGACGGTTGTTAGCGACTCCTTGTTCTGGCCGTTCAATGAAGCTAAGCGGCAGCAACGTGATTAGATAAGAAGGGATAAAAGGAGAGCACTTTTTCGGTACATAATATTAAGTATTAGCCGTCCATCCTATTTAATCTAATAGATCATATTAAATAGAATTTTATTATACTTACGCTGGTAGTATTGACAGTAGAAATTATATAGTGATAGTATTGTAATTAGCTATGTTTTAAATTTTGAACGTATGTGTATTTTTTTGGTACTTTTATATAAAATTCAGAACTGGTTCGTGGGAGACCCGTGGGTTTGGGTACCCGCAGGTTTTGCACCCGATCGGGTCGGGTTCGGATTTTAATTTTTACTCATGGGTTTTTCGGATCGGGTACCTGAAATGGGTTCGGGTCGGATTCGGGTTCTAATTTTCACATGCGGGTACATACCCATCGGGTACCCGTCGGATTCTGGGTACCCGTCGGGTTTCGGGTACCCGCCGGGTTCGGCTCGAATTTTTGGGTTCGGGTTTTTTATTGGGTCGTGTTTTGTAAAACCCACACCCGACCCAACCTATTGCCATCTATACTATACAAATCTGTCGGGTACCCGTCGGATTCAAGTATAGTTTTTTATCCGATAGAGTATTTGAGTTCGGATCGAATTTTTTAATTTAAGTTTTGAGTTGAATTGGATTTTATAAAACCTGTACCCGATCCGACCTGGTACCATCCCTAGTTGTCGCACATATGAGCTAGCTGCAGCTTCTGTTTTTCTTTTGTTTTTGCTTGAGTCTTTGTTGTTCTTTTCGAGGTGCTAGACCTTTTTTAGGACCTAGCTAGCAATATCGTTTTATCTCTCTCTTTTAGAAGAGCTCGACTTAATGAGGTCCCTTGATTTGAAGGCAGAAATTACCATCCTCTTATCTCATTTCATTACTACAGAACCGACCTTTAATACCGACCCATCAGTGTCGGTTGGACACAACCCGAGACTGATAGTTACAACGATCCGGCTCAACGGCAAATAGTGCATGGTGGGGGGCTCAAGATCGGTTCAAAGCACCAACCAAGATCGATGATATAACATCAAGATGCGGTTCGTGTTACTTAACCGTACTATTTAGCGGGGTCTCATTAGTAACGGTTCGTGATACTAACAGGTACTGATGTTAGATCATCAGTACCGGTTCGTGTTTCCAACCGCTACTATGTCTACTAGGTTCCAATTTAAACTTCTTCCTCCTCCCGCTCTCTACTAGACCAAAATCATTTCAGTACGCGAAAAGAACAGTGAAGCTTCGGCCAAGAGCTTCAAGGGAGAGGAGGTGCTGCCCAAATTTCAAAATTTTGGTCATTTTACTCGCAACCAAGGTAACTAAGGTTAGTAATATCATTCCTCACTTCATTTGGTGTTAAATGGAGCCTCTTTTTTGCTTGAATTATGAAGAAAATTTGATCTTTTCCCATGATTGATGAAAGATTATGAATGTAGAGGGAGGTGCTGCCCAAATTTCAAAATTTTGGTCATTTTACTCGCAACCAAGGTAACTAAGGTTAGTAACATTATTCCTCACATCATTTGGTGTTAAATGGAGCCTCGTTTTTGCTTGAATTATGAAAAAAATTTGATCTTTTCCCATGATTGATGAAAGATTATGAATGTAGAGATCTAGCTTGATCTTTTCAAATAGGATATAAAAACTTGTTGTGTAAGCTTAGAATTTGCTTGGATTATAATGTAGATCGCATTTAATGTGTGGATCTAGCTTAAATTTAGGTTTTAGTTCCATCGATCGATGATAAAGGATGAGGTTTAGTTGCACGTAGTTGGGGGGAGAATGGTGCATGGAAATCATGGAGTTTGAACGGCAATAGTTATGTGGAAAATAAGAAATTTAAATTCATTTGCGAATTAAAATAATATCAAAAATATGAATGGCTTTATAGAAAATATAAAATGAGTTCAAAATTTGAGAAAAGTTTTCAAAAATACTTTGGAATATTTTAAACTTAGAAAAATTATTTCTAGTATAATTTTGGTTTTAATTTCCATCAGCAAATTATTTTTAAAAACATCATTAATTAAGTGCTAGAGATTTAGAAAAATAAATAAAAATAAATGATTGAATAATAATTTGGAAATTTTAGGGTGTTACAATTTCAACATGATTTGTAGCGGTTGTTATAATTTTTAGGTGTTACAATTTCAACATAATTTGCAAACAAAGTCATGCGTGAATTTTATTCGTAATTTGGAATCTAGACTCGATCGACCAATTGTTTTTGTAGGTTGCAAAAACATGTTGTGTGAGTTTAGATTTTGCTTGGATTATTATTTAGCTCGAATTGAAGGTGTGGATCTAACTAATATTTAGGTTTTGGTTCAACAATTCATTATCAGAAAATGAGCTAACATTTACCTTGATGTAACATAATGTAGATGGACCGGCGATGGATGTACATGGACCGACGCTCCCCGGAGTTCTTGCAGGATTTGCAAGATTTTCTTCGTGCGGCCAATGCATACACGACGTCAGGCTACATATGTTGTCCATGCATAGACTGCAAGAATGAGGAGTGGACAAAATCCAGCCACCTCCACTTCCGTTTGCTCACAAGAGGTTTCATGTCAAACTATACCTGTTGGACCAAGCACGGTGAAGAGATTATATAGGAAGACGGTGAAGAAGAAGAGGCGGACAACAATATCCCGGACGCTGACCAACACGGTTCTTTCGGAGATACATTGGGGGAGTTTGGTGATGATGACCTAGACTAGATGCTGCGTGATGGAGAGGGAGAATACATCGATGAAAGACATTACGAAAAGTTCCAGCACCTATGGGAGGACCACGGAACACTGTTATACCCAAACTATCAACAGGCCATAAAAAGTTGCGTACACACTAGAACTGATGCAATGGAAGGCGACCAATGGATTGTCTCGATAAGGGATTCGACGAGTTGTTATGCCTCATAAAGAAGTTACTTCAGAGGGGAACACACCGCCGAAACTACGTGACGATGCCAAACAAGTTGTCCGCCTTTGGGGTTGGAGGTGAAGATACATGCATGTCGTAATGATTGTATCCTTTATCGCAATGAGTATGGGGATTTGGAAGCTTGTCCGTGTGCAAAACTTCGCGGTATAAGATCAGCGTGATGACCCGGTGAGGTAGAGGGCAGCAGAAGAAGAAGAGACCTCTCGCTAAGGTGGTGTGGTATTTCCTGTAATCCCCGGTTGAAGTGTTTATTTGCGAACAAAGCGCATGCCCAGATGATGTGTTGGCACAAAGAAGACCGTAAGGACGACGGAAGGCTAAGGCACCCTGTGATGGCTCCCAGTGGAGGAAAGTCGATAGAACATACCCGGACTTTGCTGAGGATGCAAGGAACATAAGGTTTGGGTTGAGTACGGATGGGATGAACCCATTCGGCGATATGAGCAGCAGTCACAGCACTTGGCCCGTGACTCTATGTATCTACAACCTTCCTCCTTGGCTGTGTATGAAGCGGAAGTACATTATGATGCCATTGCTTATCCAAGGCCCGATGCAACCTCGAAACGACATCGATGTGTACCTCAAACCGTTGGTTGAAGATCTGCTAACACTGTGGAACGATGGTGTACGTGTATGGGATGAGTACAAAAGAGAGCACTTCACTCTACGTGCATTGCTATTCGTAACCATCAACGACTGGCCTGCACTTGGCAACCTATCGGGCCTATCTATCAAAGGATATAAAGCCTGCATCCACTGCTTAGAGGATACGGACAGCAAGTACCTAAAAAACTCTCGAAAGGTTGTGTACATGGGTCACCGTAGGTTCCTCCATATGAAGGACCCGTTACAAAGGAAGGGTGACAATTTTGATGGGACAGAAGAGAAACGTAAGAAGCCCATGCATCGCAGTGGGACGCTTGTATTTTCTTCGGTAAAGGATCTGAAAGTAGTATTTGGAAAAGGTCCTGGTAGCAAACCTGTCCCAGCTGAACAAGGTCACACGAAGGCCATTTGGAAGAAGTCAATATTTTGGGACTTACCTTACTGGAAAGTCCTAGAGGTCCGCCACTCATTGGACTTCATGCATATCACGAAGAATGTCTGCGTGAACCTGCTAGGTTTCCTAGATATGTACGGCAAATCAAAAGATACACTTCAAGCACGAAAGGACCTAGAGCTACTGGGAATCAGGAACGACCTACATCCGAAAAAGAGAGAGGAAGGACAACATTACCTTCACCCCGCGAGCTACACTATGAGCAAGGAAGAAAAAAAAATATGATTAAGTTCTTGAACAGTGTGAAGGTCCTTTCTGGATACTCCTCAAACATAAGGAGGCTCATAAACACGAAAGAGAATAAAATCATACACATAAAATCCCATGATTGTCACGTGTTAATGACACAGTTGCTCCCAGTGGCGGTGCGAGGTATTCTGCCAGATTGGGTACAAGGGACAATCATAAAGCTGTGTTCGTTCTTCAACGCGGTGTCGCAGAAGGTCATCGAGCCGAATAAGGTATCTAATTTGCATGATGACATGGTCAATAGTCCGTTAGCCTTGAGATGATCTTCCTCCATCCTTCTTTGATATTATGGTCCATCTCATGGTCCACATTGTTAAAGAGATAGAAATTCTCGGACTGTGTTCCTCCACAATATGTTCCCTTTGAGAGGTACATGGGTATCCTAAAGAAGTATGTTCAGAATCGGTCTCGCCTAAAAGGTCAGATTATGCAGGTGTCAAGACTGAGAGGAGGTGATCAAGTTTTGTGTTAGTTACATTGATGATCTGAATCCGATTGGCGTCCCTGTATCACGCCATGAGGGGAGGCTACGTGGAAAAGGGACTTTAGGGAGAAAAGAATCCTATAGCGATGATCTACTTTCATTTAAACAAGCACATTTCACGGTATTGAAACAAGCAACTGTAGTGGCTCCGTATATCTATGATCACGAGATGAGTCTACGCGCCCAATACCCAGAGAAGTCAGATAAGTGGATCGCAGTCGAGCAAATGGATCATTTTGGCAGTTGGTTACAAAAGCAACTGTTGGGAAACCAGACAAACGATGAACAGTTAAAACTCTTGGCTCGGGGACCGTCCACAACAATCATATCATTCCAAGGGTATGATATAAATGGGTACACATTTTACACGACAGCCCAGGATAGCAAGAGCACCAACCAAAACAGTGGCATCCGTATAGATGCCTTGGACAAAAATGGAAAGATGGACACCTACTGTGGTTTCATAGAGGAGATCTGGGAGCTCGAGTACGGGCCATTAAAAGTTCCTCTGTTTCGGTGCCAATGGGTCAAACTGACAGCCGTGGATATCGATAAGTACGGTATGACAACTGTGGACCTCAAGCAAGTGGCCTATAGGGACGAACCGTTCGTGCTCGCTAATGATGTGACACAGGTATTCTATGTGATGGACATGGACAGCAAACCAAAAAAGCAGAAGGAGAAGACTAGCAGTAGCGATCAGCCAAGGCGCCACGTGGTTCTTCCAGGTAAAAGAAGGATTGTCGGAGTTGAGGCGCCACGCAGACGAAGAAGAGTATAATCGTTCGACGAGTGCCTCCTTTCACGGTGGACGAGACATTAATGTCTGAATGATACAGAGGAATCTCCCTACGTACACCACGATCATAATGAAGGATCACTTGTAAAAGCAAAGTGTGTTAACAAATAAGGATTGCTTTGCTTTCTTTTGTTGTAATAGACTACTAACATACTAATTTCTCATTCCTTTAGTGGTTCTCCTGTTGCTCCGTATTTTCTGTTCAAATTATACTAATATTTGACTAACAATATTGTTCAAAGTCCCTCTGTACTAATATTAGATTGCTGGATCGTAGAAACTATAAAAGGTGAATTTATATAACAAGGTGACAATTTGCAATGGAATTATAAGAGTGCAAAAATTACTTTTTATATTAGATTGCTGAAAAATATTTTTAATTTATATTAGATTGCTAAATGAATCTAAAGTGGTAAAAGCATTTGTAAAAATTATTTAATGAAACAATAGTTAAACAGTAAATAAACAAAAAAGAAATCCCAAAAAAAAGGCTAAATGAATCTAAAGTGGTAAAAGCATTTTTACAAATTATTTAATGAAACAATCGTTAAATAGCAAATAAAAAAAGAAGTCGTTAAACAGTAAATAAAAAAAGAAAGACTAGGGAGTGCGAGCGGGGATCGAACCCGAGACCTCACGGCAGGGCGAGCCCGCACTCAAGCGCCCCGCGCTAGCCAAGGGGGAGGAAGATTTATTATTAACCAGTAAGGGCACCAAAATTGTTTTGAGTTTTAGCAACTCTTCACATCAGTCCCGGTTGGTGTTTTCAACCAGGACTGATGTGAGTCATCAGTCCCGGTTGGTGTCTCCAACCAGTAGTGATGCGATGTCTGATTAGCACGAAAACAGAACTGTCTGTGATGATCAATTGAAATGAGCAAAAGCGCGCCATACAAAAAAGACTACTGCATTGCATGAGAAGTAGTAGATTGCATTATATATATAAGAAGATAATTACAAAAGTATTATAAGAAGCATTATAATGCTTTGTAGATTGCATTATAAGAAGCATTACAAAAATACTTTAACTACAAAAGACTAGCTACTCGTCGTCGTCGGAGGAGGAGGCCGGAGGGTCGTCGGAGTTGGCGGAGTCCTCGCTGTGGCCATCCGGGTCCTCGCTCGAGCCGACTCGGTCTGGGTCATCCTCCAGCTCCCAGCCGTCGCGATATCCCTTCGATGAGTCGTAGCTTTTGTCGTCGTCGGAGGAGGAGGACGGCGCGGGGCGCTTCTTCCCGGCGAGGGTGGAGGCGGAGGTGGCCGGAGGGGCACGGGTGGAGGCGGAGTCGATCGGAGGGGCGCGGGTGGAGGTGGAGGCGCCGGTCGAAGGAAGTAGAGCAACCGTGGAGATGGCGCCGGCGTAGTGCCGCAGCCATTGGCGCATGGTCATGCTGGCAGGTTTGGGCGGAGGTGGCGGCGTCGGTGGGGTGGAGCTATCGGAGGAGCTGTTTTTCGGAGCCATTGGAGGAGGAACTGTCGGTGGGGTTGAGCTCATGGCATCGGAGTGTTCTTCTGCTGATGATGGCGTCGAAAATTAAGCCTCTCTGTTCTTATAGGCGCGAATTTGTAGTGGGAAACGAAACGCCTCTCTGTTCTGCTGATGATGCACTGGGAAGACGAAACGATCAAGCATTGGGAAGACGAAACGATCAAGTCGAAAAGCCTCTCTGTTCTTATAGGCGCGAATTTGTATTGGGAAACGAAACGCCTCTCTGTTCTGCTGATGATGCACTGGGAAGACGAAACGATCAAGCACTGGGAAGACAAAACGATCAAGTTGAAAAGCCTCTCTGTTCTTATAGGCACGAATTTGTATTGGGAAATGAAACGCCTTTGTTCTGGCGATGATGCCTCGGGAAGGCGAAAGCGATCAAGCAACATGAGACATCGGTCGAGTTGAATACCAAGCGAGGCCGATAGTGCCTAGGGCTCCCATAGTGAATAAAAAAAGAAATCTAGGGCTCCCGGGTGCCATCAGTCCTAATTGAATACACCAACCGGTACTGATGGCTCAGATTTGGCGCCCGGGAGCCCTAGATTTCTTTTTTTTATTCACTCTGGGAGCCCTAGGCACTATCAGTCCCGGTTGGTGTATTCAACTGGGACTGATGGTGCACCTATAAATCCCTCGAGCCGCCTCTTCTTCCCCAATTTTTGCTACTCCCGCCATTGTTCCCCAATCTCCTCCTCCTCCCGCTCGTTTGCAAAGACCTCACCACTTCCTCGCCTCCAACGACCCCACCGTCGCCGTCCTCGCCTCAAGCCTTGAAGCCACTTGCTGTCCTCGCCTCCAACGCCTCGCCTCCGACGACCCCACCGCGCGCCGCCGTCGTCTCCAGCCATCCTCACCACCGACGACCTTGCTGTCGTCCTCCTCACGTCCGACGATACAATGTATGTTCACCTTGCGGATTGATTCGGTTTTGCCATCCTCATCGGGATATGGAAATGAATGCCACACGAGGGTTAACTAATCCTAAACTAGGTTACTGAAATCTCACATAGCAATTGTATTAGCCTATGAATCAAGTACTAGTTTCCTAGAACGTCTTTGCTCCATTTTCAATTGTTCCTAATCTATACATACCGGTGTTGATTCAATTGCTAGTCTTTTGTTCACCGATATTATCTAGTCTGTGGTTCTCTTCGATATACCTACTCACAATGACCATTAGTGAATAAATGAGTTCAACGATCGATAATAACAAGTATATGTCCGAACTGCGATTAATAGATTAGCAGGCAAAGGCCCAAGAGGCAAGCAACTAATAACTTGAGAAAATTATTATTGCTTATTTGCTCAATAAAAATAATGAATCATTTTATTCCACACTAATATGATTTTCAAAAAATAAAATAAGGTTATAAATCCACAACTAGAATGTTAGTAGTCTATTACACCAAAAAAAGCCAGCCGATCATTCCAAGTCAAGCCGTCACCTCATGGCCGCCTCTCGGTGTACCAAGAAGCATCGAGAGGCGTCCCAGACACCGAGCCATGGTTCTGAGGTGCGAGTGGTTGATATGGAATGACCTTCTTGGTGTAATAGACTACTAACATTCTAGTTGTGGATTTATAACCTTATTTTATTTTTGAAAATCATATTAGTGTGAATAAAATGATTCATTATTTTTATTGAGCAATAAGCAATAATATTCTAAAGAATATATGTATCATGTCAAATGTATATGTATCATGTGAATTATTCTAATTTCTGTTGTATTTTGAAATTTCTATGTATATGTGAAGTTTCTATGTATATGTGAGATTTCTATGTATATGTGAAGTTTGAAATGTATATGTATCATGTGAATTTTTCTAATTTCTGGTGAATTTTGAAATTTCTATGTATATGTGAAGTTTCTATGTATATGTGAGATTTCTATGTATATGTATAAGTATACTTGTCGATAGTATTTGGCCGACTTACATTAGGAACATCTTCGGCGTCGCCGCCCATCCTCTCTACCGTCTCTTCCCCACCGTCTTCCATGCCGTTTTAGAGTAGTACCATCAGCTTTACATGAAACGTGATCTATTTTCGTTAATTTTCAGTGCTTCTTCTAGACTAAGAAACGACGATGGACGGTGACGGAATTGATCAAGAAGAATTTATGAGAAATTTGATTTTGCGATGTGGTGGTCATGAGACGGCGGAGCTTCAACCCACCCTCATGGCCGCCGAGGCCGATGAGGCTGCAGAGCACGATGAGGCCGGCGAGGTAAGAATCAGTCACGTTCATGATTGTCGGTTCCACTATCATGCTAAGCCAACATTCTGACCCATTCATGATTGTACCATGCTTTCAGATCGGTCAACCAAGCAGGCAATCATGTCAGCGAGGTCCAAGCAAGAAGAAGAAGGCAAGACATGTTGTCACCGAAGTCGGCGAGGACGGCCAACCTCTTGCACCCTTGGGGGCGCTTGGGCCGTTCAATTCAGCATGCGGCGTCCACGTTAGGGACCATATGCCAATTAGCATAGCAAAATGGGATCAGGTCCATGAAGATACGAAGAACATGCTTTGGAACGATGTGAAGGAGACATTCACCTTCCCCCAAGGGACCGAAGAGAAGGTGAAGAGTTACACTCTCAAGAAGATGGCTATCGCATTTCAGACTTATAAAAAGAAGCTGAACACGGAGTATATCAAGAAGAATCGAACGCCCGACTTCAACAAGCACCCAAAGTTGCAAGATCACTGGGATGCGTTCGTGAACTACAAGACTTCGGACGAAGGTCAAAGTTTGAGTGAGAAGAATAAGCTGAATGCACAGAAGAAGAATTATCACCACCGACTCGGCCCTGGTGGTTACCACCATGCAATACCCAAATGGGAGAAAAGGGAACAGGACCTGCTAGCGAAGGGTATCGCACCCGCAACAATGGATTGGCCCGACAGAGCAAAGCATTGGTTTTATGGTCACGGCGGCGGCCTTGATGATAACGACAATGCTGTGTTTGGGGAGGTGCTAAGAGATGTGGCCAGAAGGCTTGTACAGTCCATCGAGGAGTCTTCCCCCGGTAGCTTCGTGCCAAACAGGGAGAACGACGAGCTAACAAGGGCCCTGCAAAATCCAGAGCACCCTGGACGTACACGAGGCATTGGCGTCGTCCCGTGGAAGGTTGGTTTCGCTCAAGACGCTGAGACCTATAGGAGTCAGGTGAGGAGCAAGGCTCAACAGACACAACAGCTTAGTGTGCTTGAAGAACGCCTGAATCAAACACAGGAGAGAATGCAAGAAGAGATCCGAAGAGAGGTGCAGTTAGCCTTGAGCCAACAGCGCGAGACGGGCCAGGAACCTCTAAGTAATCCTAACATCATCAGCCCCTCCTTGTAGCGGAGCAGCTGTGCTTCTGGTGGGCTGCCCGAAGCGGACTTGGACAAGTATCCCGTTGATGACATCAGGCAGCGGACACCTTGTGAGTTGCACGTCGAAGCGCGGAACCTTTCCTTAAAAGCGGCCCACGACATGGATAACCCAGTGGAGCCAGGGCAGCTCATCCATGGCCAACAGATACCGCCAGGCTACTCCAAGGTCTCGGTGGAGGAGGTTTGCCCAGGGTACGAGGACCTTGACCTCGAAATTCCCGGAGGTGACGGGACTACAAAGCTAGGAGAGGCAGTACACAATTTCATCCTATGGAGCAAACGGTACATAATTTTTCGAGATAACATGGACGTGTCCTCTCCGCGAAGAAGCCCGACTCCTACACCACCTCCGGCACACATAAGCCCTACAAGAAGCCCGACTCTATACCACCTCCCTCAAACATAAGCCCCATAAGAAGACCGTCTCCTCCCAAGAAGGCGCCGACCAAGACAATCAAGCCAGCCTTGCCCAAAGACTCCGAAGAAGACGGGTTCTCCACCCAATCCAAGAAGTGGCAGACCAAGCGGCCGTATGATATGACCGAGGAGGAGACCAAGAAGGTAGTAAAAGGAGAGGTAACTACTTTTTTTAGACCCAAGTCCCAGAGAAGAAGGTTCAACCTGGCACGAAAGAATTTCACAAAGGCTTGAGGACTATTAAAAATTTGAAGGATAAAAAAGAAATGCCTCTCCTATCAAACTACGAGCGCACATTGACTAACGAAAGCCACAAGAAGAAGATGTCAGAGGAGAGGACATCAGCTGAGGAGAAGGCCCTGCAGATGCAAAAATTCTTCGATGAAACTGGACTTGACATGAGATCAAGTATTGGGCACGATTTAATATTGAGTATGCCCAAGTAAGATGGCCATTTAAAAGGGCGATCATTGGTCGCATGAGGAGCTGCTCAACTACCAACAATGATGCGGCAATTCCGTGAATGGTACTTGGACGCGGTCAAGCATGGTCTAGATCAAGCATTCGCTGTCAAGTACAAGGAACAAGATTTTTTCCACGGGGACGGTGAATTGTATGTCGAATGGAACATCATGTATGATCTATACAGACAGACGCCCTCGTCGTGGCCATCTGGGTTCTTTGGAGTCTGTAAGTGTCTTATTTACAAAAAACCATCGTGTGCGCCCTTGTACTATACTAACTTGCAAGTCTAACTAATTTCTTCATATGTAGAATGGAGATACAAAGATGCCGAAGGGATCGTATATTTCACATAGGCTTCATGGACCCAATAATTATCAACGAGAAAACTGTTACAGACCACCCAAGCGAAACAGAGAATAACATATTCAATGCGCTAATGGGACAACAATATAAGTCAAAGATATTTCTACCCTACTCATTTGAGTACGTGTTTTCGTACCGCCTCGTTCTACTCTTTTTTCATAACACGATGTTACAACTAATTAGTTATCTACGTTGACATATATATGTGCAATTTTCACTGGATTCTTCTTATAATCGAGCTAGATCGTAGCCAGATCACAGTTATGGACCCACAAAGGAGACCAGTTAAAAAGTTTCAAAACTTTATCGACATGCTCAACCGGCATTAATTCTTGTTCCTTTCATTATTGTACTAGTTCTATTTCCTTCCATTTGAAATAAATTCTAATCATGTACAATTCGTAATCACATGTGCAGTGCATTCACATGGTTCCGTGATAAAAACAGGGGCGTATTCAACAAGAAATTTCCTATTACAATTGCTTCTAAAGTACGTATATCATAATGCTAGCTTTTTAGTTAGTTAACTTAGTTTCTTTGCATCCATTTCACGCTTTCAACTTTTTTCACAACAGATCTTGAGACAGCCGCCGGGCAACAATTTATGCGGCTACTATGTATGTGAGTTTATGCACACCCAAACCGGAGCCACTGACCGCGTGCTAAAAGGTGACAAGGGGGTGAGTAAATATAATTACTAGCTTTAATGATGTCTAGGTACTCTTTATATCTTGTACAAATTCAAGGATTGATTAGTTAATGACTTAATGATAGGTGCCTCAAGATTTGGCGGAACAAGGATCGAAACTCTCGTCGGCGCGAGTGAGAGCAATCCAAGAACAACTCGTCGGCTTCATGTACGATGAGATCGTAAATCCGAAAGGCGAGTTTCACCAACCAAATGTAAATAGGTTGGTTCCTTTGATAAGGACCAGTGAACTGTCGGGGTCGATGGCGAGTGGTAGCGATGCACGTAAACGATCCCGATGAATAGAAGCAAAAGAAAGACTAAAGATGTAATTAAAGTTGTTAACGAATATTCTGTGATCCCGATCAATCGATGAACAGAATAACTAACATGTGTACATATTGTAATACATTAGTTGTAATTAAATTTATTAATGAATGTTCAGTGATTTAATTATCAGTCAGATGTGCATGATTGATTATATGTGCTTTAATTTGTTGTGATTTAACACACACAAATATATATAATAGCTAGTGGACACACACACACATATATATATATATATTAATTATATATACACAGCACATCAGTACCGGTTGGAGAAACCAACCGGTACTGATGATGGTCTCATTAGTACCGGTTGGAGACACGAACCGGTACTGATAAGGGCCTCAGGGGCTCACGATGCGCTGCCACGTGTGATATCCAACCGGTACTGATACTCTATCAGTACCGGGTGAGGGAACCGGGACTGATGTCCTTGAGCATCAATCCCGGATGGCTTGTACCGGTACTAAAGGCCGTTTTCAACTGGTACTAAAGGCCAGTTCTGTAGTAGTGTTTATATGGAAAAAAACAATAATACTTTCGGTACGCATGACGGAAATTCCAGGCAATATATATGTTGGTTGCCATCAGCTAGCTTGTTTGGATCTAGCAAGTGCTGATAATGAGGTAGAAGTATGCTAGGGACACACGAATGGCAAGCGCACCATATGTTTCATCTTTAGTCTGTTGTCAGTGATCACAGTTTGTACAAGACAAGACCTCACAAATAAGGTTGAAAAACCTTCTATCACCCTATCAAATTAGATGGTTTGCCATAAGGAACTCATTTTGAGTTCATGTATATATATTCACTCAATGTGACTATTAACACATGTGCCGGACAGGAACAATACACGGTAAGAAATCAAGAGAGGCTACAGTACATGGCAGGAGAAAATACAAAGTAAGGAAAGAATCTTGATAATTTGGAAATGAACAAGGAAAGGATCTTGGTGATTTGGAAACGAATTACACCATAATTAGTCCTTTTGTTTAACATTTCCCCTCGATCTCAACCTAGGCAACACAAGTTGAGATTGCTTTGCAGCTTCATGAACGCTGGTTTAGGTAGAGCTTTGGTAAATATGTCTGCGACTTGATCCTTGGATGACACAAACCGAACATTGAGAGCTTTGCTCGCTACTCTTTCTCTGACAAAATGAAAAACAAATTCAATATGTTTTGTCTTGGCATGAAAAACTGGGTTAGCTGTCAAATAAGTTGCTCCGATGTTGTCACACCATAGAACTGGTGCTCTAGACTGAAATATACCAAGTTCTTGCAGAATGGATTGCAGCCAGATTAGTTCAGCCGTGGCATTTGCTATAGCTTTGTACTTGATCTCGACACGGTAGCTTGTTTCTTGAATTCTAGGACACAAGGTTTGATTTGAAGTAAATAGCATAGCCATTTGTAGAGCGTCTATCATATGATGAGCCCGTCCAATCAGCATCTGAAAACGCTGATAGAAGCTGAGATGGTGACCTTTGAAAATGGGGTCCAGTATTCAGTGTTCCTTTGATAAACCGCAGAATTCACTTTACAGCTACCCAATGCTAATCGGTAGGTGCCTAAAGAAATTGGCACACCCTATGGATAGCATAAGCAATATCTGGTCTTGTGAGAGTCAAATATTGTAGTGCCTTACACTGCTTCGGTATAGAAGGATTTCATCTTCTGTCAATGGCATCCCAATCTCTTTTGACAACCTCTCGGTTGACATCAGAGGGGTAGATATTGGTTTAGATTCTTGCATGTTTGTCCTGCACAATAAGTCCATCATGTATTTCTTCTGTGTTAAGAGTAGTCCCTTCCCATCAAATGCAGCTTCTACTCCAAGGAAATAATGCAATTTCCCAAGATCCGTGACTGCAAAGTTCACTTACAGCTTGTGAATGAGAGTACCTATAGCTTCACGAGATGAGCCTGCAATGATAATATCATCAGCATATATCAACATATAGATCGATGACAATTTTAGTCTTATCACTACAGGATATCCCATTACTGCTAGCGCTACAACTGCCTAGAAAAAATAAAATTGAAAGTGGTAGTGCTGCTTCAAATAAAATTTTATTTTAAAAGCAGTATTACCGTCTAGAAAGGTTCAAATTGTTAGCAGTGGTACCGCTATGAAAGAGTTGTATCATCACAAGCAGGCAAACAGCTTTAAAAAATTATTTAAGACAACACTACTGCTTGGGATAGCTGCTTGGTGGGTGGATGAAAATTTTGGCGCACAAAAATTTTCTCAGCGCGCGCAGCCGCGCGAGGCAAAAGGCCGGGCTAGCTCTCCAAACCACGTGCCCAGCCATATCAAAAGACCGAGCTCTCTCCAAACCACGCAGCCAACCCCATTCGCATCGATCTAGGGTTATCCCTAAAATCCTCAAATCTCTCTCCCCAGCGCATAGAGCATGTCTCCAATTTGAGAACTCAATTCGGTGCATCTGAGAGCTTCTAAGTAGTGGTGGAGGGAGGAGAGGGGCGGCTCAACCAGCGCTGCGACATCATCCTTGGCACAACGGCGTTGGATGCAAGGGGCGCCACATCTGGGAGCATGCAACGGCATTGAGGGCAGGGTCGGGCCGAAGGGCAAGGACGACTGGAGGACAAGCCGGCGCCTCCTCTTGGACATCTCCTGGGCGCCCCCTCCTGGATCATCTCCTCTTGGGGCGGCTGAAGGATAGGCGGCCATCTTGGAGCAGGAGCAACACATCCAGTGCAAGGGACTGGTGCAGCAGGTGCGTGAGGAGGTAGAGCAGCGCAGGGGCGGCACATCCAGTGCATGGAAAGGTGCAGATCGAACTACAGAAGGGGCGAGCAACGAGGAAGGGGGCGCCGAGGCCAGACGCTACTGTGAAGGGGCAGACGTTCTGGTAGGCTTCTACAATATTTGCATGTATGTTTTGGTCATCACTCATGAAGACTTGGTGGTGCACTCCGCAAGTTCGGGTTTAATGTTATTATTGAAATAATGAGTTTTCAGTTTTCTGCTACTGATATTAAGGTTTCCAATTTTCTTCAATCCAGTGCCTTTACTTACTATTCTTTCCCTTGAATTTTACATTGTCAGCTCTATCTATGAAAGGGATTCCCAGCTGTGAGTTATCCTGCTCTCAGGAAATTGATGTGATATGGCAAGTCACCTGGTATTCAATTATACACGAATGGACTGCAAAGGGCATGTATGTGAATTTTGTTTAAAACGTAAAACAGAAGAAACAAAAAGGTGGTTGTATTAAATCTTGACCCATATATGTAGATAATTCATAATTAAACCTTGAATACCAATTGTTTCAATTCAACCATCCTGTGATATAGATTTTCAGAAATCAGGAGTCTTATAGGAATCACACAGTCCATTACGTTCTGTATTGCCTAGATTATCTTTTGGGGTCACAATTCAGTGATGTGTGTTTACAATCCTGACTTTTTTGGATCAGATAGGATCAATGTGTGTTGTTACGAGAGCTTGAATTGTGTTATGAAGGTTTTCATGTCAGGCTTGCATTCCAAATGATGCAAATGTCATTTACCCTTTGTAGATCTTCTACATACTCACAGTGCTTCTCAGTAAGTTGCTGAATTGACCAGAACTTCTGCATACCATGACATTGTATGATTTTAGTTTTCACATGTTATTTGTCATTTTATCTTCTCATTATTGTCTGTGACAATGTAGTGCAATTTTTTGTTCTTATCAGCCAACACTAAATCTGGATCTCACTTCTACCGAGGATTTACATGTTGCTTAACTGCACACGTGCAAACTTGACAAATTAGTGATAAAACTGTAAGTGCCTCACTCTTATTAATCTTTTCCCTGTTTCAATTAGACACGTGCAAACTTGACTAATATAGTGCAACGAGGAAGGGGGCGCCGAGGCCAGACGCTGCTGTGAAGGGGCAGAGCAGTGACAAAGGGGGACGCTGGGATTAGGCGCAGTTGCCGTGAAGGGGGCAGAGCAGCGACGAAGAAGCCACTCGAGCCGAGGTAATGTTCTTGCTTTTGATTTTCTAAGTTCATCCACTGGTATACGAATTGAGCCCTTACAATCGAACAAATTCTACAAATATAAACAAGCGAAACATGACCCTTCCTGCCACTAAGCATGAAAGCAAAACAACAGAAATAAAAGGTGTTGTTCTAGTTTCTGTCCAAGGGATAACCAACATTTAGTCTCTTAACAATTTTTCCAATGAAACATATAACAGAAGAAAATAGAGATTTTAAATACAGTACCTTCCGCTCACTGATTCCTAGGCAGATAGCCAGCATCCATAATTCCATAAAGTGATTGGAAATACAAGATCAAATGTTCATGTACATACTTGTGCATAATTATTTGGATCCGCTGCATTGTTGAAGCAATTCAACTGCAGTGAGAGTCCGCATGCACGACGGCCGGCGCTGGCCATCTGGTAGGGGAAAGAAGAGATTCAACTGTGCTCTAGAAAACAAGAGTGTCTGGGTGAACGACATGCGTGTCAAACTGTAGCCAGATCGAGTTTCAGGTTCTTACATGAATTATTTGCCAAATTTATCACTAGAAATGAAGTTCATGGAGATATATAAATGCATATCGATTTTCCTCAATAGATGATTGTTGCGCATTCATGCATGCATGGCGTCACTTATTACACAGCTGCTGAGCAACGAGCTGCAGCTGACCATCCGATCGATCATTCCAGATGTGTATCGATCGATCATTAGATGCATCAGCAGGCTGGCAATCTTGGGTTCATGCATGCTAATTTGTGTTAGCAGTGGTGCATATTTCTGGTTCTGATTTTGGGCATGGTTAACCGCTACTCTTCTTCTCCTTTTGTATCTAATCCAAAGCAAACGAAATCTAATCCAAGTGCAAAAGCGTTTGTGTGAGAGATATAGATTTGTCCTTATTTGCTAATGATCGTTCGAAACATAGAATTAAGGAGCAAAGGAAATGCTACAGTTGTAGTTCTACAATTACAACGGGTAGACTTCGTAGATTAAAACAACAGAGCACGATATGAACACACTCTTTCACATAGCAAAAAGGCTACTCAAATCCCCAGCGTCAGGAATGTGCAAAGGCTGGAATTTGAGTTTCAGGGTTCCTACGGATGTCCACTGAATACAGATGATAATCACATAGACGGCACTGTCTGGTGCAATTAATGTATTCTCAGCTACATCAGCCGCCAGCTTGAGAGGGCTCATGAAGCAATTTAACCCATGCGAGAATTAACACAGGAATGAAACACTACAGGATATGCAGAATGTGCTCGCAAGTCACAATATATTTGACTACATTTTGGTGCAGTGTGGCTGAAATGTAGTATCCTTTTTATTGTAAACGCTAGTTACTGGTATCAAATTGAACAAAACAAAAGGTACAAATATGGTGTGCACCCACAGTGATGTAGGAAACACAAAAAATTTTACCAGCTATTGAAATTCTTTTGGAAACTTTCTTGAATTTAAGTTTTGCTGAGACCTTGGAATTGTCTTTTGTTATGCAAAAGTGTGACACATGTTACTGCACATGGACATTTCAGGTTGTAAATGCAGCATCATCCCACCCAGATCTTAAATCAACTTTTGGGAAAGATCAAATAGATGTAAGTGCATACTAGTTTCCAGTTCCATTAAGGTAGTGTATTTTAAAGCACAACCTGATGTCTGTATCTTTAGCTGTTTTCTCACCTGAAATATACAATAATTTGGGGACATTCTTACTATCCACTATATAACTGCAGGTTCACCTGATCGGTGGCTTCAATGATGCCTCTACAAAGGTTCAATTTGGAACATACTGAGTTGTTAGTTTCCTTGGGATTTTTCTATTTTAGCATGATAAATATGGGAGATCATGTAATTTGCATTAGTCACTACACAGGTTGTCCATTCTTCAAAAAGGAAGCAGAGCATACAGGAAGGGTATTCCTATCCACTAAGTTGCAAAATAGTTGAAGCACTGCATAAGTCCCAGAAACAATTCCATCTTCAATCGCTTTTTGTCCTTGAGAACAACACGACAACCGATTCATATGGGAATGCGCGGCCAATCGTTGGTGGATTTGTGGTTAGTGTTTTCCTTGCCTATGCATCTACTGTAACATTGGTCATTAGTTTTTGGTAACAATTGACACCAGTCACACCACGAGTCAAAAAAAACATAACAAATTAATCGTTGTGACATAAGGAATCTTTGAAGGTTAATCCAAAGTTATGTGATTTTGAATCATTATTTGTATAATCCTTGAACATTAGAACTCTAAAGTAAGGTATTAAGAAGATTGCAAGAACTGCAAACTGGCATTTGTATCTTCTCTACCTACGATTGGTTACCTGCTGTCTTCAGGTGCAAACCTCATCTGAGATTGTTACTCCAGCAAGCTTTGACATGACTTCAAGGTGTCCAGATGAAGTAGTCAGGAGAATTCGTGTGTCTCTTCTTACAATCCAAGTTCGCAAGGAAGGTTACTGGAGACTTAACGATACTCACGCTGATTCGTTTCGAATTGCACCTGTCTGCTGGTGTGTATCTTAAATCTTTCCATCAATTTTATTATATTTATAAAGAAACTTTATTTAGCTACATGGTTCAGGCTATCTATATATTAGTATTAAGATTTATTGTTCCTGATTTTTTAGTAGCATTACATGGTTGCTTTTGGTCCAATTTAATGTTCAAAGTTCCATAGATGAGGTAGTTTTCATTACTAATTGAAAAGGAACTAATTTTTGGTTAATGCGATGGGACATTGCTAAATGCTTATCCGAATAGTGGTAATCATACGCCATATATGTTTAATGCCCCCTTTACATGAAAAGTTCTACAGTGGTTCTGTCAAGATCTGTTGTTCATCAACGAATTGAATCTTGTGCAGGACTTCAAGAAAATATCTTCCTTTGACTATATTAAGTTGTACTTCTTGTTCTCAAGCATATAAATTGCAAATGCAAAAGATTGCAGGAACTTATTATTAAGAGCACAGATTGTTATAATCAGAAATATTTGCTTGTTGTTATCAGAAATACTTGGCCTCTATACCTTATTGGTTAATTAATTATTCCATATTCCATATCACATATCAGTCTCTTGTTCTGCTCATATAGGATGCCAGATTGGGCACAAATAGCATCATCACTTAACCAGCTTTCGGACTCCAAAGTCTTGTTGCAGTGCTCCACCTCTCCAGCTGCAGAACCACCTCATTTTGTGGAAAATGAGAGAAGGTTTTTGTAAAAATGCAAGAGTACACGTTGTGACAATTGGGATCATTTATGACTTGTGTTCTTTTTTTTCGCGCTATTATTTAACATGTCTTCAATACAAGACAACTATATGTATTGACATGTTTGGATGACAATTTATATATGATGTACCAAGACATGCATCAAAACTCTTGTATGTTATTGCATGCTTGGCTATTTTTGGTGGAATTATGCATGGTGATGTAACTAGCTAGACATCAAAACTCATGTATATGTTGTTGCTTGGCTCTCGGGATGGAAGAATATGAAAGATTTGTTCTGTGAATTATTCTTTTACATTTCATTTTATCAGATTGTTGAGTTGCTATCATTGTTATAGCTGATTGTTGACAACGAATATATGCATGCTAAAGCATCATCAATTATTATTGCAAGCAGTACAAATGTGTTTAGGATTAATTTTCTTGATTGTGGGTTATGCCTAATCACATGCAGTATTACAGCTTGCAATTATCTTTCCATGCAGTTGTGGCGCTTTGAAAGGTTTAAACATTACTAGCACTAGTACCGCTAGGAATTCAATATTACAAGCAATAGTTCCGCTTGGAAAGTATTCCAAGCAGTAGTACCACTTTAGATACTATTCCAAGCAGCAGAACAGAAAGCAGTAGCTATTAAAATTCAAAGCGGCTCAGCCACTTGTAAAACCAACTATTGGAAGTAGTCTGACAGCTTGTATATCCATGTTTTCCTGTAGTGTATTGAATATGAACAATTAAGTGTTAGCTTTAGAAGCCACAAATCCCAACTCATGAAGCCTTGTGTTAAGCTATGAGAACCATGCCCTCGGAGCTTGTTTAAATCCATATAATGCTTTATCAAGCTTGCATACATAACCTGGGAATTGCTGACTCTCATGTCTCGTGGTTCTTGCATATAAACTTCTTGTAAAATGCCATGCAGAAACCCATTTTGTATATTAATTTGGTGTAAGTGCCATCCTCGTGTGACAGCTATAGAAAGAATGAGCCGCACCATGGTTGGCTTAACTACGGGACTGAATGTGTCACCATAGTCTATTCTATAGCGTTGCTTGAATCCTTTTGCTAACAATCGTGCTTTGTATCTCTCAATACTCCCACCCGGCTTCTGTTTTAACTTCAAAACCCACTTGCATCCAATAACATTATGTCCTCTTTTTGGCGGAACAAGTCTCCATGTTTCATTCTTCAGCAGTGTATTATACTCACTGTCCATGGCTTCTCTCCACTTTGCGTGCCCAAGAGCTTGCTCATGCAATGCTGGTTCTGCAAGAAAAGCTTTGCATCCAGTGAGCGGGTACCTCACTGTGCCATCTATGTATACTTTAGTCTTCACCACATTTGTTTTGTGCGTGTGTACACACACGATTTTGTTGCACAGGTTCTAGAGAAGATTGAAGCATGCCTGTTGTACCAGATGCAACCAAATCAACTGATTCCAATGGTGGTGTTTCTTGAGAGTTTTGTACTTCATGTATTATCATATTGGTCATGTACTAATACTGGCTCAACTATAGTGAAGGAGCAAGAAGGTTCGGTAAGGAAACACTTGGAGGCAAACTGGAACTAGGCTAGGACAAATTGGAATTAGGCTGGATTGAGAAAGGAAAAACACTTTTATCAAAAATGACATCATGAGAAATATACGCCTGCCCAGTAGATCGATCAAGGCACTTGTATCCCTTATGAAGATTACTATAGCCCAAGAAAACACATTGGCGAGATCGAAAATCAAGTTTCCAAAAATTGTAAGGACGCAAATTAGGCCAACATGCACATCCAAAAATACAAAGCATGTAGTAATTAGTGGGAACACCAAGAAGACGTGTAATGGGAGTGGAATCGCCAATGACACGACTCGAAAGTTGATTAATGAGATAGGTAGCTATTAGGAATGCGTCATCCCAAAATTTCACTAGAAGAAAGGAGTGAGCGACAAGAGCTAGCCCGGTTTCTACAAAATGATGATGTTTTCTTTCAACTATCCCATTTTGTTGATGCGTGTGAGGATAAGAAACCTGATGACTAATCTCTAACTTATAGAAGAATTTGTGTAATTTTTGGTATTCCTTTCCCCAATCAGATTGGACAGTAAGAATTTTTCGGCCAAGAAGTCTTTCAACATGATTCTGAAAGTTATAAAAACTTGTTCCACATCTGACTTCCATTTCAAAAGATAGATCCAAGTATACCTACTATAGTCAGCAAGGAAAATTACATAATACTTATATCCTCCTATAGAAGTTATAGCTGGACCCTAAACATCTGAATGGATAAGCTCTAAAGGAGCACTAGAAATACGAAAGGAGGAACTATAAGGCAGCTGAAGTATTTTTTGCTTGTTGGCAAGCATCACACACCATTACATCTTTATTTTGTGAAAAAAGAATTTTATTGGACTGAAGAATTTGTTGAACAACTGGATGTGCTGGATAGCCAAGCCTCCTATGCCAAAGCTCTGAAGTAGACTTGATGGATGAAAAGCAATGTTGAGTGGGAAGATTAGCAGGTAGAGGATACAATCCTCCTTTACATTTTCCTTGGAGAAGGATTCTCTTCGTGGCTTTGTCCTTAACACAAAAGTGATCATGATGAAACTCAAAGTAAGCATTATTGCTAAGAGCAAAATAGTGAATAGATAATAAGTGCTTACTAATATGCGGGACATGAAGGACATTAGTAAGGGCTAGAGGATGAGAAGAGCCAGAAATAGTAGATTGACCAACATGAGAAATTTTTAAACCTGATCTGTTGGCGATTTGAACTTGGTCATTCCCCTTGTAGCGTTTGTGAATAGAGAGCCTATCAAGATCACTAGTCAAGTGATCTATAGCCCTAGTATCCGCATACCAGTTGGTGTCGACCACATAGTTTGTCATGGCAGCAGCAACAATACATGAATCTTCAACTTGGTAGGAGTGGTCAAAACGGTGGTAGCAATGGAGTGCATCATGCCCGACTTTTCCACACACTTGACATGTCAGTTGACTTGAGTTATTACTCTTTGATCCTCGTCCAGATGGAGATCCTTGCCCACGGCTCCGTCCCTTCCATGTAGGATGAGAGCCAGAGCCACGGTTGTGGTTGTGGTAACGATTGTTGCTGTTACCACTATTGCCATGGGTCACATTATTTGCCAATGAATTGTGTTGTATCTCTGAGCTATTGAATTCTCCCCTCAACTCATAACTGACCAAATGAGATAAAGATCATTCAAGGTATTAGGATCAGAATGAGTTGTTACAGAGGTGAAAAAAGAATCGTAATCATCCCTGAGACCAACAAGAATGTATGACACAATCTCATCATCACGCAGAGAAAGCCAACCGAAGCCATGGTGTCAGCCAACTTCTTCATCTTGTTGAAGACGGATCTGCATGACCCGCACCCTTAACTGTGATGCAAACATCGTCTCCAGAGTTGTCCATACATCTGCAGAGGATGTTAGGAACAAAACTTGCACCAAAATTTCCTTACTTAAGGAGGAGAGGAGGGCGCTGAGTACAAGCTGGTCTTGTTGATACCATTGCACATACTCAGGATTTGGCACCTGCTGTTGACCCTCACTAGTTGTGATAGTAATCACAATAGATGGGTGCGGCTTCGACCCATCTACAAAAGCCTGCAAGTTCTAACTTCGAAGATATGGAATTAGTTGCACCTTCCAGAGTAGATGATTCTCATGGTTGTGTTTCACCGTGACAAAAGTTGTTGAAGGATGGAGTAGGAAGAATCCCTGCAAAGGTAGAGGTTGTAGGTGCAGAGGTCATGCTTGAGTTAGTAGAGGAAAAAGAAGGGCTCGTGGTAGAAACGAGAGAAGGATTCGTCATCTCAACAATGGCTCTGATACCATATCAAATTAGATGGTTTGCCGCAAAGATCTCATTCGGAGTTCATGTATATATATTCACTCAATGTGACTATTAACACCTGTGCCGGATAGGAACAATTCACAGCAAGAAAATCAAGAGAGGCTACAGTACATGGCAGGAGAAAATACAAAGTAAGGAAAGAATCTTGATAATTTGGAAATGAACAAGGAAAGGATCCTGGTGATTTGAAAACGAATTAGACCAGAATTAGTCCTTCTGTTTAACACACTCTCTGTGAAGTACTTGCCACAAAAAAAGATGAAAGCTCCATTGCTTTGGACGGAGACCCAATTCATTTTAGGAGGTGAGTTGGCATGTCGAAATAAGCCACATGCTCGTTTACATCATCTCAAAAGTGATTAGATTCTTGTGTTTTCAATAAGCTTTTTTCGGTGGTATTTGTACACACTTTTAAGAAACCCAACGAAATAAAAATGCAATTTGTAAAAAGTAAACAAGAACATTGAATACAAATGGAATTATGTGCCATCTTCTGAGAGAGAGTGAGAGAAAGATATTACGGGAGTGGCCAGTGGATTGTCAACCTATGAAAATCAGGTTAGCTCAGACCAAGGCTAGGTCCTAATGGGTTCGTGAGCATGAAAAGTTTGCTCAGGTCCAGGGGCAAGTGGGGCGTGAGGACAAGTGGTGCGTCGTCAAGCATTTTACAGTCCCTAAGAGCAGCTCCAACAGCTTACCTATCCGGCTCTCCATCTCATTTTATAGGGAATCCGTACAAGCAACGGCTGAAAATGGCTCTCCAACAGATTCCCCAAAGCCCTCCCGATATTTAGGTTTCGGAGAGAGAATCGCCATTTCTCGAAATCTCTCTCCTCTCCCGATCTGATTCCCCATCCTGCTCGCACCCATCGTGGAGGAACGGCCGGTGGCTCCCGCGCCCAGCAGGATTGTTCAGGGGACCAGTGGCCCGAGCCGCATCTCCGTCCAGCGACGCCCAGGCGGTGAGGCGGCGGTCCGCCTGTCTGTCGCCGGTTGGTCCTGCGTGGAGGGTAGCTGCTGCTTCGTCCCCGGCGTGAGCCCTACCGCCAGATCTGGTCCCGGCTTCGTCATCAACCCAGGCCGCCTTGCATCGTGGTCTTGAACCTCGGGTAGCTGGCAGGATTTAGGCTAAATGCGGGTTTTTGGTTTGTTGTGGCAGGGGTACTGGATCTACAAGCTGGCCATCGAAAGGTCCAAGCAGCCCGTGCGGAGCAAGAAGCATTAGGCGGCGGCGGCAGCCGGATGTAAGGCTCTTGTCCTCTGCTTCTTTTTGGCCCCCTCTCTATTTGGTTGTGATGCTTGGAGACGTTTCAAATCAACTGAGACGCAGAACAAACTTCTATTTACCAATGTTCTTGGATCTGATAGTATGTCATATGTGGTGCTGCCTGAATGCAGAAGGTGACGAGAGCGTTTGGCGCTGGGTTCTTGAGACAGGTTAGCTTATGTTTGATTATGTCAGTTTTGCAAAAAGATAAAATTCCTTTTGTGATTATGATTATGCTCTGCCAATTTAGGTAACTTTGTAACCTGCGAATAAACTACCTTTGCATAATGTGGATTTCTTTTCCTTTTGGAAAGAGTTTGTAATAACAACATGTCTGGTCGTAGGTCCGAAGTAAGTAAACAGGTGAAAATGTTGCGAGAGCACAAAGTCTACATTTCATTATAGCAGGTGCAAAATAACTCAATTATGCTGCTATAATTAAAGTCATGATTAAGCGAGGTGTGTGAAAATATTAGGCCCCTACCAGAGTTGGACCCGAACTCATTTTTTCTGTTGTCGTATATGATGCAATGTGCATGTGGTTGATTTGGTATGTCAATTCATATTCCAGCAAAAGCCATAGTTTGTGATCTATTAGAGCCAGAATATTACAGTTGCTTACATTTGTGACCTTTTAGAGCCAGAATTCAAATTCATAATTTGTTATGTACAGATGCATATGAACATGATATGTGGAGTTGATGTATAAATCCACTATATGGCTAGGTAGTAAGTACTGAATAGGAATTGTCAATTTCATACATGCTTTCAGAGTTTCATGTATGATATGTAGGGGATCATGTATTATTGATTCTTTTTAGTACATGAAGATTACATACAACTTTTACGACACATAGCTCTAAGTTAATCATCGACATGGCTCCAGTTTTAGACAGCAGCACCATGTAGACTTTGACACTATAAACTCAGATGCTAATTTAGGTTTATTTTGCTTCTGTGCAAGTGCCATGTGAAAGTTTGATCGGTTCTCTCAGTGAAGAAGTGCAGTTTTGCTTCCGGCCGAAGAAGAGCAGTTGATCGGTTGAAGAGCACTTGTCGGGAGAAGACTAGTTCATAGGGCCACAGCGACCTGACATCGCCACCAGCGACCTGACATCGCCTAGCTCGAGCAAAGGGGAACCCAGGTACTGTAATGTTCTCATAGCATGATACTGTAATGTTCTCATAGCATGAATGGGGATGGATCGAAAAATGTATTGGGCTAAATAGCTGCAGATGGCCGACTGTTTTGAAATAGCTGCAGATGTATTGGGCTAAATAGCTGCAGATCTCATGCAAATGTATTGGGCTAAACTCTAGTGCCAAAGTAACAAATGGCCGACTGTTTTGAAATAGCTGCAGATGTTTGTTTGTTTTGGTATGAGTCTAAGGACTGAGTTGCTCTAAGGACTGAGCATGAATGGGGATGGGATCCAGATTCTTTATGTACCAATTCTCTAGGATTACCAGTTTACTCTGGGAATGTGTAATCTAGTGTCACATGGGGCCATGACTACCTATCAGTTCTCTAGGATTTGAAGTAACATTTCTTTGCTCCAGCTAGCATGTCCTGGTATCAGGGTATTGGGGAGGGAGTAAGCTTGAAGGATGATCTTTCCATTTCATCCTTTCATGAAATGTGGAATAAGCACTCGTATTTCCCTTGTAGAAGTAACAATATTGGGTGGGAAGGTTTTAATGGACATTTCTTTGTTTTGGCTTCCATATCCTAGTATCAGTAGGTACTCTTTTTTCGTTGCTGGTGATGAATCAAATGTGCAGAGCAGGTCTTGTTCTTGATTTCTTTTGAAAATAGTAGTTGAAGTTGCAGGCAGATATCTTGTGCTACAAAAATCGTGTGTTGTGAGTACATTGGACATATGGCTTACTATCATCTTTTACGAAAATGGTTAGGAGGATATGTTGGGTCGGTTGGGTGGGTTTCAAGTTACTGATATAGTTGCTGCTTCGTCCCCGGCGTGAACTGCTTATTGCTTTTGTTGATCAACATTATTAATCTATAGTTGTACTTGTAGATGGACAAGGATAATGAGAAACTGAGTAAAGGCATGGCATGGACAATAAAACAAATAGAGAGCATCGCATGTGACCTTAACAAAGTTGCACAAGACAGTTTTAGTCCTAAGACATGTGAATGTGCCAACGAACTGAATAGCTTTGTGGTTGACATCGAAGCTATAGCTCGCAGACTAGACCAGGTTGCCATACAGGCACATGAAATATCTGAAAGAGAGGAAGTAGACCCTGCAGAGGATGTAGACCCTGAGCTGTGTCTTCCTATTGTGTAATTGTGACCGTTGATAGTATAATTCACTTCCGGTGCTTGTCCTTCTGCTAGCTTTGCGAAGAGAGGGGAACGGTGAAGAACATTAATATCATTGTGAGATCCTGGTAAACCAAAAAATGCATGCCAAATCCATAGATCTTGTGAAGCAACGGCTTCTAGAATTATTGTTGGCTTGTGTACATGCCCAGTATACAAGCCTTGCCATGCTGTAGGACAATTCTTCCACCTCCAGTGCATGCAATCTATGCTTCCTAGCATCCCAGGAAAACCTCTTTCCTCACCGATTGCAAGTAATCTAGCAGTATCATTCTCATTTGGAGATCTCAAGTACTCATCTCCAAAGAGGACAATAATAGCTCGCACAAACCTTTTAAGACTCTCTATGGCAGTACTTTCTGCAATCCGTAGACAATCATCAATAGCATCTGCCGGTACTCCATAAGCTATCATCCGGAGTGCTGCAGTTACCTTCTGTAAAGAAGATAACCCGATAGTTCCAGCACAATTCCTTTTTTGAACAAAATAATCATCATGGGCTTCTATAGCATGCAATATGCGAAGAAATAGAGAACGACTCATTCTAAACCTGCGTCGAAAAGAAGAATGAGCCATAGACAAGATGATCAATCAAAAATACGAAGAAATGAAATACTTCTCATCACAAACCTCCGTGAAAGAAGATTTGGGTCAGAGACCGGAGGATCGGCAAAATAGTCTCGGTATAGCCCTGGCATGCCCTTCCTCTCTATTGCGATGTATGTATTGATGGCCAACAACTGAACCCCCACGGCGTCGAGCACTCACAAACTCATCTTGCTGCTGTGCTAGAAATGCAATTGTAAGAAGAGATTCATCGTCGTCATCCCGACGATGAGTCTTCGAGAGAAATTCGAACTAAGTTCTGACGACTCATTGAGATATACTAGATAGTGAACATTCAGAAATGGCCAGGGTTTGGAAGTGAAAATGGCTGTGTATATATAGCCGCTGCAATATAGCCGTTGAAATATAGCTGTTGAAATATAGCCGTTGCAATATAGCCGTTGCAATATAGCCGTTCAAATATAGCCGTTGCAATATAGCCGTTACGTTGACCGTTAGAATAAATTTCGAATTTTAAATTCCCGTAATTAAAAATAGCCGTTTGAATTTTTTCCGCTAAAAAATAAATGTGACTAGTATGGCGGTTATGAAATAGCATTATAATATAGGAGTAAGGATATAGGGAATGAGATTTGGAGAATGCTGTTGGAGAGGGAAGAGATATAGGGAAGGAATCTTTTTAGGGAATTCTGTATATGGAGATATAGGGAATGAGATTTGAGGAATGCTGTTGGAGATGGTCTAACGGCTCTTTCTCCCTTTATTCCCAAACTCCAATGGTCAAATCAACTCTCTCGCTAAAAAAAATCAACGAGCTCATCACTATTGTTTCTTTTGTGACAACCTCACTTTTCACATAAGAATTGATTATCATGTAACATCCTGAAAATTGTAATAAAGTAAAAGTATATATTTTGAATTTAAATATAATTATTTCTGAGTTTTCTTGGCATTATTGGTTTTTATTTGACTTTTCTTGGAATTGTGAGTTGTAAGAAAAACCAAATATAGAGAATTACTAAATGGATAATGGTAAAAAGATAATAAGGTAAAAGTAAAATCTTGAAAAATTTATATTAAAAATCTTCGGCACTTAGGTAAATCATTTCAGCTGATAAATAAAATTTTAAAACAAAGAATGATGGAATGACAAATGACAAGACCTTCTTTGACTAAAAACAGTGCATAGTCAGATTTCATGTAAATTCTGTTAACCTTATCTCAATCTATAAAAATTACCATAGTGTTCTCAAGATATTATTTACCTCTGTTAAAAATATGATAAATTAATAATGTCATTTATGGCATTTTAAAATTCAAAAATAGAAACTCTAAAAATCTAAAAAATTGATTGTCGAATTTTTATAAAATAAATATATAATATATTGACTTAAAATTTTAATGGGAACATCCTTAACCCAAATTGAACTTTTAAAAAAATCAAAAATAAATAATATAATTTTCATACTTAAATAAAATAAAATCCGAAAAGGAATTTCTAAGTAGTCATCAATGTCAGAATTTTTAATAATTCTCTGTAAATCATTTTAACCTAAAATTTTTATACAAGGTCGTTCACCACTAGGAGACCATAGTAAAAAAGTTTAGAAAATTTTGGAGGTGATTAGATAGCTGAATTAATGGGAAACCTAATCTGTCCAAGCTGCATCTACTCCTTTTGACTAATCCGTTTCGCTGACTGGTGGACCCATCTTCCTGTTCCGGCCCCAAGTGCGAGGTGCAGCCGAGCCAGTCTTTCCTCTCTGCCTCTACTCGGTGGTCCCTATCCCCCACTAGTCATGCTCCCTCTCCCTCACACTCCTTCCTCCGCGCATGAACCGAGCGAAGCTCCTTATTCTCTGTGTCTCACATTTCATGGCTCAATCCAGTTCAACGCATCAGTGCCGCCCACAACATCATCTGCTGCCATGTTTGTCCTTGGCCTCTCCAGCGCGATGCCCTTCCCTTCTGTTCCACGATCGCGCTGACGTTGAAGAACAGCACTGGCTGTTCCTCGTCAAGTCAGGCACAGCTACAGCCACCGCAACTCTTCCTCCGAGTTCAAACCCTGTCGCACCGGCCTCCCTCGCTTATTTAAGCACTTGAGCCTCACTGATGACCCTATCACTCTTTTGAAGCTCCACAGGACATCTCCTACCTTGAATAAGCAACATCGTGTCTGCCATTACTGCTAGAAACTAAGAAAGGGGGAAATCGGTGAATGAGCTAGTCCGGTGAGAACTTTTCCAATCCTTTGCGTCTAATGCATACTAGTGCATCTGTAAACACTTACCCAGCCTTATTTTCAGTGATCATCATTCAGTTCACTGTCGCACTGAGCTGCTTCCTTCTCTAGGGCCGGTTCGCGGTGGCAAAGAAACCTGGTCGCTCTCCGGCCGAATTAGCCGGCAAAATGGGTTGCTCTAGCTCCGTTAATGCTCAATGAAGCGCACAATTGAGTTGGTTTGGCCCGCTGACTCTGATCCCCATCTGACCGAGCATTCAGCCGCATGTCGCAGGTGGTGGACCTCTGCAGCCCACCTCCTCCGTGGACGAGACCCGACTTCCCTCCAGTCTTCTCATGCCCCTCGAATCGCCGGTCGCAAGCCAGATCCGGCGACTGGTTGCCAGCAGGCACGGCCAAGCCCCTCCCCTGTTCTGAGTCTTTGACCGGTGGGCCAATATAGTCAGCCACACATTTAATAGCTATTCAATTCACCTAGTACGTTTCGTGATCAGAGAGACGTATTACGATTTTCTTAAGGAATTGTTCAACTGGCAATAATCTACAAGTTAATATCTTTTGCATTTTTAATTCAATTTCAGTAAAATAAAATTCTAAATTCATTCAAAAATTTTGTAGAGTCAGAATATGCAAAAATATTTTGTAAAAGACCACTGGGTGAATTTGAAATTTAAATTTAAAAAAAAGGCCTAAACATATGCTGTACATAAAAATTTTGCAAATGAATCCTTATACTTAGGGGGTGTTTGGGACAGCTCCAGCTCCACCAAAATCTGTGGAGTTGGTGGAGCAGGGTATTTCTATCTCCAGAAATTTGTGGAGCTGGAGCTGTGGATACATTAAGAGTGTTTAGGTAGATCATCTTGTTTACATTTTAGACTAAAAATATAAACTTAATTTACTTTATTTTAGCCTATAAATTTCAGCTCTGAACTGGAGCTGGGATCTGGAGCTCTCCCAAACAGAGCCTTATAGAAACCCAAATATGTAAAAATATTTGAATTTCACTTATTTTTGAATCATTTTCTATTAAATATTATTTTCAATGCCTTAAGTATTCAAAAATGAATAAATTGTACAAAAGAAATTTAAAATAAATAAAACTGATTTCTAGGTTCCAGTATGGCAGTGGGCTACCTTATTATGCTGAAATGATTTAAGGTATGAACTTGATTTAGATTTGTTTTATGAATAGTAAATGGTCCAAATGGACTAGATGCATGTGTGTGTGTATATATGTGTGTGCACATAAAACTCAGTAGCAGTATATACATACATATGTAAAGTATCTAATGACTGAACAAAGATATAAATATGTATCAAAATGAATAAGTTATCACTATTGAAAGGTTTAATGAAATATCACATATACTTAAATGCAAAATACATAAAGAGCATAAGTCTTATCTATATAAACAAATGTATACATATAGGTTATGAAAAGTAAGTCTTGATTCATGAGAAACTGCATTCTAAATATCCTATATACTCAATTGTTTGTTCTAGCAAAGAATCATTACAATAAAGTCATAATCAACATATAACTAAATAGTTGAAATTCTAGTACTTATATAATTTGAATATTTGTAACCTGCAGAAACGAACTTTAAATTAAAAAAAACCAAATCCTAGGACTCTGGAAAATAATACACTTATTGGTTATGTAAAAGTACTTTATGTTTGTGCAAATATGAATTAAAACTATGTTAAGCCTTAATGATCACTTGTATGGAAAACACTTCGGATAAAAGCCAAATATCACGGAACTAACTTTAAAACACTCTTAAAAATATCCCCTATTAATGTATGAAAAATGGATTAATTATCTTATAAGATGTAGTCGCAAACTTAAAACGAAATCTGACTCTTTATAACATTAACTTTGTGACCACTTAAGCCTTTTCGGTAGCCTGTAAAATATCTTGGCTAAATGAAAAAATTTGAAGGAATGGCCCAAAACACTCTTCATAATATGTAATACCATAATCTAGAAAAATATTCTATTTAAAACTTACTCTGTATATAAATCCGCTACTGCAAACACCCTTCATAAGTTAGTCGTGTAGGAAATTAAACTACGTAAGCCTTTGTGACAACTCGTAAAGCTTCTTATCTAAATGTAAATTTTGGAAAGTTCAGTGTAGAAACACTATTTAGTATATGGACTACCGTATTCTAGAAAAATATCTTATTTACAACTTGCTTTTTAACTAAATCTAGCTAATTCAAAACCCTTAAGTGTTAACATACGCTTCACCTTGCTAGCCGATTCCGTATAATGTAAACCTTATAATACCATATAAGTTATTTTGGCAATGAATATAATATCTCGCTCAAGTCCTAAAATTTATGAAATCAATTTAGGAATGTTCTCCAAAGTAAAGACTACCCTATTCTAAAGAAATAACTTTTTTTTGTCATACTTTGTATATAAATCCTGATAGCTAAATAACCTTAAGTATTATAATTTCTGAACTTTGTAATATGAATAAACAAACTTAATAATAATGATGAAATCTATAGTTAAGATACTTGTATCATGAGAAAATCCACCAATATACCCAGTATCCTATCTTATCAGATCTAGCATATTCGAAACCGCTTTTTAGTCAAAATCAATTATGGATTAAGTGATATTCATTCGTATCATACAATAAAGTGAATAATGATTTAACTCTATTAATCTAAATAATTTTTGCATCTTGAATTTGAAATTATAAATATAAAAGTTCATAATTTTAGCTTCTTGAATTCGTAAAACAAGAATGGATCATCTTCAAAGCTAATAGTAGTATGAATGTTAAATCATTTAAAATATGAGAACTTAAAATCATCTAATCTAAACCCTAAAATATTCTCATTTTCTTCAGTGAGTCTTTATTTAGTTCTCTGTCTATCTTCTTTTTGCCTATATTGAAGTTTGTTATTTGCTATATTTTCCATTGAATGACGTGTAGAACCTGACGTCTCTAATTCTATCATCTCTGTCGTCAGCTGCAACCTCGACTTTGTCAAAATCAATGATTAAGCAAGGCAAGCACCCTTGATCATATTGATCCTAGTATTTAATTTTTCTTATGTTTATCAAATGGTTTCATACATGTGTTTATTTTCTGTAAATTCACTATTTTGTGGTCTTTGGTAAATATACTTGTTGTCTCATGAAACTCCCTTGATAAGTATGGACATGTAAACCTTGATAACTATAGATTAAGAATAGATATTACTTAATTTCATCATGGGTATGAGTTTACATATTATTCATGCTTTAGAATCAACGAGGTAGATCATCAGATCAAAATTGTTTCCTAAGAGACTTGAAAATGACACCGTTGGTTACTCATATTTTGATTAAAAACCCCAAATAAAACTATACTGTAGGGTGAATGTGCAGAGGGATTTGCACGTAGTATAGGGTAAAGTATCGCCCGTGTCACATTAAGGACCGAGCAATGGGACGCTATTGATTCAAGAATTCTGTGCAACCACGAGAGCTGGTATGGGACGGCCTTAACCTATTAAGTTATTTAGGTATGGCTTTGCACATTGGAAGGCGAGAGATAGCACATGCATTCTTTTCAAGGTTTGCTTATAGGGATTTCTACATACCAATGCAACGTTGTACACCTTGCCATGAACAAAATGGTGTGTTGGGTGTTGTGAAATGGATCCACATTTTGGGTGAGTGTTTCTGTTTCTACGGCGAGGGCTTAACGTCCCGGGCTGGTTCAAAGTCATATCTAGGCAATGTAATGATTATGTATGATCTCTCTACGGCACACCAAAGGAAGTGTGCTAATAGCGCTGCACAAAGAGCTGATCATTTCTTATGGATAAGGTTGTACACCTCTACAGAGTGAAAATCAATTGATTAGCTACGCCCGCAGTCATGGGCACTTTATTGAAGTCATTCCAATGTTAGACTTTGGTATTTTCTAAAAATGGGTTTTGGTTTGAACTTGTTTTAGCAACTGTTACTTTATGTCGAAGGACCGACATTGTTGGACATCATGATTTGGATTATTTGTTGTTCATGAAGGATTGTGAGTATTACTTATGCTTTCCTTATTTCTTATCAATCATTCTTGCTTTTATTAAATTCCATTTGAGAAATTACAACTTGATTTACAAATTTAATTTTGCTTTATGCAAATTAACTGTAGTAGCCTTCTTTGACTTGGCCTGCATTTATGTATTTGCAAATACCACCTTAAGTCTTGCTGAGTACGAAAGTACTCATCCTTACTTAATCTATTGTTTTAGGTGGATAAA
This sequence comes from Guadua angustifolia, assembly GCA_036346375.1. Taxonomy (NCBI): domain Eukaryota; kingdom Viridiplantae; phylum Streptophyta; class Magnoliopsida; order Poales; family Poaceae; genus Guadua; species Guadua angustifolia. The sequence continues at coordinate 37,553,854 of CM070512.1, forward strand.
GTTAGCGAAGCTCCGAAGATTTCTTTTCATCACAGGATGCGGGAGTTTTATTAACGTGATCTTTCTAGGGATTATGTCGTGTCAGTTGCCTACAAGATGGATGGGCATATTACAAGACTTTACTTCTTTGCTGCTATATACTCTGAGTTGTAAAAAAAAATTCTTTGTATAGATAATATTCGCCTTAATAATATGCAATATGGTTGTGATTCCAATTGTTATAACTGTGCGTACTAGTTACTGATCATGGGATTAGTACTGTACACACATTGGATTTCTATTTTTGCATTTTATGTAAAAATGGGGGTCGTTACATGTCGCTTTTAATTCGAGAACCGACAATGATTATTATTAACACACCTCTTAAGTTATCTATCACAATCATTTTTTTCTAAAAACTTAAGAAGTGATTCAGATGAAACAATAGTGATGTATCATTTTATAGTAGTGTCAAAAATAAGGTTAAAAAACCTTCGATCACCCTCTGTGAGGTACTTGCCACAAAAGAAGATGAAAGTTCCATTGCATTGGACGGAGACCCAATTCATTTGAGGACGTGAGTGGCATGTCGGAATAAGCCACATGCTTATTTAGGGCCTATTTGGGGAGTGGTAATTTGAAAAAGTGCTTTTTTGGTTTCTTTGGTATAAGCGATTGTAGCTAGCGGTTATGGCTTTTCTTATTATCTTTGTTTGACAAACCTGTCAACATTCTTTTGTAGCTTTTGGGGACCGAGCGGGAAGGTAGCAACATAGCGAAGTACAGTGGCGTTCGAGTGGGGAGGTGACGTAGAGGCGACAAGGCGGGGTGGCAGAGGTCGGGAAGGCAGAGCGATCGAGGTGAGAGGTGGTCAAGCGAAACCACAGTTGAAAAGCTCCTCCTCAGTAGTTGCAACTTTTGGAGGTGCTTTTGCTGTGGCTTAGCTTCTCAGTTACTTTGTAGCTATACTGTTTGGGAGAGCTTTTGGTTCAAAACTGAAACACAGCTCTCCTAAACAGCCCTTATATTATCTCATAAGTGATTAGATTCTTGTGTTTTCAATACGTTTTTTTTCAGCGGTATTTGTAGACACTTTAAGAAACCCAAAGAAATAAAAATGCAATTTGTAAAACGTAAACAAGGGGACTATGTGTCATCTTCTGAGGGAGATATCCCCAAACTCCAACGGTCAAATCAACTCTCTCTGTCTCTCTAAGAGTCTGACGAATCACAGCGAAACAGAGAGAGACAGAGATGGGCAGGGGAATGGCGGCCAAGGGCATGACGAGGGCACGCAAGGGCTCGCCTCCTGGGCAGGCGGCAGTGGCCGGCGACGCAAACGATTGGCTCGAGGAAGCCGCCGCCGCCAGACGAGGAGGCGGATTCTTCTGCTGCTACCTCCTCCGGTCGCTCTGCCCGCGCCGCAAGGGCCACACCTACATCGGGTATGTCACGAACAGAGAAGCAGTAGCTAAGGACGTTGAAGAAGAAGAAGAAGAAGACGTCGATATGGTGATGGCGCAAAAGCGAGCAACCGATGGAGGTTCAGATTAAGGAGCGATTGGTTAAAAGGATCGAATGGTATGGGTGGCTAACGGTAATCATGTAGTAGTAAAATCGTTGTCGTTTTGGATTTACAATTCTTGAAGGTAAAGTGGAGTCAGTAACAGTCAGAGCTCTTGGGAGTATATAAGGTCTGGTATTGCGGAAGAAGAAACTCGTGAAATGAATAGAACAGAAACAAACTTCAATTCCCCCAAAGAACTCTATCTCTCTTTGAATTTCTCCCAGTAGATTGCGACGATCTCACGTTTCGGGCGGGATCCGAAGCCACGGGGCATCACAAGTTGGTATCAGAGCTTGGTTCCGATCAGTTGACTGAGTTGTAAAAGTTTCCAGACGCAGGTTGGAGGAATTCGGGATTGAGTGATCGATCCTGAGATTCTCCGCAAAAACCTCGGTTACTGAGTCTGGTTAACTCGGTTTGCGTGATCCGGCTGTTCGGGGCGATCAGGGGTCTCAGGTTTCGATCCACCACGGCGCCCCAAAGACCATCGGTGCAGACTCGTTTCGTCTTGGAAGCCATGGGAGAGGCGTCAGGACGAACGGAGGAGAAGTTAACGATGATCCAGGAGAGTTTGGACCGTCTTTGTGCCCGAGTAGAGACGCTGGATGTCGCGCAGCAACAACTCCTGAGCCGATCGGAACTCACGTCGATGGCGGTCGAGCGGGGTGCGAAGGATCAACAACTATTCGCCGCGCAGATGGAAGCGACCACTCAAGCAGTGGCCCGGCTGGAGGCTTGGAAGGTGGGAGAGGAGAATCGGCGACGAGTTGGGGCGACGCCTGTGGTGGAAAAGGGTAAGGCCTTATTTACTCCGGCCGCACCCGAGCGTTGGGCGAGAACAGAAGACGAATCCATGTCTCTGCAGGGAATGGCGCATGCAAGGTGTTCGACAGGAGGGTCCTATGAAGTTGCAGGGGGAAACTCACGGGGTTGGTTGCCCAAGATGAATTTTCCCATATTCAGTGGCGACAATCCCAGGATCTGGAAAGATAAATGCAATGAATATTTTCGGATTTTTAACATACCGGAGGCGCTTTGGGTTTCTGCGGCTGTCATGCATCTGGAAGGGAATGCAGCAAGATGGTGGCAGGTATACCGGGTCCGGAATGAGCCTGGAGACTGGGAACAATTCATTGAGGCTGTGGAATGCAAATTTGGGGCCCATGATCACAAGAGATTGATGGCTGAGTTGGTAGAAGTAAGACAAGTTGGTACGGTAGCAGAGTATAAGGCTCATTTTGACGAACTGATGTTCAATCTTTCATTGCACAATCCGTATTATGACGAGGAATTTTTTGTGTCTCATTTTGTGAGAGGATTGAAATCAGAACTGCGGGGTATGGTCCAAGCACAGGTGCCAGATACGGTTGATCGGGCTGCTCTTCTTGCTCAGGTGCAGCAGGATGTCCTGGACAAAGGAAAGGGGTGGAAATTCAGAATGGTTGCTGGCAGAGAAGGAGGGGTGCCAGTCAAAACCGAATCCAACCAAGGAGGAAATAAGTTGGGACAAGGAGAGTTATGGAAGGCGCGTCAGTTAAGGGACTACCGACGTTTGAATGGATTATGCTATCAGTGCGGTGAAAAGTATGATCAAAATCATGCACTGCATTGTAAAAAGAAGGTAGTCGCTCAGGTGCAGGCAATTACTGGAGAGGAGTCCAAGGACTTATTGTCGGACGAAGTACTTGATCTACTGGAAGAACAGGAAACGAAGGTTGAGGAGTTGTCCCAATTGTCACTCAATGCTTTGTCTGGTGTGGAGGAAGGGGAGACTATCAGATTCTTGGCACTTGTAAGGAATCAGGTGATGTTGTGTCTGCTAGATTCAGGCAGTACTCACAGTTTCATCAATGTGGGCTTTCTTCACCGAATTGGGTGCAGTACTCAACCGGCTAATCCGATGACAGTTAAAGTGGCTAATGGGGAGACCTTAACTTGTAACACTTGGGTTCCGAAGATGGAATGGTGGACCCAAGGTCAGACCTTCCAAACTGACTTCAGGGTGTTGGAGTTAGGGGCTTATGACGCTATTCTGGGCATGGACTGGTTGCAAAATCATAGTCCCATGACTTGCAATTGGCGGGAGAAAGAAGTGGAGTTCCGTTACAAGGGAAAGATGGTTCGCTTGAAAGGCATAAAAGATGAAGCACAACAGGAACTCCTGTCTATTTCTATGGAACAATTGGCTAAACTGGATAAGGGGAATGCCATTTGGGCGATGGCTGTGGTGGAACACACGAACGGCACTGCCCATGTTTCAGTACCACCCGAAGTGCAAAAGGTTATTCAGCAATTTCAAGATGTTTTTGCAGAACCGGCGGAATTACCTCCACAGAGAGAGTATGACCATATGATTCACCTCATGCCTGGAGCTGTGCCGGTGAACTCACGCCCATATAGGTACTCTCCTCTTCACAAGGATGAAATTGAGAAGCAGGTGGCTGATATGCTGTCGGCAGGTATTATCACTCCCAGTCTAAGCCCTTTTGCTTCTCCTGTGCTCTTAGTGCAAAAGAAGGACGGCAATTGGCGGTTTTGTGTTGACTACCGTCGTTTGAATGATCTTACTATCAAAAATAAGTTTCCGATGCCCGTCATTGATGAACTGTTAGATGAGCTCGCTGGTACTGCTTATTTCTCAAAATTGGACTTACGAGCGGGATATCATCAAATCCGCATGAGGGAAGAAGATGAGTACAAGACTGCTTTTAAAACGCATCACGGACATTATCAGTTCCGAGTAATGCCGTTTGGATTAACCAACGCCCCGGCAACTTTTCAATGTGTGATGAATGCTATTTTGGCTCCTTTTTTGCGGAAGTTTGTCTTGGTATTCATTGACGATATACTCATTTATAGCACTGATTTGAGTACTCATCTGGATCATTTAGCCATCATTCTTCAAACTATGCGGGATCATCGGTTCTTTATTAAGCTGTCCAAATGTGCGTTTGCCCAGAAACAGATTGAGTACCTGGGGCACATTATCTCTGATCAAGGCGTGGCAACAGACCCACAAAAGACGAAGGCAATGTTGGATTGGCCGACGCCCACGACTGTGACTGAGCTTTGGGGCTTCCTGGGCTTAACCGGCTATTACCGTAAGTTTGTCCGCAATTACGGTATTATAGCCAAACCTTTAACCAATCTGCTCAAGAGGAAGGCGTTTCACTGGGATACATCGGCTGATGAGGCTTTTCATCAGTTGAAAAGAGCCATGTCCTCAGTTCCTGTCCTTAAGTTGCCGGATTTTGAGAAACAGTTTGAATTGGAGACGGATGCTTGTGATAAGGGCGTGGGTGCTGTTCTCATGCAAATGGGCCATCCTATTGCTTATTTTAGCAAGGCTCTGAGTATTCAGCACCAAGGGCTGTCCATTTATGAGAAGGAATTTCTTGCTCTTATGTTGGCTGTTGAACGTTGGAGGCCGTATTTGCAACGCCAGGAATTTGTTATCAGAACCGATCATAAGAGTCTCTGTTACCTGGAGGAACAGCAGCTACAGTCGGAGATGCAGCGTAAGGCGATGACCCGTCTCATGGGATTACACTTTCGTATTGTGTACAAGAAGGGTAAAGAAAATCTTGTCGCCGATGCTTTATCTCGCGCTGGACAGTTCATGGCATTGCAGGCGGTGACAGAGATCAAACCAGTGTGGTTACAAGAAGTACTCAATTCATATGCTACGGATGACCTGGCCCAACAAAAGTTAGCTCAGTTGGCTATTGCTAGTCCAGATGAGGCAGGTTTTTCTCTGCAACAGGGTGTAATCCGACAACATGGGCAAATTTGGATTGGTGACAATGCCGCTTTACAAACCAAACTCATCTCTGTTTTTCATGCTAGTTTCTTTGGAGGCCATTCAGGAGTGCAGGCTACGTATCAACGCCTCAGGAAAGTGTTTGGCTGGGTGGGCATGAAACAGAGAGTGGAAGAATTTGTGAAGCAATGTCAGATATGTCAACAGGCTAAGGAAGAGAAGTCACGACCTGCTGGTTTACTCCAACCACTTCCCATTCCTGATCATGCATGGCAGGACATTACAATGGACTTTGTTGAAGGTTTGCCGTTGTCAGGTGGATGTGATGTCATATTGGTGGTTGTCGATCGGTTTTCGAAATACGCTCATTTTCTCGCCTTGCGTCACCCATACACCGCTCAGAAAGTGGCACAAGTGTTTTTAGACCAAGTTGTCAAGTTACATGGGATTCCCAACACAATTACTTCTGATAGAGATAAGGTCTTCATTAGCCAGTTCTGGAAGTCATTGTTCACTGCTCTCGGCACCAAATTGCAAATGAGTACGGCATACCATCCTCAAACGGACGGTCAAAGCGAAAGAGTCAACCAATGCTTGGAGATGTACCTCCGTTGCGCAGTCAATGATTCTCCTAAGCAGTGGAAGTCCTGGTTACCATTAGCAGAATTTTGGTACAATACTACCTATCATTCGGCCCTGGGAGTGTCACCTTTTAAGGTGTTGTATGGCACTGAGCCCAATTACGGGATATTGCCATCTGGGAACGATATTGACTCGGAGGATGTGCTGGGAGTATTGCAGGAGCGTGATCGATATTTGGACCTTGTGAAACAACATTTGGCACGTGCACAGAATCGTATGAAGCTGAAGGCTGATCGCAACAGAAAAGAGCGCCAATTTGCAATCGGGGAGAAGGTATTGCTCAAATTACAACCTTATGCGCAAAAATCGGTGGTAAACAGAGCTTACCCTAAGTTGTCGTATAAGTTTTTCGGGCCTTATGAGGTGACTGCTAAAATTGGATCAGTGGCATATCGGTTGAATTTGCCAGTGGGCAGTCAAATCCACCCTGTGTTTCATGTTTCCCAGCTCAAACCATTCCATCCAGACTATTCCCCAGTCTTTCTGGATTTACCCAAGGTGGCTGATCTGGATACTCTGCCGACTGAACCAGAGCAGATCCTGGACAGGCGGCTCGTCAAGCAGGGGAATGCAGCAGTTGTTCAAGGGCTGATCAAATGGACGGGCGTTCCAATTGAAGCTGCGACCTGGGAGAACTTGGATGTCTTGCGCACTCGTTTTCCAGTCGCACTTGCTTGGGGACAAGCAAGTTCTGCAGGGGGAGCAAATGTCACGAACCGAGAAGCAGTAGCTAAGGACGTTGAAGAAGAAGAAGAAGAAGACGTCTGATATGGTGATGGCGCAAAGGCAGGCAACTTCAGTGGAGGGTTCAGATTAAGGAGCAGTTGGTTAAAAGGATCGAATGGTATGGGTGGCTAACGGTAATTACTGTAGTAGTAAAATCGTTGTCGTTTTGGATTTACAATTACTGAAGGTAAAGTGGAGTCTGTAACCAGGCTGTAGCCTGCGGGAGTATATAAGGTCCTGTATTGCGGAAGAAGAAACTCGTGAAATGAATAGAACAGAAACAAACTTCAATTCCCCCAAAGAACTCTATCTCTCTTTGAATTTCTCCCAGTAGATTGCGACGATCTCACGTTTCGGGCGGGATCCGAAGCCACGGGGCGTCACAGGGTACTTGTCTCACCTCACATAAAAAGAATCCTTTGATCTTTTTGCGCCTGCGCACCCGATTGATGGGTCCATCGATCGATTGGTACGGGCAGGTTCACGGTGAACCCTCGCCGGCGGATCCGGCAGCACAACGGCGAGATCCGGTGCGGCGCGTGGCGGACCAAGCGCGGGCGCCCCTGGGAGATGGTTATCTGCATCCACGGCTTCCCCACCAACGTCTCCGCTCTCCAGGTGGGTTCTCGTTCACCCAATCGAATCGTCTGTTATTGCAGTCATCTCCTTGCATCAATTCTTGCTTGAGCCTTGAAAGATTCGCGGCTTGGATGGATCATGGATGGGAATAGTTATTGCCCTCTGTTTCTTGCTTAACGAAGGCCTGTTTCTTGGTCGGCATGCAGTTCGAGTGGGCGTGGCAGCACCCGATGAAGTCGCTGGCCGTGCGCAAGGCCGCTTCCAGCTTCAAGTCGCTCGGCGGCGTCGGCAACAAGGTCAGGCTCGCCTACACGATGCTCAACCTCCCCACATGGGAAGAGTAAGACGCATCTCCATTCTTGTAATGTTTCTAAACTTCTCGCTACTCTAGTCATGCAATCTTGGGACCAACGTTTGGTAGTATGCTGATGTGAATGGTTGTGTTGCCAGCCTGAATCTTACGGTGAACTTCTTCTCCACGAAGAACACCGAGTTCACCGCTGACTGCCCGGCCTTGCCGAGCCACATGAAGACGGTCGTCTGCCTGATGGAGGATCTCCAGTGCTACGCCGGGGGCCTCTCGTCCGAGGAGGACTGCAGCAACGAGCCTAGAGAGAATCAGGAGCCCGATGCACCTGCCAGGAATGAACCTTCTGATCACGGTTTGCAGCCAGTGGAAGCTGAAATCAGAATTGCAGGCTGTGAATCCAACATCGATGAGTTTGGTCCAATGGAGTGGAGTGGAATCTTTAGGGCAAGAGAAATGGGCCGATCAAGAATTAATGAATCATCTGAAGTGCAACAAGCGGAAGAAGTCAGGACTGCAGGCTGTGATATTGAATGTTCCATTGATGAGTTTGCCTACATGGAATGGGGTGGAATTCATGAGACAAGGAAATTGGACGAATCAAGAACATCGCCTCGATGTTTTTCAAGCTCCTGGAACGATGATGATGGAGGAAGAATCGTCGACAGTGTGGTAGGGCAAGCGTCTCCAATGTCCAAGGTTGGTGCTAGTTCATCAGAAGATGATTGTAACCACCCTCTCTTCCACGAAACGGAGGTGGTAGACTTGGTTACCCCAATAGGCCGGTTAGGGAGAACAGGCAGCAAAGTGACTACATTTTGCCCCAAGGTTATTGATCTGACGAGCTCCCCTATAATTATTGAGTTGTAAACTTGTAACGTCTTGTTGAATCGATCCACAGTGTGTACTAAAATCATGTAATAACAAAACCAGAAACACTTTCATGGTCAGATCATGAAATAAAAAGGTTGGAGAGACGTGTGTGTGTACCATAGCCAAATTTGCACAAAAGAATGTGAGCTGTGAAACAGGATGTTCTGACAGCATTGCGAAGTATTTTTTTTATCGGCAATGGAGTACAAACGATCTATCACATATTTTTAATTGAGATGAGACTGGATTTTCATAACAATAGCTCACTGGTCGAGCGTCAGCCTTGTAAACGGGAGGATGGAGCCGGCCGGAGTGAATTTTAATTTCTTTCACCGCATATGAACTTGCTAAATTTATTTGGCTAAAGTGCCCATACTACAAAGAAAGATCTAGCGGAACGTCTGGTTTAGTATGTTTGTACAGGAGATGGATCCAATACAGTCCTAGATACAGAACTGTTAGATCAAAAAGTGATGTCCAAATCTACTCCCGGCCGTTTAAAAACACTGCCAATTTTCTGCAGTTGCAGCACTGTAGCAACATACTGTTAGACGATCCGGATCAACGTTTGCTCGATCGGATGGCCCTAAGCACCCTATCCATTTGTACGTTGGTAAAGAATCTGCACATCCTAGGAACACCTTTACACGAACATTATAACAATGTATTTGGTACAGCTTGCTGTGTTGTATGACCGGTGCAGTTGCAGCACTCGTATCACAATGCTAAGAGCTTAAACAATGACGGTTTAACCCGGCGACAATATGACCGTTCATAAGATTGCATAGCTGTTCTTATTTAACGAGATGACTGATAAATAATATTCACACGAGATGACAGTGATAAATAATATTCACACCTGGGTAAATGAGCACGGTAACATGAGTGTCTGGATGAGAGGAAATGTCTTTGATTCTACCAGCATTTATTATTTTTATTTTCAAAACTAATAGGCATTCCCAAATGAAAGGCATGTACATCTATCTCCAACTGCGACTACTTCATAAATATGAGTACAAGAAAAATCTATAAACACCCTCATAAATCACACACTTTTTCAATTCATCCCTAATATCTAATTATACTTTACTTTGCCCCATATCTTTATGTTTACTAATTAGAGGCTCCTTTAGGAGCCCTCACGTTAATCCTAGTAGTCAAAAGCTAGAAATTCTCACATCATGCATTCAATTTTTTTTTAAAATTATCAAATTAATTGAAATGACCATCTATTGGTGTAAGCAGGCAGGCAAGCACAGCAACGAAACACAAGTCGGGCCACGCATCGAGCGAGGAGGAGGACGTAGGCGACATGGCCCAGTGCACTAGGTGTGTTTAGTCAATGATCACAAATATAAGAGGATTAGTAAGATATGGTGCACTTAAAGTTACTGTCGGCATCATACATGTGGACATGCATATATATATATTGGCATCATACATGTGGACATGCATATATATTGATTAAACATAGACTGAGCGGTGGAAGGACCTAATAGCCAAAAAAAATTTAAAAATGGTATGATGATTTCATGGAAAACATGGACATAAAAGGGCTGCATTTCTATTTTTTTCCTATATCTAAATCATTTGCTGTAAATCTTAATATCTGTTGTACCAGAAATTTTCCTCTGGATGAATATGCAAAACACAGGTTCTACACAAAATACATTTTCAGTCCATCAAAACTGATCTAGCGAACACTTTGTAAGCCTGATGCGCTGGTGTAGCTCTTGAATAGCGATTTACAGAAACTTTCTTTGGGTATAACAGTTTCTCTATTTTATTTTATTTTATTTTATTTTTACAGGGGTTCAAGAGTGTAATATGGTAATAATATGCTTTGCAGTTCCTAGATATCTGCAAAGCTTCCAAAGAAAGCATGTCTTCAGCTATTAGCTGTATACCACTGCTAGAATCTAGTCATGCTTCCAAGTTAGCGTGAACAAAGCGTGTATTCTCGGACGAAGCAAAAGCTCAGTAAGGTAGAAAAGGGCCACATCTTTGGGGTCTCTTACCTGTATTAGAAACTGTATTAGAAAGGCAATGCGAACTATTAATGTTGCGACAACATCAAACACCAGGGCAAAAACATCATTGGCTACCACAGAAGAACCAATGTTAACATCCACTTGCATATAAGAACCAGCAGATGAACAAGATACATTCCCTTATTCAGAAACGAAAAAAAAGAAGGATGAGCTTTCATCCGTAGTTAATGTTCTGAACCACAAGGTACTGGCCATGCTATATACTGTTGTAAAGAAGATTTGTAAGATATCAACTAGATTAGATGCCTTACTTCCAAGTACTCTGGACTACGTACGTAGCTGCAATCAACAACCTCTCCCAACAAACAAGGGATGCTTCCAACACTCCGCCGCACTATCCAAGAGCCCTGAAGAATTTTTTGCTAAAACTAAACTGAAGTTGAGTACAACACATCTGTCGCGCACTACATTACCACTGCGCAAGAATAGACCCATGTAATTATAGAATGGTTCTTATAATAAAATGTCTAAGTGTAATAATTGCTAGACTAACACTACAGGAATCCGCATTATTTTCGTCGGCCAAAAGCCGACGAAAATATATTCGTCGGTATTTTCGCCGGCTTTTGGCCGACGGAAAAAACGACAAAATGATGATTTTCGTCGCAACCGCGAAAATAAATTATTTTCGACGGCTTACGTGGTCGTCGAAATTATCGGTCGATGCACCGAACCGCGCTCGGTCTTGACGTAGCATATGTATTTTTAAATCGGCCAAGCCGACGAAATTAAAGTATTTTAAATCGATTTTTAGGGTATTTTAAATCGGTCTAACCGCCAATAAATGCAAAAAGTCGTCGTCAAAAAATTTATTTTAAATCGGCCTGGTAAAAAGCCGACGAAAATAGTATTTTAATATCAAAAAATTAAATTAACATATAAAATCCCAGAAAATTCACAAAAATCCTAAAAATAACAGATCATTTTGCATTAAGCATCCAATCCTAATACTATTTCATCACATATTAGGGTCTATAGTTATTCATGATATTCGTAGAGAAATAAGCAGCTATCATCACAGAATATGATGATACAATTACAACATATCAGCTTTCGGCAGCCATGTAGCCTGGTCAGATAGACTCTTCCTAGATCATGAAACTCACATCAAAGGACTGCTACATAAAAGCAAGCTTTAAAATGTTAGAAAAGTAAGAAGGGATCGACCAGTTCTCATGTATTCCGGAGGAGTAAATGCCAAATTGGTACTATAACTTTTTCCATCCCGACTATTCTTCATGAGGCCAAAACATGAAAGTTTAGGGTTACAATCCTGCAGCATGTGAATAACATAAAGATGTTGCAAACACACACAGGTGACCACATTGCAGAAACAATTTATATGATACTCACATCATCAAACAGAACTCTGTAGGCATTGAGGTCATGGTAGAGAGCACACCCCTTACTCAGTGCAATATTCTAAAGCCTCAGCAAGATACAGAACAACCCTTAATCTCATGGGCCATTTCATTGCTTGTGATTCCCCTGCGAAATCCATACAATAATGGGAAAACGTTAGATCATTAATCTTGTAAGGAATTAAAAATAATGTATGGCAGGTGATACACTTTCAATTGTAGAAAAATTGGTGAGGCAGACTCGGCTAATGTCTTGGCCCACTTAGAGGTTCAAAGAGAAAGTTCAATATAATACAAGTCCATGAATCTTTAAATAAATATTTGTGTTGCCTGATCTAATGCAGCTAGAAGAAATCTTCCCCATTATGTACCAAGTACTAACAGCCGTTGAGAACAATATTTTGAAAAAGAACAATAGAACAGTCTGCATAATTTACTCTCATTCGACGCCATAGATATCCCAAAAGTCATTTACATATGATGCATAAAATGTAGCCATTAACAGAAACTAATTCGTGGTTTTATAGAAGATAGATTGAACATAAAATTAAAAAGTAAGGATGCCGATTGTCAAAACAGAAAGGAGAAAGGTAACAAGATGAAGCATTTTAAACAAAGAACTAAAGAATATATACCATTTCACAGCTAAACCAGAAACATCTCCTGATGCATCTTCCAGTTGTTGAAGAACAATATTTGTCAACTTTGGCTCGAGGTCTTGATCGGCCTTGAAACCCTCTTTGCTCAATTCACTAAGCAGATCTGATGTTGCCATATATCTGTAGTCTTTATCTTTCCCTGTCATCTGAAAGCACATTTAACAAGAAATGTTAAATGGTAGCATACATAAAGAGTATCTACAAATAATGGCATGTATTACAAAGCACATTCAACTCTAGATCCATGCTTGATGGACAAGAAGCATACTGCTTCATTGCATTGTCTATGATTTTGTTTCACTATATGGTTTCCTTTTAACCCAGGAGTATCTACAAATAACGGCATGTATTACAATAAACAATTAAGCTTCAACTAATTGAAATCCCAAAACGAAATTAAAAGGCGTACTTTTATACATAAACAATTGAATACTTGGCATGCTTCCAAAAAAAGAGGAAGATATCACCACTTGTCTATTTGTACTTTTGTAGACAGGCAAAGGACCAAAATTAACATGAAAATTTCAACCGGCAAGTATTGAAAATAGCAGCAGAGCTATACGGTGAGCAAATCACTCGACGGGAAGACGGGGATGGCGACAGTATACCTTTAGAACAAATGTACTGCAGAATAGTATATAGCAAAGGACCTTTATTATCTCAACAAGCTGGTCCACTGCACTTTCACCATGAAATAGAAGCATGAAAAAAACATACCAAAAGATTCTGAGGCTTCAAGTCAAAATTCTATGATTTGCCTAAAAAGCAGTATGTGATCAACAATGTTATTTAAGTCACTGAGAAATAATTAGCAGCAAAAAAAGGAAACTAACATGACAAATTGTGAATGGAAGGATATATGTTCCCAGACTAAGAGATTTATATAGTTCGACGGCATCTACCGTTCACGGCATCTTCCTCCTTTATTTTGCAAAATCCTCTAGATCAACAAGAATTCACTGTGCAACAGACGATCCGGTTACCACTCTTTTGTGATTTTTGTTTACTACTCTCAAGTCACTCACATACACTGGAACACCATAAATAAGAAGGTGATACATGAAAAGAGCAGAAGCGCTGTCTACAACCACAACAGACTCAAGAGCAGAAGAAATGGCTAAGCAATGATGTTTCATAACCCCTCATACAGATACAGCAAGGAAAATACTCACACTAAATTAGGAAACATATGATCACATTGGTTTTCTCAATTAGCAATTATATAGTCAACCAATTGTAGTTTTTATTCTAAAGTTCCATTTTGTTTCACTCTTGTATCCTATTCTAGAACCCCCTAAAACTGATCTTCCAGAGAATTAGGTATTTCTCTGCTATTCAAATATTTCATACAAGGATAATACAAGCAGAAGAAGCCAATAGTACAGAAATTAGCATCATTAAGTGGAGATATCGTGCAAATAATGCACCGAATTGGGTTCCTACTCATATATTCTGTCTCACCCTAGAGCATTACACAGGGTTATCATCATAATAATTTCTACTATAGAAAAGGAGGAAATATGACCGCATATTTTACATATTCAATCACATACTGCACAAAATAGTTGGTACGTACAAACAACAAGGTCAAGCTAAAAGAACTCATTCAAGCTTTACCATGCGATGAGCTTTACCATGTGATGCATTAAAGTATCACTCAAATCTGCACCTGCAAAAGACCAAAACAACACTGGTGAAATAATTATCATAAATAACCGCATGAAAAGATTAGATGAGTATTTCGTGAGTCGTGACCTTACTCAAATGCAGTCAAAATTACTGAAAAGTCAAAACAAAATCAGATGCAGAATCCTACTTCTTTAGTACCCTATTGATCCAACTTGAAACAAAATAAATGCAATGAAGTTCATAGCTAGTTTCCTGTTCTGAGTTTATACTCAGGAGGATTAGTGGGGGTTCTTGTAAAAAATAGTGAGCAGGTGGTATCTATGATATCTCTAATCTAGTGGTCTTCTTGGCAAGGCACATCTGAGGACCTCTGACCACTAAGCAAATGTAATTATATGATTCAAGCACGCTACACACATCAAGTATGACGACATCTGGGAGGGAGCTTAATATGTCCACATGATGAAAAGGTGTCGTTTCAATTACCAGTGAAATTTTCTCTATAAACAACAGCTTTTTCAAGATAGGCACCGTTGAATGTGGAACCACTAAAATCTCACTCCCACATATTGGCAGCTGTAAAGTTCGCCCGCCTACATCAGTAACTGAAGTTTTCGATAAAAGAGAAATGATGGATAGCGAAATCTACTATTTGTTTTAGTTATCCACATATTTAAAAAATGTAGTAATAAGCGTCACAATAACGGCTTAATTATTCCCCTAAAAACTGCTTACTTGCTGTCGATTTACGATTAAAATTCTGTTGACCACTTGTACAGTCTTCTCTCCATATATGAGCAAACTTTACACAGCAAGTGCTTTCCATCTAGTATATGGGTTAAACGAAAAACCAATTTTTCAAAAATGCATAATTCTAGGCTGTAGATAATGCCACTTTCCACCCACAATTGCTGCATGACGACATCAGCTTGAGCTAGATTGTTCCAGAATACTGAATAATTTTGGTGACAGTATAATCTATATAGAAAAGGACATCATTATATTAAAAGTGCACCAATCTCTACAATTAAAAACAAAACCAGTGTGTTTCTTGGTGATTTTACTGGTTGTTCGTTACAACTCAGCAAAAGCACCATGGATCAATCACACAAACTGTTACCAGCTGAATGTCATCACATTGTAACTTGCTATGTTTCCGTTACTAGTAATCGAAATAGGGTATCCCCGTTTGGGGAAAAAACTTCAGGCCCAAACAGACACAAACCAAGTGAAATTTCTGTTCACTGATGAACTTGGATTTGCTTTAACTATTACCTAAAATCTGTCTATCACAGCAAAAGCCGCATAGAGGAATCGAAGAATTTGGTTTGCTAAAACTTGAACGAGAGAAATTGAGAACCCACCTGAAGTTTTCATTAACGTGCATAGCCTTCCTGCAAAACCACACAGGAAAGGGTCCCATCAGCAACCCAATGCAGGAACAAGAGCAGAAAGAAGAAACCGAAAGTGGCAGGGGGCACGCGTATTTGAGGTCGGCCGAGCCGAACTGCGTGGCGGAACCGATGCCGAACAAGCCCGTTGATCCACCTCGAGCTTGTTGAGATCCGTGAGACCGCATCGCGGAGACTACGGCCGCTACGAGGGCGGCTGAGACCGCGACGCGCCACCTCGGCGGCGCGGCGAGGCGTTCGACGATTGCCGCCGGAGACGGTCGCTGGCAAGAGACGCGCGGAGGCGACGAGGCGGGCAGCGCGAGAGAATGCCAAGAGATTGGGTCGGGCGGTGGCGGAGAGGGGAGGTGGAGGCGATCGTGGTGGAGTTTGGCGTGGAGCGGGAGTTTCGAGGCGTGAGGCGGAGTTTCGCGAGGCGTGGCGCTAGGGTTTCGTGATTTGATCGAGGCGGCGCGGCGCGGCGGCTTGCGGCGCTGGAATGGGCGGCGGCGGGATGGCCGAGGCGGAGGCTAGCGTCGCTAGGGTTACGCGCGATTGGCGGTGGGCTGGGAGATATTTTTGGCCACGTGCAGTGAGGAATTTTTGGTGGCCACGGGTTTTAGGTCTCAATGATTTTCGACGGCTACCTATGCCGACGAAATTAAGTCTTATTTTCGACGGCCTCACTCAAACCGATGAAATTAACTGTCTATTTTCAACGGCAACATATGGCCGACGAATTTATACCGGCATTTTCGACGGCTTAATTTGGCCGACAAATTTATAAACATATTTTGGACGGCTTCCAGAAGGCCGACGAAATTAGAAGGTGGCCGACGAAACAACCACGTTTTCCTGTAGTGTAAAAGATTAAGAATCATAGGGTTTAAAATCTCTCTCTCCTCTCCCTTCCAAATATTTAGTTGTATACTAATTAGTGTTGTACTCTTATCTTTGTGGATGCACGCATTAAGGACTATTATGTACTTGTTGAATAGGGTTCCTAGTAAGTCAGTTCCTAAAACTCCTTATGAACTGTGGATGGGAAGGAAATCTAGTTTGAGGCACCTGCATGTTTGGGGTTGCCCAGCAGAAGTAAGAATATTCAATCTACATGAAAAGAATCTCGATGAAAAGACCATTAGTGGTTACTTCATCGGCTATCCTAAAAAATCAAAAGGGTACAGATTTTACTGTCCTAACCATAGTACAAGAATAGTTGAGTCTAAAAATGCTCGGTTCATTGAGAATGGTGAAATCAGTGGGAGTGGTGATCCACGAAATGTGGATATCAAAGAAATCCAGTCCAACCCAACTCCCAGCATTGTTGTATCACCGTTTCACAACACTACAGAAAATAGAACTATTGAACCAGCTACTAATGTGCAAGTCACAACTGAAAAGAAAATTCCACATAAAAGGAAATTGCGAAGGTCTGCACGGAATAAAAGACCAGCCATTTCAGATGATTATGTGGTTTATTCACTTGAACATGAATTTGATTTAAGTATCGAAAATGACCCAATCTCATTTAAGCAAGCCATGGAAAGTGATAACTCTAAAAAGTGGTTTGATGCCATGAAAAAAGAGTTGAAATCAATAAATGACAATAAAGTTTGGGAACTAGTTGAGTTGCCGCAAAGTTTAAAATAAGTCGGGTGTAAATGGGTCTTTAAGACCAAACGTGACTCAAAAGGCAACATTGAAAGATATAAGGCTAGACTTGTCGCCAAATGTTACACTCAAAAAGAAGGTATTGACTACAAGGAGATCTTCTCTCCAGTTTCAAAGAAGGACTCTTTGAGAATTATTTTAGCTCTAGTGGCACAATATGATTTAGAACTTCACCAGATGGATGTGAAGACTACTTTTCTGAATGATGATTTGGATAAAGAAGTGTATATGAACCAACCTGAAGGATTCTTGGTTCCAGGAAAAGAAAATTTGGTGTGTAAATTAAAGAAGTCAATATATGGGCTGAAACAAGCTTTCAACAATGGTATATAAAGTTCAATGATACCATTTTGAAGTATGGTTTTTTAGAGAATATCGTTGATCGGTGTATCTACATGAAGGTCAGTGGAAGCAAGTTTGTTATTTTAGTCTTATCTGTTGACAACATTCTACTTGTTACTAATGATAAATCTTTGTTGCATGATGTAAAGAAATTTCTCTCCAATAATTTTGAAATGAAGGATATGGGTGAGGCATCCTATGTGATTAGAATAGAAATATTCTGTGACAGAAATCATAGATTGTTAGGACTGTCTTAGAAAGGTTATATTAACAAAATATTAGAGAGATTTAGAATGGAAAATTACTCCACTGGAATTGTTCCAATTCAGAAAGGGAACAAATTTAGTGAAATGCACTATCCAAAAAATGATTTGGAATGGAAGGAAATGGAATCTATTTCATACACACCAGTTGTTGGGAGCTTAATGTATGCTTCGACATGCACTCGACCAGATATCAGCTTTACTATTGGAATGCTTGGTCGGTATCAAAGTAATCCTGGAATGGATAATTGGAAAGCTGCGAAGAAGGTTCTTCGGTATTTGCAAGGCACCAAGGATCATATGCTCACATACAGGAGATCAATATATCTTGAACTGATTGGCTACTCAGATTCAGATTATGCCGGATGTGTGGACTCAAGGAAGTCTACATTTGGCTATTTGTTCCTTTTGGCTGGAGGAGCAATTTCATGGAAGAGTGGAAAGCAATCTGTCATTGCTACTTCCACTAAGGAGGCTGAATTTGTGGCATGTTTTGAGGCCACTATTCAATCCTTGTGGCTGCGGAATTTTTTGTCTAGCCTACATATTGTTGATAATATTGAAAAGCCCTTGAGAATTTATTGTGACAATTTGAAAGGACAGGGGATGTCGCCTAGAGGGGGGTGAATAGGCGAATTAAACTTTTAAAACTTAATTGCAGCGGAAATAAAACAATCCAAGGTTTTCAGTCCGAAGTGTCCGGGGATTTTATCCGGATACTCCGGTATAAATGTCCGGACTATCCGGGTTTTAGGTTCGGACACTCCGAATTGGAGACTTTGAATGGCCGAGGGGTTTAGCCCGGACTCTCCGGACTTTTACTCCGGATACTCCGGTATGTCCGGACTATCCGGGGTAATTGTGCGGATGCTCCGGGTTGGGGGCCTCGGGATGAAATTTAAAATTTCTCCAACTTTTAAACAATCTACTTGAACACAAAGATGATAAACACTAGCAGGAACCTAGATCAAGTAGATGCCTAGCGAGAAACTCAATAATCAAATAGATCGGGCAATTTCAAGATTCAAAATCAAGTAATAAAGCAAGGGCAAGAGGCAAACTTGGAGACAACGATTTTTCACCCGAAGTTCGGATCCTTGAGGGGATCCTACGTCTCCGTTGAGGCGGCTCGGTCACACTTGAGCCAGGGTCTCTTTCAACCCTTTTCCTCCCGGTGTTGCACTTGCACTCACCGGCGGCCCGGTCATACAAGACACGGGGGGTCTCTTTCAACCCGCTAGCCGCCCGGTGTTGCACCTTGCACTCGCCGGCTTCACTTCTTGATTCCTTCCCTTGCGGAGGCGGAATCCAACCTTCACAAACTTCCTACGGCCAACCACACGAAGAACCGGTGGCTCGTAGGCGACCTCCTAGCCGTCTAGGAGTCCTCAACCTCTAAGAGTAACAAATGCTCACGAAGAACAAGCTTAGAGATGCAATCAAGTGCTCAACAATTCAAATCACACTCAACCCGAGCACTACCCTCTCTCACACCCAACCCTTCACTCAAAAGGGGATCACTAAGATCTAGGGTTAGAGGGGCTTTTGGGAGCTTAAGATCACCAAGAATACACCCCAAAGCACCAAGGAACCAGCCCAACAACTCAGTTCCAACGGCTACCCAAGAGGGGGCTTTAAATAGAGGTCCCCAAAAAACTAGCCGTTTGAACTGCGCAAAGTCCGGATACTCCGGACAATTTTTACCCCGGAATGTCCGGACTAAATGTCCGGATACTCCGGAATCATCCGGATACTCTGGACTGACCTAACCGAGAGACCCATCCCGGATACTCCGGACTGGACTCAGCAGCCCGACGAAAACGAGCATAACTTTTGATTCCAGACTCCGATTTAAGTGATTTTGGACTCTATTGAAAGCTAAGAACAAGGGCTACACAACCAACAAGGTCTCACTACCCAAATCTCAAAGGATAAATCCATATTTCACCAAGAATCCAAGAGAGACCTACAATTCTCACTTTCCGGCACCACCAACACCACTCTCTCTCTAAATTTCACAAGGATGAATCATTTGAGCACTTGACACATCTATAAGTCATTCAACGTTGCATCCCTCTTAATAGTACAGCAATCCTTAGACTCAAATTAAATCAAAGATAATACAAGTCTAGAAATAATCACTTGTCAGTCTTCTTTCTTAATGCGGTGCATGAAGACCTTTGTCATATAATTGATGACATCTTCGCCTTGTCCAACTTGACTCGATTCACCTCATGAGACTCTCGTCCTATCAACCTTGACTTGATCATCCTCTCCGACGATCTCCACGCCAAGTCGATCTTGACTTAGTCCTCAACTCTTGGTGACACCGCCGTCTTGTTGACCTCGGCTTAACGATCATCCTCCACGATACCTTGGTCATCATACACATACGGGACCTAATTCTTTCCAAACCACTCATGAAAGATATTAGTCCCAAAAGCTCAATAGATATAAATAAATTGATATTTGTGAGCAGTTGATTACCACAAGTGTTTCATATAAAGAAGCACAATAAAAATGGAAACACTTGACATAAGAAATATTCTCTACTAAGTGCATCATGATGAATATGTAATTGACCTATATGCACTAGAGAGATAATTGCCGATATGATGAATCAATTAAATCATGGCAAGGATCACAGTCTTTACTTAAATGAAGCACATGATGGAATATACATGAATTGTACATGTGCAAACAATATTTGGAATAAGAGTAAATATGTGATCTAACTCTAGATTAAACTTCACTAAGAGAGGTGCATGAAAAGATACACAACTAAAACATTCATGCACCAAGTCAATCTATTGCAATATGAAGTTTAACTCTAGTTAATACATACATACTAAAAACAAAGCACATAATGAACTCAAATGAATATATATGCACAAATAAATATGACATGAACCAATGTGCATATATATAATCAACATGCTACTTGGAGTTCACTATGCATTTGCACAAATGGAATGCAATAACAAATATAGAAGAGATACCAAAATTGCATACCTTATCTTAGCTTAACCATCCCACTTGATTTTCCTCTAAATAGATGAGACTGATACTCAACTAGGCAATAACATGTTAGTCTCATAGCAATATAATCATATTTAGAGGTTTGTCATTTGTTAAGCACTAAGTTAAGCATTTGCACAATTATATAGATTGTCATTATATGCGTTTGTCATTAATCACCAAAATAACATAAGTGCCTAGATGCACTTTCACAATTCCGCTGCAGTCTTCTTCTCCAAAAATGACAAGTACTCGAAAGGAGCAAAACATATGGATTTGAAGTACTTAACGGTAAAAGAAGAAGTGCAAAAGCGAAAGGTATCAATCGAGCATATTGGTATAGATCTGATGATAGCAGATCCGTTAACTAAGGGACTACCGCCCAAGACTTTTAGTGGCTATGTTGAGAGGATGAGCATTACAGATAAATCCCTATTAGCACGAAAAGTATATATATACATGACTTTGAGTTGCTCGTGCTTTTTATGAACTTATGAATTCAATAAAAATATTGTTTTGCTGGTTATCCATATTATCACATATACAATTATGGTAGTGATGGATAACAATGAAAGTTTCCCATTAAAATCAGTTTGGATTATGTCGATTGTGATACATGGATGGGATCTTGTCACTGTATGACTTGTGACCGCCATGATTCTATCGTCACAATTCAATTTAGCGATGACATGATAGATTCGATGAAAGGTGTACATCTAAAGGTTTATCGAATCGTCAAGTTACAGAGGAACCTCTCTCCTGAGCTATAAAAGGAGCCTTCTCCTGTGCATCAAGGGCATATGGAAAGAATGAAGTACAGAAAGGAATAGTATATATATCAAAGAAAAGAACAGAAACTTCTTTGACTATTGAGGGAAGTATAAAGATTAAGAAGAAAGAGAGGAGAGAAAAATTGATATGCAAGGCATTGCTAATATATCTCAAGGTGGGTTTGTGCTTTTACACATATAAAGGATGATTTGTGCTTCTGCACATATAAAAGTTGCTATTCGGTTTAATCAAATTGTGCTAAATGATCTTATAGCTTCTGCACTTCTGCTTACAACTTTATTTACGAATTTGTTAGTTCATTGTTTCCTAGATACTAGCAAGTAAACCATATGAGGTAGCATTGTTGTTAGAAACCATTAACATTTTTTTTACTAATTGTTGGCACTAATTTATTCAATATTAAAGGAAACATTCTATCTCTTACACCCGGAGAAAATCGTGCACAGGGGAGACATCCACACTACATCTTTTCCAAAAAAGCCCCCTAGAAATTTAGAAATCGCAAACAAGTCCTTCCATGTTTTTTCAAAAAAACACCGTAGTTCTACAGATTCACCGATGGGTGCTCCACCGTTTTTTTACAAGAACACATGGTTCTAAAAATTCACTAGTGACTCTTGGCCAGCCCACTTGTCAAAAAAAAAAACAAAAGAAAATTGAAATCACATTAAGGTCCTCCCACCATTTTTTTTCAAGAAAACGCGTACCAAATTTTAAATCGAGCAGCGTAGCGTGTGGTTCCACCTAGTATCATACATGGGCGAACAAAAAGGTCATGCCCCTCTCTAACCTCTCTCCTAACTACCTAAGGACTCTCTCCCCCTTTGGCATGACCATATGAAGCACACAAAGGAAGAACTACTCCACTACATCGAGTAGAGAAGAAGGGCGGCTCGGGTGTAGCCCTACCTCCGCCATCCTCTCGTCCTCTCGTCGCAATAATAAAAATGAGTTAGGCCTGGGTTGACAGGACATAAAGCAGGCACGAAGCGCAAATAGACCGTGTCTGGACTCGCCAAAGGTGAGCCAGGCCGGTACGGCATGGCAAGCACGACGAGTTGTCGCAGCATTGCATGATTCAGGTATGAAGCACGATATGCCTATGCCTCGACACGGTCCGACGCCCACCTCTAACTATAATGGGACATTCATGAAAATAGAATGGAACTAAATTGGGCTATTTCTTAGTAAAATTCAGTAAGGCATGGATCCATGCATCGTCCCCCCTCTTGTACAGAGCACGTGCCGTGTAGTCGTACGAGAATTGATATACTAGTTTCTCCTGCTTTCATAGGATTTTTACGGAAAAAACATAGAATTCTGCATTCCATAGGATTGCCAACTTTTCACTCATTTGATTCGCAGGCTAGAATAAAGGAAGAGTGGAGGAAAATACCGACCATATCAGCAGAATTGATAATAGCATCGATTGAACTTATTAAACCATAAAACTTTTCACCATCCTTAGAAGGTACCTTAATAAATATTGAGCTAGTACCAAGATATACTAAAAGTTTAAAGGATTGAGATACTAAGAAGTATAAGAGTTTAAGAGTACTTTGAAGCTACCTCCCACAGATGATATAACTCTATTAAACTATATGTTATATTTAATGTTAGTACTACGTATTTGAAGTAATATTACAAGTAAAATTTGTTGTGCATATAACCATACATATATACTTATAAATATATATAATTATAGTAAACTCGAACAGTATGTTGATATGGACCAGTACTAGAATGTACCATCTCAAGAATCAAACCGGTCATATATATACTTATAAATATATATTGCTCCCTCTGTTCACAAGTCATATAGTTTGAATGGTCTTGTTTAGAAATATAAGACTTGCATGTAGATTTAATCCGTCTTTTCTTACTATACCCCTATTTATTCTCACAACTATATGCATTTATTCATTACCACCCACACAAAGCACTCTCTCATATTCTAAGATAATTAAGTGTGAGGTACGTTGGTATTGAGAGGCACTGGAACTTATAGCAAAACCGGTAGGACATTGACAATTATGAATGCGCATATGCTGACAACATAGTTCAAAATCCCAGCAAAATTTCAGAAATATCATCCGAGATTTCAGATTTTTCGAAGGGGACAAGATTCAAAATCCCGACCAGATAATGAAATTTGAAAACAAAATCAAATTGCTACAGTAATTTCAAACAGATTTTGGCAAATTTCACCGAAATGTCAAGTTTTATGACCGGATTTTAACTTTTTTTTGATCGTATTTGGGTCAATAACCCTTAAGAATGTCATCTTCCATGAAAATTTGTTGAAAAACCGAATTTTTGAGACTTTTTATAAAAATAGTAGAAAAACTATCAGAATTTTATAAAATTGTACAAGCTTGATCATGCTCTAAAAATTTTTAGTATCATCCTTAGCATTCTAGGATCATATAAAAAAATTTTCAAGAGAATTGAACTTCATTTGTTATATTTCAAAATTCAAAAATAGAATGAACATAACTGAGACAATAAACATGTCAGAATTTTATAAATTCGTTCGAGTGTGATCATGATCCAAAGTTTTAGGAGGGCTTAAACATAGCCTCATAACCCTTGTATAAAAGTTTCAAAAAATTTAAACCTGTTTTGTTTGCTCAATAAAATCATGATCTAAAATTATACATCAAGCATTTTGGAAGTAAGGCCCTGTTTGGGAGAGCTCCAGATCCCAACTCCAGCTCAGAGCTGAAACTTATATGCTAAAATAAAGTGAATTAAATTTATATTTTTAGTCTAAAATGTAAACAAAATGATCTACCTAAACACTCTTAATGTACCCACAGCTCCAGCTCTACAAATTTCTGGAGCTAGAAATACCCTGCTTCACTAACTCCACAGATTTTGATGGAGCTGGAGCTATCCCAAACACCCCCTAAGTCACGGGTATCACAGACAGGAACATGGCAACTCCCCTCCACTACTTCTTCCAGGCTTTCATGTTGATCTGACTTAGCAGATGGGAGAGAAAAAGATGACTACAGAGGACGGCAGCATGCTTAATTATGTGCTACACATGTCGCTCCTTTTTCTTCGACTCGTGAACATCTGAACCTGAAGGCATGGCAAGTTCTACATTGTTTCCCAGCTGCTTTTTTTTTTGGCAGCTTTATTTAATTCTACAGTCAACAAGCATCCAACTGTGAGAGAACAACCATGAACAAGATGTGCAGCTTGTGATTGACAGGGATATAGATTTCGGTTTAGGGTTCCTCAAAAATGCTGGCAGGAATTGAGTTCAGACAATTGAGATGAATAGTCTTAACTTACATTAATGTCACTTTGTTGTCAGGAAGTGGTGATATCCTTCTGATTGGCATCTATTCAGTGTCTCATTTGCAATCTGGATTGCTTAACTGTTTCTGAGTCCCTTGTAATGCTTGCCAGTTCAGAGTCAAAATTCTCAATTTAAATATGTCACTGCCTTATCTAATGCCGGCCACACAAGAATATCTGATGTGGCAAAGGTATATATATCCAAGTATAAAGGCCTTACGTTGGGGGTCAGGAGCAGCATAAGATTGTAGGAACCCCAATAAGACTAACCCAAAAGCTATTAGCTTCATGCTTTCTGAAAGTATTCTCAATTCGTTTGGTTTTCAAACCATACAGGTGAACTGTTAAATATGTAAACTATCCGTGTACTCATGATCTTCTTCAGGTTGTTATCAGCCGGTAGTTCATTAATTGTAATCTCTATTGTATTCGGTTTCGGCTGCTTAACCAACTCGGAAGAGATCAAGTCCTTGTACTCCACGATGGGGGATGTTCCCATCCAGTATAAATACATGCACGCGGCCTCCTACGGGAGGTAGAACGCTTCCTGCCCTCTGATTGTTTTTCATGGTATCAGAGCCACATAGCTTCTCCAGAGATCCATCTTCAAGTCGTCATGGCCACGTACTCGAGGTCTTCTATCATCAATCCGTTGATTGGCAATGTCATCTCCGAGAAGTTGAACAAGACCAATCATGCGGTGTGGAAGGTCCAAGTTCTCGCCGTAGTGCGTGGTGCTCTCCTTGAAGGTCATCTGACGGGTGCAACTAAAGCACCTGCTGCTATGACGATAGAAAAGCAAGGAGAGAATGAAGTCGCCATCTCCAATCCAGCGTTCGAAGAATGGTACGCCACCGATCAATAGGTGCTCGCGTATCTGCTATCATCCTTATCAAAGGAGGTACTGTCCCAGGTTGCGGTTTGTACCACTGCTGCTACTGCCTGGGCGATCATCGAAGGGATGTTTTCCTCGATGACAAGAGCGCGATCGGTTAATACAAGGATTGCGCTCGCCACCATGAAGAAAGGTAACATGTCCATCGCTGAATACGTCGGCAAGGCTCGTTCTTTAGCAGATGAGATGGCGTTTTCCGGCAAGACAATTGATGACGAAGAACTCATCTCGTACATCCTCACCGGGCTTGACTATGATTATAATCCTATCGTCTCGGCTCTGGTTGCAAGACCAGACTCGATCTCGGTAGGGGAGGTGTACTCTCAATTACTCAGCTTTGAGCAGCGGATGGAGTTGCTGCACGGTGGAGATTTTCATTCCTCAGCCAATGTAGCAAGTCGTGGACGCGGTGGCAGCGTGGGCGTGGTGGTGCTCGCGGACGCGGAGGACGCAATAGAGGGCGCGGCAACAACACACCAAGATTCCAGTACCACAACAATGGCAGCCGCTCCAACACCAACAGCAGCGATGTTGACAACAGACCCAAGTGCCAATTATGCTTCAAGAAAGGGCATACGGTAATTGATTGCTGGCATAGATTTGATGAAAACTTTGTACCCGATGAGAGATATGCAGGTGCGGCTACTTCATCATATGCTGTAGACACCCAGTGGTATACGGACACTGGTGCTACAGATCACATCACGGGCGAACTGGAGAAATTGACCGTGCGAGACAGATACAAAGGCAATGATCAGATACAAACGGCAAGCGGTGCAGGTATGAAGATCAGTCATATTGGTCATTCAGTTGTTAAAACCCCTAATCGTGATCTTCGTTTAACTAATGTCCTTTATGTTCCAAAAGCAAGCAAAAATCTCGTTTCTGTTCACTGCCTTGCTAAAGATAATTCAGCCTTTCTAGAATTTCACCCTGATTTTTTTATTAAGGATCAGGCCACGAAGAGAATTCTGCTTAGAGGACGCTGTCATCGAGGGCTGTATCCTCTCCCCTCTGCGCCACCTATAAAACAAGCTTTTGGAGCGGTTAAACCTTCTGTTGAAAGATGGCATAGTCGTCTAGGGCATCCCTCGTTTCCAGTCGTCGAAAAAATTATTAGTAGCTTTGGTCTCCCATGTTTAGTTGAGTCTAATAAACAACAGTCAGTCTGTGATGCTTGTCAAAAGGCAAAGAGTCATCAGTTGCCTTATTCTATATCTCATAGTGTGTCACGTCATCCCTTAGAACTTGTTCATTCTGACGTTTGGGGTCCTGCGCCCACCTCTGTTGGCGGCCACAAATATTATGTTTCCTTTGTTGATGATTATAGCAAATTTACCTGGATTTATCTTCTTAAGTTCAAATCTCAGGTCTTTCAGATATTCCATGATTTTCAAAGTCTTGTTGAACGTCTTTTCAATAGAAAGATCATAACCATGCAGACTGACTGGGGTGGTGAATATCAAAAACTCCACTCATTTTTTCAAAAGGCTGGAATAACACATCATGTATCATGCCCTTATGCCCATCAACAAAATGGTTCGGCGGAAAGAAAACATCGCCATATAGTTCAGGTTGGTCTAGCTCTTCTCGCTCATGCCTCCATGCCATTGAAATTTTGGGATGAAGCTTTTCTAACCGCTATTCATTTGATCAATCGTACTCCTAGCAGAGTTATTCAAAATACCACTCCTCTCGAACGTTTGTTTGATCAGAAACCTGAATACACTTTTTTACGTGTATTTGGTTGTGCATGTTGGCCCAATTTACGTCCTTATAACTCCCACAAACTTCAGTTTCGTTCCAAACAATGCACATTCTTGGGGTATAGTAATCTGCATAAAGGTTTTAAATGTCTAGATCCCTCCACTGGTCGAGTTTATATATCCCGTGATGTTATTTTTGATGAGAATGAATTTCCTTTCTCAAAGCTCCATCCTAATCTTTGGAGCAAAAGCTGCTTCGAACTCCTTCTTCTTCCATCTGTTCTTTTGAATCTCGGCCATGGGGTGCAACACATGAATGATCATATGCCTGATTCTTCTGATACATCTATCGCTAATGCTTCTGCAAGTGTTGATGACTTCCAGGGTCCAACGGAGGAGACTAGTGGAGATAATTCTTCAGTGCAGCACCTTCTTCCTGTAACTTCGGTACCAAGCACCTCCTGTGAATCACACACACGTCTAGGCGCCCAGTCGACCGTTGCATGCCAAGTTCTGGACAACACGAGAGATATGGGTTTGCTTCTGACTGAACCACCGCTGGCTCCAACAGGTTCGCATTCCTCATGGCAACAATCGCAGGAACCATCCGCGCCCATGCTACTGCAACAGGAGGATGCAACGATGTGATCGAATCGCAAAGAAAGTCCGCCTGTGCTAACAACACATACGCCAGGACTTTCTACAGCAGGGGAGGAACCAACACGACCAAAGACTCGGCTTCAAAGTGGTATTCGCAAAGAAAAAGTTTATACTGATGGCACGATTAAATACGGTTTCTTTACTTCTACTGATGAACCACATAATTTAGATGATGCTCTAAGTAATGAAAACTGGAAACAAGCTATGGATGTTGAGTATATGGCATTGATAAAAAATAACACTTGGCATTTAGTTCCTCCTCAGAAGGGTAGAAATATTATAGATTGCAAGTGGGTGTATAAAATCAAGAGAAAACAAGATGGTAGCTTAGATAGATACAAAGCCAGACTGGTTGCCAAAGGTTTCAAACAACAATATGGCATAGACTATGATGACACCTTTAGTCCTGTAGTCAAACCTGCTACTATCAGAATTGTTCTATCTATTGCTGTATCCAGGGGCTGGACTATGAGGCAGCTTGATGTGCAAAACGCCTTCCTTCATGGTGTTCTCGAAGAAGAAGTATACATGAAACAACCACCTGGATATGAAGATAAGACTTTCCCAAGCTATGTATGCAAGTTGGATAAGGCCTTGTATGGACTAAAATAGGCACCAAGGGCCTGGTATTCTCGATTGAGTAAGAAACTCTGCGATCTTGGCTTTAAAAGTTCCAAAGCTGATACCTCTCTGTTCTTCTATAATCAAGGAAGTACAACAATATTTGTCTTAGTTTATGTTGATGATATCATTGTGACAAGCTCAAGACAGGAAGCTATTCCAGCATTGTTACAGGATCTGCAGAAGGACTTTGCATTAAAAGATTTGGGTGATCTACATTACTTCCTTGGTATTGAGGTAAACAAAATCAACAATGACATTATATTGACGCAGGAAAAATATGCTTCTGATTTACTAAGGAAGGTTGGCATGTTTAACTGTAAACCAGTTAGTACACCACTGTCTACAAGTGAAAAATTGTCGGTTCATGTGGGATCTCCTTTAGGCCAAAAAGATGCAACTCAGTATAGGAGTGTTGTTGGAGCTTTGCAGTATTTAACCTTGACCAGACCAGATATAGCATTTCCAGTAAACAAAGTTTGTCAGTTCCTACATACACCAACTACTGATCATTGGGCAGCTGTTAAACGCATTCTGAGGTATCTTAAGTCCTGTACCAAACTTGGATTAAAAATATGCAGATCTACATCTATGCTAGTAAGTGCTTATTCAGATGCAGACTGGGCAGGCTGTCTAGATGATAGAAAATCAACAGGAGGTTTTGCTATTTTTCTAGGGTCTAATCTTATCTCATGGAGTGCCAGAAAACAGGCTACGGTGTCAAGATCCAGCACCGAGTCAGAATATAAAGCACTAGCTAATGCCACTGCTGAAATCATGTGGGTACAAACATTGTTGCAAGAGCTCCAGATACAAAGTTCTCCAATTGCACGTTTGTGGTGTGACAACATGGGTGCAAAGTATCTGTCGTCTAATCCAGTCTTTCATGCAAGGACAAAGCATATTGAAGTCGACTATCATTTTGTGAGAGAACAGGTATCTCGAAATCTTCTTGAAATTGATTATGTCTCTTCTGAAGATCAAGTTGCAGATGGCTTTACAAAAGCGCTCACAGTGCGGAAATTGGAAAAATTTAAGCACAATCTCAACTTAGGAAAGTTGTGATTGAGGGGGGCTGTTAAATATGTAAACTATCCGTGTACTCATGATCTTCTTCAGGTTGTTATCAGCCGGTAGTTCATTAATTGTAATCTCTATTGTATTCGGTTTCGGCTGCTTAACCAACTCGGAAGAGATCAAGTCCTTGTACTCCACGATGGGGGATGTTCCCATCCAGTATAAATACATGCACGCGGCCTCCTACGGGAGGTAGAACGCTTCCTGCCCTCTGATTGTTTTTCAAACTTTCTAATAAATTTACCATTTATGTCTGGTTATAAAAGGTAGATTTGCTTAGGGATTACTTGTTATTTGCTTATATATGTGACTAAACCTGGAATGCGTCATGCTTCTTGTAATGATAGATAATAATGTAATGTGCATAAGACTGCGAGCTTACTGTACAACGTAGTCTATTGTGCGATAATTCTCCAACTTGAATTACTGATTGGTGATTGGGTCAACTGACTAAAGGCAGGAAAGGAATTCTGGTGATGAATACTGGCGGGACTAAGGGTTCGCAACTGATTGTATACCTGAAGTAAAATAACAATTGTAGCAGACAAAAATTAAGTAGAACAAATACTTTTATGCATTGTCAGGTTAAACTCCCAGTTGTCTATAATTGGTAAGGCGCAACATTCAGGTCATATCTATGGAAGTTCTTAGCCAATTCTATTGAAGTACTTAGCAATCTAGGATCATACAAAAAAGCTTCCAAAAGAATTGAACTTCATTTGTTATCTTTCAAAAATAAAAAACAGAAGGAACATAAATGATATAATACCCTTGTAAGAATTTTATAAATTCACTAGAATGTGATAATGATCCAAAATTTTTATGAGAATTTAAACATTGCCTTAGCAGCCCCTATGTAAAAGTTTCAAAAATTATAAACCTTTTTTGGTTGCTCAAGAAAATCTATATATTAATCATCAGGCTTTTATAAAGGACAGCAACATTATCAGAAGTTTTCAAAATTTCTCATACTTGATCATCATTTGAAAATTTTATGGAATATTAGTGATGCATTAGGACCATCCAAAAATTTTTTCAAAATTTTCTAACATGGTTTGAACCATTTTTCATTCGTTTGAAATTTACTAGTAAGACTTTTATTAGGACAGTAGCACTGTTAGAATTTTGTAAAATTCGTAATATTTGATAATAATCTTAAATTTTTATGGGAATATTATTGATGCATCAGGATCATCCACAAAAATTTTAAAATTTTATAATATGGTTTGATCTATTTTTCATTCGGTTGAAATTTGTTGGTCAGCGTTTTTTAGGACAATACCACTGTTAGAATTTTTTAAAATTTCTCAGGCTTGATGAAAATTTTATGGCAACATTAGTGATGTGTGAGGATCATCCACAAAAATGTTCAAAATTTTTCAACGTGCCTTGAATCATTTTTCGCTCGGTTCAAAATCGCCCAGATCTCGACAATTTCAGACAAAATTTCGGAAATCTCAATGCAAACAAAAAAGTGGATTAGAATTTTTATTTTTGGATTTTATCCAAAATGATGAGATCTCCTAAGGCCTCGTAAGTGGGTCACCTAAGGTCTCGTGCCATATTTGGGTAGCGCGGGAGAAGCGCTGCCACGCTCGGTAGAGCGGAAGGAGCACTGTCATGGTGGATAATACCTTGCTCTCTTGCTCGCTCACGCTGCCATGGCCCGGTCACCTTCCACGCTCCTCGAGCGTGGCAAGAGGATATGTGTTGCTTGTCATACCTTCTGTAGTGCAAGAGAAGGCTATTTTTACCGATGCATTTGTAGAGCTAGGTTTGCAAAAAAGAAAAGAGTTACAGGGGCAATATAAGCACAGTGCACCTATTTGGTGGGCCTGTGGCACGGTGCACCCAGCTCCTTTATTTCCGCCTTCTTTACAGACTGGCACTGCAGCCCAGCTGCCCAACCTCTCTGTGCATCGACACGTGAGAAGCTGGTAACAAAGTAAAACAAGATTGATCGAGATGTTCATCGCCCCTGTGGCGATGAACGAAGTAATCCCATTAATCATCACGGCTCCGATTTTCTCTTGAGCCCCATTAACTGGCAATTAAATCAGTGAATGCGATAGTACTATACGTACGATTGGTTGCAAGCTCTTTCAAGCCACACCTATCTCAACTTCTCAGCGCCTTCGCTCGCTTCTCTCTCCCCACTCCACGCGTGATGTACTTACTGTCTTTTGATTCCTCTATTTCTGCCCCCTTTACTAGAGCACTCAGCCTGTACTAGACGCTCGGGTACGTTCATGTGTATGTATGAAATTTTTTTTAAATAATATTATTTTATTTCGAAATTGCGACATTAATACACGTATTTAAAAAATTGCAGAAATAATATCCGGTCGCCAAACCGTTTGGCGATAATAGAGTAGTCGCCAAACGGTTTGGCGATAATAGGGTAGTCGCCAAGCGGTTTGGCGACAATATCCTAATCCCGCATTTTGAGCGGTATGGCGACTACTAGTAGTCGCCGAACGGTGGCGATAACCGGTCGATACTGCGTCGGCCGAACGGTGCCGCCACTGCTTTCGCTCATGAAGAAGAAGAAGAAGAAAGAAAGAAAGAAAGAAAGAAAGAAGCGTGCGCGTGCGGGAGAGGAAGTGAGGGAGCGCGCGGGAGAAGAAGAGAGGGAGAGGGAGGGGAGGAGAGAGAGCGCGGGAGGAGAGGGAGGGTGCGCGGGAGAGAGGGAGAGTGAGGCGCGGGCGGGAGAGAGGGAGAGCAGCACTCGGGAGAGGAGGGAGAGGGAGAGAGAGAGAGAGGAGGGAGGAAGAAGGAGGAAAAAAAAAGGTAATTTCTTTGAATTTTTGTTATTTAATTTTTATAGTGCAAAATAATTTAGAAATTTTAGATATTAGAAAATTTAGAAATTTCAGATATTAGAAAATTTTAGAAATTTTAGATATTAGAAATTTTAGATATTAGAAAATTTAGAAATTTTAGATATTAGAAAATTTTAGAAATTTTAGAAATTAGAAATTTTAGATTTTAGAAAATTTAGATATTAGAAATTTTAGATATTAGAAATTGGAGATGTAGTTTTCATTTGAGAATATCATAGTGTAGTTTGTTTTGTTTATTTATTTAGTTATTTCATTATTGATATATTGATTGAATTGAAGTACTACAATAATATTAGAAATTTTAGAAATTTTAGATATTAGAAATTTTAAATTTTAGAAATATTAGAGAATGAAAAAGCGGCATTAGGCGATTACGCTCAGGCGGACTCGATGGTGATATTAGTGGTGATCTAAAAATCAATTTTGCTTATGTCGTCGCAAAGAATGTCGGATGCTTGATGAAATTTAGGGTATATTATGGCGATGGTGAAATAAAAATTGGGCAAAATGGTGTTGATTTGAGCAGTTTTGCAAATCACAATGGCGAACACTTATGCCCCGATAGAGTTAGCATCCGTGATATAAAGCTTTGTTGACCAAATATTTTTCCTGGATCCAAGTGTTTACTTTGTTACCATTCAAGCCGTATTCACGCGTAGTAAGGGTGACCCGCTCTGTGGGAGTTGAAGAAAATAGATCGGACGTACTTGTGGCATAAATGGTTAAGGTGGTGCAAGGATCTAGCCTTTAATGTGTAATGTGCGCAAAGCGTGCCCTAGAGAAGAGGTGAATATTAGCGACGTGGTAAAGAAGACGTCGGCCTCAAATGAACAAGTTCGGTAGTGGTGCCGGTTGAGGTAGCGGCGGAGGATGATAACAGGATGCAAGCAAACGCGAAGGTCGGCAGATGAAGGGGAAGAAATCGAGCAACTTGTTGATCAATTGGAGTTAGTGGACCATATGGCGATGCAAGATGAAGTGAAATGTTGGAGTGTGATGATGACAATGACGAAGATGAGGAAGGGGAGGAGATGATGATGAAATGCATGGTAGTAGTGGGGCAACGGATGTACCCATCCTGCACGAGTGGAACGGGAAAAACAAAGCTGATATGGAAGTTTGTGGGGGCATGACTCGCGTTGGGAGTATGCTAACAATGCCGCTCGGCTGAATCAAGTTTTCGCAAATAATTACGAGTTGAAGTTGGCGGTGAGAAATTGTGGGCACTATCACACAGAGAGTTCCGAGTTGTTTTTTCTAGTCCAGATAGATACACAGTGAAGTGCAGAACCGAAGGATGTAAATTCCGAGTACATGCATATAAGCCGAAGTGCGAGACATTTTGGATTGCATCACGAGTAGATGGGCACACATGCGCACTAGAAAATGTTCGGTGAAACACCGCAACTTGAATGCGGTGTAATCGCTAGCGTGATGTTCAATGAGATCATCGAGAAGCGGACATTGAGTGTTCTTATATTCGTAAAGCAATCTTGAGAACGTTTAAGTACCGGATAAGTTACTCGATGGCTTTGGCGTCGCGAAGCAAAAGGCATTAGAGAAGAGGTTTGGCACATATGAGGCTTCAGATTGTAACCTACCTCGTGTGCTTGATGTCTTGAAGGAAACCAACCTGCACGCATACCGCTTTTGAAGAAAGTGAAGCGGATGGTAACGGGGTCTCGATATTTCGTCGTGC
Organism: Guadua angustifolia; assembly: GCA_036346375.1. Classification (NCBI taxonomy): domain Eukaryota; kingdom Viridiplantae; phylum Streptophyta; class Magnoliopsida; order Poales; family Poaceae; genus Guadua; species Guadua angustifolia. The sequence goes on from CM070512.1 coordinate 37,588,277, forward strand.
TTTCTTTTCATTGGGTCCTTGCATTGCGTCATTCAGGTACTGCCGTCCATTGCTGTGCATCGATGGTACATTCCTGACTGGGAAATACAAAGGGCAGATTCTAACGGCCATTGCAATCGATGGGAACAACCACATACTTCCATTGGCCTTTGCATTTGTTGAGGGTGAGAACCGGGATAGCTGGCTGTGGTTTTTCAGACATTTGAAGTTCGGGGTAGTTCGTGATCGGCCCAACGTGTGCATAATCCATGACCGTCATAAAGGTATCATTTCGGTAATTAAGACTCTACAGGAGGACCTCAATGAGCCTTTTCCTTGGCGTGACATGCAGAACAGGTGGTGCATGAGACATTTGGGAGCAAATTTTTTCAGACAGTTCAAGAGTAAGAAGCTGATGAACCTATTTAAGAGGTTATGTAAGCAGAATCAGGCACGTAAGTTCAACGCGATATTGGCCGAGTTGGATAAGCACACTACCGCACAGATTGAAGAGCTGAAGAAACAACCAGCATCGCCGAACGATTGCCCACCCAAAAGGCTATCACCCTTGGAGCGCCGATCCTCCAAATCTGAGGAGACGATCGTCAAGAAACATTAAATGTTTCTCGCACTGGATAGAGGCGGAGCCGTTAGAGAAGTGGGCATTGCTCCATGACACTGGAGGCGCCAGGTAAGTATACTAAATTAACATAGCTGTGACGATTGAACAATTAGAGTTATTGTGGTAACTGATATGTTTGAACAGGTTCGGTGTCATGACAACGAATATAGCCGAGGTTTACAATCTGGGTCATCGAGGCTGCGCCCGCTACCACTTGTGGCCATCTCGAAGGCATGTTACACGGCATCGTTGGCTACTTCGAGAAAAAGGCATGCGAGGTGTACTTCATGCCACGACATTGCAAACGCCGATCAGGCGCGGATGATGGCCTACATGGAGGAGCGCACAATAAAGCTCATTGCATATGGTGCGTAGCCGAGTCACCGAGTACCGCCAAGTCACTCTCCAGTATAAAGGGGATTAGGAACCGACACGGCGGTTATTACACACGAGGTTAACCTAGGCCAAGGGGCCTTTGGATGGTGTGAATGCACCGCAACAAGCCAAGACTTCTTCATATTCCCCGCCGCATGTGATCGCAGCTTGTAGGCAAATTGGGATGAACACGCCGCAATACGTGTCCCTTTCTACACCAAGGGTCATCTTTGTCAATACATGGTCCGGTGAGTTCCGTGGTTTTCAAGCATATGGTGATTTCACCGCCATTAACAGAGATGTGCGATATGTCTACGGATGCAAATTTGTGGAGGTGTGCACCGTATGTGCTGGCCGTCCACGTCTAGCGCGATTCGCAATGACATGGATGAATCTGAAGTGGGTGGCCCTGTTAGGAGGTGTTCTCAGTGCGGTGAGTATGGGCACAAGGCAACGCATTACCCGTAGTGTTATGTATTGAATTGTATAATGTGTATTCAATTGTGTAATATGTACCATTTTATCCTATGTTAGGTATTTTATGTATATTGGACCTTCCATCATGTTTATGTAGTGAATTATGTAATTTGTATTGAATTGTGTAATATGTATCATTTTATCCTATGTTAGGTATTTGCGGGTACATTGGATTATTTTATCAATGTCGGGTTGTATTGAATGCTTAACAATGCTTAGCTATGATTGTACCTTTTGTCATCTTTTTGTATTGAATTGCGTAATATGTTTGTCGTTTGTTTATTTCGTTTAACTCTTCATCTTTTGATTTACATTACTAATCGCATTGCTTTTCCTGCTTACTTGCAGGATGGAGCACCCCGAGTCACTCCTTGACTCTTCGTTGGACCGACGGCACTGCGTGCGTTCGCCCACACCACATGTGGCCTTGAGAAGGTGCCTCTGCAAGGGTCCGTGTGCCCAGCGATGGCATGGCGGCTCCACCCACCTTCTACGCCGGTGAGTTGCACTACATTTACATGTTTCATTGCTCGCACAATTGCATTTCGTCTAACAATTGAATTTACATGTCGATAGGTTGCACGTCTTTGGGTTGCTTCCCTCGCCGCATGATCGAGGCCTCACCTAAGGACGGGCCGAGGCCGAGGACCTCGCGAGGGCGAGGACGGTCCAGAGCGGTCACGGTTTTCCGCTCGACCGAGCCTCACTGCCTTGTCTCGGTGGACCGTTGGCGCCGGAGACGCACACTTTCCACCTGCACCGCTCGGAGGTGACGGTCACCCTGCAGGACGTCGCCATGCTTACAGGGTTGCCGATCGCTGGGGCACCGATCGGACCCTCGTTGGCTCCTGCGGAGTGGCAGGCTGACCTGCAGGAGAGGTTCGTCGGAGTGGCTCACACTGACCCGACGATACCCGTCGCTAGGAAGAAGCACGGGCCGTTGAGGAGGTGGTTGGCCCAGTTCGAGGTGAGTGCTTGTACGTGTATATGTTATTCTAATTTTTTGTAACATTATTAACATATTACTATATGTTAATTGTCATAGGTGCAGCACATGGCGGCGGACCCCACGCCGTACCAGGTGGACCGACACTTCGAGGCCTACCTGCTTTGGTTGTTTGGGATGGTCATGTTCACGACCACACACGGAGACAGCGTCGACGCGACAAAGGATAGCCTACGACGGGCTATCGCGACGCCTTCTTGACCTGCACCGAGTCCCGTTGGTGTCCCGGGTTGGCGGTTCTTGCTAGCATGTATCGCGCTTTATGCAGCGTGCGAAGTCGAGCAAGGCCGCCAACCTGACAGGATGCCTCTACTTCTCGGCTTTTGGTCGTTCGGCGCTTCCGCTGGGTCGACCCTTAGTCTTCCGCGACGCACACCGCCGAGATGTACGGGGCGACGACATCGACCGCCGACCGTGGGCTCGCTTTGGACTCGGCGACGGGTAATTATTTTCTTGAATTGCATTTATCAAATTGTATTTGCAATGCATGTGCTTACACATATTTTTTCCTTTTGCAGCCACAGTGGGCGGGAGTGCAGGTACATTCGGCGTACCACTCCTTCGCGGAGGTGTTCGACCACCTGCACGCGGAGCAGGTGGTCTGGGACCCTTATAGCGAGCGCCAGGTTCAGATCGAGCCGCCTACCGACTCTCGGCGCTTTGCTATAGGGACCACGGTTACTGGCTGACGACGAGGAAGATCGTCCTCGACGTCTACGTGGAGGACTACGCGCCGCACCGAGTCCTCAGACAGTTCGGCCTACGACAGCCGGTCCCTGTTCCTTGGGGGGATCGTGTACCGCCGGCAGTACACACGTGAGTTAGCCGACCTAAAATATGTGAAATAGTTACGTCGTATGTCTAATAATTTGGATTTCTTTTCAGGGTCCACACCCATGGCCCTCCGAAGAGCCTGGTCACCTTGCTACAGAGGATGGAGCCGTGGCTGGCGCAGTGGGCCGGGGCGCAGAGCACGTCGTCGATGAGGCCACACCTTACGACGACTCGTCCCACCAGCAGTACCTGCGCTGGTACGTGCCCCGGACGCGTGCCCGTCTCCTACTGGTGGAGGATGCTCGGCCCACAGACGCTCTTAGCGTGGTCGACTTGTACCTGTGCCGCAGAGCGGCCATGCACGCCATGGTAAGTATTAATTTTGTAAATTACATTGTGTATTCCCCGACGCTATGTCCATATGCATATCACTTTGTCGTATGTGGCGGTGGACCACGCTAGGGAGCTCCATACGCACCGGCCAGCGTCTTGTCAGTGGACCACCCTCTCGCCGGAGGAGATGGCAGAGGCCTCGAGACGCATGGTGAGCGGCCTGGCCATGATCGTGGAGCTGGGTTCTTGTCGGCACGTCGACGCTACCGACCGTGCCACCTCTCCGAGGCCGCCGCGTGTGCCTACACACCCCACACAGACCCCAGCTCCTCGTTACACAGCGCAGGCGGAGTACACCTTCCACACTCCTTTGCCTCCGGCCCCAGACGTGGCTGGAGGGTCCGGCTGGCAGGCACCACGCGGTTCCACCATGATCCCCACGCCAGGTAAGTCGAGCTACTTACGTTTCATATTAGTATCACATAACTGCAATTAAAGGCTATTATCCGAACGTGCAGGCTACGTTGAGGGTGGAGGACAGTTCTCTCAGTCCACGCACTCCTCGGGCCACGTCGAGCAGGACTTCTTCGCGGACCAAGATTTCGGTGCACACTTCATATCGCCCCTGCACCGACGCGAGGCCACGCAGCCTCGCACCGACACGCTTGACGCTGGCCGGACTTGGTATTTACACGTTGTTCTCCCGAGACCGTCGCCGGACCGGCAAATATGCATATATTCCGACACGGCCAGTGGGGCCATCGCAGGAGCAGGCGAGGCCATCGCAGGAGCTTCACCCTCGCCCTCTTGACGATGCACCGGCCTCAGCACGTAGGACGAAGAGGGGTCGTCGTAGGGGGGGTGTGGCCCACTAGGGACTCGATGATAGGCTATTGTCCTATTTTTGTTCTTGCTTTGTACTATTCTACATTGTTTAGAGTGGTGTTCTCGCTTTGTTACTTTGTTCGTACTGTTTTACAATGTTAATAGTGTTGTTCGCGCCTTTTTTACCTTTCCGATATCAATGCGACATGACAACGCGAACGTTACAGCTTTCCCGGATCGATTCGACAACACGCTGCAGCCCACTTTATCTGATCGATTCGACAACACGCTGCACACAACAGCTTTCTCAGACGAGGCCACAAGACGCCGCTATCGCCTTTCTCATCATGAAATCTATCCCGTGCCACGCCCCCGCCCGTGTAAAGGGGGAGACGTCCCGGCATAGGTGGATCGGGCTGGGGACCTGGGGACGTCCTCGTCTGGAGGGGACGTAGCTATAAGAGGACTCTCCAGGAAGAGCCGAAGCACCTCGCTTCTCGTTGAACATTCTTCCCGAAACCCCGCAATCCTTCCACAAATCAAGAGCTTTCATACCACCTCCGCTACCACATATCCTCGTCTTCATCCTGTTCCTTGCCTCAAAAGACTATGTCTCAAACGGCGACCAAAGAATCGGAGGGCTCGTGCACTTGCCAATGCAAGGCGTGTCGATTGCCCTAATCGCCACGTGCAAGCTAATGTGTTGTACTCAACACCGAGGAAAATAATGGGTGAGTGTTCTACAAGTGCCCTTTTTTTCTCTGTAAGTGAAAAGCTAGTTTGATTCCTTCTTGTGCACACTATTCCTTCTATTCGAAAGTTGTGTAGTTGTTCGAGATATTTCATTCCTTCAAGACGCCTCGAAAGCTTGTTCACCTCATCACGAGACCTGCGAGGTGCCAATATTTCCAAAGGACGGACACCATGGACACCTCGAGGCAGCAGGCCCTACAACCATTGTACCACAAAGGATGCACCACCTTCTATGGAGGAGAGGATGGACCCTATGCTTGAGCAGAGGCTGAACATGCTAATGTTCAAGATGGAGCACATTTTAGATCATATGAAATGGTTAGAGAAGCTTGTGTATGTGGCTATCGTTCTTGTATTGTGCTCTATTCTTGCAAAGTAGTTCATTTCGTGTAGAGGGGGAAGAGTTGGTAACGGATGTCTTTCGAAGTGGTTTCCAGATATCATCTCTTCATGTATCCGTATTTTACATGTTAAGGTGCTTTAATTAGAATATTTTCGTGTCATATGGTCTGTCCAAACTGGGTTCCAAAGGTAGTCACACCAACATCTCAGTATTTACACGAATAATTCTAAAGGCATTGAATAGGCTTAGTTAGTTCGCTTTTCACGCCGACTAGTTCACGAAGGGTGTTTGCGGAAGAAAGATTTATGTGCGATCAAGCCCTAAAAGAATATTTGAATCCTACTAAAGCAAGAGCCCTAAACGCTATAAACCTATGCGCTTTAAATATCAAGCCTTTTTGGTGGCTTCTAAAACTACTCGACTAAACGACAAACTCGCACCACGCCCAAACTAGGTAATCCTTTCATCGCCTAGTATCTTTGTCACACACCTAGTAGCTTTATCGATCGAGACGACAACACGCTGCACCCGCTTTTGATCGAGACAACCACACGCCAGACCCCGCCAGACCGAGACGACAACACGCCGCACCCTGCCTGACCGAGACGACCACACGCCGCACCCCGCCAGATCGAGACGACCACACGCGCACCCCGCCAGACTGAGACGACAACACGCTGCACCCCGCTTTTCAGACTGAGACGACAACACGCTGCAGAGGGGTGACACATCGTGCAGCCTTCGACAGAGGGTGACAGGTCGTGCAGCTTTGATGATGGGTGACACGTCGTGCACTTTTTCACATATGATGCCGTGCCATCAAAATGGACAAGGCTGTAATTGTGTTGAGTAACCCTCACCACCACTATAAAACGGGCCGAGGGTAGACATCCAACACACAACCAAACCAGCAATAAACGCCACCTGAATCTACACAAATTAGGGCACAATGTCGTTTATCACGCCTCTTCAGAAGCGTAAGTCATCCGCCCAATATCTCGGATGCGAGTAGCGCCGACGCCTAGCTTCTGCCGGAGTTGCCCGACCCAAATGCGATCGCAACCTACCGCGAAGATGATGCAATCTACCCATGGAGAGACGGCGCCACAGCCACTATCATGCAGTTCGCACCTACAAGGTAAACCCTCTGGTGTCCACACAATACAGGTAACACTACCATCTCATGCATCGCTCTTTCTTTTCTCAAAGACAAGGACCGTGTTGCTTCTTCCAATGGATCGACGGGCCGAATGACGCGACTCACTTAATTTCTACAATCGCCACGGCGCCAACCCCTTCGCCGAGAACTTCACCCGGTGAGAGGCCGCCAGATATGTCCTTTTCTAGATTGACAGAGCTTAGGGTCAGCTGCAAGGGGCCAACCAATCGGTGAGTTTCATGCGACATACTCATGTTAAACTCATAAAGTACTAGTTCTAAACCGATTCATCGCACGGGGAGTTCAAAAGGACACTTGCGAATTCGCTCAAGTCAAAGGAGAAACCTACTGTGGCCACCCAAAGCCCCGACCTTTGCGAACATAGCTCGCAGCAAGTGGTTGATACCGCCACGATGATCTAGCGGACCGGAGATTCTACCGTGCCCCTTGGCCGAGGATGAATGGTGCGGCTACTTCAACTGGTGGACCCGAGACGCACCACCCACATCTCAAACTTCCAGATGGGATAACGGGGAGCAACCTCTCCGTGGTGCCACTACCGCCTGAAAAGCCAGACCGAAAGCACGCCACGGTGTTATTCAATGACCAAAGCGGGCATACTGCATTGATCGCAGTGCACGCCCGTTGTCCAAGGATAAGCCCAACACACACCTCCCCGCACCATATAGTGGAGTGCGAGCCGAACAGAGGAGGCGCTCCGCATGTCTCCGCTAATGTACCAACACACCAAAGGTGCAAGAGGGTTCCTCCTCGGAAGAAGAAGGACAGGGGAAGCAAGGCCGAGGTCCGCACCACGCAACAAATCCTTGACGCGTTGCACAGATCATTCGGGAACCCGGGTGGTATTAACATAGGGGACGACGGGAATCGGGATGACATGCCCATATGGGAGGGCAGAAATCCACATAAAAAATACCAACAAAATATGTCTTATACACCCGAGACGTACGGCATAGGCCACCCAATGGGCGACAGCTGGCAGGACCTCGGATCCCCATGGAGTTCTTTCATAGTAGGGATTGAGCGGTGTCCGAGGACAAATCGCAAAATTAACACGGGTCAGGTAATATGCAGAAAATGTGGGACATCATTCTGGCTGTACCCAGATAGGCGGAACGATCATTTGTTCGACCATGACAAACAGTGCTTTCGTTAGTTAGTTCGTCAAGCAATTTCGTCTCTGTTGTAATGCCCTTGTAATATAATCTAATATATTGCTTATTTTATCATCTGAACTTTCGGTGTATGTGCCCTTATATATGTTCAACAAATAATTTAAGTGTTCAACAAATTTTGTGTCTATGGTTATGATGCATCACTAATGTTCCCATAAAATTTTTATCAAGCTTTATATTTTTAAAAATTGCATAAAGGGTACCGCTCAATTTTGTCATATCGGACACTAGAACTGTCTGAATTTTTAAAAATTCATAGAGCTTGATCATTATATGAAAATTTTATGGCAACTTTAGTGATGCAACATAACCATGGACAAAAAATTTTAAATTTTTTTAACGTGGTTCGTTTCATTTTTCATTCGGTTCAAACTTGTCGTGCCAAATTTTTATCGTGAGGTTGTATTGTTTGAAATTTAAAAAATTCTGCACATCTTAAAATCATTTGAAATTTTTATGGTAATATCACTGATTATTTATCAGGAACCTCCATAAAAAATTTCAAAATTTTTCGACGTCCTAACTTCTGTGGTTTCATGGCCGCGAGTGCCTTTTCCGATTTTCGCAACAAATGGTCGAGGCAATGTCTGGCTATCTCGCCCATACGTAAGTGGTAGCCCGCATTGCGTAGGCCACCCTTGATTTTTTCCTTTTTTTTGGACCATGTCCGGCCTGTCCCGCGGGGCTACGAAAACCCCTAAGTGCCCACGATTTCCGTGGTTTCATAGCCGTGAGTGCCTTTTCCGATTTTCGCAACAAAATGCCGGAGCAACGTCTGGCTATCTCGCCCATACGTAAGTGGTAGCCCGCACTGCGTAGGTCGGCTTCATTTATTCCGTATTTTTTAGACCGTGTCCGGCCTGTCCCGCGGGGCTATGAAAATACGCAAGTGAGATGCGTATCACTAACGAACTAAAATAATTCTTCCCATTTATTACATGACAAGAAGCTTTTTTAGTTCTTCCCGGTTGAATACAACAATTATTGCACAAACAATTCACAACAAAATTTACCCAAAAAATAAAAATATCTACAGTATTACCGCCAAACAGTTCGGCGACTACTAGTGGTCGCCAAACGGTTTGGCGACTATATAGTAGTCGCCGAACGGTGTGGCGACCACTGCCTGATCTGGCTATTACCGGTTCAAAATGCGGGATTAGGATATTGTCGCCAAACCGCTTGGCGACTACCCTATTATCGCCAATCCGCTTGACGACTACCCTATTATCGTCAAACGGTTTGGCGACCGAATATTATTTCTGTAATTTTTTAAATTCGTGTATTAATGTCGCAATTTCGAAATAAAATAATATTATTTAAAAAAAATTCGTGTATGTATTCATGGAAAAATGGGTTTCTTAGCATCCGTACTAGACGCGAATACATGTGTGTTGCGTGCGGTATTTGTTACTACTATCTTAACTTTGTACATCACTTACTCTTTTTCTCTTCTCATAATAATACAAATGAATCGTATTTGAACCGATATGGCATGACGTACTAGCTAATTGACCATATCTGAAGTCCCCGAAGATGAGTCGAGTTGACATAGAACGGCAAACTGATTAGATATACAAAATGACTTTAGTCCGGATGTCCAAAATTTTTGACACATTGCAATATTTTTTTCTAACTCGTGCAACATTTCTTTACACCGTGTGAAACATTTTCTTTTGACATAATGAAATGCGCTACAGTAAACGGATGTTGCAAGTGTTCAAAAAATGTTGCATGAGTCGGCAAAAAATATTGCAAGCGTAGAATAAAAATATTGTAAGAGACGTCTGATTGGATAAATAGTAATCAAATGTCCGAGCGCTAGTTTCTCCCTGTATACAACTTAGATATAACACGGTTTTGACCTGTGGCCCATCGTGCGCCTTGCACGGCGCCACGGCACGATGTCCAGGTAACTTCGCATCGCAACAGTACTAGCAAGGTAGCGTAGTGCAACGACAATAATGCAGCTGCTGCATGCTTCCGGAACCGTCTGAAGTCTTAACTTATGCCATACGGATTGCGGAATTAAGGATGGTGCTAGTCGATCTTTCAATGGAGGATCCTACAAAGCAAAATTATCTGTCCAGTATGACGCAGTAATCTCATTAACCATCACGGCCCCGATATTTCTCTTGAGCCCCATTAACTGGCAATGCAACTGTACTATACGTACGATTAGTCGCAAGCTCTTTCAATCCACACCCATCTCATCTTCTCAGCACCTTTCCCGCTACTCGGTGTTAGCTGCAGGTTAATTGCCTAACCAAGACGTGAGAGATTCTCCGCTAGGCTAGGTTTACATATTTGTAACTTAAGACTTGATTTAAAAGAAATTAGCTCTTTATTAAAAATATATTGATCATTACCATATCAGTCTTTTATCGTGGCACGGTAGATATGACACGGCATGTATGCACATAGGTCGAGCTGGCATTGCACGATTGTTATGGTCGTGCCGCGCCTTACATTGGGCACGATGGGCTGCACGACAGGACACACCTTGATGGACTGTGTTTGAGATACTACAACACGCTACAAGGCCGACGTGTGCGACACAGGTACAACAAGCACATGACTTTGGCACGAGTTTTTTTAGAATTTTTTGATAAATATTACGAAAATTTGGTAGCAGAAATGATGTAACAAGAACTGTCTCAATAATATAACAAGCATGAGTCAGTTCGAGCGTTTGAAGTGTGTGGGAGAAGCTAAAGACAAGCCATATAACTCGTTTTCAAAAACACTGAGCAGGTTGTAATGGAATCTTTGAGTAGAGATCAACTGCTATGTCGACATAACTTTTATAGAGAATGAACAAATTTAATATTTTTCTCTGATATTTATGTCTACAACTTTAGCCCTGTATGTTTTAGCTCTTTTCCTTCGCGGTTTTTTTACGAAGAGGACTTTCTGGTTTAGAAAAATCGCGGATCTTTCATGACATGACCCTAAATAGATAAAAAAAAACGTAGTGACGTTTGGATCATTCTGGCTATTTTTCATGAAAAGGACTTTTCGATTTAACGTAATCGCAGATGCACTTGTGTCCTTTCAACCGTTTCTCGCGTTTCCTCCATGATTTAAAAAAAACGACGAAGAAAACGAAATTGTTTCCGCGAAAAAAACAACGCACGGCCGACCAACTCGGCTCGTTTTTTCTTTTCACGTGTAGGTCCCTCAAAAAATACGTAATTACGTGTAAGTCCTTCCTGCGGTTTTTTACGAAGAGGACCTTCTAGTTCAGAAAAGAAAAAACCACGAATCTTTCGTAAAAGGACCCTAAATAAATATAAAAAAAAACGTAGTGACATTTTGATCATTCCAACTATTTTTCACAAAAAGGACCTTTCGATTTAACGCAATCGCGGATACGTTTATATTCTTTTAACCGTTTCACGTGTTTCCTCGATGATTTAAAAAAACACCAACAGAAAAAACGAAATTATTTTTTTTAAAAAAACAACACACGACGTGCCACGCTACGAAAACTATCACAGTAATACAATTAAATCGAATATAAGCTGATATAACATGGTCATTGACAATAGATTCATCATAGACGAGTTAAACTAGTACTATATGGTAGGCTAGCTAGGCATGAAAAAGGTCTAGACCTACGGCTATTATGACAATGTCATACCGTGCACGGCAGTACTAGTACTACTGCACAGCGGAACCCACTAAACTTAGGAAAAATATCCTGTGCAATCAGACAGTTGGTGTAATCACGGTGCAATTCAGCTAAAAAAAGTTTCAAAAAATTCTGAAAAAAATCATGGATGTACATCTCAGCTTACCCCATCTACATATAAAATTTCATGATCAAATTCGTCCTGTGCTAAGAGTAATAAAAAAGACAAAGTTGATCATAAACAACAGTTGATCATGAAATTTTATATGTAGATGGGGTAAGCTGAGATGTACATCCATGATTTTTTTCAGAATTTTTTGAAACTTTTTTTGGTTGGGTCACTACAAGAATCCGATTTATTTACGTCGGTCAAAAGCTAACGTAAATAGGTCAAAAACCGACGTAAATAGGTATTTACGTCGGCATGCCGACGTAAACCGAGCGACGTAAATAGCCCATATTTACGCCGCGTTTAGTAATAAGGTTTATTTACGCCGCCTCTAGGCCGACGTAAATAGGAATAGTAGTCCACGTCCGCTTTAGTAGAGCCGATACCGACGTAAATAATGTCCACGTCATCATATTTACGTCGGCCAGGCTGGCCGACGTAAATATTGGGAGTTATTTACGTCGGCCAGGCTAGCCGACGTAAACGTAAACAAGTATTTACGCCGCCTAGCTCGCCGACGTAAATATCGGAGACCGACGACCAAATATCGATCTCGCCGCTTGATTTGGGCAGCAGATATTTCAATCCATTCATATCAATTCAGTAGAGCAAAGATATCAATCCATTCATATCATTCAGGACAGCAAAAATATCAAGCCATTCAACCATGCATTCATATAAACCAATATCAATCCGTCCATTTGCATACAACACATAGAAACTTCAATTTGCATATAACACATAGAAAGCTCAATTTGGAAACATGACATATAACACAGTTCAACCATACTACTCATTGTTCATACAAACATCAATTTGGCGGAGTATCTTCAAAATGATGCCCACTACCGACGTCGCCTCCCGAGTTTAAGAAGTCACCAGCCGACGACGTAGTCCTCGAAGAAGAAGCGCCGGTGCCTCCAACATGTGTATCCGGTGTGCGGACCGCCGAACCCTATATCAAAGAACATATGTTAGAGATAGCTAGATTACGTTTCCATTTTCTCTAGACATCATATGTTAATTGAGTCATCGGTATTAATGAAATAGAATTGGTGGAATTTAATGCGGGTTGGACATTTTTTGAAAATTATGAAAAATTATTAGAAAAATTATGAAAAATTATTAGAAATTACCAAAAAAAGAATTAGTTTCTGAAAATTCACAAATTAATATTTTCAATTAGTTTATTTTTATTATTTTAAAAAAAATTCTGGGATTTTACACCGATCTACTGGAATTCACTCATAAATAATGCAGAGGATACAGCAGGAGTAATATCTACCAAAGCCCTCGGTTTTCTCACCTACAATTAGTTAAAAAAAACGGGATAGGCCTAATAGAACTTACCGTGTTTCACTCATTACAAAAAAGGTTTGTCCCGTTAGTAGGTACCACTCTTTAGTTTTGAAAATATTGCTATCTAACTGGTGGTTTGTTGACAAGATTCAGGAGACTAATTTTTCATAATATTACAGCTTATTTTAACGCTATTACCTTCAAAACAGGTCTTGTCCACTGAACCATCTTGAGAAAATCCATGCGATCTGAATGACAGCTTGCCAATCTGTCCAGTTAGAGCACTCAACAGTGCCAACACGTAGGAACCAGGCTTTTAAAGAGGAAGGTCAAAGGTGATCAAATTTCTACCTGGTACAAGAATGCGTGCAGTCACATTCTCAAGTTCCGCACGAAAATAGATTCATCAGGCAATTCGAAACTAAGTGACATGAGGGCAAAAGGGGGCAGAGATGGCGCAACCTCTGGGGCCGGTGACGCCGACGGCGGCGGCGAAGCTTCGACGCCGGCCCGAGGGGAACGCGACTCCTGGTCGGCGGCGACCTTGGCGGACGACGCATCGCGGGCGGCGAGGCGGCACGGCACGGCGTGGGCGCGATAACAAGGGCAAGCGCAGAGGCGGCTTGGGCGCGGGCGTGGCAGCAGGCAAGGGCAAAGCGTAGGCGGCTTGGGCGCGGCATGGGCAGGGCGCGTGGAGGGCGCAGCGCGAGGTTAGCAAAGCGCGACGGCGTGGAGGGCACATGCGTGGCGGGGCGGCGGCGGGAGGGCGCAGACACGGACGGCGTGGAGGCTGAAGATCGGTAGCGCGGAGGCTTAACTGGATCGATCTATAGGGCTAGGGCACAATGTGGGGAAAGAAGTACACCCGGTCGGCCTATTTACGTCGTAAATATTCCACTATTTACGCCGTCATCCAGCCGACGAATATAAAACACATGTTTACGCGGCCGCCTCGACCGACGAATATGCCACTATTTACATCGGTTAGGTCAGGCCGACGTAAATATGCCATGCTATTTACGTCGGCCAGGCCTGGCCGACGTAAAAACCCGCCACGTGGCCTATTTACGTCGGCCAGGCCGACGTAAATAGGCCTTTCCAAAATTTAATTTTTCCCGGCTCAGTGGGACACTATTTCCGTCGGCCAAGCCGACGTAAATACATGTATTTACGTCGGTTTAACATGACCGATGTAAATAATGCCCTATTTACATCGGTTTTTTTTAGGCCGACGGAAATATATTTGGCCGACGTAAATATATCGGATTCCTGTAGTGGGTTGCACCGTGGTTGCACCAACTGTCTGATTGCACAGGATATGTTCCCCTAAACTTATGCCATACGGATTTAAGGATGGTGCTGTTTAATCGATCTTTTAATCGGCCATTATTTCATCTGTCCAGTAAACGAAGTAATAATCCCATTAATCATCACGGCCCCGATATTTCTCTCGAGCCCCATCAACTGGTAATTCAGGGCTGTTTGGATTCCTGCCTAAGCGAGCCACGCCTAAGGTTAGTAGGCTGCCACAGGTGTGGCACGACCAAGTGGACTGAAGTTAGTTGGTGTTTGGTTCCCTACCACGCCTAAGGTTGGCACGTCTAAGAATTGTGTGGCACGCGTTTGGATTGTGGCCATGACTTGGCTTAGACATGGCTAAGAAAATGTGGTAGACGTTTGGATGGCTGCCACACATTTTGCAGTTTGTCCTGAGGACACCCTTTTGTAGTTAACGAGGTATAATTTAGTTGCGCAGAAATCTTGATACTCGTTACTTTTCATGTCACATGACTTAGCAACAACTCCTTGTCCACTGTAGAACATGTAAAAGATGGCCATTAGTAGTGCTGACTGAGCTCGTTACAATAATACCATATCAGAGCAGCTACTCCCTCTTGTCCAAAAATTGTCATTTTATTTTACTTTGCATGATCTCCAAGATACAACCTTGACCAATCCAGATATGCAACAGAATCATGCATCACAGAAGAGCATTTTACCACAAATGACATCGCAGTTTTCTTGTACAGATAGACAAATTCACCAATGACTAACAGTCCAGAACTAACAGTCCTGAAACCAGACAAGAGGTATCGATCCTCTATGTTGTACAACGGAAGCTATCTGACATGGGATTTCATCAGGTGTGTCTTCAAAAATAATCTGTTCGGTCTCAACATCATTGGCAACCCTACCCTTCTCATTAACACCTCGTTTGAAGAATCTGTATTTCAAAATGATACAAGAAATAGATGCTGTGAGGTCAAGATTTACTTTTTATCCAAATTAGGCCATTAAACCTTAGGGCTTGTAATACAAACCTGGTTCCAGCAAAATGACGCGAGCGCCTACCTGTAAGTGTCAACCAGAAACCTTGACCAGATACAGACAGCTTTGACTAAAATGCACCAAAATATGTACAATCATGGTGGCCAAAGAAGTACCCTTGAGAGATAACTGCAGTGCAAGCAACAGATAAGAAACTTGCAAATTTACTTGTAGTAAAAGGCAGTACATAGTGTATATTTTCTAGCATCATAATCAGTTTCTTATGATCAATGCTGCTTCAAATCCCAGGTACCGCTCCATGTGTATATACAAGAATATGCCATTGATGCTAATAGTTTTCTGATAATGACACTAACCTTCAGAGATATATGAGTCATTTGAGAGAATGGCAGCATCATGTAAAATCGAGAGAAATCATTCTACGACTGACCTGTTGTTCGCTGTAGAGGTTTGCATAGGATCCAGAACTGCAGTTCACAAATATTGAAGAAAAAAACAGTAGACAATGAGATAATTGTCATAAGTTTGTACAAAACTAAGCACCATGGCTGTACAGAAATGCACCAGCTATTGTGGATCAGTAATTAGCACAGCTACTACCAACACAAATTGCTGAAAAGGTCCAACAAAATGATAGCTGGTCATTTAGATAGCGTCTGAAAATAATTAACAGTACACACAAAAGGTTCACGTAGTTTAGTAGCACAAAAGGTTCCACAAATTAGTGCATACATCGTAACTACTGCTCAACCAAAGCTAAATTACATAAGCATAACACGAATACCACTAGTCAGTAGACTCGATACTTTCATCCTCTCTAAATTGATGATCATCACGTTTACCCGAATCATCGGTCTCGTAGTCGTATGGGCGCAACTGCTCGGCTATGCTGGAACCAAACAGGCCCGAAGTGTCTTCTTCTTCATGCACATCGACACCGTCTGTTCCCACCAAGTCTTCTGATTGTAGGACAAGGTCATTAAGGCGGCTAGCAGTGTGTTCGATCTGAAGTAAGACTCGATTGAGTTCATTCCCGCTTTCGCATAAGCAAGTAGAAAAATTTTCGTGCACTATCTTCTTAATATCACTTGCGATTTCCTCTATGCGATTAATTGTCCAAGCATGCACTTCACTGACTTCTCATCCAATTTTCGTGCACTATCTTCTTAATATCACAGATCTTATTAACTGAAGTTTATACCAAAATAGAGCAACACATATTGCAATGTTGATAATAGCCCTTCTCATCCGCAAGTAATTACAATAGCTATTATAGTACTGAATGTATTGTTTCTTTGCACCCATCTATATACACATAAAAACATGTACAATCATATCAGAGCCATGCCATGCACACCATTGCAAACTTTAGTATGGAAAGATCATTAGATTAGGGTTCCTCACCGATGCTTTCTTCAAGGATTCCTTGCAAATCCACTGGGGGGAAGACCTATTCGAGAATTCCCTACATCATATACAGAGGAATCAATGTCCTGGGGATGCAAATATTTGTAACTGCTTAATGGAAACCAGATATTATATATTTATGGCATGTTCAAGCGCTCACCCATTGCAAGCTAACACACAGAAATGGGAAAGAAAATATAATACATACGACAAGCACCCACCAGAGTAAGCCTCATTCTAAAAGACCTCTGCCAGTTCATATAAAAGACCTATGCAAGTTCATCTAACATCATTTCACATATTTCCCTGAACAAGCACCCAAAATAGTACCAGGCCACGCAGCAAGGATAGCCATGCCAGCAAGTTCTCCATCGCCAATGCCATTAATCTATCCAACACTGTCAAACATAAAAAAGGAATATAACAAATAACAAGAACAATATGTCCCTATTTATCCAAATGCCAGGAAATAATCTCCCTCCCTGTGCTCCTCTTTTCAAACGCAGCAGCTTAATACAGATACCGAAAGGATAAAGAAAACAACCATCATTTTCTCTACTTATCACCAATTGAATTGGGCAATCTCAAAATAAGTACGAAAAACAGCCATTTGTGCACGCATCGAACAATCCATAACCTGTACAAATACACCCCCACCCTAAATCCAGTCCGAACCGAAACGACCACGCCATGTGTTCCTGGCACTAACCTGAAACACATTCGCTCAAGAACACGACCAGCACAGTACCAAATCACAAATCAGAACCAAGTATACACTTTCTCAGCCTCCTTCAACTCCTTAACTGCATCTAGAACTACTTGGAACGAAAAGACTTCTCAAGTATACAAAAATACGGATGAGAAGGGGAGACTTCAGATGGCCTCACATTGCATTGTATGAGCACAAGCAGGCTCTACCAGAAGATCAACATTCTGAAGATGGAAGCCTCACCCCAAATTTGATTACCTGTACAAAACCTCTCCGTTCGATCCCCCAAGAGAAAAACCGATAGCAGCAAAGATTGACGGACGAGGTGGGATTGTAGCGTTGGGGGCTTCGATCCTGTCTGGCCTACTGCCGGCGCCGCCTTGCGTGGGCCACCGCCGCTGCCGCCCTTGCGTCGCCCCTCCTCCCCGATCTCCTCTCGATTCGGTGGTAACCCTAGATTCAAGTGGACACTGCGAAATGACCCGAGGGCCGGCACTTTGTGGCGCCTGAGGCAAGTGAGGCGCTCGTTTTGACCGCCTCACATTTGGCGAGAAAAATCGCTGGCAAGACTTCCGCGCCGCGGCTAAGGTTTTTGGCGAGCCTGAGCTGGGTAAAGAACCAAATAACTACCTAACCACGTATGGCATACCTAAATTGAGTTATGACTCGCTTAGATAGAGAACCAAACAGGCCCTCAATCAGCGAATGCAAACTCTTTCAAGCCACACCCCACCCATCTCATCTTCTCAGCGCCTTCCCTCGCTTCTCTCTCTCCACTCCACGCGTGAAGTACTACTGTCTTTTGAATCCTTTACTTCCGCCTTCTTTACAGACCGGCACTGCAGCCCGGATGCCCAACATCTCTGTGCATCGACACGTGAGAAGCTGGTAACAAAGTAAAACAAGATTGATCGAGATGGACATCGCCACAGCTCCCAAAGCTGGCGAAGCTGCTGGTAGATGAATACAAGCTTCAGTAGGGTGTTATTTGCACCCAAATTTGATTAAGTAGGGTTAAAATCATCAGGCTAAAGATAGCGTATTTTGACAGACATCGGATAAGGAAGAGAAGATTAAGAATAGCACGACAGCTGATACCAGATAAAAGATAGTGTTGTAACCGATGTTAGTATAAGCAAAGGAAATACTATCCGAAGTTAAGGCCGATATAGATTATGATAAACGAGTCCAAGGTAGATACGATCGGTCAATCTATTATAAAAGACGATCAAAGACATGCGAGGACAATAACACAATCAACTAAACAATTCACATTTAACCTTTATTTTTTTTTGTCGACTAGGAGTATCTTTGTAATTTAGAATCATCTTTTAATCTAAAATTGATCAATAAAGTTGCACATTGCCAATTGTTGACCACTGCGGCGATAAACACCCTGCTCCCTAAGCTGGCGAAGCTGCTGGTTGATGAATACAAGAAACTGATCGGAGATCAAATGCATTATATTACGGTTGGCTATTTTCTTTTTCATTGACAGATATCCTCTCAATGGTCATGGCTGCTAATGCAATAATGCCATTAAACATCCCAAGTGTGCTTTTTAAAAGAGCCCAGGTGTGCTTTTTAAAAGAGCGTTGACAGCTGCTGGTGGGGGAATACAAGCTGAAGACGATGGATTTGTTAAGACGATCCCCTTGTAAGCTCATCTTTCCACCCCCACACAAAGCGAAGTAGCTTGCCGCTAGCGTCCGGATCCGGCCGGATCTGAGTCGCCGGCGTGGAGATCGCTGCGTCGGCGGTAGCCAGCCGCAAGGCACGCAGTCCGACGTTCATGGTTTCTTTCTCTTGTCGTCCACGCGCACGGTACACTAAGTAACATTCACGTCTCACCTCCTAAATGATGCCTCCTCGCGTGAAGTACTACTGTCTTTTGATTCCTTTATTTCCGCCTTCTTTGCAGACTGCAGCCCAACACCTGTGTGCATCGATCAACACGTGAGAAGCTAGTATCGAAGTAAACAAGATCGATCGAGATGGACATCGCCAAATGGGCGATGGACACCCTGCTCTCCAAGCTGGAGAAGCTGGTGGTTGACGAATACAATCTGCAGAAGAGTGTCAAGGAAGATATCAAGAAACTCCAGAAAGAGCTGACATACATGAACGCTGCCCTCCGCAAGGTGTCCGAGGTGCCGGTGGACCAGCTTGAGGAGCTGGTCAAGATCTGGGCCAGTGATGTGAGGGAGCTGTCCTACGACATCGAGGATGCCGTCGACGGCTTCATGGTGAGTGGCAAGAAGCGTAAACGCACTGAGTCATGGAGCTTCACGGCGTTGTTTGACAAGGCCACCAACTTGCTCAAGACTGCCAAGAGTAACCGTGAGATCGGCAATGTTATCAAGGACATCATGAGCCAGGTCAAGGAGGCAAAAGAGCGCGGCGATAGATATAATTTACATGGTGTTCCTGCCAAGCCAAAAGTGGTGACTGTTGATCCTCGCCTAGAATCGATTTTCAAAAAGGCAACAGAATTAGTTGGCATTGCTGAGCCAAAAAATGAGCTAGCCAAGAGGTTCATGGAAGAGGATGGCTTATCGAGGCAGCAACCACAGATAATTTCTATTGTTGGATTTGGAGGCTTGGGGAAGACTACTCTTGCCAAAGCGTTGTTTGATGAGCTTGAAGCCAAGTTTGACTGCAAATTTTTTGTTTTGGTGTCCCTTAAACCTGACATAAAGATGATATTCAAGAGAATACTCAGCAAACTTGACAGGAATTACATCATAAATGAAGCTTGCGATGAGACGCAACTCATAGAAGAAATTAGAAGGCTCCTCAAGAATAAAAGGTAAATTTCTTTATGCTGCATATTCTTCCTCGTGGTAAATACAAGTTTGTCCCTTTTTTGAGAGACATAAGTATGCAATAACTAATCTTTTTGCACATTTTAATTAGCTCACCATTTTAAACTGTCATGTAGGAGTACTTTTCCTAGCCTATGGCTTGATATATAATATTGTACGTACAGAGTTGCTTGACTCTTTATAATAGCATGCATTAATTTAGTCAAAATGGATGGTTAGGACTAGTAGTTATTGCCTCAGAAGAAAATATCAATTTTAGTTATTGGATTTGTAATTCGGTCTAACCCTGCATGTCAGTGATACGACTAGTAGTCCGTGCAAATGCAAATTTTCAGCAGGACGTACTGTAAAAAACAATTCATCTAGCAGTATAAGTGTCTCGTGGAACAAGCGTTTTAAATCTGGATTACACCATATATAGTGTCACAGCAACTTGGAGAAAAGCTATCAGCAACATGGAGAAAAGCTACCAAAATAGCTGAAACTCGCACAGAGGCTATCCTACAGCGTAATTTTACAAAAAGTTTTTTTATATATTGTTTTTACTGCTAATCAAATACTATATAAAAATGAAGATCTTCCCAAACAAAATGCCAAGCATTGTCCAAGAAAATATAAATATTTGCAATACTACTGAATATAAATTCAATACATTGTTATACTACCTCCGTCCTTTTTTACTTGTCGTTTTGAACATCGACATGGCCTCCAATACACACTTTTAATCATTATTTTTTAATTATATGTTTGTAAAAGTTGCTTAAAATTTAAGGATACGAAAGTATTTTTATGACAAAACTAGTGATTTCATTTCCATGTGAAGAATCTGAATACTTTTGTGCATATTTGTGGTCAATGTTTAAAAAGGTTGGTTCCACGCATTCTAAAGCATAAAAAAAATGTAGGGAGTAACATTTGTGTCACTAAAATCTGAATTCTTGTTTTATAGAAAATTTAAATAAATTACAAATTTCAAATATTTATGTTTTGAATTAAAAATAGAATTTTACAACCTTTTCAATTTAAATAGTATAAAATTAAAATTTCAAACATTAAAATAGAAATTTGACATATCCAACTTCAAACACATAGCTTAAAACCTTCTAAAAAACAGTTTATATCATCCCTTGAATAACAATACTGTCTAAATATCCTTCTAAACTATGCAAAACCGTCTAAATAACCCTCTGGTTGGTTTTGTGAGTGGTATTGCCACTTTGGCGGATGAAGACATGGCTAGGAATCAATGCATTAAAATTCTTAGAAGAGATCCACATATTAGTGGCATACAACATTCTTCCTCCTCTTTCTTTACTCTCACTCCATGTTCCATGGAAGATGAGCAAGATCCAACATACGCCCACCTGCAGCGATTCGAGCTCCTGGAGTGCCCACCCACCTAACATAAGGCCTGTTTAGAATGCAAGGATTTCACAAGAAAAAATTCAATTCCCACTGGATTCAGAACAAAATTCTGCATTCCAATTGGGCCTAAGGTAAGATGGTGGAATTACAAGAAGGATTAGTCAGATGTAGTTAGCAAGATTAGATCGGATTATGTGTATATTGAATAAACTGTCATTTTTACATTATGCAATCACAAGTCTAAAACATGTAATAATATGATAATATATATAACACAATATATATATATATATATGTGTGTGTGTATGTATATGTGTATATGTGTATGTATGTGTGTATATATGGTACATATGTTATAAATTGCATGTGTGTGTATACACACAGGTACATGCACATGAATGCAAGTGCACATGAAATTTACTTACACTGGTATATATGTAAGCTTGTGTAGCGGAGGATCTGTAGTGATGAAATTAAGATGCATGACAGTATCCACCTGTTGATCGATCATTACAGATAGAACCGAACTCGATCTTCCATGCATACAAACTCCGTGTGATTAATACCATGAGATCCAAAAGATGCTCAGCACATGTAGATATGTACTTGTAGGGTGCAGTATTGTAATTGTTATCGAACAAAAAGAAAATAAAAAAGGGAGGTGTCACACCAAAAGAATGTAGATGAATATGGATACGATTTTCAGGGCATGTCCAGTATTACAAAATTTGTTGCCCTTACAAGCCTTGACATAAAAAGATTTTGAGAAGTGCTTCAATGTTTTTCCTCTCAATACAAGTTGTACAAATTTTGAAGCAAACGAAGAGAAAAGTAATCACCATCTACTTTTTATTCATGTTTTAATATTTATACAAACTATCGAAAATAGCATGGAAACACCTCTCAAAGATTTTTGGTGACATGAAGGAGGGAGAATGCAAGAGACAACCCAAACTATCTCACGCAAACACATCCTTGGCACAAGAAACAACGTAATATGGAGAGTGTGTGTCTAACGTATGTTAAATATTGTCTCTACTATTAAAGTGGTTGGTGGTGGTGGACACAATTGTCGTATCTACTGTTGGATATGCCGATTAAAAAATTAATAAAGCATAAGTAATACATATTTGGGAAATGAACACATTTAATAAAGATGGCTTATAAATATGACTAGGATGGCTTGACTATTAACAACATTTAGCTATAAATTATTGACAACTATTTCCTCCCAACGATATATAATCTATAGTACTCTATCCTATGACTAACTGAGTACCCATGCGTTGCACTGATCTCAAGTAAACCTAATATAAGTTCTAAACATAAGAAACCAATATGCAAAAGGTAATTATCCCTACATATGACAGTTTCATACATAATTTGCATCCAATGAACATGCAAAATAGAGTCTTGTACACATGTTTATCCACAACAAGATCCCACTAACTCAAGAGATGGGGAAGTAGATAGCAAACTTACCACCACCACTAAGTCCTTTTTTTATAATACTAAATAATATTAAGATAGCACAAATGAAACAATTTTAATAAACAAACATTAAGATTAAACAGAATTGGAAAGCGGCTCGATCGAGAAAAAAGAGGATGCCCAGAGGGAGTAGCTAAAGCAATTGACACCGAAAGTAAAAAAATAATCTGAAATTTGAATTATACCATGTGTTCTGCAACTATATGTTTTTGAACCCGACACTTTTCTAGCTCCCTGACAAACTTTTATTTTTTTTTTGCAAATATAGCTTTCTTCTGAATACAATTGCAAAAATAGCTTCATCCTCGACCGTGAAAGCACCAACAAACAATACGTGTCGTCTGTCGCACTCCCACACCACAGAAGGAGCTACTGAGCTATAGGACATTGGTAGTTTCAGTGTCCAAATGGCACTTCTATGGTCGGGAATGGGGTATATTTGCAATTGCGTTTGGAAGGAGGCCAGATTTGCAAAAAAAAGTTTGTCATGGGCTAAAAAATTCCTTGTATTTATAATTTCTACATATAGTTCTTTCTTATACATAAGGTTTTACTATTCAGACAACACAATAGCATATGTATAGTAGATAGCCACTACTACCGAACACGTGTTTATTGCTGGGCCCACATCGGCATCACTATCGGATGTGGACCCGGCACTATCTAAGTGGCAGTGATAGTCGAGGACTATCACTACCGGATGTAAACCGACAGTGATAATCACTATCACTGCCGGTTCAGACTCTCCAACCGGCAGTGATAATACTTATCACTGCTGGTTATCAATCATAACTGGTAGTGATAAGTAACTATCACTGCCGCATGTTCAATAATATCCGACAGTGATAATAATTGTCACTGCCGGTCATCTTTTATAACCGGCAATGATATATAAGTAACTATCACTACCCCATTTTTATCAATATCTGGCAGTGATAAATAGTATCACTGCTCCTTTTTCCTTGTTAACTGGCAGTGATAGCTCTCTGTCCTATTTTCATATCCAAAACTGGTAGTGATGGGTTTTTTAAACCTTTTTACATATATATTTGTTGCAGTATATGTTGTACCATATATATACTGTGACATGAGATATATTCTCAGACGGATATCGCTAGCACAATAGCATCAAGCATCGCTAAAGTGTAATTCAAATACATTGAAGCATCATAATATTTAATTATTACATTGTTCATTCACTTTTGAAGCATCATAATATTTAAGTATTACATTGTTCATTCACAATCGTTGACATGTCACTTAAGCTATATATGCTCGTGAAACTCGCTCTCTAGGTTGATAATTTCTCGAACGATGAACCCAACTGTCTGCTCTCGAAGGGCTTCAATTTTGTTGTTAAGCAAGCTGCTGGAGCCCAGCTTGACGCGCTGTCATAGGAGAAATTGAAACATTAATTAGTGTCATCGTCTTTATAAAGAAAAGTACGGGTCAACATGTAATGATTGATATACCAGCTCGCCGTTGTAGTCCGTATTGTCAGTGATGAACACGTGGATATGTATCATTGCGTAGTATCCACATAAATTGTTCCCTTGGGGTTGTCTTAGGCACGCAAAATCGGTTTTTATTCTGAACTTCTTCGTGAATGGACGACACCGTTGGCTCTTTTTGCGGTATTTTGCGTACAACCTATTTATGGTTTCGAGTAGTCATTAAAATTAATTAGGTGCAATGGGATGGAAGATTACTGGAGCAATAATGCAACGACTGAGTTTACCTGTCTAGCAAGTCTATTAATTCTTTGTACTTGCTTGTCGGTTTCCTCATTAAGTCTAAGATAGTGATGTTGCTTTCGTCTAACATGAAGACGAGGACGATCCAATGAAATCTACAGAAGCCAATTAGTCGTCACATAGTGTTGCGCATCAAATATACGAGACTAGTAGGCAGGGAAATACGTACTGAAAGTTGTAGGGTAAAAGTATGTGGGTCTTGTCTTGTAGCTTTAGCAGCACCTTGAGTACATACTCCTCAACATCATTTATCGTTTTTGGATCTAGAATAATTTTGTAGTTGATAAGGCCCGGGTCGAGGAATCCTATCTTTTCATTTTTGTCCGCTCTAAGTGTCATTGCCTCCATTCTACATAAAAAAGATGTCAGACTCTCAGTTTAAGAGTACGTGAATATACAACATGAATTATATAAGAGACTTATAGAGTCCACATTCTTAATATAGACACGTCCAAGGCATCTCGTTGGTACAACTGATATAGTTCCATGTGTTCTATCCAGAAAATGCCGTCCATGTTGTGAAAGTCCCTATCTTTGTATTTGATGGGGGAAGCATCATTTTTTGTCTCTTGAACATACTGCCGGTACCATTGATGTAGACACCATAACTGTGTGGTTAGTCTGGGCTTCTCATTTGGATTCACCAAAGCTTCCCCGTTAACGATTGGCCACTTTAGAGGGGGCTCCTGCCCTTTAGCACCACTTTGGCCTCCAGCAACAGCTGCTTTACCACCATCTCCTTTAGATTTCTTCCTAGAGATGCAATCGTAGTCTGATCGTTGGCTAAGTTGAGGAGATTCAATTGCCCGTCCTGTCTGTTTAACCGTCGCTAAGCCTATGAAGAAATCCCGTTTGGCAGCTTCGATTTCAACCTTAGCAGGCGGTGGCGTCTTCTTGAAGTGCACTGCTACACTGGCGTCTACTTTTTTTCTTGTTTCTTCTTCGATCAGTTCATATGCTCGTTTCTTGTTAAGAGTTTTGGCTGGCTGTATAGACGAGGAACTTTTCCCCCCTGACCGTGTAGAATGTTGAGATCGCGGTGCTCTTTGCTTACTGTCTTGTGGCGCTAGAGCAGGAGCTTTCTTGGGTGACACCGGAGGAGGACTTTTCCTGGGTGGAGAGTCCGCCTCGTCATCGTTATTAAGATCATCGTCATTGTCATCATCTGAGGCAAACTTTATATAGCGCTTGCGCCACGCGATGAATGTGCCCAGGCTTTGTTCAAGATTATTTTTCCCCTCCTCGCCCGGGATCTCAACCTTCACTTTGCGGTATCTGTCAACCACGCTATCAACTGAAACTCTGGCGTATCCCTGAGGAATTGGGTGGTTATGCAACATCCGCCTCGATGCATGGCCAAGCCATCCTTCACCACCTTGATGGTAATGTTCGTTATGGGCAGGTGCAGATTGCGGCAGGTTCGCTCTATGATTTTGTCCACGGAAAACTACACACCGAAGTCTCTTTAGAGCGCCCACGACGCCCATTGCTTATGAGCCCCGGCAGACTATGGAGATGGTGACCATCGTCATGTGACCGACGTCGCTAAGGACCTTTGCTACCATTTCTCACATCATTTCCATCTGTTCTGCAAATTCGACTTCCCTTCTGTGCATCCGGTCTTCTATTTCTCGTACACGTTCATCCAACTATTCTTGTCTGGATTTCTTTGGCCGCTTATAAATTTCGGCATCCTCTGGAATGCTGCTTTCCAAGGCACCAAGCCGAACCCTCTGGTGCGACCAGGGTGCTCCTTATTACCTAAGGCGCGTGTTAGCTCGTCGTTCTCCCTTCTTCGCTGGAAGGAGCCCTGAATAGTTTGGGAGTGGGCATCTGCGATTTTCTTCGAGATTTCCTCGTCTTTTTCGCTTCTGAAGCTTAAACTACCATCATCCGATAGAGTAGCTCCCCTCGCAAGCATCCAGTACTTTGATCTTGGGGCCATCTCGGACGTCGTAGTAATAACTCCACTACGAGTTAGCTGTTCTTCCCGTGCATCCCACTTGGGTACTTTCCTCACGTAGCCACTGGTGCCTAGCACATAGGGTAAATGTTCTTGTCTGAATTTGCCTTGTTCTATTGGTTGATAGTCTGGGCTTCATCAGATTTCTTATATTGCACGAATTCATCCCAAAATTGCTCTAATCTCGGGTATCTATTAAAATCTGGCATTTGATCCTTCTTGACATACTCCTTATTCAGCTTTGTCTTCCAGTTTTTTCATGCGGATCCCATAATAGTTAGTGCACATTTCCTGGCAAGCTCTAACTGATCTTGGGAAACTGGAACTTGACTGTCAACCCTGTCCACAATGTTTCCTTGATGTCAACGTTCTGCATATATATGGCGTAATCACCATTTTGTTATGCGTTAGAGTTGCTATATCAATGTTGTGCATATATAAGGCATAATCACCATTTTGTCATGATACATATACATTTGACATGATACATAGAAATTGCTTTAAAATTCACATGTACATAGAAACTTCGAAATTCAAATACACATATACAAATACATTTGAAGAATTAGAATAATTCACATGATACATATACATTTGACATGATACATACAAATTTCTTCAAAATTCAAATACATTGCATTTCACATATACATGATACATAGAAATTGCTTCAAAATTCACATATACATAGAAACTTCGAAATTCACCAAGAATTAAAATAATTCACATGATACATATACATTTGACATGATACATACAAATTTCTTCAAAATTCAAATACATTGCATTTCACATATACATGAACTCTCTCACAAAGCTGGTCCAAGTTGAAAGCAACTCAGTTGAAGTTACAAGTATTGTGTCCTTTTAGCAATCAAATAATATTGATTCGAAGAAAGTAGCTATATAAAAGGCTATTATTCTTTGAAAAAGGAATTTAATTAGAGTATTTCAGGCTTTTTACTTGGTATATTCTTTAACCACACTAGTGCAATCATTTAACTTAACTAAGCGTGTTATCTAGGGGACAAGTAAAAAAAAATCCGCAAAGATACATATGGCAATAGATCACATAAAGGCAACATTATGTCATTCATATAATGAATCATGACTACTATGGCAATATGGAGGTAATTATGTATGATTGCTCTCAGATTATTGGGTTTGAATGAAGATTAGAATCTTCACCTCATCACAAATGAGCAAAACAATTAATTGAGTAAATAAGGCCTTAAATCCTTACCACCTTATCATGCACAATAAGAATTGACAATCATGCACAATAAGAATTGACAATGAGATTCACTGTTATTGAAGTCCTTATTGATATTACAAGTTTAGAACAAATTATCAGTACATCATGAGACTGTGAATGATAGTCTAAGCTTGCTATAACTAATCAGCTACTGCAGAAGCTATTGAATCAACAGACAGGTATAGCATGAATAAATGATCACCAGAAAAATTCAGAGCAGTATGCTAACCGAACCAACAATGCTATTAGGGCTTAAACAAAAATCACAGAGAGGCAATAAGCTACACAACTAATCAGACTTGTAATACCAATCATCACAGAACAATTGTCAATATCAACAATCATCACAGAGCAATACCAATCCCTTGTAATACCAATCATCATAACCAACAATGCATGTACGTTTACCAACTTAAGGTCTTATTTACAGAACAATTGTCAATATCATTGATAACCCTAGAATCATCATAGAGCAATACCAATCCCTTCGGCCAACAAGAATCAAATGCAGTATCAGAACAAGAACATAGCACATAGCACGAACTTACCAACACGAGGAGGGGCGACGTGGGGAGAGTCGACACTGGGGGGAGGCGCCGCAGGGGGAGACGGCGGGGAGGGGTCGCCGCAGGGAGGGTCGGCGTGGGGAGAGTCGACACCAGGGGGAGGCGCCGCAGGGGGAGACGGTGGGGAGGCGTCGCTGCAGGGAGGGCCGACGTGGGGAGAGTCGACGCGGAGTGCTCGCGCCGGCTAGGGCGCACAGACAAAGGACAAGAACTCCAAACGGATTGCGAAATGGCTAAGTGCGGGAAAGAAGACGTTTATATAGGGAGGATTATTACTGCCGGTTCAATGAAATGACCCGACACTGACATATTATCTCTGCCGGCTTATTATAGATCTAGCAGTGATGTTGGACTATTAGTGCCGCGTCATAAATGAACCGGCGGTGATGTTGGACTATTAGTGCCGGGTCATTTATAACCCGGCAGTGATGTATAACTATTACTGCTGGGTCATTTATGAAAAGGCAGTTTTTGGACTATTAGTGCCGGCCATTTATGACCCGGTAGTGATATAAAACTATTAGTGCTGGTTGGAAGTTAAGACGGGGCAGTGATGTAGGTACTATCAGTGCCGGTTTGAGGGTAAGACGTGGCACTGATGTATTATATTAGTGCCGGTGGTTGTATGTCAACCGGCAGTGATAGTCCCTCTGCCGCGGCAAGTGCTGGTGTGGCAGAAATTGCTGATGTGGCAAGGATTGAGTAGCCGCGGCAAGTGCTGCCGTGTGCAAGTGTAGCAGCGGCAAGTGCTGCATTTTAATCTTAAGAAAAGAAAAGCAATATTAAAAATATTTCTTTCAAAGCAAATAAATTATAAAAATGAGTTTGAAATGTGATCTTAATTTGAATTTGTATTTTTTGAATTTTCTAGCATTAATGGTTTTTATTGAGCCTTTGCTTTTAAAAATAAAAAGTCCAAGAAAGCGAAATGGTAAAATGGTAAAAGTAAAAAGGTAAAACATAAATCAACAAAAATCAAGTGAGATTTTTACCATAATCGACATCGATTATTATCCATCTGTGGTAAAAAGATCAAAAATTAAAACTTACATTTGAAGCTTTTAAAAATTCAAAAACTAAAAGTAAATAAATAAAAAATTTCATTGTCGTAATTATTAGAATATAAATATCAAAGATAAAAATATGAGATTTGATCTGAGGAGGTTTGTAAAATTCGACAAGCTAACTAATTGGCTATTGATTTTCTATAGGTATCAAATAATATCAAAATATTCTGAAACTTTTTTCTAATGATTATAATAATCAATACTCCATATATTATAAATTGAAACATGTCATTCGTACAAAATATTTATATTAAAAATTGAAGCTTAACCTTCATACAAAATAAAGTATATCCTTAATTATACAACTAAGTTACGATCCGATCTTCGTTATGATCACGGCGTATGTATGTAGCTTCCTCTATGTCTTCCATGAGACCTAGGTCGATGTTCTCACCGAAAGGAGGAAGCGCATCGAATTGGTTATAGTCGTCCTTGTCGACTAACTCCCACAATCCTTCTTTTTGATTGAAGAACTATGTGGCGTTCCTTGTTAGCCGGATCCCTTACAAAGAAAATTTGTGTAACGACATTATCAAGTACGAATGGTTCTCTGTATCCGACTTGTTTGAAGTCCACGGTAGTGATACCGTACTTGTCGATGTTCACGCCCCTAGGTAGCCTGACCCACTAGCACCGAAAGAGGGGGACCTTCAAAGGCCCATAGTCAAGCTCCCAAATCTCGCCTATGAATCAGAGTACGCGTCAGATATTGCCATTGTTGTCATAAGCATCTATACGACCAAATTGCTCGTTGGTTCTCCGTTATCTTGTGCTCTCGTGATAAAATGTATATCCATTGATGTCGATCCTTCAAGTGCCAAAATTGTATATGACGGTCCCTTAGCCAGCGCTGTCAATTGAGCGCACTCTATTTGCTTATGCATAATGTGTCTAAGCAACCAATCTCCAAAGTTATCTCTGTGCTCTCTCACGATCCAAACCTCAGACTTATATGGGTTTTTTCTTCGTAGCATGTTCTTGTGCATGTTGACATACGGGGCCGCTACAACTAATTGGTGTAGAACTGTAAAATGTGTTTGCATGAATGAAGCACGATCATTTATACGGATCGATTTTTGACCTAGTGTCCCTTTCCCTTGTAGCCTCCCTTCATGGCGAGATACGGGCGCACCAATTGATTTGAGATCCATGTAATCGATGTAGAACTCGATGACCTCCTGCCTCAACCTTCCGCAATGTACCCTTCCTACCGATGTCGACATTTAACATATTTCTTCACAACCCCATGAACCTCTCGAAGGGTACATCCGATATAGAAACACGAGTCAAGAAACCGATTCTTTCACAATATGAACAATGAGATGGACCATAATATAGAAGAAGGATGGAGGGAAGCACATCTCAAGCCGGCTTAGAGTGTGGATCACGTTTTGCTGCAGCTTATCTAGTTTCAACGGGTCGATAACCTTCTGTGAAATTGCGTTGAAGAATGAACACAACTTTATAATTGGGTCTCGCACTTTCTCTGGCAGAACACCCCTAATTGCAATAGAAAGTATCTGTGTCATCATCACGTGGCAATCATGAGACTTCATACCAATTAATTTTAAGTATTTCATTGAGACTAGCCTCTTTATGTTAGCAGAATAACCGGACGGAACTTTGACTTCGTGCAAGCACTCACACACGCTAATTTTCTCATTCTTACTTAAAGTGTAGCAAGCTGTGGGAAGGTATTTTTTTCCTTGACCCAGGTCTTCATGATGCAGCTCCTTCCTGAGTTTCATATCTTTCAGGTCCATTCGTGTGTTGAATGTATCTTTTGTTTTGCCAGGTATGTCTAGTAAAATACAAAGCAAGCTGTCACACATGTTCTTCTCTATATGCATGACATCGATCGCATGTCGAACATCCAGGTGATGCCAATAAGGTAGGTCCATAATATTGATCTCTTTTTCCACAAAGGAGCTGTATTACCAGAACTTGGGACTGATGTACTTCCGGCTCCCTTTCCATGGATAATTTTAATATCCTTTATGGCCACAAATATCTCTTTGCCGTTGCAATGTTTCGAAGTTGAAGCAGTCTCCTTTGTACCATCAAAAGCTCTCTTGTTGTTGCGATATGGGTGGTCCTTGCGAAGAAACCTACGATGCCGCATGTAACATATTTTTCGGCAATATTTCAGCCACGCCACTCAGATTACCTATGCAATGGACGCATCCATTAAATCCTTTTATAGTCTGGCCCGAAAGATTGCCAAGAGCAGGGTAATCATTGATGGTTACGAACAACAACGCGCGTGCATGAAGTTCTCTATTTTGTACTCATCCCATACCCGCAGATAATCGCTGCTCCACAATACCAAAAAATCTTCAACTAGTGGTTTGAGGAACACATCAATATCATTGCCAGGTTGCCTCAGCCCTTGGATCAGTAATGGCATCATAATGTACTTCCGCTTCATGCAAAGCCAAGGAGGAAGGTTATAGATACATAAAGTCACCGGCTAGGTGCTATGACGACTACTCATGTTGCCGAAAGGATTCATCCCATCCGTACTGAGTTCGAACCTTATATTCCTCATATCATATGCAAAGTGTTTCTTATATTTTCTATTGATATTCCTCCACTGCGCGGAGTCAACAAGGTGTCTAAGCATTCCATCCTTCTTACGTTCTTCAGCGTGCCATCGCAGCAATTGAGCATGCCTTTTGTTCGCAAACCGACGCTTCAGACGGGGATTATAGGGAAATACCACACCACCTTGGTCGGAGGTCTTTTCTTCTTATGATGTGCCTCGATGTCGTCATCGCCGCGCTTATACCAAGATGCCTTGCAAATGGGACACGCATCCAAATTTGCAAACTCATTGCGATACAATATGCAATCGCTTGGACATGCGTGTATTTTCAGACTTCCATCCCAACGGACAAACAACTCGCTTGGCACGAGTGCGTGGTTGCCGGCAACACGCTACCCTTTGAAGGACATCTCGAAGAAACCTAACAGCCTGCGGAAACTCTTATCGGACCAACCATTGCTAGCCTTCAACTGCAACAGCGTAAGCACAACATGCAGCTTTTTGAGCTCCTCCTTGCAGCTTGGGTACAAGGGTGTTGTAGAATCCTCAACCATACATCAAACTTCAAAATCCCTTTCACTCTTGAGGTCCTCCTCCCCATCATGCAACATCTGTTCTAGATCATCTTCATGGTTATCGGTGAACGGTCTTCATGGGTGTCAACGAACGATTTTCGATCGCAATGAAGTCATTGTCTTCATCATCATCAATCAGATGCCCTTCACGTACAATCTCATCTTCACTGTGCTCGGTCCAACAGGTATAGGCAGGCTTGAAACCCCTTCGAAGCAAGTGTGCACGGATCGCCTCAAGGTTAGAAAATTGCTTTTCATTCTTACAATCGATGCACGGGCAACAAATATAGTCCTTCAGCTTATTTGACTTGTACACCGCAGCCGTGCTCAAAAAACTAGTCACACCGTTAAAGTACTCTGTATCGCGACGGTCCGCTTTATACATTCATCTTCGGTCAATCTATAAATATTTATAACAAATAAAATCTCAGTAAATCAATAAGTGCTCACAAATTGTTTTATTCATTTAATTTGTTATGTAGTGCTAATTAATCTAGAAATTTTCATTACTTATAAATCTATATCCAAATCTCGATTGTAAAATCAATTAAATAATTGCTATTAATTATATATAATGGTCCGTCCAGCAAATTTACATTACTTATAGAAATTTTAAATTAACATTTTAGGTAATTAGATTAAACAATAGTTAACATTTTTACGTAAGAAACAATTTTAGGTAATTAGATTAAAGAATAGTTAATTATGAAGTGCTACCACATTTAAATTCAATCAACGATTAAATGCAATCACTAATTTAGTCCTCTAATACTTAAATTCAACCTACATCATAATCTCACCAATCACTATACATATAAAAGTTGGTAATTTCAAATCTAGCCTCTAGATTAGGCCATCTCCAACAGCATTACCTAAATTTGGATCCCTATAACCTCATATACAGAATTCCCTAAAAAGATTCCTTCCCTATATCTCTTCCTTCTCCAACAGTATTCCCCAAATCCCACTCTCTATTTTCTCACTCCTATATTATAATGATATTTCATAACCGCCATATGAGCCACGTTTATTTTTTACCGGGGAAAATTTGACCGGCTATTTTTAATTGCCAGAATTTAAAATTTAAAATTTATTCTAACGGTCAACGTAACGGCTATATTGTAACGGTCAATATAACGGCTATATCTCTAGCTTAAAAGAATAAAACTTTGAACAAGCTTGGTAAAGAGTATCGACAATTTCAATCTGGGTCTCATTCTCATTAAGATAGAACGGAATACTTATGTCAAGGAAAAGAACATATGGCTTTATTTCCCCCCTTGGCCCTAATGTACAACACTCGCATCGATTGGTCCAAAGTTAATTTGAACTTACAAACTGGAACCTAAAAATGTTTCAAAGCTTGCACAATTCTGATTCTCTGGAGCTTTGATACAAAAATAATGGAGTCTATCTATGGATCTGTGTCCCAATAGGAGGTTACAGTGAGAAGATGAGGAGCATATCCAGATAAATCATACAAAATCTAATGTATGGTATCATGGTAGATCTGCAATCTTGAAGGTAGAATCCTCCAAAGAATCAGATCCTTTTACTGCTAGTAGATAGTACCTCTAAAGAAACCCAAAATTGAGTCCTGTATAATGCCATCGTCTAGAGAAATTTTCATGCCCTTGAATACTTTGAGCTTCACATCGGTACCTTCAGAGGTTCATCATCAACCAAACTACCTCCATTTTCAACTTTGCTCAAAGAATCTGAGATGAAAGGAGCCGACTCGCTTTCTTTCACCTGCAATGCGAAAAACAAACAGAGAATTATAAACAAGAAACTAAAACTAATGAAGCTAGAAGACCACTGAAGCTGACATTATTTGAAGAAAAGAAGGTTTAAAGGTTAAATATCCCCCACACAACAAGCATAACCAAAACTAGCTACGCCTTGATGCTTCAGTTTTGCATAATTCTTAATCATGGCATCGACACATAAGTTTTAAATTACAATACTTAAATACGATATAGTCATAATTATTGCAAAATCAAATGCTCAACTATTTGCTTGCAATGAAATTCAAACGAAAAGGTACCTTGTGGGGAGATATCAGATTTTTCTCATTGGCCTCAACGTGCGTGTATATGAATATAAGACCATTCCAACTACTGCGATTAGGATGCCAAGTATGCTTCTCCAGCTAAATGGGTCATGAAGCAGAACATGTTGTGCGACAGTTAGCTCATAGTCTTATACACACACAAGTGCACCAATAAAGGAGAATCAGGAAACATACAACAGCTTGATCTTGCTTGAGTCGTGTTATGCCAAACCGTTGTGCAACATTCTCAGACGTGAGGCTCATCGGTAGAAGGCAATCACGCGCTTGAGAAAATAGCTCAATCTAAAATAGCTAGATATTTCAGTGCATTTTTTTATACCTGTGATGGAAACAAAGAGCTCCGAAGCATTCAATAATGTCTCACACCACAAGCAATTATGAAGAAAGCCTTCTCATCAATAGCATTAGGAAAAAAGTGATCCGAGAAGAACCCATCAAGATCTATGTATATAAAGTATCAGTGCAGAATCTTTTACTTCTTTTAGGAAAAAAGTGATCAAGAAGATGTTGTTCAGTTGTAGTTGCATGGCTATTACCATACCTAAAAAGGAGGTAGACTACAGTTTAAGAATGTAGGCCAGTAATTTCTAATAAACTCCTTGTATGTTATTTTAAGATTACCAAATGAAATATCAATATGGCCCCCAAAAATATAAAAAGTGAGATATCGGTAAGAACCCATAAATTTCTCACATCAATTTTAGAACAGAATCCCATGATTCCACATAAAATGTTTTAGCACACATATGAGTTATGAAACATAAACGCATCTTAAAAGGTTTGAGTGCATTGTACATACTTAGCTCCAGTAGAATTGAAAGATACTAAAAGTGCAGCTGTTATCTCATCCATGGCATCATATGCTCTGTAAGTGCACCGAAGCTGCAATTCTGACAGTAAATAATCAGAATTCAGAAATGAAGAATTGATTATCCATATACCAAACATAACAAACATAATCAACCAATTCTACCTCTCTAGTGGTGGCATCCCACAGGTGTATTGGATGATCACGACTAGTACTTGCAAATACACAGGTAGCCGGATCTGCAAAACATCACACCACCTTGCATTCACAGTTGAACATGAACTAAGAACTCAAGAAACAGGGGAGCCAAGAACCCTTGGTCACGGAGTCTTATCTTCCCCATGGGGAAAAAACAAGAGGGAGCAGTAAATTAATCACGGAAGGATGGAATCCCAACTACTCACCGATCGGGAGTGGCCGGGTGGGGCGTGGAGACCGGAGAGCGGCCGAGGAGAGGAGGGGACCATGAGACGCGCCGGGATTGGGACTCGGGAGGTGAGAACAACCGATGAGAGGGATAGGCCACGGAAACACGAGATCGAGGGAGGGAGACGGGAAGGGACCTTATGGGAGTGATGGAGGAGCTGCGCGCAGACATGGCGAGGGGCGGGTCTAGGGTTTGGGGGAGGAGGAGATGTGGCTCTCGTCCGCCGCCACCACTGTGGTCCTCCCCGACGACGCTGCCGCCTCCTGGCTCTGGCTCGGGCGGGCCGCCTCCCTGGCAAAGGGACTGGTGGCTCACCTCCTCCACTCCGAGTGGGCGCGAGGGACCCCAGCTGGCTGCCTTCGCGATAGGGAATGGAATGAGGAAGGGAGAGAGAATCCTGAGATTTCGGGATTCTGTCTCCTACCCCTAAAATTGAGGAATGCGATGAGGAATCTGTTGGAGCTCGTTTGCTTGATACTATGCTTCGCGCTGCCTCAATTTTTTCGATAGGGAATGGGATACAGATACTCTTGGAGATGCTCTTAGAGCTCTAATTGTGTTGACTATGCAATCAATAATTCTCACAACCTATAACAATATAGAACGTAATATCCAACTAAATAAACTACCAAAGAAATGTACATCAAGATGCGAACCTTAGATTATGAGTTAAAAATGAATTCCACCAAATTTGAGAGCAAAAATTCGCCCCCACTCCACCCCAACCAAGTAAGAATAGAGGTCCTCTCTGCTCTGGACAGGTTGGGGAAGCAAGCCAGGGTATATATAGTGCCACATTATCACTGCCGGCTTTTCTCTTGAACCGGCAGTAATATATCACTGCCACTTTTATCTCTAAATCCGGTAGTGATATCGCTGCCGTTTCCCGCACAAATCACTTTATCACTGTCGGTTATACTGTTGAACCGGTAGTAATACATCACTGCCGGTTCTATCTCTAAACCTGGCAGTGATATTGCTGCCGTGAATAGAGCGAAAATTATATTGTTCTTATCACTGTCGGTTTTATTTAGAACACTGCCGGCTGAATTTAAAACTGACAGTGATAATATTATCACTGCCGATTCGGGCCTACCTGACAGTGATGGGGGTCACGGATGAAGCAATCTGTAGTAGTGAGCAGACTTACCACCACCACTAAGTCCTTTTTTATAAATGTAAAGATATATGATATTCTATATTCCGTGTTATACTAAATAATACAAAGATAGCACAAATGAAACAATTTTAATAAACAAACATTAAGATTGAAAAGCGTCTCAACCGAGAAAAAAGAGGATGCCCAAAGAGAGTAGCTAAAGCAACTTACATCGAAAGTTCAAAAATTATCTGAAATTTGAATTATGCCATGTGTTCTGCAACTATATGTTTTTGAAGTCATCACTTTTCTAGCGCCCTAAAAACTTTTTTTTACAAATATGGCTTCCTTTTGAACACAATTACAAAAATAGCTCCATCTCCAACCGCGAAAGCATCAGCAAACGACACGTGTCGCATGCTGTACTCCCACACTACGGAAGGAGCTACTGAGCTATAGGACATTGGTAGCTTCGGTGGCCTATTGGCACTTCTATGGTCGGGGATAGGGTATTTTTTGCAATTGCGTTTGGAAGGAGATCAGATTTGCAAAAAAAAGTTTGTCATGGGGCCGAAATAGTCCTTGTTTCTATGTTTTCTATATATAGTTCTTTCTTGTACATATGTTTTTACTATTTAGACAACACAATAGCATATGTATAGCCAAATTATTTAAACATGCCTTAAAAATGATATCCATATTTGCTATAAAACAACACAATCATATATGCATAGCTAAATCATTTCAACATAGTTTATGTGTAAGTATACTATCCACCTTGCTAGTTAGGGAAATGACAAGAAAACATGCCGGTAGCTTGGTAATATAAATTAATTTTGGTTCACATCGGTATATCCAGCGTGAAAAGTCAAACTGGACTCTACTTGACACTTCCTGCAATCCCACTACTGTTCGGCCATGATATCTTCTGTTGCCATGGACTCTGACTCTCCTGCAGTTGACCCGTGTCCACAAAAATGGTGTAGGGAGGTTGTTTAACATCTCTGCCCATCTCGGTTTGAATCCCAGGGTTCCTAGGATCGGCTCAGGTGCTCATCCTCTATTATTTGGAAAAGAAATAACTAGGGATGGATGTGTTGGGGTGGGCGTAATTGATTGGTCGTTTGCGTACTCGTTGATTGCTGAATCAATTGGTTTCTCTCTTTCATGTTTTATATATTATTCTGCCATCCTTATTTTTCATAACATCGTAAGCATTTTCTCGTGCATCTTGAAACCACTTTGCCACTAATCGACAATGCCAGTTTCAAGATAGGATGCATCGTGCATCAGAATTTGTTCGTTCTCTCTTTTCGCGTAGTTGTTTCACATGATTATATAACATCGAGCTTTACTAATGTGACTGTACCGCACTACTTACTGTAGGTGCTTATGTGTGATTGATGATATATGGCAAGAGCAGGCGTGGGATATTATCAAACTTGCTTTGCCAGATGGTAATCGTGGAAGCAAGATAATCACCACCACCCGCAAAAAGGCTGTTGCAAAACATGCTGGTGGTGTTTATGAGCTACAACCTCTTTCTGACCATTACTCTGAAGAACTGCTTAACATGAGATTATTTGGCTCTAAAGATGGGTGTCTTCCTGATTTGACTAAAGTCGCCAGAAAAATCTTAAAGAAATGTGGCGGTGTACCATTGGCCATTATTACTACAGCAAGCCTACTAGCTAATAAACCGATGCATCAACAGGAATGGGAGAAGGTGAATGAGTCTATCGGTACAGGAATGGAAAAAAGCCTTTCTGTGGACAAGATGAGTAAGATATTGAGTCTCAGCTACAATGATCTTCCCCCTCATTTGAAGACTTGCTTGTTGTATCTAAGCATATATCCGGAAGATGCAGTGATTGAAAGGGATACTTTGGTATCGAGTTGGATAGGAGAGGGTTTCATTACCGACGAGGGACAAGCTGCAGGGGCACGCTTGCAGGAGGTAGGAGAGTCTTACTTCAACGAACTCATTAACAGAAGCTTAATCCAGCCAGTGGAGGAAGACCCTCGTTATGACGATGGGAAGGTGTATTATTGCCGAGTGCATGACATGGTGCTTGAGCTCTTAAATCAGTTGTCAGCTGAAGAAGGCTTTGTTACCACGTTATTTGCAGATGGTCAGCAAGCTGCAGGTACATCTTCAATGCAGAATAAGAAGATTCGCCGGCTATCCCTCCACAATAGCGGCAATACATTTGCTTTGCCAGAAGCAAGAGAGCGGTTGTCCCAAGTGAGGTCTCTTACTGTCTTTGGCAGGGTTGATTCCAATATTCCACCCCTGTCAAGCTTTCCAGTTCTTCGTGTGTTACAACTAGGAGACCGCTATAGTAAGAGGAAGTTGGACGTTAAAAATCATCTTAAGGATCTCGGCAACTTGCGTCTCCTGAGGTTTCTTCGGCTATACAATACCAAGGAAATCCCCGAGAGTATAGGGACTCTACAGTTTTTGCACACGTTGGACGTTTCATCACGTTATTTGGGAACAAAAATAAGGTTACCAAAGTCTGTTGGTAACCTAGGACAACTGGTGCGGCTAGTTTGTTGGGCAGTGAAACTGCCACATGGTGTGACTCTAGGTAATATGAAATCTCTGCAGGAAGTGGTAGGCATCTACGTCCTCACCGAGTACGAAATGCAAGAGATTGGTAGTTTGACTGAGCTGAGGGTTCTTCGTATTTTGCTCAATGAAGATGCGAAGCATAATGGAAATTTCAGGGAAGCCTTGTTCAAGGGTCTGCAGATGTGCAACAAATTACAAGACATACAGATATCAATACCTGTATATGACGGAAGTATTCCCGTAGATTTCATGCAAGGGGTTCCTTCAGGTCTCCAAAGGTTTGTGAGCAATACCGCGTTCGAGGCATTCCCAGGGTGGATAAATTCCTCGCTCTCCTCCCTCACCACCGTAGACATCGTGGTGGACACGTGTATGAGGCATGAGTACCTTGACACACTTGCAGAACTGCCCTCTCTTCTCTTTCTCAGGCTAGGAGCAACTGATTGCCCGGAACGAAAGGAAAGGATCATCATTCATAGCGCTGGATATGCATTCCGGTGTCTAGAGCATCTTCGCATTGAAACATGCTGTACGGGGCTCACGTTTCAACCAGGGGCTATGCCAAAGCTTCAAAGGCTTTTTTTTGGGTTCCGAGCGTGTCCGAGGACCGAACATTATCGCGATGGATTTGATTTCGGCTTGGAGAACCTTCCTTCTCTCAGGCATGCTACATTTTTCTTATTTTTCTTATTGAGGCATTATCGTGATGAAAACAAGAAGAATGAAACAGAAGCAGAGGTTGCTGTTCGGAAGGCATTTAATGATTATCCAAACCATTTAACTCTTAATTTTCTTAACGGTGGCTGGTATTGAAAACTACAAGTATGTACGAGAGGCAGAGGATGCTGTTCGGGAGGCATTTAATGATTATCCAAACCATTTAACTGTTAATTTGATTTAGCCCTCCATATGAAGACTAAAGAGGTACTGACTTTAGCTTATATTCCTCCTCCGAATCAACATTTAACTGTCCATATATGCTTTCTTGCTTGTTTATAATTGAGTACATTTTCTTTCTATTTTTGGGATGATCACCTGGCATAATGATATAAACTAATATAAAAGGTACTTGGAGCAAGAAGGTTGCTCCTCAACCGATTGATTATCTAATTCATCAGTCTTTTCATCCCTTCTTTTAAATTTTGAAAATAGAGTATTTTCCATTTCTTCCCTTTTGATCTCTCTGCCCCGGCCAAATTCAAACACCCTATTAAAAAAGATAATCTGTTTTGTAAAAATAAAAATAAAACAATCTCTGGGCAGTCCTCTCACATATTGAAGGACCGATGGGCAAAATAACAGCCAAGGTTGATGTGCGGTGCATAGTATTTCGTTCATAGTTTAATGCTTAGACGATGGGTGTTGTCGCCTAAGAATCTAAGGATAGAGTTGTGGAATATTGTAAACAACGGCCATTGATTTGTAGTTAGATTTATTAGTCAACTTAGTGTTCTGAATAAATGATGTTTTAGTATTTTATACTTTAACCAAGGCAAATTTACAAAAGATCAAATTAACATCTCTTATTAGACTACTTATTGCTATTGGATAGCGTTTATTACTCTAGTCTATAGCGTTAATTGATCTTGGAAATAGTCAAAGGGAAAGGGTATATAAGGAAAAGAGGATGAAAAATCATATCGAAATTATAGGACAATGGATTAAGGAACAAAAATTAAAAGCTAGAATTTATGTAAGCACCGGTATTTTACATGTCCTTATGAGCCCTAGCTAATTATGCGAGCTCTGAACAAACAACTTGTTAATCAATAGTTGTCAAAATCTGTCATCTGTACCCATCCCATTCTATGTTCATTAGCAAAGACAAAATTGGCTACAGAACACTATAAATTTGTGGTGTTTGCTTCAGGACAATATCTTCTTATATCTTTGTCAAAAGACATTGAACTTTTATAGCTCTTTGACCTAGGGTGAAAAAGGAAAGGGCATGTGGGTAAAAAGTTTGTTTTGTCCATTTTTTTCTTCCTCCTCCTCTCCCTCCTTATCTTCTGCTCTTCCCCGTCTTGCATCCATCTGCACCACATAGCTTATCCATAGTCCCTGAAATCTTCCACTGCATGAAAGCATGAGCTGTCATTTGTAGGGTTGAGGGGCACCGGCAGTCATTTACAAAAAATTCTCTCTCCAACTCAACCAAATATAACAATTTAATAGGCAGAGTATCAGGAATTTAGTGTCTTTTGGCAAAGTGTAGAATTGCAAACAAATTTAAAAAATCATATATGTTCAACATGCCAAATTATGTGCTCTTGCCAAAGTTGTGCAAAAATAATGGCCATTTGTGTACATGGGACAAAAACAACAAATACGTGCACAGATAGTTGAAATGCAAGTCTTTTCTCACATCTTTTATGCATTGTATACAAATGATCAATTTTTTTCCAAGTGCGTAGATTGTAGATCTATGAATTTTTTGAAATGCACAAGTGCACAAACCAACATGCACCCATGTGCATAAAATCTTTATAAATCATTTTACATGATTATTCAATGAGCACACTTGTTACTGGCTAAGACTTAATTCTCTTGTTGTTTCTTCCGCAGGAAAAGGAAACATGTGACATGCTCTACAGGAAGAAAACATGTAGCACGTTGCTCATCACACTCCTTGACTATGCTTATGCGTATTGTAATTTCCACGAAACACTATCATTTTGTTTGGAACTTAAATTATGTTTCACATATTTGAACTTGTAATGGCTTGACATTTGTGGTAGGTAGCATGAACTATGGTGTGTGTGTGTGTGTTTTTCTTTGGCATCCCTAGTGTGATTGTGAGCTGCAAGAGCTCAGCTGCAAACTGGTTTTGGTTCTTTGACTATGGGTCACTGGCTATGCCTATGCGCATTGTAATTTCCACGAAACCCTATCATTTCGTTTGGAACTTAAATTATGTTTCACATATTTGTACTTGTAATGGCTTGACATTTGTGGTAGGTAGCGTGAACTGTGGTTTGTGTTTTTTTTTTTTGGCATCCCTAGTGTGATTGTGAGCTGCAAGCTCAGCCGCAAATTGGTTTTGGTTCTCTTTTCACGACACAATTATAAGGGTCCGTATATGCATCTCCCGGATGGTTTTGGGGCAAATAACATCCAAATTCTTGACTATTGGATTTCGAATTCAAATTCACCGGGCCGTTGGATCAAATCATAGGATCGGATGTAATCGATACTCCCGAACATCCAAATTCACCGGGCCGTTGGATCAAATCATAGGATCGGATCCAAATTCACTGGGCCATTGGATCAAATCATAGGATCGGATGTAATCGATACTCCCGAATCTCAACAATAATACAATGTTTCTAGATTTGGGTGATTTCAACAAAAAAAACATCCGGTTGATGTTTATCAAATCCCATTATAAGGATCACAAAACACATATTGTCAAATTGTTGATCACACAACACATTCGTTGTATATTTCTCTATCAGCAAGAACAATGTAGAAAACACTACAATTTCACCAAATGCATAAATAGTAAGAATGCGTAGATGAGATTAGAATGCACAATGTAATGAGAAAATAATACCGAATCATTATGCCCTTTGAGAATTCGCCATCTTTAATGATCTGCTAAAAATTCGATGCTATTACCAGACAAAGTGATCGAAGTAGACGATTAACAAATAGAAAGGGACAGGCTCATCCTAGAGATATCTGTTATTAGTCAAATGGGGTCAGATGTGCTTTTTTTAAGTTAAAACAATACAAGAGGCTCCTACTGTGCTATATTATGGATAAATAAGGGTTACTGTCTGCATTTTCAATATGTACAAAGAGGCAAAACAATTTAAAGAGACTCTAGCCAGAAAAGAATGTCAGCATGAAACTCCTCCGCCTTCACTCTGTGCAGAGTGCAGATGAGCAGTCTTGAAGTAGTTACATAATGACATGAAGTAGGTAGATAATGACATAGCGATGCACGAAGCCACGAATAAAGCATCATTCAGAATGTTGACTTCATAAATGAACATTTACACAAAAGCTTATCCATACGTATGCTGCAATTTATTAAAAAGGACATAACAGAACAGCACAATATGACATTCATATCCTATTGTTCAGATGATAAGAGCAATACTCTACAATTTCTAATGTCCAGGAGCCCACAGCTAGAGAAGCTCAATAATGATATATAACCACTTCAAATACCAAATATTGTAAGGCATGTATATCGCCCACAAGGTGAAGATACATATTGCAGATTAGGGATTATTTTATCACAGAGGTAGACGTCTAGTACACTAATGTTAGTGGACAATTCTAAACATCAAAACATGCTCACTTG
This sequence comes from Guadua angustifolia, assembly GCA_036346375.1. NCBI lineage: Eukaryota > Viridiplantae > Streptophyta > Magnoliopsida > Poales > Poaceae > Guadua > Guadua angustifolia. The sequence continues at coordinate 37,632,327 of CM070512.1, forward strand.
ATATATATCAAAATACGTCTGGAATATATGTAGAAGTTTAAAAATATGTTGATATCTTACTTTGCTATAGACAGAAAATCCATATATAAATGCAAACAACCATGTAAATACAAGATGTAATTTCTGTTTGTTTAACTATAAAAGGCATCCAACAGTAATTTTCAGTGAACATAAATAGTGAGTTCACTTAGGAACTGATTACTAACATGTTGTCAGCCATCAAACATAAGCCTGCAATGCACCAACACATGTCCATTTACACTTTTGTTGACGCATACATTGCAACACAACCACAATGAATGCAACGCCTATAAAAGGGCAACTTGCAAATACGTAAAAAATGTATAAAGAGTGGAAAGTGTGGGAAAATATGAAGCGAAGGTTAGTAAGCAGTTGACGCTGCAATGATCACTTTCAATAGCATTGTCACTTCAAACAGTTCTTTAAAATCATATAAAATACAAAATCGAGTAATCGACCATTGAGTAAAACGAAGCAGCACTTTTTACGTCAACTCCAGAATGAATATAAGAATCCATGGCAGGCAAAAACTTGGCATAGCATTTTAACAAACAAGATGGGGTAGCAAACTGATATATGATGACTAATAAGACAATTCAACAGAGATCAGTTGAACAATCTGACAGCACAAGGGCATGTTACTCACATACAGATATAAGCAACCACAGACAATAACAGAGGAGATTCACAATTAAAACTTTTTAGGCAATTAATATCATACCCTGTGCCTGAAACACTGCAGAGGCTCACGGTTTCTCCTGTTCTCACGAGAGCACACCCAGGCAATGTGAGCATGGATTGCACATGAAACACAGTGATGCACCTTTGCTTACAGTGCACCTTTGCTTACAACTTGGAGAGGATGTAGCCTGCAATTTGACAACAAATCATGTATGCATGCTATTTTCACAGAGCTGAACAGTACAGTAGAGACAAATGAGGCCAAAAAAAATCAAGAGTTATTGTACCATCATGCACACAAGCCTCCTGCACATCCCTGACAGCAGCCTGCTCAACAATGTTCCTCACCAAGAAAAGCTTGATAGCCTTGCCCTATTTAACAGAAATCATGCACTCAAATTCAAAATACTGAAGGGTGCACAGTAAAAACAAACACCCCTCATATCACATCACAGCAAGCATCTTCAGACTCCTGTGTATAAATATGTTAGTCCGTTACCCATGAAAGAAACTTCGCTCCCTAAACCATTCTTTGCTAGTTATATTTACACGACCTACCATACAACCTACGATTTTAAAACCTATCTAAGAAAAATATTTACCTCACTCATTGCAATCCAAATGTCCATAGCTGGAGCCAACACTATCATGACACTCAACAGCACTGCCTCCCTGAACCAACGCAATTACCATCATCAATTCAGAGAGATTCATCATACATTCCAACAACATTCATTTCATCAGCAAACACAGCTAACTAGAAAAATATTATATCCATCATGCGTAGTAAAAACACATGGCCTGGTCTCTCATATGATAGTTGCAAAACTTGCTACCTAAATTTGCCACGACCAACAAATCACGAGAGCTAGATTACCCGCGCTAAATCTTTTTTATTTAATATTTATTTTAAATCACGACCAACAAACTCTCCCTAGGAATTTTTTATTTAATATTTATTTTAAATCTTTTTTTCAAAACTAATCGCCCGCGCTTAAAAATTGCAAATCTACCCGCCCATCACCTCAAGATGGGCGATCGCCTGCATCGGGCGATCGGTGCCCGCTAACTAACCAAGAATGACAGCGTCTAACGGCAGCGTGGCGAAAATTAAATACACCGATCGCCTCAGTCAGCGATCGGCATCAGAGCTTTTTTTTTTGCATTTTTTGTGGTAAATTGTTTGTACAATAATTGTTGCATTCAACCGCGAACAACTACGAAATAAAAAAACTTCTTGTTTTTCGCACACCGGAAAAATTATTTTCCTTTGTTAGTGATACGCATCCCACTTAGGGATTTTCGTAGGCTCGTATGGTCCGCCGAATACGGCCGAAAAAATACGAGAAAAATCACGGGCGACCTACGCAACGCGGGCTACCACTTACATACGGGCGAGATGGTCGGACGTTGCCCCGGTCCGAAATTGCGAGAAATGGAAAAGGCACTCGCGCCCACGAAACCGTGAAAATCGTGGCCACTTAAGGGTTTTCGCAGCCTCAATGAGGTGGTCGGATCCAGTCCAAAAAATACGAGAAAAATCAAGAGCGACCTACGCAACGCGTGCTACTACTTACGTATGGGCGAGATAGCCAAACGTTGCCCCGGCAGGAAGTTGCGAAAATCGGAAAAGGCACTCGCGGCCAAGAAACCACAGAAATCGTGGCCACTTAGGGTTTTCGAGGGCTGCGGACAAGCGGATACGCCCAAAAAATACGGGAAAAATCAAGGGCGCACCCACGCAACGCGGGCTACGACTTACGATGGGTGAGATAGCCGACGCTGTTCGGCAGAAGTTGCGAAAATCGGAAAAGGCACTCGCGGCCAAGAAACCACAGAAATCGTGGCCACTTAGGGGTTTTCGTAGGGCCGCGGGACAAGCCGGATATAGCCCAAAAAATACGGGAAAAATCAAGGGCGACCTACGCAATGCGGGCTACCACTTACGTATGGGCGAGATAGCCAGACGTTGCCCCGGTAAGAAGTTACGAAAATCGAAAAAGGCACTCGCGGCCATGAAACCACAGAAGTTAGGACGTCGAAAAATTTTGAAATTTTTTATGGAGGTTCCTGATAAATCAGTGATATTACCATAAAATTTTCAAATGATTTTAAGATGTGAGGAATTTTTTAAATTTCAAACAATACAACTGTCCTGATAAAACGCTGGCCGACAAGTTTGAACCGAATGAAAAATGAAACAAATCACGTTAGAAAATTTTAAAATTTTTTGTCCATGGTTATGTTGCATCACTATTGTTCCCATAAAATTTTCATATAATGATCAAGCCCTATGAATTTTTAAAAATTCATACAGTGCTAGTGTCCGATATGGCAAAATTGAGCAAGAGTAGCATGCTCAATTTTTAAAATGTATAAAGCTTGATAAAATTTTATGGGAACATTAGTGATGCATCATAACCATGGACAAAAATTTCAAAATTTTATAGTCGACAACAACTCATATTATGAACACTTAAATTATTTGTTGAACATATATAAGGGCACATACACCGAAAGTTCAGATGATAAAATAAGCAATAGATTAGATTATATTACAAGGGCATTACAACAGTGACGAAATTGCTTGACGAATTAACTAACGAAAGCATTGTTTGTCATGGTGGAACAAATGATCGTTCCGCCTATCTGGGTACAGCCAGAATGATGTCCCACATTTTCTGCATACTACCTGACCCGTGTTTAATTTGCGATTTGTCATCGGACACCGCTCAATCCCTACTATGAAAGAACTCCATGGGGATCCGCAGTTCTCCCAGCTATCGCCGAATGGGTGGCCTATGCCGTACGTCTCGGGTGTATAAGATACAAGTTTTTGGTCTTTTTTATGTGGATTTCTGCCCTCCCATATGGGCATGTCATCCCGATTCCCGGCGTCCCCTATGTTAATACCACCCGGGTTCCCGGATGGTCCGTGCAACGCGTCAAGGATTTGTTGCGTGGTGCGAACCTCGGCCGGCTGCTTCCCCTTGTCCCTTCTTCTTGGAGAGGAGGAACCCTCTTGCACCTCTGGTGTATTGGCCGTTGGCGGAGACATGCAGAGACGTCTGCTCTGTTTCGGCTCGCACTCCACTATATGGTGAAGGAGGTGTGTGTTGGGCTTATCTTTGGACAACCGGAAGCGTGCCCTGCAGTTAATGCAGTATGCCCACTTTGGTCGTTGAATAACACCGTAGGCGTACTCGGGGTCTGGCTTTTCTGGGCGGTAGTGGCACCACGGAGAGGGTTGCTCCCCCAGTTATCCCATATAGGAAGCATGAGATGTGGGTGGTACGTCTCCGGGTCCACCCAGTTGAAGTAGCCGCACCATTCATCCTTGGCCAAGGGGCACCGGTAGAATCTCCGGTCCGCTAGATCATCGTGGCAGGTATCAACCACTGCCTGCAGGCCATGTTCGCAAAAGTTGGGGCTTTCGGGTGGCCCTGGAGGAGGTTTCTCCATTGACTTGAGCAAGTTCGCAAGTTTCCTTTTGAACTCCTGTGTGTGATGAACTGGTTTAGAACTACTACTTTGTGAGTTTAACACGAGTATGTCGCATGAAACTCACCGATTGGTTGGCCCCTTGCCCACCGGCCCTAAGCTCTGGTCGATCTAGAAAAGGGACATATCCCGGCGGCCTCTCCCACCGGGTGAAGTTCTCGGCGGCGGGGTAGGCGAGTGGCGCTTGGAGAGAAATTAAGAGTCACGCTGCTCAGGCCGTCGATCCATTGGAAGAAGCAACACCGGTCCTTAGCCGAGAAAAGAAAGAACGATACATGAGATGGTAGTGTTACCTCATTGTGTGGACACCGAAGAGGTTTACCTCATAGGTGCGGCCTACAACAAGAGTGATGCGGGCGACCGCTCTCTCCATGGGTAGATTGCATCATCTTCGCCGTAGGTTGCGATCGCATTTGGGTCGGGCAACCCGCAGAATCGGGCGCCGACGCCATCGCATCCGGATATTCGGGCGGATGACTTCGCTTGTCAAGAGGCGTGATGAGAACGACATTGTGCCCTAATTTGTGTAGATTTAACTGACGTTTATTGCTGGTTTGGCTGTGTTGGATGTCTACCCCTTGGCCCTGTTTTATAGTGGTGGTGAGGGGTTACTCCACACAACTGCAGCGTCAATGCCTTTACACCTTGGTTGTTCCTCTACTGCTGTGCTTCTTAGAACACATCGTCCTTTCTTATATAGGCACTCCGAGAGCAAACATGAAGCATGAAAAAAATATAGCATGCTGTGAAAATGTCAGGAGGCACATTGCTCGATGGTAAATATCGCTCGAATGGGGCGACGCCCATTTCGAGGCGATATTTATCGGCTCGACATTTTCACAAAGATGCTATTTTTTATCGTTTACTATACGAAAAACAATTTGAAACAAATATTAAATACAAATATGATGGGCCCTATCTCAAGATTCGGTGATCGCCCCATACCCAGCGATATTTCACCGTTTATAACATTCGCTTCGCTCATGACGAAGTTATGAAAATAAGTCGAGGTACCACCTATCTATTGTCGAGTTAGCCGGGCGTTGCTCCGGCACGAAGTTGCGAAAATAAGTCGAGGTACCACCTATCTATTGTCAAGTTAGCCGGGCGTTGCTCCGGCACGAAGTTGCAAAAATAAGTAAATGGTGTTGTACGACATGGCTAAGAAAAGAAAACCTACGCAAATGCAAGCACTTAGTTCAGATAGTTAGACAACATGGTGGTGAAGATAAATAAATTACAAGCGTACAGCTGTGCAATAAATCAGTCACGACGACGCCTCCTGATCTGCCCGGTGGGGTACGTGAGTGGCGACGGCGGACGGACGACCCTCCTACCCCGGCCCTGCGGCTGCGGCACAGGGGTAGTGTAGTCTGTCGGCGACTTCGGTGTTTGGGTGGTGGGCCGACGTACTCAGTGGACATGAACTGCTCCACGTCAAAAGCATCCACGTCGTCAACGTCATCGTAGCCCGAGTAGCCGTAAGCACCGTGGGGCCCTGCTGCGGCGTGAGATGAAGATCGCCCGCCACCCCACCTCGCCACCTGCGGTGCAGGCGAGACGAAGATCGCCCGCGCCACCCCACCTCGCCATCGTGGGTGTGGCGAGACAAAGGTGGGCCTCGCCACCCCACCGTGCCCATCGCGGCTCGTGGGGGAGGACACGAGGGCTCGTACTGGGTGACGTCGGGCACTGCGGGCCGACTGGCTGGGCGAGGTGTGGGCACGGCTCCACTAGGCGGGGAGGTGTTATCGACGGGACGGCTTGCCGCTCGCACCACGCCCTCGGCCCCCGGCAGGTGAGAGGCCGCACACCCGCAACAACCCGCTGCAGAGCCGAGGAAAAAGCTCCCGCTGCTGAACTCCAGTGAGCTCGACGTCCGCGCCGAGGCCCGCTATCACGGACTCCACCTCCCGTACATCTCGCTTCGCAAGACGGCGTCGCAAGTAATGCCACCGATATGAGGTAATTTACATAAAACATACGTAGGGTGACGGGGTGACCCTTACCGCGTAGTTCTCCTCCGGGACATCTCTCGAAGGGTACGCTCCGACACCGATGCCGAGCTGCGGCATACTCTGGCGGTGTGTACCCAACCCCGAGCCGAGTCCACGCGCGAACCACTCCATGTAATCGTGCGTGATGTGGCGGCGTCCAGCACGGCGGGTCTCGCCCACCGTGTCCGCCGCCACCTCTCCCCACTGCAACACCCACGGTGCCATGCGATGAAAGAATGGAGTGCCCTGTGGATGCCCCGACCGAGTCATCCAGCAATGCAAAAACGACAATTTACATACAACATGCATTCGCGGGAATAGTAAGTACTCGCCAGACACCTACTTCAGCGCGCACGTGAGATAGTGTGAGTAGTCGGGGAAACTCGAAGAGGCCGGCTAGCTGCAGACTCGATGCGGCGAGTACTCCTCGACGCACAGGTCGAAGATGAGGACCTTACGGGTGAGCCAGAGCCGATGGTCACGCCAGCAAAGCTCGGACAGCCCGTGAGGTGCTCGGACTGACTCGCGCGGTCAGTCACGGTGTCCATCAGACGCCCTCGCCCCGCTGACTGTCAAACTCCCGAACGAACTCTAGGTACACCTTCTTGACCTGCAGGTGGGCGTACACCCGCTGCGGAAAATAAAGTAGTGCATGTTATTAAAGTGTCCAAAGTATGGGGTTAGATACAAGGGGCATACTGCCATTGAACCAGTCTGAGCCCATAGTGGGCCACCGATCGGTGCTACTAGTGGTACAGCCTCTGTGAGTACGGAGACCGGTCAACAATGGGCCTACCGACGGAGAAGTGCTCCCAGACCACAATTGCAGAGTAGAACGCAGCCCGTCAAGAGCGCCTCTGTCCCCACCGGAGACGACCTCGCAAAGACCCTGTGACAAGCGCGAGCACAGCAGAGCCCTACCACCATCGCACCATCTGCTTACAACGGCAAAGTTAGACATGTCTTGTCATAAGAGATTTTAACGAAATGTGTTACCTCCTCCGCGGCGCTGTCGGCGATCAACTGGGCGAACTCGTTCAGGTGCGGGTCCACCGTGTCCCCGTGCGAGGACGGGAACAGGTACCAACCGAATAGGAATAGCAGGTACGCCTCCAGGCCACGTGCCAGGTCCTCCGCGTCGGCCTCCGGGTGGAGAAGCTCAGCCTGCAGCATTCGGTACAATATTGTCGACAACTCGGTCGCGTATTCGCGGTTACAATGAACGAGGTACTAACCTGAACTGGAGCAGCACATATACGACACCGTGGCGATCCGCCTGTGGGGAACGACGGGTTCGCTGGGGTGTCGGCGCACGGGCGAAGCGCTCCAGCGCGTAAGCCACGCGCAGGGGAGCCCTAGGAGCAACGACACGTCCTGCAGCGTGGGAGCCATCTCTCCGCAGGGCAGGTGGAACGTGTGTGTCTCTAGTCTCCACCGGTCCACGAGCGCGGTCAGCAGGGACCGGTCGTACGAGAATCCTGAGACGTGCGGGCCGTCCACAGTCGTCTGCTCCACCATCCGGTAGAACAAAAGTAAGCCGGCAGCTCGTAACCTGCACGTAGTGTGTAGCGTCGTTAAAATTCCATTAACAGGTAAGCAAAAGAGTAGGAAAAGTCGCCAACTTACTGTGGAACCCAGCGCGGGTCGATCCGAAGAAACTCCTTCGGCACCCGAGACCGTAGTGTCCCCAGCCGCCGGCCCTCTGCGGACAACCTAGACCGATGGGTCAAGTCCACGTGCTGGTCTAGCAGCTCGGGAGTAGCCTCAGCAGCACACCCAATTCGTGCCATCGTCACCTGTGCCTGCATTGTTACAAAGCAAATTCATGGTTACAAAGCAAATAAAGCAAACAGGACGATTAGTAAGTATAGGAGCCAAATAAAAACAAACCGGATAATAAGTACATGGTACAAGTCACAACTAGCAAAAATTCAATGAAAGGTAATAAAATGTTCCATATTCAAATATATCCACGATCGCGCACATACAACAAATAACTGGTACATACAATCAAATATTACATTGACGGGGACAACAAATAACTGGTACATAGAATCAAAAATTAAATGATGGGGACAACAAGTAACTGGTACATAGAATAAAAAATTACATGATGGGGACAACAAATAACTGGTACATAGGATTACATTATCCACGATTACGACGCGCTTCAGACTCGTCCATATCGTTCCTAATACGCCGTGTCCTACGACGCCTGACTTTCTGCTTCAACATTTGGATGTCCGGTACCCATCGATGCCCTGGAGGGGGGGGCCGCCGTGAACGATCCATCGACTCGGTACCCGTACACCTCGTTATGCCACGTGTTGAAAACACTTTGCTTGTAGTAGTAGTGGGAGATGTACGGACGACATGATCGGTGTGTCTACTTTCACGCGGCAATCACGCGAAAGCACGGCAAGTGCAGCAGGCGTGGCTTCTGGCAGGAGCACTCGCAGTCAGCAGCTCGGAGTACGCACAGATGGGAAGTCCTCTCCCGGTGGGCACCTCTTCGACCCCGGTCACCGCAGTGCACGTGGTACCTCCGCTCCACGCCACTCTCCGGTGTCAAGCGATGTGTCTATGCCTTCCGTGTCTTGTTGGCCATGTGCGTAGAGACAACCGCTGAGTACGACAAAGCGATTGTCCGACATACATGCAAGGAGGCCTTGTACCGCTCAACGAAATATCTTTGGGTGCTGGTAACACACCTCAACAATGCCAACCAACGGAAGGCATCTCGCGCCTTTCATTACCCAGTTGTAAATCTCCGCCAGGTTGGTTGTCATTATTCCATAACGGGAACCGCCCTCGTCATGCAGAAGGGACCATTTCTCCAACGGCTCGTGTCGTATCTAGTCCGTGAAACTCTTTATGCTTGTCCCCGCCCACGCCAATGTTTGCGCGCGTCGGTCGGGAGCGCGACAAGGGTGGGGTCATCTCCTTGCTCGTGGTACACCATAGGGTTCCTCGATGAACTAGCGCCGCCCCTTGGATTCGATGATTGCTTATGGGTTAGTTCATCCAACGCCCTCCACAATGAAGTCGAACTTCCTCCGCCGGTTCTGTTTGGTGTACCGCTTGAACATGTTCATAAGCTCCTTGTTCCTGAACTGATGGAAAAAATTGGCACCCATGTGCCTCATGCACCACCTGCTCTTCAGGTCTGGCCACTTTGCTGCTCCCACGACGTCGGACCCTTGTTGCATATCCACGATCGCCCTCAGCAACCCTGCATGTCGGTCATGGATGACACATACATCAGGGCGGTCCTGGACAATTGCCATCTTGACTCTTTCAAGAAACCAGTACCAGCTCTCCGTGTTTTCCCCCTCCACGAAGGCCAATGCGACCGGTAGAACCTGGTTGTTGGCATCCACCGCGATTGCAGTTAGAATCTGGCCCTTGTATTTCCCTGTGAGGAATGTGCCGTCCATGCAAATGACCAAGGCGACAGGTGTGGAAGGCATTTATGCATGCGCCGAGGGCTAAGAAGGCCCGCCGAAGACCCACTTGCCCGCCAGACGCACCATCCGCGGGAAACTCCGCAAGGTCGATGACCGTACCGGGATTCCTACTTGATATTGCCCTGAGCAAGTGTGGAATATTCTCGTAAGAAGCCTCGTATGTCCCGAACCGTATTTGCAAAGCTGTTCTTTTTGCTCTCCATGCCTTTCCGTAGCTAATCTTGTACTGAAACTCTCCTCGACGGCAGCTCGATAATGGATTGAGGTGCAGTGCGGATTGTCCACGATCGACCATAAACACATTTGCCACCCAAGTGGATGACAGATTGCGGTGCTCTGCCGCTTCTTCCAGCTTGGCGATTATGCTCATCACTATGGAACATTTCCAGAGTCCCTCCACTTCCCCTTGTATGCATGCACCCGCCATGGGTACGAGTCAACTATGCACTTCACGTCGTAGTCTTTTTTGCTGGACTTCACTACCCTGAATTGCCGCCGAAGAGACATTGACCAGTACTTCACCGCATCCATCACAGCCTCCTTGTCTTTATATACGGCCCCCTGCGCGACCTCGTTCTCATGATACTCCCATGCATCTCTGTTCCCTTCATGCATTGTTAGGTCTTCGAAATTATAATTAGTCCACGCACTGGGGATAGGCACCTCAGGAGTATTGTCCTCCTCGTCCGAGCGTTCGCCATCGGGGACTTCCTCATCCGCACGGTCCTCCTCCTCCATCAAGTCAACTATGTGCTCCACCTCCTCCCCCTCGTCGGCCACCCCCCGCGCCTCCACGGCTGCCTCCTCGGCCCCCCCGATCCCGTCGCCACCGCCAAGCTCGTGTCGCCCGTCTCCGGGGTCCTCGCCACCTTCATCATCGCATTGTTGCGTATCTGTCCTCCCCTCCTCCGTAATATCTACCCCGACATCACAAACCTCTGACACCGATGGAGGTACCTGGTACCAATCTACCAGCAACATGAGCGCCCAGCCCCGCTCTACAGCGTACCCAACATAGCTCCTCCATGCCGATGTCGCGTTAATAGGAACCAGTTCTCCATAAAAAGTCTCGCAGACGGCTTACTACTGCTCTAACCCGCAATTAACACTGGGCATCCAAACTGAACATCCGAAACATCCACTCCAACAAACCCCTGTATGTCCTATCTCTCGACCTAGATATGCCACGATGATCATTGAAAATGCCGACAAATCGACTCCATCCAGGCCCTGTGCTATCTCCCCATCTCCATAGAATATTTGAAAATACAATTTCTCGACATGTCGCCTACAATGTCGAACCGAAAAAATCATCATTTCTACATCTAACCACGTCATGCATTACTATATAAATGTTAAATTATATTGTCAAATTTTTTTACTCTACTGATTTCTAACGGTGCCTAACATTTTCAAAATTTTCAACTCTACTAATTTCTAGCGTAGCACGGTGCCTGACGATATGTTCCTACCCTACCATGTTTTTAAATATACTCTAAAATACTATGTATAAAACGAATGGTGATCATACTAAGAAATCCGACTATAAATAAGTAATTCGACTACCTGATTAGTTTTATATATTATTCATTTGACCTAATCGTAAAACCTGTATATATACATGACATAACGTACTTCCTATAATTTTTACGTCGCAATTTTCGAAACATTGCCCGCGTAACATATGGCTAACCTACCATGTTAATTTCATAATATTAAATTTCTACACAATCCTAATATTTTCAAACACTAAATACTACATTCATTTCTAAATATTACCTAAAAAACCACCACATAAAATTAAAACTAAATATTAGACAATCCTAAATACAACATTATATTTCTAAATATTACATATAAAATTTCTACATACTACATTGATTCTCTAAATTTCTAAATACTACATTTCTACATTTCTAAATATTACACAATACTAAAATTTCAAAAATATTACACATAAAAAATATGTACTTACCTTTACAAAACGCATGAATATTTTTTCCCTCTCTTTTTTTCCTCCCTTTTCTTCCTCTCTCTCTTTTTTCCCCTCTCCTTCCTCTTCTCTTCTTTCTTTTCTCCCACTCTGCTCTTCTCTTCAGGTCGCTCGGCGGCGCAAATGAGCTGAGAGGTTTCGCCGCGACGGGCTTTAAGACGCACCGATCGCCCCCTGCTGGGGCGATCGCCCCTGACTTGGGCGATGGCCACTCAAAACCCGCCACGTCGCGTGGTCTGGACGGCTCCCTCGAACGGCGGCTCGAAGAGCTGTTACCGATCACATTCGCCCACCGACGCCCCAAGATGGGCGATCGCCTGCATCTTGAGGCGATGGGCAGTAGATTTGCAATTTTAATCATGGCGATTAGTTTTGAAATAAAGATTTAAAATAAATATTAAATAAAAAAAATTCCTCCCCGTGGCTTTTTGTAACGCCGACGAGGGTCGTGGCGTGCGGCGGCCTAACAAAGCCCAGAAGGTCCGAATCGAAGAGACCTATAAACCTTCTTCTCCCACCCGTCTCCTCCCCACCACTCCTCGCGAAAACCCTAACGCCGCCGCTCTCCAACCTCCGCAAGGTGGCGGCGCTGGCCTTTCTTACCGTGCTCTTCTTCTTCTTCCTCGCGGATCCTTCTAACATTTCTCTTTCTTGCTCCCCAGATCTAACCTTGGCAATTGGCCCGGTGCTCGGAGCGCAGGAGATGGCGTAAGTTCCCTGCTCCCACACCGAAATCTTGGCTGCGCTCGTTTCTTGAATCTTGATTGGCTAATGGCGCATTAGGTCATAGTTTCCGAGTGTTCTCGTGGTAGCTCGTTGTTAACAGGGTGCATACATTTGGCATGTCTCTGCAATTGTTACGGAGTGCTCGTCTTTTGTCTCCTCCATTCGGGCATAGTCAAGTCTTAGCATGTGCTTCGAACTGCTATGGATAAAAAACTTATCTTGTGAGTTGCGACTGTTTGGTTCCCTGTCGATGAATGGATACTGGTGTTGTCGTGGGTGCAGTTACATGAAATTTCATCTTATTTGCAAGCTGGTGGCGGTTGTTTGGGGGAACAAAACATTACCTGTGGTACGAGTGAATGTTATTTTTTCGGTGGATTTGTAATATGAGAATCGGGTCTTTTACTGCATTCACGATTCTTGAACAGATTCAAGTATGCGTGATTCACTGCTTATATGTTGTTCAGGCTTCAATTTGTTGGTCTAATTACTAAATGACTGCTAACTGAACCTAATTATCGCAGCTAAGAGCGCTGTTAACCAGGTTTGGTATTCTATAGGATTTCCTTGTTTATTTTTATGCTTTTTAATAACTTCCATTTAGTGTGCCTATCTAACCAATGGCGATAGATAATTTTGGTTTTGCATTGGTTGATCCAGATCTCGTAATTTAGAGTAGATAACTACATACATGCCGAAGTTCTTTATCCTCGGTAACTAAAGTCCAGCCGCACCCAGATATAGACAACTAAGTAACAAATTTCAATCGTTTGAATTGGGTGAAGCACAGATTTGTTAGTATTGGTAGTTATGTTCTTTTTGACTGGATTCTTTAATATTTCCTAACTTTGCAGGGAGGAGACCCCAGTTGAGGCACCGACCCCGGTTCTTGGAGAGCCGATGGACTTGATGACTGCTCTGCAGCTCGTGATGAAGAAGTCAAGTGCTCATGATGGGCTTGTGAAGGGGCTCCGTGAGGCTGCCAAGGCCATTGAGAAGCATGCCGCTCAGCTTTGCGTGCTTGCTGAGGACTGTGACCAGCCCGATTATGTCAAGATGGTTAAGGCACTCTGCGCTGAGCACAATGTTCACCTTGTTACTGTTCCTAGTGCAAAGACCCTTGGCGAGTGGGCAGGGGTGAGTTAGAGAATGCTTCAAAATATTCTACCTTGTTATTGGAGTTTTCATTTTTAGCATTCAGTTGATGGCTTGTACAATGCATTACTATCGTTGATAGCGGAGAATGTGCAATGCTTCACTATTGTTGATAGCGGAGAATGTACAGTGCTTCACTTTAGGCTTTTATTTTGGAGAACATTCCATTCTTCACCTTGCTTTGTTGTGATTTTTTCCCTGGCAGTTCGCTGTATTGTTGATAGGGGAGAACATTCCATTCTTCACCTTGCTTTGGGAGTACCTCTCGGAGAATGGCATCCCTGTTCTCGGAACAATCCCCCAGGGTTTGAAGATTACAAGACGAAGATTAATAAAGGCACGCAGCCTGCTGTGGGAAAAGAAAAGGAAGGGGCTAATAGCTCACCCGGATCAGTCGGGCACTCTCGATGGCGTGCTTATAAAACTCCTCCCTCATCTTCCCCTCATCTTTGTTGCCGAAAGCTTCCCATTCGTCCTCCTCATTGCGAAGTATGATTCGTACTGGAGGCTGGGGGGGGGGGGAGGGAGGGGGGATCGCTGGGGATCTCGAGGTATTTCCTCTGTTAGAGGGGAGGAGCACGTGGTGAGCTCTAGGGCCATTGACCTTGTAGTTGGCTCGGGCAGAGTGCTTGGCAATGGTGAGGGCGTCTTCAATACGGGACCCGCCTTGGTGCCCCCGGGTTTTGATCCGGCAGTCAGCAAAGCAGTGTCGGCCTGATCCGGATCAGCTTTGTTGCTCTCAGGTATGGTGGCAGTCGACGAGGTCGCCCTTGCTTGGTCCGCAGCACTCTCATCCCTGGCCCCCTAAGGTGTCTTGGTCGGCGCATCCACAGGAACTTGGTTCGATGACACCCTGTAAAAAGAAGTCAGAGCACAAACCAGCAGAGCAAGAGTAAGAGTCGATAGGGAGACTAACCTGTCGGACTTCTTTATCCTCACTGTGGACACCTTCCGGGTGGCTGAACCACTCGGAGGGGGTCTGGTTTCGTGCTAGCCGTGGGAGAGAGAGAAGTCGACCGTGCTGATTGTTCGGTCGTAGGATCTCGTATTGCTGAGTCCCCAGTCGGACGGGGTGCCTTCTGAGATCCCTCGGTCGCCGGCTTCTTTCCCTTCTCGGCACCTGGCTCCTTGGGATCGTCGGGCCCTTTTCGAGTGGCTGAACCGCTCGAAGGGGGATCCGGTTTCGTGCTAGGCCTTGGAAAAGGCGTGTGGCATGCCGGCCTCGCCGTGTACGATGCCGGGGGCTCCTTAATCGTTGGACCCCTAGCCGAGCGCGAAGACCCTGGAGTCTCCTCAGTTGCTAGTTTCTTCCCCTTCTTAGCACTCGGCTCTCCAGCCGAAGAGCCGACAGGCCGTCACCACTACAGAACACCACATCACTGCCGGTTCCAAACTGGCATCACTGCCGGGTATTGGAACCGCAAGACGCAATCGGCGATGGATCAGACTATCACTGCCGGTTGTGGAACCGGCAGTGATAGTTTGTATAACTGCCGGTTCTAGTTGGAACCGGCAGTGATAGTATAAATCCAAAAATTGCTTGATAAAATCAAAAAATATACTTATTTGCACCTGAACCAACATGTATTCACTATTACGCACGATCACGCGTCACAAGTCACAAGTCACGCGATTGCTAGGATTTGAACTTGTGACCTACTGCTTCGCGTAAACACTCCTTACCATCTCACCTAACACACACTTCTCAACTAGTATAAGATATATGTTCTTTTTATCCCTTCGCATCCGAAAGTTTCAACGATTATTTGGACATTCAAATGACTTCAAATAAAAAAGTTGTCAACTACAAAGTTGTAGATCTCATCGAGAGCTACAATTTTCATATAAATTTTATCTTCATTCGACTTCGTATGCAAAAGTTATGATTTTTTCAAAAAATAGTATCATTGCTGGTTCGATTCCGAACCGGCAGTAATAATATTATCACTGCCGGTTTAGTCTCACCGACAGTTCGTATTCCGAACAGGCTAATAATTTTAAAAAATCATAACTTTTACATACGAAGTTGGATGGAGACAAAACTTATATGAAAATTGTAGCTCTCGATGAGATCTACAACTTTGTAGTTGACATATTTGAAGTCATTTAGATATCCAAATAATCATTGACAACTTTTATGTCTACATTTTCAAAAGTTTCAACGATTGTTTGGACGTCTAAATGACTTCAAATAAAAAAGTTGTCAACCACAAAGTTGTAGATCTCATCGAGAGCTACAATTTTCATATAAATTTTGTCTCCATCCGACTTCGTATGCAAGCGTTATGATTTTTTCAAAAAATATTATCACTGCCGGTTCGGAATTGAACCGGCAGTGATACCATTATCATTACCGATTCTTGTTGAGAGTCGGCAGTGATAATAGTCTCACCGACCGTTCGGATTCCAAATAGGCGGTGATAATATTTTTAAAAAATCATAACTTTTATACGGAGTCGGATGAAGACAAAATTTATATGAAAATTGCAACTCTCGATGAGATCTACAACTTTGTAGTTGACAACTTTTAAATTTTAAGTCATTTAGACATCCAAATAATTGTTGACAACTTTTATCCCTACATATCCGAAAGTTTCAACGATTATTTGGACGTCTAAATCACTTCAAATAAGAAAGTTACCAACTACTCAACTACAAAGTTTTAGATCTCATCGAGAGCTATAATTTTCATATAAATTTTATCTCCATCCGACTCCATATGCAAAAGTTATGATTTTTTTCAAAAATATTATCATCGCTAGGTTCGATTCGAACGGCAAGTGATAATAACTTATCACTACCGGTTAATAACTTATCACTACTGGTTTTTAAGAAGAACCGCAATAATAGTGTCATTGCGGTTTAGCTTTTGAACCGGCAAAAGTGTTATCCTTTGTCGGTTCTAGCGAACCGGCAGTGATAGACCGGCAAGAAAGAGGTTTTTTGTAGTAGTGCGTTTTCTCTCAGTACTTTTGTGCTGAGGGATGTTGGGGAGTGAAGCGTCAGAGAAAAAGGCGACTCGATCCTGGAAAAAGGCGACAAGCGCGGGGTTAGTCAGCATCAAGTCAGAGGTCGATAATCAGAGACAAGCAGGTATAAAAATGCTCACCTCAGGAGGGGGGTGTGTCAAAGTGAAGGCCTTCGAGCGCCCCTTGAGGCGGATTTCGATGCTCGATCTTGAAAAAATCACTCATCTGGTCGATCAGCATATCTCTTGAAACGGGTTCGGGCGCTTCCCATGTGGGGTCGTTTTCTCCACTATATTCGAATCTCGGGTGGACTTGCTCCTTGAGAGGTTGTATTCTGCGGCAGGCGAAGTTGACCAAAATATCGACTCCGGTCAGCCCAGTTTCCTTTAGCTTAATGATTAATTCCATGAGCTCTTCGACCTGGTCCATTCCACTATCTGGAGGAGTTGTGATCCAAGAAGGAGAAATTGTGGGTGTGATTCCAGCAAAAGGAGGGAGAAAAGGCTTGGGATTGGTGCAGTAGAACCATTCTCGGTGCCAATCTTTGTTAGAAGATTTGAAGGGAATAAAAAAATAAGACTTCTTTGACCAAAATCACTGAAAAAATCTTAGAGAAATGTGGTGGTGTACCATTGGCCATTATTACTATAGCAAGCCTAGTAGCTAATAAACCGATGCACCAACAGGAATGGGAGAAGGTTAATAAGTCTATCAGTGCTGGAATGGAAAAATGCCTGGATGTGGACAACATGAGTAAGATATTGAGTCTCAGCTACTATGATCTTCCCCCTCATTTGAAGACTTGCATGTTGTATCTAAGCAAATATCGGGAAGATATGGTGATTAAAAGGGATATTTTGGTATCAAGTTGGATAGCAGAGGGTTTCATTATCGATGAGGGACAAGCTGCAGGAGCACGCTTGCAGGATGTAGGAGACTCTTACTTCAACGAGCTCATTAACAGAAGCTTGATCCAGCCAGTGAATGAGGAATACCCTCATAGAGAAGACGACCAGGTGCATGCTTGCCGAGTGCATGACATGCTGCTCGAACTATTAAATCAGTTGTCAGCTGAAGATGAAGGCTTTGTTAGCACATTATATTTAGATGGTGAGCAAGCTCTAGGTACAGAAGAAGAAGATTCGCCGGCTATACCTCCACAATAGTAGCAATACCTTTTTCTCGACGGAAGCAAGAGAGTAGTTGTCCCAATTGAGGTCTCTTACTGTCTTCGGCCGTGTTGATTCCATGCCACCCCTGTCAACCTTTCGAGTTCTGCGTGTGTTACAGCTACAATACTACTATAATCTAGAGAACAATCATCTTAAGGATCTCGGCAACTTGCGTCTCCTGAGGTTTCTTCGGCTACACAGTATCAAAGAAATCCCAGAGAGTATAGGGAATCTACAGTTTCTGCACACGTTGGATGTTACAGTAGGTTTTGATCATGAAGTACAATTGCCAGTCTTTTGTTAACCTAGGACAACAGATTCGGCTGATTAGTCGCAGAGTGAGGCTGCCACAAGGTATGACTCCAGGGAATATGAAATCTCTGCAGGAGGTGATAGGCATCTATATCGTCAACGAGTACGAAATGCAAGAGATTGGTACTCTGACTGAGCCGAGGGTCCTTCGTATTGAGGTCGATATAGATACGGTGGATAATGGAAATTGCAGGGAAGCCTTTCTCAAGTGTCTGCAGAGGTGCAACAAATTACAAGATCTCGACATAACAGTGGAATTCACAATATTTGTATCCCTAGATTTCATGCAAGGGGTTCCTTCCGGTCTCCAAAGGTTCGTGAGCAGGATCCACAGTTTGTTGAAGACTATTTATTTAATATTTTCTTGAAGCTGCAATACAAAACCTCTATACTTTTACCCTATAACTTTAAGTACGTATTACCCTACTTCTAATATCGTTTTACTATTTTTGCGTGACATGATGTGGGACTAATAGGCTATGTTAACATATATGTCCAGATTACACTAGGTTCTCCTCGTCATCGAGTTAGATGCTAGCAGGATTTTTGTCTTGGACTCGAGGAAAAAACCACTTAATCTGTATCAAAATTTTTGGGACATGCTGAACAGGTAAACTCGATCGTTGCGTTATTGCTCTAGTAATATTTTATTCTATTGCATTTAAGCTTAATTACTATTTAAAATCATTCACAATGCATTTGCACGATATTGCAAGAAAAGTCTTCGGCACCATCCCTACAAGAAAGATTTCCAAATAATAACCGACTTTCCATGCATGACACAGGACCCGAGAAATAATTTATGTGCATACTACGTATGTACAAATATACATTCAATTGTCATAGAGAGTATCGGCTATAATGAAGCCATGGTATATAATTACACATTGATGTATATTTTTGCGTCATTTAACATATATCATCATTAATTAAATTTCTCTTTTCTTTAATAACAGCATTCCAAGATGGAACCAATAAGTTACTACTAACAGAAATTTTCGCAATTCAAGAGCAGATCGCTAGATTCGTTCAAGATGAGATCATCAATCCAAACGGCGAGTTCCACAAGTAACTTTTAATTCTATTGGAGTCGTTGAAAAACCAAAGTGGATGAGATGTACTCACACTATATTTGTAAATAGACTATTGTAAAAACTAAATATTGTGATGCTTTAATATATTTGAATTATGATTTAACGACGCTTTATATACTATATATTTGAAGGCAACATATCCGTGTGCACAGAGCTTTCCATTTACACACCGTGCACATCAATTAATAAAAGTCATGAAAAACTCTGAAAACATTTGTAGAAGTACTTCGTAGATTACTCTACCTATGTATAAAATTGCAGGTTCAAATTCATTACATATGAAGAATTACAAAAAAGAGAAAATTCTGACAAGTTTAACTTACTCTACCCATGTATAAAATTGCAGGTTCAAATTCATTACATACTGAAGAGTTACAAAAAGATATATATATATATATATATATATATATATATATATATATATATATATATATGGGGGCATATTTGGTGCAAACCACCCTTACAGTGAAAACTCTGTGAAAACCACTTGTAAAAGTTTTGAAAAATTCTCAAAAATTACCATATGTAGGGGAGGTGAGCCTCTACAATCCTAAACAATTTGAATCTGAAACTCAATCGCATTTGAAAGATATGAAAAACACAAATTCAGCATGAATAGTAATTTTTCACTGTTTAGCACTATTCATTTTACTGTTTGTCTTTTTCATATCTTTCAAATGAGATTGAGTTTTGTAACATCCCAAAATTTGGCCATTTTTTAAAATTTCATAAGTTATTTTGAATTTTTGAGAATTTTTGGAATTTATTTGGATTTGATTGGAATTTCTCGAATTTAACTCTTTTTGGAAATTAATTAAATAATGATTAATTTTTGCAAAATATAAATGGAAATATTTTATTTGAGTCCAAACTATTCTAAAATATTTTTTGGAATTTTTTTGACATTTTAAATGCTTCAAATGATTTATTTAAATTTCTGGAATTAATTTTAATCGGAAAACCTAGAAAAAAAACCAATGAATAGTAATGGGCCGAGCCCGCTACTGTGCGCATCGCCAGCCCAAAACGCTGGAACCCTAAACGTTAACGCACGTGCACCGTCCGATGTGAATCGGATGGCTCAGAGGGAGCCGTATCGCTTATGCTTCGACAACCGTCGATCCGTCGCCGCTTGAGGGCCGAGATCGCGCCACGTCTCTTCGTCTTCGACTTCTGGTAACGACGTCGCCGAGCATTACTGCCGTGGATTCCGCACGCCATAGCCGCCGCCGTGATTACTCTTCCACTTCACTACCGGGTGCAGCGTATAAAGCACCTTCTTCTGCGCATTTCAAGACCTTTCACGCCTCCCGAGACTCGCCTTTGCCATTGCTAGCGCTCGCCGTAGTCCTGAAGCCGCTCCATCGCGTTTGCGCCGCCGTCGTTCCCTCTCCGCCGACGTTGTGACCACCGGGGTAACTCTTGCGTCGAGCCGCGTCCGGAGAGTCATCTCGTGTCACCAGAGGATCACCCGAACGCCATCGCCGCATCTTCTTCTTCCTCTCCGGCAAGTTTTGCGCCACCGTGACATCACCGCCGAGCCGAACTTCATCAGCCGTTCGATCGTCTATCAACGCACTAGATTCATCCACGTCGCCGTCGCTACAGTAAGTGCCATCTTCATTTCTTAGCCGTCGGATTAGATGAACGGTCCAGATCATCTAGCGTAGTTTTTACTTTGAAGTAATATTAGCCGTTAGATCTGTGATGTGCGGTTTAGAATAAGCCACGTCTCCATTCAACAGTAAAGCTCTTTTTCATTTCTCAGTCGTTAGATCATGATCATGTGATTCTAGTGTAGCCACGCAGTTTAATTAACCGTAGCCGTTGGATCTGTCATATTAGCGTAGGTTTGATTAGATCTGGACCATTAGATCATACTTGTGCGGCTTTGATGTGTCCACATGTCGCGCACCGGGGTAGCCACGTCGCTAGTCACATCGCGTGAATTAGATTTAATCTAGGCCGTCCAAATTTGAATGAACGGACCGGATATCGCCGCGTCTTGGGACTAGTTCGCGGTCTTGACACGTGTCGACGAACCGAGGAGTCTCGCGATTCTTGACTCTGTCGACGTTGTCGATTTGATTTGATTGAGGCCACGCGTTAGATTTGAATTGAAACGTCGTTTCACTCTTGGCCGTTTGATTTGAATCGGACGGTCAGAATTGAATCAGGGATTCGGTTGATAATTTCTCGCCACGTGTTGCGTTTAGATCTTGCCATGTGTCGACTCCGGATAAACCAAAGCCGAACCGTTGAGATGATCGTGGCCGTCCATTTTAAACCGGACGATTGAGATTAGATCAAGCCTTCGTTGATAATTCGTCGCCGCGTGTCGCAACAGGATCATGCCACGTGTCATGCTGACATCAGCAGCTGACGTCATAAGTGGGACCCACATGTCGATCATAGCACGATGGATCTTGACGTCGTGATGGCGTCATCTTGACGCTAATAATTCGATTTTTAGGAAAATAATTGGTGGAAAATAGTTTCAGTCTGACGTCATAATTGGTCATCTTGACGTCATATTTCGAATTTCTCGTATAAAATAAATAAAGAAATTCGGTTTATTCTTTTTGATTTATTTTCAAACTTCAAATGGTTATAACTTTTGCGTTTCAATTCCGATTTGAGTGATTACAATTTCTAAAAATTTGTAAAATCAAGATCTATTTATTGGTGAATTTTATTAAATTTTTAGAGTTGAGTTTGCTTTCTAGAAATTATATTTATTGTGTGTATAATTGATTCGAGTAGACGTTGATTTGCCGGAGAGCTATGAGGGGGAATTTCCAGCACAAGACCAAGCCCCGGATCAGGACCAGCACCTATTTGAAGGCAAGTTGTGCTTTGACCCTGTTGCTTCTAAGTTTTGGAAAATATATTTTGTTTCAAACTATGCATGCTAATTCACCTAAAAATGGATTTAAATGTTTTGGGTGAATTAGCTAATCAACCTAATTGTTATTGCCACCTTGTTATTATTATTCGTATGCCATGATTCCTTTGATAACCTAAGTGGACAATACTAGTTGGTTGTAATGACATGCCAACACGGGAGGCTAGACCGTGAATAGTTGCTTAGCTTTGCAAATATCGTGAATAGTCTTTTTGAATACAAAAGCAATATTGACTAAAGAAACAGTGAATGCATTTTGATAAAAGATGTAATGTTGTTGGTAATGATGTTGGAGTGTAGAGACTGTGTGGTTCGCTTGAAGGATGATTACGGGCATGTGTTGCAGATTAAGTAAATTGGGATGGATGTTGATTTAGGCTGAGGCAAGTGGACCGAGGCTTCGTGCTAAGTGGGCTGTGTGGCATTTGGGGGTTTTGAGTGTTGTGAGGGCTGTGTGCCAAATTTTGAGAGAAGGATGTCTTGCCTTGGTGGATTAAGGACTTCACCTTGCAAACCTTTGACTGAGTCTCGTACAACCACATGTGCGAATGGGAAGACCTAGTTTAGTAGGATTCCGATATCTTACCTTTGATACCTCGGGGTGGCGATTACATGGGGTAAGCTGTATGGGGAGCGTGCGTGCTACTGACTTGGTACCCATCCAACGGAGTTTGTCGGTCTTATACTTGACTCGAATGAGGAAGTGATAGTGAAGGCAACCCGAGAGGTTCCTAGGTGGAGATAGAAGTCTCTGAAAGGCTTTATTACGATCAATTGCCTTTGTGGCGTCTTGTTGTATCTTGTGGGTAAAGTGTACAACCTCTGCGAGTGTTAAAACTATTTGAATAGCCGAGTCCACGGTGCTGGACAATGCTCGGGGATTACAGTCAAGGGGTAGTGTTTTGAAAATAAAATGGGGAAAAGGCTGTGTGCTAGGGTTAATGATGAAAGTTGATTAGGGACTGTGTGTCTAAAATTATGTGAAAAACAATTTGAGAAGTATAATATATTTATAAGGTTTTGATGCTTTCAATCTAAATTAATAATAGTTCAAAATATTGATGCAATGCAAATCAATCAGTTGAACAATTCCTTTGTAACAAGCCATGCATGTAGTAATAGAACTGCATTCTGTGCATGACTTGTTGAGTACGGTGTGTACTCACCCTTACGGACAAAATTTACCAGGAGAGGAGACTACGCCTGCGTATGAGGAGGAGTTCGTCGAAGAGCCAGATAACTAGGGAGCAAGCCTCTGTCAAGGCACCTGTGGCGAAGATGGATCACCAAGATGTTTACTTTCCGCTGTTGAACTATTTACTCTGATTATTGTAAGCCCTGCGTGGAAAACTATTGTAAGGGACCATAAGGTCGTACAACTCGTTTATATACATGATTGAAGTACTTATTTGTTATTCCGCTGTGTATGTTGTCGTACTTTAACCCTGTATTGCCCGTGTGCACTAGCACGATCCTGGACTAGTGCAGAATACACAGAGTGTTCGGATTTGTAGATTCGGGGCACGACGGAGGTGGTATCAAAGCATATTGACTGTAGGACTTAACCCTAGGTAGTCTGGCCGAGAAAGATAAAACTAATTTCTTAAAGATTAAAATTGTACAAGATTATGAATGAAATCTTGACTAATCTTTTCTTCTTACTTCATATCTATGCTGCAATTTTTTGGTTATTACCTTATGATTTTAAAATTTATAGCTAACGAGGTGTGTTTTGGTAGATGAGGAGGATCCACACCTTTGGTGGCGCTTTGGAGGTTTATTTCTTTGTCTTTGTGGTTTATCTCTGATTGCTTGAGGGCTTCGTTAGGCCGATCTATCGAGAACCTCCGTGGTCGGGTAGGGCTGGACGTCGCTTGGGATGTGAAGATCACCGTCTACGCTCGAGACAGGGGGAGAGCGAGTCGTCTTGTCCACATCACTGCTAGGAGGTCTTCGTTTGAGGCCGGCATCCAGAAGACTGCGTGTCTGGCGATGCGGTAGATTGCCCACACCTACTCCGCCGAGCTTGTGGGTACCGTCTTCCGTCATCATCCGCACCGGGACAACCGCTTCGACTGGGACCCGATCGAGGAGGACAACGCTACGATCACCCATCTGGTGAGGTTCGTCATCGCTCAAGAGGAGACCTTGGACGAGACAGTCTAGGAGCTGCAGAGGGCCCGTGATGAGATCACGGAGGTCAGGAACCAGCTGCGGGAGGCTAGTGAGGGTCTGGGTCTCTACATAAGGAGGGTTCACGAGTTGGAGGAGGCACTGGAGGGACCTGAGCCAGAGCCGGAGCTAGAGCTGCATAACCCGATCGAGGAGCTAAGAGCAGGTCTGAGGAGGCACCGGTCTGAGTGGTGCGAGCCACCAAGACACCGGCGAGCGGCCTAGGAGCCAGCGAGTCGGTGGGCTCCTTCGTACCACCAGCTGTGGGGCATCAGGATCGGTTGCTCCTATCTTGCCGCCGCAATCGCGATACCTACCCGGAGGACCGCAGCCTGGATGGCTCGACGACTAAGTGTTTTGTTTTCCTTCCAGAGTCGACTCATGTGTTGAGTCAAGTTTATCAAGTTAGTCTATATGAGTCCGTCTTTACAACGTTTTGTTTTGAACTCTATGAGTTGTTATGGATGGTTGTGATGAACAATTTCTATGGATGTTTTAACGTGTGCCAGATATGTGTTGCACTGCCCGTAGGCACTTATGAGCAACCATATCCCTATAACAATAAAGTTGTGTGCTTTTGTTTGAGTCAAATCTTCTCCCCGTTTACGTATCTTGTGTACTTGTCTTTTCTATTTCTTCCTTCTCTATAAACATTATTGTTCTTTAGATGGTGAACACTCATGGAAGCCGTGGAGCTGGAGGAAGCGGTTCGCATCAGGGTGGAAACCAAGACAACGCACCAAACCCTCAACCAGCACCACCCGTTGATATGGGCAATTTGGGAGCTTTTCTGACCGCTCAAACTCAGTTGATGCAGACCATGATGCATCAAATGCAGCAGTTGCAGAATCAGGCCGCAGCTAACAACAACAATCAAGCCATGAATCATGGAAATCATTCTAGACTGTCAGATTTTATGAGGACCAGGCCTCCAACCTTCTTTGGGAACGTCAACCCCATCGAAGCGGATGACTGGCTACGCACGATTGAGAGGAAGCTGCACATATCCCAGTGTGTAGGCAATGAGAGAGTCTTGTATGCCTCTCATCAAGCTGGAAGGAACCGCGAGAATAGTGGAAAAATTACTGCGCTTCCCACGAGCATCCTCAGGAGATCACTTGGGATGAGTTTACTGTTGCCTTCCGCCAATACCATGTACCAGAAGGTATGATGGAGCTTAAGAAGGAAGAATTTAGATCTTTGAAGCAGGGAGGCCAGTCAGTGGCCGATTACCTGAACAAATTTACCCAGCTTGCACGCTATGCTCCGGAAGATGTAGCAACGGATAAGGCCAGACAGTCCCGATTCATGAAGGGACTGAACTCTAGGCTTCAAGTGGGACTGATCACCCACACATTTCCTGATTTCCAGGAGCTGGTCAACAAGGCTCTAATCCTTGAAGATAAGCGCAAAGAGCTAGAGGATAATCGCAAGCGTCGCATGGCACAACAGGGAGGATGCCAGGGTCAGCAGAGACCAAGAGTGGTACCTCAACAGTTCACCAGGTTCCAGCCAGGGAGCAGCGCGAGAACACCATTACCTGCACAGTGACCTATTGTTCAGAATCCATAGACACCAGCAAGAGCAATCAACCAAGCTGGAGGAAACTCATCGATGGTTGGAAAACTATTTGTTACAAGCTGCAGCGAGATGGGGCACCGTCAATACTTGTCCCAAGAAGGAGGAGTCACTCTGTCCATTTTAATTTAGGAAATACTCAGCTAGAACTCTGTTCAAGGAGGAAGCCGAGGACCTATTCAGCGGGGCTGCACCCCAATCAATTGTGCGAGGAAGAGTCAACCACATCACGGCGGATGAAGTTCAGAATGCAACGAACATTGTACTGGGTAAGTTTCTAGTTAACTCAGTACCAGCTACAATTCTATTTGATTCTGGAGCTTCACATTCATTTGTTTCATGGGTCTTTGTTATGAAAAATGATTTGGACATGGTCAACCTTAAGAGTACACTAATAGTTCAAACCCCTAGATCAAAACTCCGAATTAAAGTAGGGTGCTCCGGGGTGAAATTATTAATAAATGGAATAGAGTTCCTAGCGAACCTAATCATCTTTGGATACCCGGACCATAGATGTTATTTTGGGGATGGATTGGTTATCCAAGCACAAAGCGAGTGCTAGATTGTGGTAGGAGAGTAATAATGATTTAGAGCTCGGATGGTAGGAAGGTGGAGATTCAAGCAATGGTATTCGGGATGGTGGTGGTGGTCAATAGTGTGAAAATCATTAATATGGAAGATGTTCCCGTAGTTAACGAGTATCCATATGTATTCCACGAAGATTTACAGAATGCCACCGACGGGGATATAGAGTTTGTAATTGAGTTAGTACCTGGAACAGCTCCAATAGCTAAGAGACCTTATAGGATGTCCACCGAGGAATTGGTAGAGATGAAGAAGCAAATCGAGGAATTGTTAGAAAAGGGATTTATAAGACCTAGTTCATCACCGTGGGGAGCACCGGTGTTGTTTGTAAAAAAAGATGAAAGTTTTAGAATGTGTATAGACTATCGTGCACTGAATGATGTGACGATAAAGAATAAGTATCCATTACCTAGGATAGATGATCTTTTTGATTAGCTAAGAGGAGCAGGAGTCTTCTCCAAGATAGACCTTCGATCCAGATACCATCAATTAAAAATTCGGATTGAGGACATACCAAAGACAGCTTTCTCGTCGAGATATGGGCATTATGAATTTACGGTCATGTCCTTTGGATTGACCAATGCCCCAGCTTATTTCATGAATATGATGAACAAAGTATTCATGGAATATTTGGACAAGTTTGTCGTTGTCTTTATTGATGACATTCTTATTTACTCCAAGTCGGAGGAAGAGCATGCTGGACATTTAAGGAAGGTTTTGGAAAAGCTAAGAGAAAACCAACTGTATGCAAAATTTAGCAAATGTGACTTTTGGAAAAAGAAGGTTGAATTCCTGGGTCATGTAATGACTAGAAGGAAAGTAGTATTGACCCAAAGAAAGTAGAGGCGTGTTGCATTAGGAGCAACCAAAAACGATTACCCAGATCGAAGTTTCCTTGGAATGGCGAGGATACTACCGCCGGTTCATTGAAGGTTTTCATCAATTGCGAGACCTCTTACGCAATTGTTGAAAAAAGGAGAAAAGGTTTGTGTGGACGCTTTGAGTGCAAAAAGAGTTTCTAAGAGTGAAGAAGCGTTGAACCCGGCTTTTGTCTTGGTGTTGCCGAATACTAAGGACAATTTTGATATCTACTGTGATGCTTCGCGTTAAGGACTTGGGTGTGTTCTGATGCAGAATGGTAAAGTAGTAGCTTATGCATCAAGGCAGCTAAGGCCACATGAGCAGAATTACCCCACTCATGACCTAGAGTTAGCTGCTATAATGCGCGCCCTTAAAATATGGCGTCACTATCTCATTGGAAACCGATGTGAAATATGTACGGACCACAAAAGTCTAAAGTATATATCCACCCAATCAGACTTGAATATGAGACAAAGGATGTGGTTAGAATTAATCAAGGATTACAATATCAGAATCCACTACCACCCTGGGAAAGCTAATGTGGTGGCTGATGCCTTGAGTCGGAAAAGCCACAGTTTAAATTTGATGGTTGCAGAAAACCAGTCCGAATTATGTAAAGAGCTTCAGAAGCTAAGATTGGAAGTTGTATAGGAAGGATTTGTAGCTACTTTGGAAGTAAAACCGACCCTTGAAGAGCAGATCAGGGAAGGTCAAAAGAATGATGACAAGATTAATAGGATCAAATCCAAAATGGACGAAGACCTAGCCAAAGACTTCAGAGTAAATGAGCAGGGTATCTTGTGGATGAAAAATAGAATCTGCGTACCTCGTAAACCGGAATTGAAGCAGTTGATACTTGAGAAAGCACATGATTCCAAGTATTCAATTCACCCCGGCAGTGCAAAAATGTACCAAGATCTTAAGGAGAGATTTTGGTGGCCGAATATGAAGAAAGAAGTAGCTGAGCATGTAGCGTTGTGCGATGTGTGCCAAAGAGTCAAAGCAATGCATCAGAGACCAGTAGGACTGCTACAACCGTTAAAGATACCAGAATGGAAGTGAGAGGAAATCGGGATGGATTTCATCACTGGTTTACCAAGGACTCAAAGTGGATACGATTCCATATGGGTCATAGTAGATCATTTAACAAAGGTTGCGCATTTCATATCAGTAAAAACAACTTACTCGGGAGATAAGTTAGCAGAGCTATACATGGCGAGGATTGTCTGCTTGCACGGAGTACCTAAGAAGATAGTATCAGATAGAGGTACTCAATTTACCTCAAGATTTTGGGAAAAGCTGCATACGGCAATGGGCACCCGTCTAAATTTCAGTACAACATATCATCATGAAGCAGATGGTCGGTGAAAGGGTAAATCGAGATACTTGAGGATATGTTAAGAGCTTGCGCTATCATATACCACATCGTAGGATAAATGCTTGCCGTACACAGAATTTAGCTATAATAATAGTTATCAAGCTAGTTTAAAAATATCTCCATTTGAAGCTTTATATGGTCGTTCATGTCGAACACCATTAAATTGGAACGAGACGGGAGAACGTCACATTTTTGGACCGGACATTCTTGCAGATGCAGAGGAAAAGATTGCTTTGATTAGAGAAAGACTAAAGACAGCACAATCGAGGCAAAAGAGCTATGCTGACAACCGACGTCGTGATTTGAGTTTTGAACCAGAAGATTATGTTTATCTCAAGGTCATGCCACTCAAAGGAGTTAAAAGGTTTATACGAAAGGAAAACTTGCCCCAAGATATGTGGGTCCATTCAAGATTTTGAGCCGCAAAGGTGAAGTTGCTTACCAGTTAGAATTGCCTCAGTCTTTGGCAGGGGTACATGATGTATTCCATGTATTGCAATTGAAGAAATGTCTTCGAGTATCGGAGGAACAAGCACCTATAGAAGCTATTGAACTGCAAGAGGATTTAACTTACAAGGAACACCCAGTGAAGATTTTGGACACCATGTATCGTGAAACAAGGAACAAATCAACCCGTTTCTGCAGAGTCCAGTGGAGCAACCACTCAGAAAGCGAAACAACTTGGGAGCGTGAGGAAGATTTGAAGAAGAGTTTCCCAATCTCTTCTCTAGTCAGCCCTGAATCTCGGGGTTGAGATTCTGTTAAGGGGGGAGATTTGTAACATTCCAAAATTTGGCCATTTTTAAAAATCTCATAAGTTATTTTGAATTTTTGTGAATTTTTGGAATTTATTTGGATTTAATAGGAATTTCTGGAATTTAACTCTTTTTTTGGAAATTAATTAAATAATGATTAAGTTTCTGCAAAATATAAATGAAAATATTTTATTTGAGTCCAAAATGTTCTAAAATATTTTTTGGAATTTTCCTAGAATTTTTCTGATATTTTAAATGCTTCAAATGATTTATTTAAATTTCTGGAATTATTTTTAATCGGAAAACCTGGAAAAAAACTAATGAATAGTAACAGGCCGAGCCCGCTACTGTGCGCATCGCCAGCCCAAAACGTCGGAACCCTAAACGTTAACGCACGCGCACCGTCTGATGTGGATCGGATGGCTCAGAGGGAGCCGCGTCGCTTATGCTTCGACAACCGTCAATCCGTCGCCGCTTGGAGGGCCGAGATCGCGCCACGTCTCTTCGTCTTTGACTTCTGGTAACGCCGTCACCGAGCGTTACTGCCGTGGATTCCGCACGCCATAGCCGCCGCCGTGATTACTCTTCCACTTCACTACCGGGCGCAGCGTATAAAGCACCTCCTTCTGCGCATTTCGAGACTTTTCACGCCTCCCGAGACTCGCCGTAGCCATTGCTAGCGCTCGCCGTAGTCCCGAAGCCGTTCTGTCGCATTTGCGCCACCATCATTCCCTCTCCGCCGACATCGTGACCACTGGGGTAACTCTTGCGTCGAGCCACGTCCGGAGAGTCATCTCATGTCACCGGTGGATCACCCGAACGCCATCGCCGCATCTTCTTCTTCCTCTCCGGCCAGTTTTGCACCACCGTGACATCACCGCCGAGCCGAATTTCATCAGCCGTTCGATCGTGTCTATCAACGCGCTAGATTCATCCATGTCGTTGTCGCTACAGTAAGTGCCATCTTCATTTCTTAGCAGTCGGATTAGATGAACAGTCCAGATCATCTAGCGTAGTTTTTGCTTTGAAGTAATATTAGCCGTTAGATCTGTGATGTGCGATTTAGATTAAGCCACGTCTCCATTCAACAGTAAAGCTCATTTTCATTTCTCAGCCGTTAGATCATGATCATGTGATTCTAGTGTAGCCACGCAGTTTAATTAACTGTAGCCGTTTGGATCTGTGATATTAGCGTAGGTTTGATTAGATCTAGACCATTAGATCATACTTGTGTGGCTCTAATGTGTCCACTGTGTCGCATATGGGTAGTATACGTCGCTAGTCACGCCGCGTGAATTAGATTTAATCTGGGCCGTCCAAATTTAAATGAACGGACCGGATATCGTTGCGTGCCGGACTAGTTCCGTGCTGACGTGTGTCGCACGGGAACCGAGGAGTCGGCGCAGCTGCTGCCTCTGTCGACGTCGTCGATTTGATTTCGACTGTCCGATCGTGATTCGATGGTAGAGGTGAGGCCACGCGTTAGATTTGAATTGAAACGTCGTTTCACTCTTGGCCATTTGATTTGAATTGGACGGTCAGAATTGAATCAGGGATTTGGTTGATAATTTCTCGCCACGTGTTGCGTTTAGATCTTGCCACGTGTCGACTCCGGATAAACCAGAGCCGAACCGTTGAGATGATCGTGGCCGTTCATTTTAAATCGGACGATCGAGATTAGATCAAGCCTTCGGTTGATAATTCGTCGCCGCGTGTCGCAACAGGATCATGCCACGTGTCATGCTGACGTTAGCAGCTGACGTCATCAGTGGGACCCACATGTCAGTCATGGCATAGTGGATGCTGACGTCAGTAGTGACGTCATGCTGACGCAATAATTCGATTTTTTTAGGAAAATAATTCGGTAGAAAATAGTTTCGGTGCTGACGTCATTATTCGTCATGCTGACGTCATATTTCCAAATTTCTCGTATAAAAATAAGTAAAGAAATTCGGTTTATTCTTTTTGATTTATTTTCAAACTTCAAATGGTTATAACTTTTGCGTTTCAATTCCGATTTGAGTGATTCCAATTTCTAAAAATTTGTAAAATCAAGATCTATTTATTGGTGTATTTTATTGAATTTTTAGAGTTGAGTTTGATTTCTGGAAATTGTATTTATTGTGTGTATAATTGATTCGAGTAGACGTTGATTTGCCGGAGAGCTACGAGGGGGAATTTCCAGCACAAGACCAAGCCCCGGATCAGGACCATCACCTATTTGAAGGCAAGTTGTGCTTGGACCATGTTGCTTCTAAGTTTTGGAAAATATATTTTGTTTCAAACTATGCATGCTAATTCAACTAAAAATGGATTTAAATGTTTTGGGTGAATTAGCTAATCAACCTAATTGTTATTGCCACCTTGTTATTATTATTCGTATGCCATGATTCCTTTGATAACCTAAGTGGACAATACTAGTTGGTTGTAATGACATGCCAACACGGGAGGCTAGACCGTGAATAGTTGTTTAGCTTTGCAAATATCGTGAATAGTCTTTTTGAATACAAAAGCAATATTGATTAAAGAAATAGTGAATGCATTTTGATAAAAGGTGTAATGTTGTTGGTAATGATGTTGGAGTGTAGAGACCTGTGGTTCTACATGAAGGATGATTACGGGCATGTGTTGCACTGATTAAGTAAATTGGGATGGATGTTGATTTAGATCGAGGCAAGTGGACCTAGGCCGTGCGGTGTGGGCTGTGTGGCATTTGGGGGTTTTGAGTGTTGTGAGGGTGTGCCAAATTTTGAGAGAAGGATGTCTTGCCTTGGTCGGTTAAGGACTTCACCTTGCAAGCCTTTGACCTGAGTCTCTCGTACAACCACATGTCTGAATGGGAAGACCTAGTTTAGTAGGATTCCGATATCTTACCTTTGATACCTCGGGGTGGCAGTTACATGGGGTAACTGTATGGGGGAGCGTGCCTGTGCTACGGCTTGGTACCCGTCCAACGGTGTTTGTCGGTCCTATACTTCGGCTCTGAGTGAGGGAAGTGATAGTGAAGGCAACCCGGAGAGGTTCCTAGGTGGAGATAGAAGTCTCTGAAAGGCTTTGTTACGGTCAATTGCCTTTGTGGCGTGTGATTGTATCTTGTGGGTAAAGTATACAACCTCTGCAGAGTGTTAAACCTGTTCGAATAGCCGAGTCCACGGTAGTAGACAATGCTCGGGGATTACAGTCAAGGGGTAGTGTTTTGAAAATAAAATGGGGAAAAGGCTGTGTGCCAGGGTTAATGATGAATGTTGATTAGGGACTGTGTGTCTAAAATTATGTGAAAAACAATTTGAGAAGTATAATATATTTATAAGGTTTTGATGCTTTCAATCTAAATTAATAATAGTTCAAAATATTGATGCAATGCAAATCAATCAGTTGAACCATTCCTTTGTAACAAGCCATGAATGTAGTAATAGACTGCATTACATGCATGACTTATTGAGTGCGGTGTGTACTCACCCTTGCGGACAAAATTTACTGAAGAGGAGACTACGCTGCGTATGAGGAGGAGTTCGTCGAAGAGCCAGATAACTAGGAGCAAGCCTCACAAGGCGCTGTGTGTAAGATGGATCACCAAGATGTTTACTTTCATTTGTTGAACTATTTACTCTGATTATTGTAAGCCCTGCGTGGCAAACTATTGTAAGGGACCATAAGGTTGTACAACTCGTTTATATACATGATTGAAGTATTTATTTGTTATTCCGCTGTGTATGTTGTGGTACTTTAACCCTATATAGCCTATGTGCACTAGCGCGATCCTGGACTAGTCACGAGAATACAGAGTGTTCGGATTTGCAGATTCGGGACACGACAAGTTTCAGCTTCAAATTTTGCAGGATTGTAGAGGCTCACCTGCCCTATATATGGTAATTTTTTGAGAATTTTTCAAAATTTTTACGGGTGATTTTCATGGAGTTTTCACGGTAAGGATGGTTTGCACCACATATGCAGCCTATATATGTAGGGGGCTATATATATATGGCGAAATATTTGGTGAAAACCTCCAATTCCATGAAAACTCCGTGGAAACTACCTGTAGAAGTTTTGAAAAATTCTCAAAAAATTACCATATGTAGGGGAGTTGAACCTCTACAACTCTGCAAAATTTGAAGTTGAAACTCAATCGCATTTGAAAGATATGAAAAGACAAAGTCAGTATGAATAGTAATTTTTCTTGTTTTGGCACTATTCTTTTGCTGTTTGTGCTGTGGCGGTTCTAAAGTTTAAAATGGTGGAAAGACTATTTATGGCGGTTTTGTTTTCAACCGTCACAAATAAGTGATTATTTGTGGCGGTTTTCTTTGGAACCGTCACAAATAATGTCGGGACTATTTGTGGCGGTTTTTGACTGGAACCGCCATAGATAATCCATTATCAGTGACGGTTCTAGCCAAGAACCGCACTAATAATGTGATTATTAGTGGCGGTTCTTGGCTAGAACCGCCACTGATAATGTGATATCGATGGCGGTTCTAACCAAGAACCGCCATCGATAATGTTATCAATGGCGGTTTTAATTTGAAACCGCCACAAATAATAAAAAATAGAAAAATTTAGTGAAATGCCAGCTATCTTCATTAGATTCACATCATTAAACTTCGATTCTTTCTGCGCTCTGCGTAAAGCAGATAAATCAATGGTGGTTTCAATTTGAAACAAACACAAATAATCGAGATAGAATGACATAATCAATTTGTATCATTCGACAGAAATTGCCGAGGGATAATTTTTAATAGTTGCACACGCACGATTGCAATTGCGGTCCACATAATTTTAAATCGAAGCAAACATCCAGCAATGGCATGCTGCTCTTAAGCAACATTCAAAATTTCACATAACCTATTCAGTACAAGCAAGCTCGAGGCATTTCTCGCGCTATGAGAAAACCGTGCATGCTCAACCAAAGAAGCCTTTACATGATGAATGAAGTCTAGTGAAATGCCCACTATCTTCATTAGATTCACATCATTAAACTTCGATTCTTTTTGCACTCACCAGTAAGCGAGATAAATCAATGGCGGTTTTAATTTAAAACCGTCACAAATAATAAAAAATAGAAAAAAATTAAATATTGCTAATTACCTCTCCTGCCTTCTAATTTGAAAGAATTGAAATTAAATAATATTCCATTTGCAATAATTGAAAAGAACGACCGAAACAGATTCAAAACTTCGGAGGCCGTTTTGAGGCCCTAAACTATCAGGATCCGACCATCTGATTTTGGCGCACTTATGAAATCCGGGTACTACTTTTCGTTATCTTTCAAACGAGCTAAAAAAACACTCCGATCGGAGTTACGAGTCAAAAGTTATGACCATTTTAACAAAAGTGCCCAGATTTCTTACTTGCAAACTAGAATCGGAGCCCAAAAAAATATAATTAGAGAGCTCATCGTCTGATGATTCCGAAAAGCTCAAGAACACCAAAATCGAAGGTTCGAGTCAAAAGTTATGATGTTTTTACAAGTTCTGTGAATAGTACTAGCACATTATGTTACAAGCATCATTAATAGTCAAAAATATGAAAAATAAATTTGAAAGTTTTAAATTTTGCTAATTACCTCTATAGTTTGCTAATTTGAAATAATTGAAAATCAGTGTTTGGGTTCTTCCCAGGGTTAAGAGGAGGAGGGACACATTATATGTCAGATGTTATTATACCACCACTAGAGTAATAGATCTCATAAGAACTCTGAAGTTAAGCGTGCTTGATGGAGAGTAGTAATAGGATAGGTGACCTCCTAGGAAATGAAATCCGAATACAATTAGAATTCTGAAATTGAGTGTTCTTAGGCAAGAGGAGTATTAGGATGGTATTAGGATGGGTGATCTCCTGAGAAGTCCCCTCTAAATTAGTGTTTTTAAACCGCCGTTAGCAAAAAAACACTAATGATAACATTATCAGTGACGGTTCTTGGCTAGAACCGCCATCGATAATATTATCGATGGCGGTTCTAGCCAAGAACGACCACTAATAATGTGACGTCACTAATAATATTATCGATGGCGGTTCTAGTTAAAACGACCACTAATAATCACATTATTAGTGGTACGTTCTTAACTAGAACCGCCAGCGATAATATTATCGATGACGGTTCTAGCCAAGAACTGTCACTAATAATGTTATCGATGACGGTTGAAAACCGCCATCGATAATCTCCGATTATCGGTGGCACTACACTACATCATGACACATTTTCATCAACGATGTATCGTCGGCAAAAACCACATATTGCGACTTATTATCATTGGCGAAAGTTATGCCGACAGAAAATAAGCGTCGGTAGAAGTCCTATCGGCAAAAATAATTGCCGACGATATATTTTTACCGCAGATGATCGACATTGTTATAAGACTTTGCGACAAATATACTTTTTTTCGATGAGATGGACTTTTTGCCGATGAGATAGTGCGAGGGTAAGACTTTTGACGATGATAGTCCGAGGGTTATAGAATATTATAGATCTAACTAATAATTAATTCATATGTAGACCACATTACAAGAGAAAATGGAATTAATGCATCCGTTCAACATGATTCAACTTCATTCAACTAGAACACACAAATTTTGTCCATCAAGTAATACATCCATTCAACATAGTTCAAATTCATTCAAATAGAGTAATATACAAATTTGTCCAAAAGTGTCATGGTTCGTACAGTTAACCATCTATCATTTACAAAAGAGAACCCTACAGGATCTTCAAAGCTAGGGTCAACTATCTTCCACCCACATGAGGTGTTCAGTATACAAAATGATCACTTTGTATTCATACAACTAGCTAGTAGTTTTAAACAAAAGCATCTATATAGATGGGCATGATGATAACACTAACTTCCTAGGTCCTTCTAACTCTGCCTGCAAAGAAAACACTTCCAAATTTAGTGCAAGCACATGAACCATTTGTAGATCAAGAACAATTTTTAGATCTTTAACATGCAGATGTGATGCTTCGATGTAAACCATCAGGGAGAACAAAAAAGAAGAATCAATTTATTATCTTAATGTTTGTACCAAATGATGGGAAAAGGAGTCAGCAAATTAAAGCAACTAAAGATGCTCAGAAAATTAAGATTCACTAGTGATACTAGTGATGAAATAAACATATAGGTACAATTCCATACAGTATCGATGCTAACTACAAAATCGCAGGTAAAATATAACCAAATAAGCATGAACGGCTTCTCATGAACTAACAAGACAAGGTCCAAAATCTGGATCATTTTCAATCCATTGCATGTACAAAATATTTTACAGAAGAAAATGTTAACACAAGTTATGTGCCTCCTCCAAAATATCCTCATCTTAGGCAAATACAAACCAAGGATTCCTATGCCATCAAATATCAGACAAAGGGATCAAACATTTTTACCCATGTGAGGAAATGATAATTTCTGAATGTACACATTCAACATGTCTCTTACTTCTAAAATCCTATAGTGTTGTTTTTTTTCCTTTTTGCCCTTCCACAGCGCTTGATTCTAGAAAGCATTGTTGTTTCTTACTCAAGAAAATTGCACCACCTACACTTCGCTTCTACAGAAGCCCATACAGAACTGGCAACCAACCAACTTTTTGAAAGCCATTCATACCAACTAATACGATTTACCGCTTGTGAATCCAGGGGTCAGGTCATAAATTCCAGTTTATACACACGACACTACAATCACAGCAAGGGCATTTCGGTAGAAATGCCGCTAACACTACAAGGATGCATATTTTCCCCGAGTGTTTTCCACACTCGAGATAGGGGATAAAACACTCGGGCACACTCGGCGTAGTGCACTCGGTGTTATTTTATCGGGAAAAGTTGGCTACGCCGAGTGTACTCTCGGGAAAAAATAAACTATACCCGAGTGCACTCTCGGGATAGACTATTGATGGATACCCCGAGTGCACTCTCGGGATAGCTAGCATGCCCTGGCCACAAAACAGCCAGCTCAAATTTTCAATAAACAACCACAAACAATATAGCACATCAATTCACATTTCAATTCACAAACAATATAACACATCAGCCACAAACTTGTAATGGCCTACAGGTCATCAAGAAAAAAAGTTGCCTGATAGTTAAATTTGAGATGATGTCTGACGGAAGAATAGAAAATACTGTAGCATCATTACATGGAAAATGTTGGCAAACAACATAATACAAATAATTAATTAATTATCTTCAACTGTGAATTGTTCTAGGACATGGACTTACGAGACATGTATTTGTCTTCACATCAATCAGTCAGCCTTATTGAGAATTAAATATATGAGATTAATGCCAGGTCCTTGGAATGCAAGCAGCTACAACTGCTATCGTGCAAGTAATCCTATGTAATATAATTGGACAGTGAGAATAAAATGAGAACTTACCAACATGAGGGGAATCACTCCACTTAATAACTTTAACATCAGTACCTAGTTCGATCAGACGCTTGGCAAAACCAGACAACATGGCATGGAGCAAGATCATCATCTTCTGAGCAAAACATAAGAACCGGACCCAACCCCTGCATGAACAGTCAACGAAAATAGTTCATATGACTAGAAAGAATGATATGCAAAAATCACATAGGCAAAACTGGACTTACCGCTGATGAGTATAGAGTGTGCCAGTACTTTGCACGCTGAGCTTCAATTCTGCTTGGGAAGAGAGTATCCATTCCAGATGCCAGGGCCTTTGCCATCCATGAAAGTAACATGGATGGTTGAGATGAATTGCCAGTCACAGGATTTTGGAGAAGTTGGTTGCCCATATCACTGACAAAATCTACTGGGCCAGAGTCATAGATTTGCCCACAGATACAGTTTCTCACTAACCGATAGTCCTTCTGCATAATGGCCAATTTATGTCAACAAAGTCAAACAGATTTGCAAAGAAATTCACAGCTGTATGGTGGATCATAAATATGTTGACAGCAAGATATGTTCAAGTGAAATAGACCAAACATATGCAGAAGAAAATATGCTAAAAGTACCTAATCCTTATGATACGCATTTGCTAAAAGTCTCCACATATAAATTACCAGAACAGTCAAATTACAGTTTTAATAGGTTCCCATATGTGAATTTTCAGGAAAGAGAAAAGAAGGAAATAGCATACCATGGTCGCAGCTCCTTCACATTTTCCATCTAGTAATTGGAAAAGCCAAGAAAATTCAGTCATTTCAACTGTGAAAAAGGATAAAACGAAAGAAGTATGGTGCCTAATAATAGGCAAATGATTGCAACTACAAATAGATAATAGTTATGGTCATATCATAAGATCACGTGTGTACCTGAATAACCTTGTACATGCATCCCTTTGAGCCACCAGAAAAAGAAGCAAGAACAGTTGGCAGTGGCTTTAATTTCAATTCCTGAAACACCAGCATTGCATGTAATTTCAGAGCAAAATTATTTACATAATAAAAAATCAGACAGGTGGAAAGACAGTTACAGGAGTCCCATTCAAAATAGCTTTTATACAATCTTCCAACAATACGAAAAGTTTATCATACAATAAATAACACGGTTCCTGATCAGCAATAAGGCTATGTACTACGTAGAGATGGCCACATGGATGGAAAGTATAGAAGCAATGGAAACTCGAAAGGAATAAGATCCGATTGTACATTGTAATGTGTTGATTTTCTGAAAGTTCTTACAACTATGGATTTTCTGTATATATAACACACACAGAAATAAAAGAATATTGGATGGGGGTGGGTGTGGGTCGAATATCTTTGCTACAAACTTCTAAATGAAATTAAACA
This sequence comes from Guadua angustifolia, assembly GCA_036346375.1. Classification (NCBI taxonomy): domain Eukaryota; kingdom Viridiplantae; phylum Streptophyta; class Magnoliopsida; order Poales; family Poaceae; genus Guadua; species Guadua angustifolia. The sequence goes on from CM070512.1 coordinate 37,671,398, forward strand.
AAACTAAATGAAATTAAAAAAACCTTAAAACCTAATAGAAGAAGGGATTAAGTTTCAAAATATCATCTCTTGGTTAAACCTTTCACAATCCTCCAAAATAGCTTAACCAAAACAATCAATCCTAATCAAACTCCCAACAAGCAAGCTATCTTGAAGGAATCGATTCAGGACTGAAGTTGCCCTGGAATCACTGTAGCGAAAACTACAAAATTCAGATTACGAGATGGCTGGGCAGATGAGGAGCTTTTCAGTGTTTGGGGAAAATTTTCTTATTGACTCATGCGCAACAACTGAACTGACTAACTTACAAAGAGATATAACAACCAAGTAGAAAATAATGCAACAACTTCGGATCTCACCGACCCATAATCCTATTATTTAGGAAATTGACTAACTCATGCATGCCGCACGTTACAGACCCAACGCACACACACATTCTCTAAACTTCACCTACTTCCGCATTCCACGGCTTCGTGACCACAACAGGATTAGCTTCAACATATCTAACCAGCTCTTTGCTGACATTACGTAGTTATTTCTACCAACAGCCAACGAGGGAACAATATAAACAATTACATCAATTCTCAAGCTAAGATAATTAACACGCGGTGATGAAACCATCCAAGAAAAGAGTGACCGATTCAACACTACTGACCCAACCAATCAACTCCCCATGATTTCAGCAGACACAAAACTAGCAAGCGATCTCTAAAATTAAACCTAACATGCTGCTAAAATTACACTCCACAGGCGACAACAGAGGTTACAGAACTACAAGCGGCCACTCCCACAAGCCGAGACGAGCAATAGCTCGGCCATGTCAAACCACTAACACAAGCAAAGGCGAGGAGAGGGCGGGAGGAGCGGCACTCCAGAGCGACGAGGTCGGCGTGGCAGGCGAGGCAGCGCTCCACATCCACGCCGAACACCACCACGACGCGCCTCGCCGACGGCGACGGCGGTTGGCGCCAAGAGAAGCGATCGCTGCGAGCGGCCACATAATAACGATGCTCTCGCCGAGGAAGCCAAGGTGAGAGAGGCGAACAAGGGTTTGTCTCATCAGGGCGGCGCGGTAGAGGAGGGGGGCGCCAGAGGCGGAGGAGAGCGACGGCGGAGGAGAGCGACAGCGTCTTTGGTGGCGCGGCGAGTTCTGTCGCTGGGTGAGTTTGGGCGTGTGGAGGCGGGAGGCGCTGGTCTGGGCGGCGGTGAGGGCGGGGAGGCAGCGTGTGGGAGGTGGCAGGGGGGGCGGGAGGCAGCACGTGGGGGTGACCGTGGGGTTTGGGGATTTGGGGGGGGGGGCGTGGGGGAAGGCGGCGGCGGGGCGCAAGGGAGGCAGGGGGCGGTGGGATTTGGGAAGGCGGGCGGCGCCGGGAGGGGGGAGGGGATCTGGGGTTTTGGGGAAAACCTAGCTACTGGCCGATCGAATTTCATTTGCCGCGCTTCATATTTGCCGACAGATAATCAGTCCTAACATATTTACCAATAGACTATTTGACCCTAAAACATGATATTTACCGACACATAATTAGTCTTTAATACATACATAATTGCCGACAGACAATCGAACCCTGAAAGATGTATTACCGATAGATAGTCTGTTACTTCAATTTGCCGACAGATAGTTTGTTGGTGGTCACGTATTATTTCCGACAATCATCTGACGGTAATATTGTGTCATGGTGTAGTGCTATATCAGTGACGGTTCGAAAACCGCCACTAATAGCATTTACAAACCGTCACTGATGTGCTTTTTTCTAGTAGTGTATGTGTATGCGTTCATCGAAAAATAGGTTTCTTAGCATTCATGGTAGACACGTATACAAGTGTGTGATGTGTGAGTGTGATGTGGTGGATTGTGCGTCGCCTTGTAAAAAAAATAACATATAGATCGATCCGTTTGAATGTTTCATGTTTAACGGTGTTAGCTGGCAGGTTAATTGTCTAACCAAGACGTGAGAGATTTTACTTACTAGTACTACAGCACAGTGGAACGGCAATAATGCAGCTGGTGCTTCCGGAAACCTCTTAACTTATGCCATACGGAATAACGGAATTAAGGATGGTGCTATTTAACCGATATTATTTATGCCTATGACTCGTTGAGATGGTTAAAATCGGCTATTTATTTGCTCAATTTGAAGTTTGAAGTGAGAAATTGTGGGTCTTACAGATTAATGGACGAGATAGACGAGTCGCTCGTAGTTGAGTAAAAGAGATACACAAATTGATAGGTTTTGTTGGAACTCTTTTCCATGAGAGCTGCCTTGGAAATTTAATCTGGCAAGAACTTGTTAGGGCATTCCTAACCCTCCACCTCAGCTGGTGTCTATAGAATTAATTACGCTGCCAACTAAGCAAAAATCTGATGTGGCATAGGAGTTAAGGAAGGGAGAGAAGGAAAAACGAAGAAACCGTGTTTCATGCAAGAAACTGGGTCGACGCGGGTACCAAGACTCAAGAAACTAGCAAAATCGGGGTTGGACGTTTTTGCGCGCTTACCAAGTTGTATTTGTGGTGCATGCATTGGTTTATTGCTCTCATGCATTGCTTTATTGCTCTCTCCCTCCTCTAGACACTACTCATAGAAACCATGGGTTGGGAAACTATGCATTGGTTTATTGCTCTCTCTCCCCTCTAGACACTACTCATGGCCACCATGGGTTGGGACTGCCCTTACGTACCCACTTCCAGATACAAATGGTTCAAATGCTTTGGAGAAAGTGGGGACTGTGACAAATCTGTGTCGCTAGTAGTGACATCCGGTCCGTGACAGAACCGCATGCCGCACGGTACATTAATGTACGCCCATATGCTCCAGATGAGAGAAATGAACTGTGTTGTTCTGCATGGTTATTGCGATTTCAAATCAAACACAATACTCACTGTTCAACAATGAGGGAACAGCGCTACAGGGTTTCAATGAAAGCCACTAACATCTAATATACACTACAAGCTGACGAAAAAATATTATTATCATCAGTCTATATTAAGCTGACAAAAATATCGTGGATCGACGAAAAAATATTGTTTTCCTGTAGTGAAGGTTTCAATGAAAGCCACTAACATCTAATATACAGGCCAGTAAATTTTTGTGCTCCTTTGGCAATGTTGTTTCGAGGTTGTACAGGTAGGATTAACAGCTTTCGGGAAGTGCAACCACACCAACCGCTTCAGTAAGGTGTTTCTAGAGGAAGTTTGCCGTCAACCGGTCAGTTTCTTTCCTTTTCTTATATTTGCAAATTGCAACCACTGTCGACCACTTGAACGACACTTTCTCCGAAAAAAAATATATGATAGGTTCTTGAATGGTCTTGGCATGATGTGTTTTTGAATGGTCTTATCATCAATACCGAGAATATTTAATATTACAATATAAAATTAGCATGATGTTTCATCCATAATAATAAATATCTAACTTTAATTTATATTCTCTAAATGCATATATTAAATATAGTTATTAAAGATAATAATTAAGGATAGTCTAGTCATTTTTAATATTTCTTTTGTTCATATGTCAAAAGAAAATACACTCTATAAACTTAGACATCGAAAGTAACTCCATAATGGTTAGTGGGAAATAGGGTTTTATCTTCTGCCACTTTCCACTCAACATTAGAGTTACAGGTTTCTTCTATTCAATAATTTTCATTTTTCTTATGCTGCTGAATTTAGGAAAGTAGCATATGGATCGAGAACCGAGCCTAGCTCGATTGGCTTGAGCGCCAGTAGAGCACTTGCCCTGCCTGGGATTGACTCTAGTCGCTTGGGTACACTCATGCGCACACATGTGTGTGATGCGTGAGTGCAGTGCGCATGGATTGTATGCGTTGCCTTGTAAAATAAATAGCATATGGATCGATCCGTTTGAATGTTTCATGTTGCTCGTTGTTAGCTGGCAGGTTAATTGCCTAACCAAGATGTGAGAGATTCACCGCTAAGCTAGGTTTACATATTGTAACTTAAGACTTGATTTACAAGAGATTAGCTCTTTATTAAAAATATATTGACCCTTACCATATCAGCCATTTGTCGTGGCACGGTAGGTGTGACACGGCATGTATGCGTGTAGGTCGAGCTGGCACTGCTCGATTGTTAAGGCTGTGTCACTCCTGATAGCTAGGCACGACAGGGCACACATTGATGGGTAGTGTTTGGGATAGCACAACATGCTACAGGGCCGACGTGTGCGACACAGGTACAACACGCACATGGCTTTGGCATGAGTTTTTTAAAAGTTTTTGACAAATGTTATGAAAATTTGGCAGCAGAAATGATGTAAGAAGAGCTGTCTCAATAATATAACATACACGAGGCAGTTCGAGCGTTTAAAGCGTATGGGAGAAGCTCAAAGACAAGGTATATAACTTGTTTTCGGAAACATTGAGCAGGTTGTAATGGAATCAACGAGTAGAAATCAAGCACTACGTCGACACGATTTTTACAAAGAACGTATAAATTTAATTTTTTTCTCCAATATTTATGTCTATAGTCTTAATCTTGTATGTTTTTAACTCTATTCCTCTTCTCGCAGTAATACAAATGAATCGAATATTTGCCGATACCACGTGCTAATAGACCCTATGGATTCATCAGAGAGACCAGTCAAAAGAGAGACAAGTCAAACTGGTACTGTATGGTAGACTAGCTAGGCATGAAAAGGTCTAGACTTACGGCCATTATGACAATGCCATACCGTGCACGGCACGTTGCAAAGAAGATTAATTCAAATATTTATATTTTATTTTTATTAGGTTAGGGATGTTACATCCTAACTCGATTAGAAGATGTAGATCAAGACCTTGCTGGTTAGTAATACTGGCATTAAACTAGCCCAAGTCAACGATCCCCTTGCAGTTCCATCTGTACATAACACCGGGGCTAATGGAGCTCCTCTCTTCCCTCGTACCACCACAGCCCAACGCCTCCTTGCAAAACATACACAAGCAAGTGCTAACACCCAAAGAAGATCGGCCAAGATGGACTTCGCCACAGGGGCGATGAACACCCTGCTCCCCAAGCTGGGGGAGCTGCTGGTTGATGAATACAACCTGCAGAAGGGTGTCAAGGGAGAGATCAAGGAACTCCAGAAAGAGCTGACAAGCATGAACGCTGCCCTCCGCAAGGTGTCCGAGGTGCCCGTGGACCAGCTTGACGAGCTAGTCAAGATCTGGGCTAGGGATGTGAGGGAGCTATCCTATGACATCGAGGATGCCGTCGACACCTTCATGGTTAGTTGCAAGGGGCATGAACCTACCAAGCCACATAGCTTTAAGGCGTTGCTTGACAAGGCCATCAATTTGCTCAAGAAGGCCTTGATTAACCATGAGATCCACAATATTATCAAGGACATCATGAGCCAGGTCAAGGAGGCAAAAGAGCGCCGTGATAGGTATAATGTAGATGGTGTTGCTGCCAAGCCAGAAGTGGTGCCTGTTGATCTTCGCATAGAAGCGATGTTCAGAAAGGCAGCAGAACTAGTTGGCATTGATGGGCCAAAAAATGAGCTAGCCAAGAGGCTCGTGGAAGAGGATGGCTCATCGAAGCAGCAACCACAGATAATTTCTATTGTTGGATTTGGAGGCTTGGGGAAGACTACTCTTGCCAAAGCGTTGTTTGATGAGACTGATCATGAAGCCAAGTTTGACTGCAAATTTTTTGTTTCGGTGTCCCTTAAACCTGACATAAAGATGATATTCAAGAGAATACTCCGCAAACTTGGCAGGAATGACATCATAAATGAAGCTTGCGATGAGACGCAACTCATAGAAGAAATTAGAGGGCTCCTCAAGAATAAAAGGTAAATTTCTTTAAGCTACATAATCTTCCTCATGGTAAATACAAGTTTTTCCCTTTTTTGAGAGACATAAGTATGCAATAACTAATCTTTTTGCACATTTTAATTAGCTCGCAATTTTAAACTGTCATGTAGGAGTATTTTTCCAGCCTATGGCTTGATAAATAATATTGTACGTACACAGTTGTAATATTAGAAGTTCACTGTACATGCTGTTTCGTTTTGAACAAAATAGTATGCATATTTTCTTTGAGATCAAGTGTGCATTAATTTCTTATTTGACTCTTTATAATAGCATGCATTAATTTAGTTAAAATGGATGGTTAGCGTGATATTATTGCCTCAGAAGAAAATGTCAATTTTATTTTGTTATTAGATCTGTAATTCGGTCTAACATGTATATATATACACGCACATAGAAACACTATTCTACGTGTGCGTGCCGCTACATGCTAGTCGTAACCTAGTCGTAACTCATCGTCATGCAAAACCAAGGCAAAAACTTGTTGAAACCATTCATGTAAACCAATTAGTAACGTCTCCCATGCAACGAACAGTAAATGACTAATAAATGCTACTTCTTATTTGTACATGAATCTTTTTTTATTTTATCATAACTTTCAAATGAGAATGATTTTTGTCTTCAAATTTTACATGGTTGTATAATATCACCTTCCCTACATGTGGTATTTTTTGAGAATTTTTAAAAATATGTACATGTGGTTTTCATGGATTTTATAAAACATTAGATATAGCCTTTTCCTATTCAGAAAATAACATATTACTCACTATTACATGAGTTGTTATTATCTCCTATATAAATCATCTTTTTCATGTAAAATCCTTAAAACTCATATGTACAAATTTTAAAGAATTCTGAAAAAAAATTACCATATGTAGGAGAGGTGAGCTTCTACAATTCTGTAAAATCTAAAACTAAACTCAATCGCATTTGAAAGATATGAAATTGACAAAACGCTAAACAGTGAAAAATCACTATTCAATCGAATTTATCTTTTTAATATCTTTCAACTGAGATTGATTTTGGTCTTAAAATTTCACAGGATTGTAGAATCTCACATCCCTAATGTATGGTAATTTTTTAAGAAATGTACGTATGGTTTTTATAAATTAGAATTTAGTTCTATTTGTCGGACCTGCAGTAAAATGTTTGAAATTTTTTAAAAAAATTACCATACGTAAGAGAGGTTAGTTTCTACAACCTTGTAAAATTTACGTACAGACCAAACTCAATCGTATTTAAAAGATATAAAATTGATAAAGTGCTAAACAGAGGATATGGTGTCTTTACTGCCTATTATACATGGTGTTAATATATCCTGTGTAAAATCTGTAAAAATTATATGTATAAGTTTTCAAAGGTTCTCAAAAAATTATAATATGTACGGGAGGTGAGTTTCTACAAGTACAAAATAGTGAAAAATCGCTAGTAAGCCAAATCTGTCTTTCAGCTGAGATGTGTTTTGGTCTTCAAATTTTACGGTGTTGAAAAATATCACCTCCCCTTGTATGATATTTTTTGAGAATTTTTAAAAGCTTGTACATGTGGAATGCATGAACAAAAATTAAGTTATGTTTGTCGGCCCTGTAGTAAATTGCTTAAAATTTCTCAAAAAATTACCATACGTAGAAGAGGTGAGCTTCTATAACTATGTAAAATTTGAAGACTAAAATCAATCGCATTTGAAAGATATGAAATTGACAAAGCGCACCTGAATTTGTCTTTTTCATATCTTTTAGCTCATATTGTTTTTGATGTTCAATTTTTACAGGGTTGTAGAATCTCACCTCCCCTATATATGGCAATTTTTGAAAAAATTGTTGAAAACTTGTACATATAGTTTTCATGAATAAGAATTTAGTTATGTTTGTCGGACCTATAGTAAGATATTTAAAAAATTTCTAAAAAATTACCACACGTAGGGGAGGTGGGCTTCTTCAAACCTGTAAAATTTTAAGACCAAACTTGTCGATGTTTGTTGTCAGCAATAATGAATATGGGGCTAGGCGCTGGATCCAAACTCGATGGTAGCACAAGACATAGGGTTTATACAGGTTCAGGCCCTCACGGAGGAGGTAATACCCTAGTCCTGTGCTCTGGGATTTGAAGTTGTGCATGTGGATGATGATCTCTATGATCTTCTGTCGAACTAGGGTCCCTTGCCCCCCTTTATATAGTTGGGGGGTAGGGTTTACAAGGAGGAGTCGTAGTTGGTTACAAGGTGAAGATTTTATCTCTATCCGAATATGATAACATCCAGTGATTACAATCGTATCTTTCCTGTTATAGATCGGTTGCTATCTTTAAGCCTTGTTGGGTACGGTGGTGGCAGTCCGGATGGTTCCTGTCTCTGCGTGGCTGGCTCGGCCCATCCCCTCTTCGATGGTCCTTGTGGCCCGCCATGGAGATGTCTGGGGTCCATGTACTCTACAGTAACCCTCGAGTGCTTCGCGATCAAGTTGCTGCCTTCCTGGTCACATTCCAGCTAAGTCGTGCTTCATGCCGAGTGCTTCCAGTTCTTAATGCGGCTTCCTAACTGGTTTGCACTCTATGCCGAGTGCTTTGTTGCAGGCAAGGAGATTGTGAAGGACTCAATAGAGCTCCATGCGTCGGATTTTCCGAGTGGTACCCAGTATACTGGTAGCCGGCCCATCTTGGGGCGTACCATTATTTAAATGGCTCTTGGCTGAGTGGTACCTGCACCCGACTATCGTGGTGTATAGCTGGCGGCCTATCATGGGGCGTACCATGGTTTAGCAGAGTGGTACCGGCACCCGACCGTCGCGGTGTACAGCTGGCGGCCCATCATGGGGCGTACCCTCAAAATCAACTCGTGATATCCGATTCTGACTTGTACGGTTACCGGCAATCGACCCAACATGGAGCATATTACGAGAAAACATTTTAACTTGGTTTGGAAGGTACCCAAATCCCATTTAACACGGTGTCTAGCAATTGACCTATCATGGGGTGTACCATATCCCAAACTAGTTTTGGCCAAATCAGACTGCACTCCAATCGTCACGGTATAATGACGGCTCTTTTTAGAGCATACCCTCATGACCTTTGTCAAACCTGAACCTGAAACCCAAGTTAGGCCCAGACTGGGTACTTAAGCTAGGACCATACTATTTGTGCAAGCCGAAACGCCTCTCCCGCCCAAGGATGAAAACCTAGCGTCGCTTCCTTTAAATGCGGACTTCAAGTGAGCAAAGGTTTACCTTCCATCGCGCAAGACTTGCCTCTTCGTCTTCTAAACTCCACAGTGCGCTCTGCTGCTAGGGTATCACCGCCGTGCTCTAGATCCCACGCCGCCACCTGTCCAATCTTTGGGTAAAAATGGTGCGGGGGTGGAATGCCGATGGCTGGCACTTGGCCATAATTGCTTCGCCGCGTCCCGAGAAATCCTCCTCGAGTCAAGTTTTGAGTGCTATTCATGGTCGGTTTGACTTCCACGCCAACACGTCCTCAAAATCGTTCTAGCTTCTTTGCTCTGGCTATACAAGGGCCTCACCGCAATAGGAGTGATCACCCATTTCCAGGCCCTCATTTCTCCAACGATCTTTCGGAAATTTCCAATGGCATCTCCTTCTCGCTCTACCATGCCTGTCGATGAAGCGTCGCCGCCTCCACTGCCAGCAGTAGCAATGGTCTTCGTTGCCGAGGCTCCAATGCCGCCGCTTCTCGGCGAAGTGGTGGAGCACCCCCTCGACTTTGGAGAAGAAGTGCCGGTGGCACCCGCCAACGAAGAAGATCCGCTCGCCGAGCTCTGGGCCGATTACAACCTCAGCCTTGCTGAAATCGCTGAGCAGGAAGCTACCACCGGCGACGTTGCCACCGTCGTCATACTGATCGAAGCTGTCCCAGCCATCGCCGAGGTTGCTGATGCCATCACTGAGGTGTTGGCCCGCGCATGCCGTGCCTAGATTTATCAACCTTGAAATCATGTATATGTAGAACTTAGGAAATGTAAATATTAACTCGATCGTGATGTAAAGACATTTTGCTTGAACATAGTGTCCGACTGCTTTATATGTAATTTAAAGCTTTTTACTTCTTTTCTTTATTAATTTTGATTTCATCCAAGTGGTTTGACCCCTTTTGTTATGCACTCTACTCGACTAGTCTAGCCCCTGAGCGCCGAGACTCGGCTCATGGCTCTTTGACCCAGGCGCAATTTCTGAGTGACTAGAGTTCACCGATCATGGGGTCAGAGCTTCACTACTCGGAATTGACGCACTCAAATTCAATTGCAACCATTAAATGAAAGAAACAAACATGTCGGATTCAATTGCAACCATTAAAATGAAAGAAACAAACATGTCTTAGAAAAAATATGTGCGCATACTATTAAGCATAGTCTCCGACTTACTGCTTAGTTGGATAACAATTAAGTAGCAAGTCAAGAAAAAACTTTATTCATAATGACATAATTTAGTACAAGATTTAAGTGTAGAAACGATGTACCTACTCTATGTTCCACATGTTTTCGATGATCACGCCGTCCTCGCGCTTGAGTCTGTAAGCCCCCGGGTGTGTCACTTCATCGACAATGTAAGGGTCTTCCCAACTTGGGGAAAGTTTGTGCTCGCTTTTCTGATTCTTGCTTAGAACTAGATCTCCTTTAGAGAAGGCACGGCCTCGAACATTGTGATCATGATAGCGATGCAAGCCCTGAAGGTACTTAGCTGACTGGATTGCTGCGATGTCTCTGGCCTCCTCCAATCGGTTGAGATCTTCTAGTCGGTTTTTCTTCCGACTCGGCTTCTTTGTGTTTCCGAAACCGTGGGGATCCAAATTCCAACTCGGTAGGTAAGACCGCCTCTGAACCATATACCAGGAAAAAGGTGACTGCCCGGTTGCCCTGCTTGGAGTAGTTCCAAGCCCCCAGAGCACCAAAGGCAATTTTTTGACCCATCGCGTAGCATATGGCTTAAGACGATCGAATATCCATGTTTTTAAACCTTGCAGCACTATGCCGTTGGCTCGTTCAACCTGCCCATTACTTCGAGGATGGCCCACGAAAGCAAAGTAGATTTTGATGCCGAGTTCATCACACCAATCTTGAAATTCGCCGCCTCTGAACTGAGTGCCATTATCTATGATAATTCTATTCGGCACACCAAATCTGACCACAATTTCTTGAATTAATTCTCTGGCCTTGGCCACTATGATTGTGGCGATTGGTTTGGTTTCGATCCACTTTGTGAACTTGTCAATCGCAACGAAGAGATGGGTGAAACCACCTTAAGCCTTCTTTAGGGGTCCAACCATGTTGAGCCCCCAAACTGTGAATGGCCAGGTGATTGGAATAGTCTGCAGCTCCTGCACCGGCACATGTATCTGCTGAGCAAAAAACTAACAGCATTCACATGTATGGACGATGGCCTCCGCGTCTGATACTGCAGTCAGCCAAAAGAAACCTTGACGGTAAGCCTTACCCACTAGAGTGCTTGATGCCGCATGATGTCCGCAAATTCCCGAGTGGATTTCCTTGTGGAGATTCTTCCCTTCTTTCTCTGATATGCACCGCCTTAGAACACTAGGGGCACTCTTCCGAAAGAGCTTTTCTCCGACCACTATATAGCTTTTACTTCGGCGCGCGATGCGTTCTGCTTGTGTGCGATCTTCCGGGAGCTTGTCCTTCAATAGATAATCCAGATAGGGAATCATCCAGTCAGGGTTGATGACTAAAACTTTCACCTTGGCCAGCTTTTGCTCCGACTTGCTCGACTCCTACTATCGGCTTATCATGGGTTTATGAAGCTCTTCAATGAATAAGCTAGCCAGAACTGCTGCCTGACTGGAACCTAATCTTGCGAGCTCATCTGCTGCTTCATTATCTCAGCGAAGCACATGGGTGAGCACCAACCCATCGAATTTGTCTTCCAATTTACGTACCTCTTGGTAGTATGAGGCCATATTATCGCCGATGCATGATCAATCCTTCTGCACTTGGTTGATCACAAGCTGCGAGTCCCCGTGAACTGTCAATCATTGAATACTGAGCGATATGGTGATACGGAGCCCGTGGATGAGTGCCTCGTACTCGACAGCATTGTTTGATGCTGGAAAGTGGATTTGAAGAATGTATTTCAAACGTTCCCCTCTTGGAGAGATGAGCACTACGCCTGCCCCCGCCCCACTGAGCATGAGAGAACCATTGAAGTACATTGTCCAATACTCAAGCTCTTCAAATGGTTGTGGGACTTTGCAGTTCTATCCACTCAGTGGTGAAGTTGGCGAGTGCTTGGGATTTGATGGCAGTTCGCGATTTGAATAAAAATTCAAAGGCTCCGAGTTCGGTCGCCCACTTTGCAATTCTCCTAGTGGCTTTCCGGTTATGGAGTATATCTCTAATTGGAAAGGAAGTAACCACCGGAATCGAATGCTCTTAAAAATAATGCTTGAGCTTGCGAGAGGAAATCAGTACGACATATAGTAATTTCTGTATTTGAGGATACCGTACCTTGGACTCGCCTAATGCCTCATCGACAAAATAAACTAGGCGCTGGATCTTTTGCAGGTGTCCTACCTCCTCCCACTCCACAATGATTGCGGCACTAACTACATGAGTCCTTGCTGCTATGTAAAGCAAAAGTGGTTCCTCGGGCATCGGTGAGACCAACACTGGAGGTGTGGTCAGGAATGACTTGAGATCCTCAAAAGCTTGTTGTGCCTCGGAGTCCATTGAAAGTTGCCCTGCTTCTTAAGGAGCTTCAAAAATGGAATCCCCCGTGTCCCTAGGCGGGAAATATATTTGCCGAGTGCAACCATGCATCCTGTGAGCTTCTGGACATCCTTCTGGCAAGTTAGGGGTTTCATCTTCATGATGGCATTGATCTTCTCCGAGTTTGCTTCGATACCGCGATGAGACACGATAAATCCGAGTAGCTTTCCCAAAGGAACTCCAAAGACACACTTTTGGGGATTGAGCTTCATCTTGAAGGCCCTTAGACTTTCAAACGTCTCAGCCAAATCAGAAACAAGGTCCTCCTTTACTCGAGATTTGACTACAACATCATCCACGTATGCCTCCATGTTGCATCCGAGTTGAGTGTGAATACACCATTGTATCGCGCGTTGATAGGTTGCGCTAACGTTTTTCAACCCGAATGGCATTGTGATGTAGCAGAACGCTCCAAACGGCGTAATGTATGAAGTCTTGATGCAATCTTCCTCCTTTACGCGGATCTGGTGATACCCCGAGTCTACCACCTGATCGATGCGAGGCAACCTGAATGGATCTTTTGGGCATGCTTTATTAAGATCATTATAATCAACACACATGCACCAACTTTTATTTTTTTGCGAACAAGAACAGGATTTGCTAACCAGTCAGGATGATACACTTCTTTTATAAAGCCAACGGCTAAAAGTTTGGCGATCTCTTCCCTAATAGCATCATGGTGATCTTGCGCGAATCGTTGGAGTCGTTGCTTGATCGGCTTTGCCTTCTCGTCGATGTTCAGAGAGTGCACGATCACCTCCCTAGGGACACCAGGCATGTCTGATGGCTTCCAAGCAAAGATGTCCCTGTTCGCCTGGAGGAAGGTGATGAGCATGTCTTCCTATTTATGATCGAGCTCTGTCCCAATCAGAGCCATCTTGCCCGAGTTGGACGGGTCGAGTGCTATCTTCTTGACTCCTTCGTCAGGCTTTATTCCTGACTTGGCCTGCTTCTTGGTTGGGGCGTCTCCTTCATCTTGTAGGACCACTGCTGCTAGTCAGATCTTCTCCCGGTTAGCCGACGTCTCCTGCATCTCGGCCAATTCGCAACTCTCCCTATCAAACATGAAGGATTGCTTGACATCACCACTTACCGTGATAATGCCTTTTGGCCCTGGCATCTTGAGCACCAAATAAGTGTAGTGTGGCACTGTCATGAATCTGGCTAAGCCTGGCCTTCCCAAGATGGCGTGGTACGCCATCTCGAAATCAGCCACTTCGAAATTCAGTTACTCGGTTTGGTAGTTCTCCTTTGTACCGAACGTGACAGGCAGGGTGATCTGCCCAAGAGGTACCAATGAGGTCTTGGGGATTACCCCATGGAACGGCGATGAGCCTCACTTCAGCTCGGAGCGAGGGATCTTCATATCGTCAAAGGTTCTGGAGAAAAGGACATTGAGTCCGCTCCCTCCGTCGACCAACACTCTCTTGAGTTTGATACTGCGAACAACAGGGTCCAGTACCAGAGGATATCCCCCTAGGTATGGAACATGGTCGGGATGATCCGAGCAGTCAAACGTGATCAGAACTTCAGACCACCTCAAGTATTGGGGGGTCGCCGGCATGACTGTATTGATTTCCCGAGCGATAAGTTTTTGCTTCCGCTTGGACTCATATGCGGCCGAGCCTTCGAATATATAATTAAGCTCACGCTCGGTCTGTTGGTAGTCATCCTCACCAGGAGGGTCCTACTTCTTGTTAGCCTCACCTCTTTTTGGATCTGACTGCTTGTTGCTTTCTTTCGCAAATCTTTTCAAAGTGAAGAAATCTTTGGTAGCATGCTTCCCCTTGGGATGGAAAGGACAGAGAGATTCCATTACCTTGTTGTAATCTTCTGTCTGCAGCACTCGGGGCCAACTGCGCTCTGCTACCGCGACCAGCTCCTCGCCCTTCCATTTCTTGTCCTTCTGTTTGGAGGACTCGGCGTGATCCTTCTTGTCCTTTTGGCGTGGACGGTCATCCTAGCACTCAGCTAGGGCATCCGAGGTCGTGGCGTAGCGATCCGCTAATGCGAACATCTCCTTTACCATAGTCGATGGCTTCCGGGACATCTTTTTGATCAGGTCGGCATCGTTGACTCCTTTCTGAAAGGCTGCTATGACGACCGCTTTTGAGACATCCCGAATCATGTTCTTCTTCTTCATGAAGCATCTAATGAATTCCCGAAGAGACTCATTCTTCTTCTGATGAAGTTGGTATAGTTCTCACAGGGTTCCAAGCCTCTCATAGGTGCCCTGGAAGTTCACGATGAACTGCTCACAAAGATCTCCCCAGGAATCTATAGAATTCTCTGGAAGACCTGTGAGCTAGGTTTGAGCTGATGGGGTGAGGGTGATTGGCAAGTAGTTTGCCATCACATTGTGGTCACCTTCGGCTGCCTTGATTGCAAGGGCGTAAACCTGCAGCTAAGCCTCTGGGTCCCTCTCCCCGTCGAACATGACGATGCCCTCAGGGTTGAAACCTTCGGGCTATACCACTCGACGGAGCCGAGCGGTAAACGCGCGGACTCCATCAATGGATCCATCATCGCGCTGTGTTGGAGATTGGCATGGTGGAGTCCTGACTCGGCGATCTTCGTCGTCCCGCCAGCCACGGTGGTGGTGGTCCCTGCAATCATTGCGATTATCGCACCGATCGTTGCGGTTGTCTCTGCCATCATGGTTAATGCCGAAACGCTCATAGTCGTCATCGCGCTGGCGCCGTTCATCATCCTCTCGCTCACGTTGCCTGGCATTAAGATCCAAGAAGAGGTCGCGGTTGAGACTCTGATAGGCGTCCTCATCACGGTGGGACTCGTGCTAACTGTGCGTGGTCCAACTACGGCGGTCCGACTGCTAGTGGTCTTAGTGGCTGTGCGAGCGCGGGAGGGCATCACCCCTGCAGGATCTCCCTAGTTGTGCTGAATTGGTGCCGCCATCACCATGGAGTCAACTTGAGCCACGATCGAGGCAGCGGGGCTATCGGCCCCAAGCGTTGGGCCCAGGGTGTCAAGTAGCATCTTGGAGGCGACAATGTTCTGCTGCGGCGTTTGGAAGATAGCTTGGTCCCCCATTTTTTCCTGCAGGATGTCTTCGTTGATGTTGCGGTCTCGGTTTCTGAGAGTCCGTGTACGCGCTTCTTGGGCCTCACGATGACATCGATCTGCCTCCGTCGCTTCTTCGGCATCCCTCTGGTGTTGAGACTCGGTCTGCTGGTCTTCGATCGCACAGACGCCATGGAAATCTTGGCAACTTCCCGTGCTATTCTCTGACTCGGCGTCTGAGCCAGAGGAGTGCAGAGGGGATAAGCCGAGTTGATCCTCGATTCTGAGTGGGTTGCTGCTGATGACGCCCACCACCCCGAGATTCGTCTATGGCTGAGTCTTCACCATATCCGAGTTGGAAAGCAAGTCCCCGGCGTACTGCTTGCGAGTAGTTGGCTGTGGCATTCCCTAACCCAAACGGGAGTCCAGATGAAGTACCATTGAAGTTCCTTTCAGATTGGATCTGGTTCGAGTCCGAAAGAGCAAGCTTACCGAGGTTGTCGGCGATGAAGTCCAGGCTCCCGAAGCGGAAATTTTGGTTGGGAGTGAAGGTGACGGCGACTCTGTTGATTGATGCATCGAGCTTGACGAGATTGATCTTCGCGCTTCCCCTACCTGGCGTGCCAACAGTCGACATTTGTTGTCGGTAATAATGAATATGGGGCTATGCGCTGGATCCAAACTCGATGGTAGCACAAGACACGGGATTTATACAGGTTCAAACCCTCACGAAGGAGGTAATACCTTAGTCCTATGCTCTGGGATTTGATGTTGTGTATGTGGATGATGATCTCTATGATCTTCTGCCGAACTAGGGTCCCTCGCCCCCTTTTATATAGTTGGGGGGTAGGGTTTACAAGGAGGAGTCCTAGTTGGTTACAAGGTGGAGATTTTATCTCTATCCGAATATGATAACATCCAGTGATTACAATCATATCTTTCCTGTTATAGATTGATTGCTATCTTTAAGCCTTCCTTGGTGGGTACGGTGGTGGCAGTCCGGATGGTTCCCGTCTCTGCGTGGCCAGCTCGGCCCATCCCCTCTTGGATGGTCCTTGTGGCTCGTCATGGAGATACTTGGGGTCCATGAACTCCACAAAACTCAATCATATTTAAAAGATATAAAATTAACAAATTACTAAATAGTAGGATATGTTGTCTTTTACTATCAAGAAAATAACATTTTACTGCATATGACTTAAGGTATTGCTATATGCAGTGTAAAGCACTCTTATAGTGTAAAATTTATGAAAATCATATGTATAAGTTTTTAAAAATTCTCAAAAAATTACCATATGTAGAGGAGGTGAGCTTCTACATCCCTGTAAAATTTGAAGACTTTATTCAATTGCATTTGAAAGATATGAAATTGATAAAGCACAAAACAGTGAAAAATCACTAGTCAGCCAAATTTGAGTTTTTCATATCTTTCAGATGATATTGATTTTGGTCTTCAAATTATACAAGATATTATAATCCCACCTAACCTACGTATGATAATTTTTTGCGAATTTTTGAAATCTTTTACATGTGGTTTTCATGAATAAGAATTGAGTTCTATTTGTCGAACCCATAGTAAAATATTTGAAAAATTCTCAAAACAATTACCATACGTAGTGGAAGTGAGATTTTACAACCTTGTAAAATTTGAAGACCAAATTCTACCTTATTGAAAGATATGAAATTGATAAAGCGCTAAATAGTGAAAAATCACTATCTAGATGAATTTGTCTTTTTATATCTTTCAGCTGATATTGATTTTGGTCTTTACATTTTGCAAAGTTGTAAAATTTCACCTCCCCTATGTATGGTAATTTTTTGAGAATATTTGAAAACTTTTACGTTTGGTTTTCATAAATTTTACACAGTAGTAGTGGTTTTGTTTGTACACTTTATTTCAGTATAGTAACATCATGTGTAATAGCTAGTAACATATCATTTGTTTGAATAGTAAAAGGCAACATACCCAATATTTTTAAAAGTTCATAAAAATATTTGTACATATTTTCAAAAATTCTCAAAAAAATTACCACACATATAGGAGGTGAGATTCTACAATCCTATAAAATTTGAAGATCAAAATTAATCTTATTTTAAAGTTATGGCTAAATCAAAACGAGAAAGATTCATGTACAAACAAGATGTAGCATTTATTAGTCATTTACTAGTTGGAAGACGGTGTGTGTTAAATGGCATGGTTCGGTCAGTCTGCGACTGGCATGTAGGCTATGCATAGCTGTAGAATAGCATACATACATACATGCATGCATGCATGCACATCTATGCAAGTGCACATAAAATTTATTTGCACCGTGGTATATATGCAAGCTTGTGTAGCAGAGGATCTGTAGTGATGAAATTAAGATACATGATAGTATCCATCTGTTGATCGATCATTACAAATAGAACCGAACTCGATCTTCCATGCGTACAAACTCCGTGTAATTAATACATGAGATCCAAAGGATGCTCACACACCGTAGATGTGTACTTGTAGGGTGCAGTGTTGTAATTGTTATCGAACAAAAAGAAAATACATAAGGGAGGTGTCACACCAAAAGAAAGTAGATGAAGATACGATTTTCAAGGCATGTTCAGTAGTACGAAATTTGTTGCCCTCATGAGTCTTGACATAAAAAGATTTTTAGTGGCATAACGGAGAGAGAACGCAAGAGACAACCCAAACTATCTCTCACTCCAATATATCCTTGGCACAAGACACAATGTAATTGGAGAGTGTGTATTTGACGTATGTTAAATATTGTCTCTACTATTAAAGTGGTTGTGGGTGGTGGATACAATTATCGTATCTACTATTGAAGATGCCAATTAAAAAATTATAAAGCATAAGTCATACATATTTGGGAAATAAACACATTTAATAAAGATGTCTTATAAATTTGACTAGGATGGCTTGACTATTAACAACATTTAGCTGTAAATTATTGACAACTATTTCCTCCCAACGATATATAATCCATACTCTATACTATGATTAGCTTAATATCCATGTGTTGCAACTGATCTCAAGTATACCTAACATAAGTTCTAAACTTACAAAACCAATATGCATAAGGATATCCCTACATATGACAGTGTCATACATGATTATATACATCCTGCTTTAATTTACTAATGTGATTGCACTACACTACTGACTGTAGGTGCTTATGTGTGATTGATGATATATGGGAAGAGCAGACGTGGGATTATATCAAACTAGCTTTGCAAGATGGCAATTGTGGAAGCAAAATAATCTTGACCACCCGCAAGAAGGATGTTGCAGAACATGCTGGTGGTTATGTTCATGAGCTAAAACCTCTTTCTAACAATTACTCTAAAGAGCTGCTCAACATGAGAATATTTGGCTCTAAAGATGGGTGTCTTCCTGATGATTTGACCGAAGTCGGCAGAAAAATCTTAAAGAAATGTGGTGGTGTACCATTGGCCATTATTACTACAGCAAGCCTACTAGCTAATAAACCAATGCACCAACAGGAATGGGAGAAGGTGAATAAGTCTATCGGTACAGGAATGGAAAAAAGCCTTGATGTGGACAAGATGAGTAAGATATTGAGTCTCAGCTACTATGATCTTCCCCCTCATTTGAAGACCTGCTTGTTGTATCTAAGCAAATATCCAGAAGATATGGAGATTAGCAGGGATACTTTGGTATCGTGTTGGATAGCAGAGGGTTTCATTATCGACGACGGACAAGTTGCAGGGGCACGTTTGCAGGAGGTAGGAGAGTCTTACTTCAACGAACTCATTAACAGAAGCTTAATCCAGCCAAGGGAGGAAGACCCTTGTTATGAAGACGGGCATGTGTATTATTGCCGAGTGCATGACATGGTGCTTGAGCTCTTAAATCAGTTGTCAGCTGAAGAAGGCTTTGTTACCACGTTATTTGCAGATGGTCAACAAGCTGCTGGTACATCTTCGGTGCAGAAGAAGATTCGCCGGCTATCCCTCCACAATAGCGGCAATACCTTTGCCTCGCCAGAAGCAAGAGAGCGGTTGTCCCAAGTGAGGTCTCTTACTGTCTTTGGCAGTGTTGATTTCATTCCACCCCTGTCATGCTTTCCAGTTCTTCGTGTGTTACAGCTAGAAAACTTGCGTCTTAAAAATTATCTTAAGGATCTCGGCAACTTGGGACTCCTGAGGTTTCTTCGGCTACACGGTATCGAGGAAATCCCCGAGAGTATTGGGAATCTACAGTTTCTGCATACATTGAACGTTACAGGACATTACCGACAAGTGCAGTTGCCAAAGTCTTTTGTTAACCTAGGACAGCTGGTGCGGCTGATCGGTAGCAGAGTGAGGCTGCCACAAGGTGTGACTCTAGGGAATATGAAATCTCTGCAGGAGGTGGTAGGCATCTATGTCGTCACCGAGTATGAAATGCAAGAGATTGGTACTCTGACTGGGCTTAGGGTCCTTCATATTGTGCTCGATGAAGATGCGGTGGACAATGGAAATTTCGGGGAAGCCTTTCTCAAGTGTCTGCAGAGGTGCGACAAATTACAAGACCTAAGATTATGTTTTCAAAACCAAGACATAAGATCACATTTACTGGACCCAGAAATAAAATCACATTTACTGGGCCAAGATTTCATGCAAGGGGTTCCTTCCGGTCTTCAAAGGTTCGTGAGCGAGTTCACATTTAATGCATTCCCAGGGTGGATTAATTCCTCGCTCTCATCCGTCACCACCATATCCGTCGCGGTGGACACCTGTATTAGGCAGGAGTACCTTGACACACTTGCAGAGTTGCCGTCTCTACGCTTTCTGAGGTTAGAAGCTGGTAGTTACCGGCCGGAACGACAAGAAAGGATCATCATTCACAACGCTGCATATGCATTCCGTTGTCTACAACATCTTCATGTTCTCACACACTGTATGGGGTTCACGTTTCAACAAAGGGCTATGCCAAAGCTTCAAAGGCTTCATTTTGATTTCAATGTGGTTTGGACCAAGTTTTTTTGCGGTGGATTTGATTTCGGCTTGGAGAACCTTCCTTCTCTCAGGCATGCTACATTTGGGGGGTCGCTAGGACGAGAAGCAGAGGCTGCTGTTCGGAAGGCACTTAATGATAACCCAAACCATCCATCGTTCAAATTGACTCCGCGTCGGATTTGGCCAACAAGTGACTACTGAATCAACATTCAACTAACTGACCATATATGCTTTCTTGCTTGTTTTTTTTTTCTTGATTGCGTTTTCTTTCTATATTCGGGATGATCACCTGGCATAACGATATAAACTAATATAAAGATACTTGAAAGGTTCCTCCTCAACCGATTGATTACCTCATCCATCATTCTTTTTCATCCTTTCTTTTATATTTTGAAAATAAGTAGTTTCAATTTCTTTCCTCTTGATCTCTCTCACCGGCCTAAATGCAGTCTTGTCAAAAAGATCATCTGTTTGTTTTTTTTTAAAGACAAAAATTCTGGTCGGTCCTCTCATATATTTAAGGAGCCATGGGCTTGTTCGCAGCAAATTTTTTCCCAAGTCTTCTCTTAAGCCATGTTTGGATCTCTGGACTAATTGTTAGCTGGGAGCTAATTTGGACTAAAAGCATATAACACGCTGGGAAAAGTCTGAAATACCCTTGCTATTATGAGGGCAGACATATTATGAGGGGCAGACATGACTTTTCTAAGAAATTAGCCCAACCTATTAGCCATGTATCCAAACAGCCCTAGGCTAATTTTAGATGGACTAATTATTAGTTGGCTAACAATTAGCTCTAGCCATTAGCTAGCTAACAATTAGCTTTAGTCCATCCAAACATGGCCTTAGTGCTCTAGTGGTATTTCGTTCATGGTTTCATACTAAGGTTGGAGTTGTAGTAGATTAAAAACAACAGTCATTAATATGTAGTTAGTTTGATTAGTCAAACCCTGTGTAAGTGTTTCAGCTAGAAAGCTCTCAATTTATTTGTGTAGATGGCGAAATGGGGCACCATGATTTCAAATACGCGAATTCAAACCAACTTCCGGAATATTTTTTAAAACTTTCTATTTTAGGGTATATACCCATCTATATATGACAATTCAAATGAAACACATACTGTCGGGGACTGAAGAACCTCTGCCCGGTCAACGGATCAGTCAACAAATCTCTAGCTCGAGCTCGAGCTGTGAGGCCTCTGACCGCATTGTTGACCACGCGGCTCCCGCTCGACCTCGAGCTAGGGGGGTAAGGAACCAGCTCTCGCCCGGGGGTCAAGCTCGGGGATCTAGGTCGAGCATTCACACCGACAGTTACCAAGGTCCTTAAATGATGGAGTCAAGCCAGACGTGGGCGACAATTCCGGGACAGTTATGATCCAACTTTTAGTGCGCATAAAGCCACTCTTCCGGGAATCTCTCCTGACCGTTTTTGGCAACGGTCGGGAGAGGCATAAAACCCCCCAGAGACGAACGCAAAGGGGCAGAAAAACAAAGAAAGAAGAATACACACTCAAGCTTCGCATTTCACGACACACACACTCAGACTACAGGAGCTCGAGCTAGAGAGCATCCCTTGTACTCAAACATAGTGAATTTTTCTGCCTCTGGGCAAGACTGAAGTAGAGCTAATACCTGTTCTAGGGCTCAAACCAGTATAATTCTCGGTGTCTCCCTCTTTTTCTCTTTCCTCCAACCATTGGAGCAATGAATCCATTTCCTTGGTGAGTGAAGTCAGTTCGGGGTCCTGCATTCACATCAACCACACACTTCTGTGGTCAGGCGATCCCGATCGTCGACACATACCTTTAAAAATATACTAAAATTTAAAGATTTGAACGAATTTAGATCACAGGCTTTGCTAATTTATATATAAAATCAGCACATACCTACAATCAAACCAGCATAAAAAAGGAAACTCTAGTTTGAATTTCAGTTTAAACTTGTTTGAACTAGTTAGTAAACTGATTAAACTCAATATCTTAAAATTTTGAAAAAAATTCACATACAAATACATAGGGGAAATACCCATTTTGGAACATAGTGTCCCAAGTAATTGTAACAAGTTTAAACTACAATTCAAATTAGAGTTGTATTTTTTTATGGTAGCTTGATTGTAGGTATGTGATGAATATATATTTAAATCTGCAAAGTGCGATCTAAATTCGTTTAAAATCTTTGAATTTGAGTATATTTTTTTTAAAGGTATGTGCTTCATTTGAATTATTATGGATGGGTATATACCCTAAAACTAAAATTTTTAAAAAATATACCCAAATTTGGTTTGAATTTGTGCATTTAAAATCATCTAAACACCTTTATAATTCACCAGTTAAAATTTTTTTACAGCCACACAGTCATCTACACAGTCTTTTGCCTCCACAGAGAGTACTTTTTCTGTATCCACCCTAATATGTGCACCCAAAAAAACCCCTTCCTCAAAATCAAGCGCTAAGATATTTTCTCAGACTACTTCATCAAATCTGATGGCCCAAAATATTTGATTCATCCACCTATCTATCCTCTAATCCATCCTCTAATCTAATCGCTACGGCATTTGTTCCCCTCCCATGCAGACAAGTCAAAAACCCTAGCTATTCCTCCTCACACAGACAAATCAAAACCCTATTTGTCCTCGCCGCCGTCGCCGCCTGTGCCGCCAGACACCCCCGCCTCCTCCTCCCTCCCAAGACAATTGCTTGGCGCCCGTCTGTGCCGCCTGTCGCTCGGCTTCGGCGCCCGTCGCCAAAGCCCTCCTCGCCTCTGCGCGACCCCTCGTCGCCGCCTCGGACGATCTCGCCACCGCCGCTTCCACCTCCGCCACCAAGGTGACCAACGTGCTTTCGAGAATCGCTCGTTCAACGTGAGGTGCTGGTTTGTTCGTCGGTCTTTTTGATAAGCTGATTGCCTTGGATCCATTCGCTCGGTGCTCGCTTTTGTTTGATGCGTCGATGGCGCGATCGGCGCCGACGAGGTCACCGACTCGGTGCCTTCGACCGTCGCCGTCCACCTTCCGAGCTTCGTTTCAGGGACAGCTCCGCTTGGGTTCCCGCCGTCGGGAGGTACCATCTCACGTCTCCTACGCGTGCCCTAGGCGCCAGTGCATCGCCACGTGAAGCTCAAGGGCCTCGACAAAGCCATCGGCATCACCGTAAGAAAACCACCTCTGACGATCGATTTCGCAGCTCCTACATATAGGAGCATCCATTGATCTCTGCGTGGAATTTCCTGGTTCTTTGTGTCGTGTATGTGAATCGTAGGCTGTGAAGCCGATCTTTGAGAGAACGAAGGAAACCGATGATCATCTGGGGTGGGTGTTCCCCAAATATGATCGTCAGGGAGCTCTATGAGATTGCTAGCCCAAATTACGCCGGGAAACCAAGTGTTCTGTGAGTCTGAATCTGGGGAACAGCTACTTCTTCTTTCCTGTTGAACAATTGGGTTGACCCCCCTTGTATTTTATTCCAGGTTCTGTGGGACAAGCAGCTGAAGACCGTGGTGAACAACGAGAGCTCCGAAATAATCCGAATGCTCAACACCGAGTTCAACGAGATCGCAGAAAATCCTGGATTGGATCTGTACCCGACTCATTTACAGGCCTCTATAGATGAGATCAATGACTTGGTATATGACGCGATAAACAACGGTGTGTACAAATGCGGCTTTGCCAAGAAACAGGTACCATATGATGAGGTAAATCGATTGCTAATGTGTGTCTCTATTCACGATTTCTTCGAAACAGGCTTGGTCAACTACTAGGATAGTTCCCATGTGGCCATATTGGACCAACCATTCTTTTGTTCCACATATGTAGGCTGCCACGAAATTATATGAGGCCCTCGACAAATGTGAGAAAATTCTAAGCAAGCAACGTTATATATGCGGCAATCAACTGACAGAAGCAGATGTTCGCCTATTTGTAACTCTTATAAGATTTGATGAGGTATGGATTTCTGGCTGGGGAAAAAATGTGTAGCTTATCAGATTCCATAATTTGTTTTGTAGTCATGCTATTTTTGTACATGCGCTTACGCATATGTGAATTGCTGAGCTCAACTACCCATCAAGCAAATGAACAAACCTGTGTCAATTTTTGGTCACTACTGCAGTATTATTACTAGCATGGTATTGATAAATTTTGACCTTTATATCATCTATGATATATTTGTACCTCTTATATTTCATTCTATTAATGAATTGGTAAACCTATTGAAAAATTAAAGGAAGTCTGTCTCACTTCAGTATTGTGAGTTTTTTCGTATCATGTGTCATATAAGCATGCTTACTTATATCATTTGTTTGAGAACACAGAAGTTCTCACCAGATGGACGGTTCATTGCTACTGCTGATCAGGACTTTAAAATTCGAGTATGGAACTTCTTTACTTTGCAGTAATTCCCTTGGTGGAGCATAATTCTGAGTTATTTCTCTTACTGTGATGCAACTATATTTGTAGGTTACATTATTCCTAAAGAATCCTATAAAAGGGGCTCATGAAATTCAGAACTAAATGTTGCAATGTATTAGTTAATGTATTTGATAATAGAAAGCTTGGGAATTCTTAAACGTGTGTGAAGGCAATGCATGTGCAGCTTTGTATCATGCATTGCCTTCACACACGTTTAAGAATGCCCAAGCTTTCTATTATCTGGAGGCGGTGATTCTCTGGAGGCGGTGATTCAACTGTGTGTACATATTCATTTTGGAATACTGACATGTTGTTTCAACAAGCTTTTCCAAAGTTTCTCATGACGTTGTTTCATTTATGTTTTTAGGTTCGTCTATGGGACTACATAAATGGCCGCCTCCTTGATACATGTCAAGTCAGAGACAAGGTAACAACTGGAAGATATTTGTTTCAAACCTTTTAGTAAAAAAGCATTGCAAACTACTTGTTTGTGTCAGTTCGCAATTTTTTAAACTATTCTGTAGTTAACTGCATATCTTTATATTTAGCTGAATAGTTCTTTTGCTTATTTGAATTGTATTACTAAATATATCGCCGTAGTATTGCTGTTGCACCTGCATTTTTGGGATTCATGTTAAATGAAGATGTGTTGTCCGTGAAGTGATTAATTTCCCAGATGTAATTCAGTTCTGGATTTTCGATGGATTCTGTTAGCGGGTTTTGTCGAGCCTGTCAAGACATGTCGCAGGCATTCGATGCAAACTGTGTAGGTTGAAATTGAGTATTTGCATTTTTTCATATATGTATTATGATTAATGCTTTTTTTTAGTTGCTGCAGTATACTGGTTAGTTAAGCTAGCAAGCTAGCAGAACTTAGGTCGTGATTACTTGTATGAAGTTGTGCAATGAAGTAATGAACAATGATAGCATGTGTGATATATTGTAAAATGACATGCATGCAGGATGGCTTTCCTTTGTTTATGAATCGAAAGTTTGATATGTGCTGTGCTGAAGTATAATTTAGTCCAAATGTCCAACAGTTGAAGTTGGACTACTCCTGAAGCTCCCATTCATTACTTTACTTTTCTTTATTGTATTTGCAGACTAAAAATTGAATAGAATATCAGTCCATTTCCAGTAACCTTGGTTTCAAACTTTCAATCAAAGACTTATGATCTAGAATTAAACATAAGGTTTGTGAATCTGAATTTTGCTATTTGATCCACAGCATTATGATCCAGGTTTACTTGTGTTGATAGCAACCAGTTCCATGCCGTATGTTTGGACACGAGTCCACCCATCTTCTATATGAATGATACATTACACAGGTAGTTTTTTAGCATCGCTTTGTTTTGGGATTCTATCCCTGCTGAAATTCCAAAGTTAAGAATTGCTGTCTCAACTTGTCACAGGATAATTAGCCTTGTGGAAAAGTGGAACCACTCGGAAGGAACCCCACAGGTATATTCTCTTGTCAACTAGCATCTTTTTTTTTGTTAACTCTAGCCATGCTGCCTAGGAATCTAATATACAGTCAGTTCAGTTGTGCAACCCTACTGGTATTGCTCCAATAGAACACACCATCAAATAGGGTTGGTTACACTTTGCTGAATATGGCAGTACAAGCAGTTTTTTTACTGCACTGACCAATACATGTATGACTTGAATCATTCGGTCAAGTAATTTAACTTCAAGAGTGAACCTTGGCAATATCTTTAAGATATTTCTCTGCATAGTAAAATATTGAGTAAGCTCATGTTTTGAACCCTTCACTTTTTCTGACGGTCCTCATGAAGATGTGCACTATTACTGTTGGTATTATACTTCTGAGCTTTAGATTTTAAGATATCAAGTTAGCATCTAAAGTTGGAGACACCAAATGCAGTATTATACTTTGTCTTACCGTAGCACAATTAATGTTTTCTGATGATGGTCCATAATAATGCATGTATAGGATGGGAAGCTGTTGAGGGCGAAGTTTCTCGTGGACCTACTGAACTACAATGAGAATGAATCGAAAGACAACATTCCTGAAGTTATACGGGAAATCCTTAATCGTCTCAGAGATTAGATTATTTTTAATGATAAACAATTGCGATGTTACTTTATGCACTTGTTTATGTAATCAACGATATAATAACTCTTTGTATCTTTCTTTTGTGCTTCTATCATAATCACATCTTACTACACTTTATTACCAAAACATATAACATCTTTTACTTATTTGAATTGTATTACTAAATATCGCCGTAGCGTTAGCACGGGCATTATGCTCACTGAATGTTCCTTTGAATGTAATAACAGATACCAGCTAAGATCACCGCTGCACTGGATCCTATTAAAGACAATGAGGAGGCTGTCAGAGCATATGGAGTCCACCTTGGAACTGAGATGTGCAAGACTATTTTAGCTAGCGGGATCAAGACTTTGCATCTTTACACACTAAACATGGATAAGTCCGCTTTAGCAATTTTGATGGTAATTTCCATGTCTTGATTTAATATTTTTTGTTCTGATGTGTTGCTAACAACTAAATTTTCTCCAGAATCTTGGATTAATTGAGAAGTCCAGATTTCAAGGTCACTACCTTGGAGGCCTCCTGAATTTGTATGTTGTTGGCTGCAGACTGGTGATCCAAAGTGGAGTATATTTCTGCAACATCAGCATGTCAAGGTAGAGAGGGTTTCAAAGGAAGTCAGTAGAACCACTTCAGAAGGTGTGGAAAAAAACTATATTTGTTGGTAAAAAAACTATATTAGTATTGCCTACGCAATGTCTCAATGTAGTAAACTGTTAGCTTTAGTTAAGGGTTCTTGGGTTTGCTTCATTCCATTTGAATACAAATGTTTGCTTGAGAGTCTTGTTCTCAGGATCTGATCTGTTTTTTTTTCAAGATTACTTTGTTGAACATTCATCAAATAAAGATCAGTGTTGATCTGATGGGTAATTTAAGAGATTGCCTCCCAGTTACATGAACTTCATAATTTGGTGATTTTGAGCTTGTGTATGGGCCAGTAATTTCATCAAATATGTTTCCAATTATGGGGAATTGACACTTGTTGGTTTCATGAGGAGACAAGTCTGATGTCAAAGCGATCGACCTTCTGGCAACTCTGATGCTGAACTCCAGAAGCATTTTCTCTTTGTTTTTATTTGGGGTACCTTGTCAAAATGCAGAATAAGAGCTTGTTTTAGCATTTAAAGCCAGCCTGTTGTTTGTGCCAAACGATGTCATTCCCTTTTAAATCACAATAGGCTTTGGCAATTTTGTTGGTTCTTACTCGAGGCCATTCAGACGCGTCTTGAGATTATTCATTGCCCAGCGGTGAGTGTAATTGAAAGTGGGCTACAAATCAGCATGTAAAATCACCGAAGAAACCAGGAACACGGCGGTTACATCCTCACAATAAAAAGCTGTTCATACACATACCAACGCTATACTGGTAATATTTAATAATTGGTTTATGGTAGCATCCTTTTTCATGTTTTATATATTACAGTTTTGGCAATGCACTATTGCATCGGATGCCAGTGCTTGTTTCTGGCCTGAGGCATGTATTGTGAATATTATGTATGTCTTTAGTAAGTTTTGATAAATCAAACTAGAGAATTGATGGCAACTCCTCGTGAATACAAATACTTCAATTTCATTAACAGAGTATTGGTGGCAACTCCATGGACATAGAGGGGGAGGAAGGAAACACTGGCGTTGGCAATACTTATTTGTTTATTCGAATTGTATTACTAAATATATCGCCGTAGCGTTAGCACGGGCATTATACTAGTCATTCATAGCGCTGCACTTGCATTCCAGTGTCGACAGCATCTTCACGTTCACATACCGTATGGGCCCACGTTTCAAACGAGCTGTCCTAAAGGCATGATGGCTAGAGCTAGCCACTGTCGATCTCGCTGCTCGATGACTATTGCGAGACGGTCCTGGCAATTGACTCCGAGCGCCCTGCTGGCTGTGGCGTCTGAACCTCACAGTCTAAGTTTGCGCTGTATCGAGTAGCGTTTTCATCTGGTGAAACACTGGAGTCATCGGGTTACCCAGATCCAGTGGCAGAAGGGATTTCAGCAGCATATGAGCACACTGGATATTTGCCTCAAGGGTATTGAAGATATCGCTAGTGTGGCTCTAATGGGACGCTGCTTCTAGGACGCGGCCGGGCCTGCCGTGGTGGTCGCATTGCCGAAGAATCTGTTGTCCTTGAAAATCCAGCGCCTACAGGTGGGGCGTCATTGGATCCTCAAGATCGAGTTGCATCGACAGGTTGGCCATAATCCCGGCTGTGTCCACGATGGTCAGATCTCGCGATGATCTGTAGTGTTGGGAGCAACAGCATTTGCGGCTGCCCGAGCTACAGTTGTCGTCGCCACAGGATCTTGAGGCGTGCGTGGAGGGATTTGGTATCCTTAACCATCTATGGTTTCTGCCCCTATCTCCCCTTCTTGAGAGTGTCCGACAGTAGCACCATTGTTGGCTCTGGCCACGAACACGCATCGATCGGTTCGACTACTACTCTAACTGTTGTTCTGGCTGCTGAGGCCTTCATGTCGCTATCACTCTCCATCTTGATGTACTTGAGGACGCTGGGCTCCATAGGGTTGAAGTCGATGAAGCACACCTCTCGACGTGGGTCCCAGGAGTGGGACTCGATGAAGCCGATGTGCTCGAGATCTCCACCGGCCTCCATCGATAAAGCATGGTTCCGAAGGCGATCTCAGACCTGACTGTTGGAGCTTGGTCGACGTCGGAGACTTCGTTGTGAACACGCACTGAAAACATGTCTGATCTGCAAAAACAGCTGAAGACCCTTATCTGGCACGTCAACTGTCGAAGGTAAGAAATCGATAATAAACATATAGTTTCAAGTATTTTCGGATTAGCAAAGTCAGGCACGAAATCGGAGGAACACAATGTAGACAGGTTCAGACTCCCAGATGGAGTAATACCCTACTCCTGTGTGGATGTCACATGGAGTCGATGAACAGAGTTCAAAGAAAGATGCCTAGCTCTAATTACAATGAAGATTGAACTTGGAAGTGGCTAAACTACAGCTAAGGGATTGACGAAGCGTGGTTCGCTGGCTCTTGGATGCTCTGCTCAAAAGGTCTTTTTGTTTGTCTAGCTCTGGATCATTGGTAGTCTCCTTGAATTGTTTGTTTATGTGGATGTCTACCCCCGTCCTTTATATAGTCGGGGTAGCCTTGCCTTAGGTCGAGTTGTAGTCAGTTTGGGATACCAGATCGTAGCCGATTAGTAGTCCACCGTTGCGTGATCTCAGTAGTGTATCCAAATTTCCCTTGATAT
This sequence comes from Guadua angustifolia, assembly GCA_036346375.1. Lineage (NCBI taxonomy): Eukaryota > Viridiplantae > Streptophyta > Magnoliopsida > Poales > Poaceae > Guadua > Guadua angustifolia. The sequence goes on from CM070512.1 coordinate 37,701,645, forward strand.
CAGAAGTATTCGAGTTGGTTTCCTCACAACGGGAAAACAACCAAGTCCTTCCCTGTATAAAGATATCTCCTCCGCGTATATCTTATTCTATAGAATTGGGCCCGTGATATCTGAAGTTTCTAAATACTTGCTTGAGCATATACAGTATGGTCTTTTTAAGTTTTCTGTGCGTATTCATAACCATATTTATATATTGGACACTTTGCTAATGATTCCTGTCGTTGTCGTTTCGTGCGTCGTCCTGTCGTCACCGCTTCGGTGCTTGTTTCCGTCTGGTCCGTATCTACTCGGCCGCTCTATTCGCTCTATTCCAAATTCATACATATTAAATCAGAGAGACAAAAATATCAATCAATCAATAGAATAGACTTAGACAATAGAATACAAAAATTAGACATCAGTTATCACAACAAAAGGCATTCAGGCATGAGGTATTGCATTGGGACTTGGGGCAATTTTTTCATACCTGGGCTTGGTTCCTATATGGGCTTTGGCGATGCGCGTTCAGCTGCCGGCTGGACGAAGGGAGCCTCGGTTCCTCTCTGGGCTCTAGAGATGCGTGTTCGGTCGTCGGTTAGACGGCGCTCCGAGCGGCCAATTCCTCTCCTCTAGTGATGCGCGTTCCGCTCAGCTCCCAACAATGCGTGTTTCGCCCGACACTCCTCTGGCGATGCGCATTCTACCCCGCACTCTAAGCGGCCGATAACTCTTCTTGGGCCTCTGCCGCCTATCGGCTACCCGGCTGCCCTGGCCTTGGTGCACGCCTGGCTCCCTTTACTCCGGGTCTTCGGCATCCATCGGTGTCGGTGTGCCACGGCGAGTTCTTGTGAATCAGCCACCCGCCGCGTGGTCATGCCCACCCGTGCGTCTGCCGCCCGCAATCGCCCGTGCGTTGGTCTGCCGCCTGCGAGACAACATCGACAATGTTCGTCCCTCGGACTCCTAATGCTGCGCTACAAGTGAAAGCCCATGGGAGTAAGGGAGCCCATGACTAATTTTGATTGTCCACTTGTGTGGCAGTATTGTTTTCTACTTTTCTTCTTACATCTTACTTCCAGTTGCCAGTTGCTAAATCTGTCGATTTGCCGCCATGGCGCCATGTCTCTACTTCTTTCTGACGTTAGGGATACTAAAAGGAGGGAGGATTCGGCCGATCAGAGGTGGGGCTGGTGCCCCAGCCAGCCCCGACGGTGGATACGCCCCTGTCCTCCACGTATATCTTATTCTATAGAATTGGATCCGTGATATCCGAAGTTTCTAGATGCTTGCTTGAGCATATACAATATGATCTTTAAGTTTTCTGTGCGTATTCATAACCCATATTTATTATTGGACACTTTGCTAATGATTCCTGCCGTTGTTGTTTCGGGCGTCGTCCTGTCGTCGCTGCTTCGGTGCTTGTTTCCGTCTGGTCCGTATCTGCTCGGCCGCTCTATTCGTTCAGCCAGGCCAGGTAGAATTTTTTCCTGTGCTCTACTTTTCTTGTTTGTACGATTCCCTTCCTGTGTTTGTAATACACTATTTAAATATGCTGAGGTGCTGCTCTTTCCGTTCGATAATTGTGTGCCTACGATTAAATCTTTCCTTATCTTGCGTTTGCGGTTACGTTATTTCTTTAACGTTGTTATACACGTTATGCTGCTTCACATTTAATACATTTACTACTGTTATTTTCGAAATTAGCTTTGGGTCCTTCCTCTGTGTCGAAATGAGCTTTGGGTGCTACTTCTGTGTGTCTGTGTATTTGTTTATTCCCCATGTGACACGTTTACTGCTGTTGTGTGCTAATTCTTTTTGTGCCACCTCTGTATGTTGTTTTTTTTTCATTGCTAATCAGATGGCTGCGTTTAGATTCTTTCTGTTCTGTTCGTCGTTAATCATATAGCCGCGTTTAGATAATCTGTTTTCTATTGTCCTATCCTTGGGTTACGTTTGCTGTTATTATTTCTGAAATGACCTCCTGGTGGCAGCCCTGTACGGAGCCCAAGCCGTTACCCGTCGTCGGCGACGGACATGCGAAAACGGTATGTAAATACGAATGATACAAACGGTATCGTAGGAGGGTTCCACATTTCCCATGCTACGTCGATATTACTTCTGCAAATTCGTTTATACTGTGTATTGTGACCTACCGTTCTTTTCTGGTGTCATTCACTTGTTCCCTTTCTGTTATGTAGACGATGCTTTCGAACAATACCAAACTACCTCTGTTGCGCCCACGGCGATTCCCTCTACGCTTTTTTTCTGCTCTTGCTCGCACGCTCTTTCTGCTCCAGGGCTCTCTTGATACGTATGCTCGCTTTATTGCTTATACTGTTGTTGTGCAGCCCACACCTTTTTTCCACCCTTTATTTATCTTCCATACATTGTGCCTCACATTTTTTTGTACCTGCAGCATGCGTGCTACCTAGCTTACTGCCTTCTGTGAGTTCAACTCTGCTGCAATCTCCGACTATACCCCCATTGTCACGTCAGACAACATTGAGTTAGTGCTATCCCTACCCTACCCTTTTCCGATGCTCTGTTATCTCTTCCGTTTCGTATGACTCAGTGAATTTTGTGTTGCTTCATTTTTTTGGTTTAGGAGACCATTTCTGCCCCCAATGTGCCGGCTATTGTTGCTCGCGTTAACAGAGCTATTCTATTAGGCGTGTTGCTAACAGATGCGGATCTCTATTGAGTGAAGGTCGTCCTTTTGCTTTGTTGTATTGATCCACCCTACGTTTTTTCCCCTTTTACGCTTTTTCGTATTGACATGTCTGTTCCACCTGTTTCGTTGCCGTGTTTCCCTTTGTTGTGCTCCCCGTTTACTGAAGATGTCATACCACGCCTTCCTTTCAGTCTGAACAACTATTCGTTGCCTACAAAATATGTTAAAGCGTTGAAAGGTACGATCCCAGTTACCGTAGCTAAATCTCTATTTGATATTTCAAATCTATCTTGATTGTGCCTATCGTTATTTTTTTGGTGTTTTGCACGTGCAATTTCTGTAGCTGCTTACCAAGGTCGATCTTATTATGGTGGTCCTGATTATACCTGCGGTGAATGTTCGGCACTATTCTGGTACCAGGAACGGAATCACACCTTAAGTGCATACAAGTAGAGACGTGTTGTGTACAACCTTTGTTGCCGTAGAGGAAAAATCTATTTGCCTCCACACAGGCATTTCCCTTCTTTGCTATAGGACCTCATTTGTTTCGATGGAGGGCCAGCTCTAATAATTTTATGCGCCTGATAAGATAATAAAATTCACTTTTTGCATTTGCTTCACTTGGTGTCAATATTGACAATAGCATTAATACTGGAGGCGGTACTTATGTTTTTCGGATTAATGGTGTTGTGCATCACCATATTGGTTCTCTTTTGCCTGCTTCTGGTAGTCGGCCTGAATTTGCACAGCTCTATATCTATGATACTGCAAATGAACTTCGCAATCGTCTACGTATTTTTGAAAACAGATGGCACCTTAATAGAGAACAGCCTGATCCTACTATAGTTGAAGAAATTACATCTAGTTGGATCATTGCGACCCTCTTGTTCAGCAATTCAGGTTATCTCGTGACAGACTGTTATCGCCTCATGCTCCTGATATTGCTATCAAGCTTATAGGTTCGCAGCACATAGGTGGTGATCGTTATAGCCTGCCCACTGCCTCAGAATTGGCTGCATTGGTAGTCGGTGATGTTTCTGTTGATACTTCCAAGTTTGATGTTGTCGTCAAAGCACATTTTGGTCGATGCAAGCATATCTCTCCAATTCACCCAGCCTCGATGTCTCTACCGTACCCACTACCTTTCCGTTATGGTGATAAAGGATATCATGTTGGTATTAAATTCAGAGAGATTGATGCCGAGCCATCAAGATTTCGTGAAATGGTTTCCATGCTTGAATATTATTGTTACTACTTCCACTATCGTAAGGGCGAGCCGAATCCATTTACTTGCTGTGGTAGGTTATCCGATCAGCTCATGGCTAGTGCTTATTCATGTGTTGAAGCAAATCGATTGTCCTTCCATTTTTTCAATCAAGATAGGCTCAGATATGAGAGTTATCAAGGTATGTTAGACGCTGTCTCTAAAGGAAATAGCTTAGGCAAAGACCTTGGTATAATATATATCTTAAAGCACGGAGGATTCCGGCTCATTCCCGCCGCCACGTCATCGCTTTCTCGGAAAAGTGTCCTAAATATGAGAAATTACAAACGGGTCCTTCAATGGTAAATTAGAAATCGCGAACGGGTCCTTCTACAGGTTATTTTGCCAAAAAGTCCCCGTAGTTCCGCAAATTCAACACGGTCGCCGGTTCTTTCGGCCTGGGAGATTTGAAAAAAAATTGAAATCGCGAACATGTCCTTCCACCGATTATTTTGCGAAAAGAACCCTGGAGTTTTGCAAATTCGACGCAGTCGCCGGTTCTTTCAGCTCGGGAGATTTGAAAAAAATTGAAATCGTGAACAGGTCCTTCCACCAATTATTTTGCGAAAAGGATCCTGTAGTTCCGCAAATTCGACGTGGTCGCCGGTTCTTTCGGTCCGGAAGATTTAAAAAAAATTGGGATCACGAGCAGGTCTTTCAGCCGGTTATTCTGAAAAAAAAAACGGTTCTTTCGACTCGGAAGATTTAAAAAAATTTAGATCGTAACTAGGTCCTTTCACCGGTTATTTTTTAAAAAAACCGTAGTTCCGCAAATTCAGTTTACAAAAAACTCGGATCAAATTTTTTCTCACGTTCAGCGTTTATAGTATTACGTTGCTGATGATTCTCATAAGCGCAGCTAACGCCAACGGCGCGGCATAGCGCGCTATTGTACCTAGTTAAAGTTATGTTGCCATCAAGTTTATTGGTGGAAAGAAATACATGATTCAGAATTACCATGATTCAATGGCTATCTGTGGAACGTACGGCTCACCTCAGTTATTTGTTATCTTCACTTGCAATCCTAAATGACCAGAAATAAAAGAGGCTATCCATTTTGAACCAGGCTAGAGGCCACACAATAGACCTGACATGATTACACGAGTATACCATATGAAATTAGAAGAATTCATGTCTAATATCAAAGATGAGATAGCTTTTGGACATATTCGTGCAGGTGAATTGCATTTCTATTTGTTTTTCCTAATGATCTATTTTTGCCTTCTCATGTGCTCCATTGTTTTATTTCCTCCTTTTCGTTTCCCAGTGGTCCACACACTATTGAATTCTAGAAGAGAGGACTACCTCACGCACACATTCTTTCATGGTTGTCTATTCTGAATAGAGACCCTTCTTCTTTTATTGATACTATGATCTGCGGAATTGCCTGATATAAATGACAACCCATTAGGATATGCTTGTGTTGAAGAATTCATGATTCATGGCCCATGTGATGAGTTTAATCCAAAGTGCCCTTATGAAAAATGGCCGCTGCTCGAAAAGATATCCAAGTCTTTTCATTCTGAGACATTAATTGATCATGATGATTATCCCATCTATCGACATCATGACAATGGCCGATTCATCATTAAGCAAGGCATTAAAATTGACAATCGATACGTGGCTCCTCACAATCTTCTTCTATTGAAGAAATATCAAGCACATATAAATGTTAAATGGTGCAATGAGACATATCTTGTGAAATACCTTTTCAAGTACATTACGAAGGGATATGATTGTGCCACCTTGACTTTACAGACTATTGGTACCACTGATGGTAGGGTATCACAGTCCTACAACAACACCAGTATTGAGATAGCTGAAGTGGACTATCCTTTGAGACTTAATAGCGAGTCTCCAAAGGAGAATCTTATGGGACAATGAATGAATCACTAAAGGAGAAAGATAGAGGACTTGATGAGATTGCTCAATACATTAAGTCAAGATATTTATCTTCATGTGAAGCAAATTGGAGAATGTTTGGTTTCCAAATACATGCTAGAACACCAACTGTGGAATGCTTGTTTGTCCGTATGCCAGGGATGCACGTCATTACATATCATGAGGATTCAGATCTTACCGATGTTATTGAAGATCTAGATTCAAGCAAGAGTATGCTAACAGAATGGTTCATTATTAATCAAAGATCAATGTATGCTAAAGACCTCACTATTGTGAGTTCCCGGCAAAATGGACATGGAATCTTGAGAAGATATGGTAGGAGAGAAAAAAGGGATTAAAATTGGTAGGCTACGTTATATACATCCTAGCACTGGTGAAGCTTTCTACCTAAGAATGCTCTTTATGGTTGTTCGAAGCGCAAAGAGTTATGAAGATGTTCATAGTTACAGCGGTGTTTTGTACAACACCTACCATCGAGCATGTCAAGCACGTGGATTAGTCGGCGATGATACGGGGTTAGCCTTTTTTATGAAGGAATTGTATGGGCAACGCTGTTTGAACTAAGGAATCTATTTATGATGATTCTAGCAAATTGTGAAGTTGGTAATGTACGTGACTTGTACAATAGATATTAGAGGTATATGTCCGATGACATCATCTACAAAATGTGAAGATCTCTTGGAGGTAGATCTTTGTCTTATCCCTGATGCAACAATACAGAGCAAATTATTAAAGGAATTGCATATTATGTTCTTGAATAATGGACTTTCTTTATCGTCATATGATCTTCTAATGCTAGTTGATTCATGTAACAGTGATGTCGGTAATAGATTAGTTGTTGAAGAGCTGTCTTACTATAGCGATGAACTTTCTATTCAAGTTGCTACCATGTGTTCATCACACAACAACAAACAACACTTTGTATACAATAGGATCATGTCTAAAATAACAAACAATGAAAGATGTTTGTGTTTTGTACCTGGACATGGCGGAACAGGAAAAACATTCTTGTGGAATGTGATTATCTCGAAATTAAGGTCCCAAGGCCAAATTGTTGTTGCTGTAGCATCGTCTGGTGTAGCAGCTCTCCGCTTGCCTGGTGGGCGCACTGCCCATTCGAGATTTCATATACCATTGGATATTCATAACAGATCCATGTGCACTATCCGAAGGTACCATTCTTGTAGAACTTATGAAGAAAGCCACGTTGATACTGTGGGATCAGTGGCGGATTCAGAGGGTGGGCCGAGTGGGCCCCGGCCAACCCAAAAATTCCAAAGCGGTAAGATCAATTCCCGTCATTACTGAGACAGTCATATTGCGAAGGTAATATCTTTAGATCCATTGATTCGATCGGATTGATTCTTATTGTGTTAATTTAGAAATTGCATCTAGTTTCTACAGTTAAAATTTCACAACAATCCAACGGTCGGATCTTTGGGAATTATTATTTTGGTGAATGTGAGTCAATCTGTTTTTATTTGGTCTAGCGTTTGATTCAGTAAAATTGCAAAGAAAATAACTTTAGATCCATAGATCCGATCGAACTTATTTTTGTGGTGTTAGCTTGAAAATTGAGTCTAGTTTCAGTAGTTAAAATTTCACATCGATCTAACGGTGGGATCATCAGAAATTACTGTTTTAGTGAACGTAGGTTAACTATTTTTGTCGAATCCGAATCAGTTAATTGGGGTGTTTCAAAAATAATCAAAATTTTGATTTTAGCTTCCGCGCAATCATTCACCCCCCTCTGATTGCTAGTTTAATATATATCAATCCTACATATTGCATTGCAGAATTGTTGAAACATAAAGAGGGATGGGTGATAGTCTTTTGGACGATTGTCTAGTCACATTCATCGAGCCAGATATTTTCTTTAAAGTGAATGAAGAAGATATAATAGACACTTTCATGGCCATTAGAAAGCGTAGATCCAACAAGAAGTAGTACTGTAATCTTCTTCAAATTATTGTAGTCGTGTAAGTTTCTTTAAGTCAAATTTCATACTTAGTTGTTGATTTTAAGATGTTCGTAAGACACCTTATTAATATATCATGATGCACTTTTGGTAAATTTTATTCTTGTATTGTATATTGGCATGTTAGATTTACGGTATTTAAAAAATTTATGCCAAGTTGGACCACCTATACCCAAAATCCTGGATACGCCACTGTGTGGGATGAAGCTCCCATGACCAATAGGTTATGTTTTGAAGCTCTCGACCGTACTCTACGAGACATACAATCTTCTGATAATCCAATCAATGCAAATGCACCATTTGGCGGAAAACCAATTTACTAGGTAGTGAGTTCAGACAGGTACTACCGGTTATAGAAGGTGGTGGGCGGGCTGACATGATAGTTGATTCTCTTGTTAAATCCCCGTTATGTAAATTCTTTGAAGTTTACCATCTCACAGTTGCCATGCCACTTTTAGATCCTGCTCTATCTGTACAAGAAAAAAAAAAGAAATGGATGAATTTACTCATTGGGTTCTTGATGTTGGTGAAGGTCATGTCCCAACAAGTAGATAATCGGGAAGTATAGAGAAAAACATAAATACAAATACTAGAAGATCTTCTATTGAAGCCGGAGGAGGCCAAAATCAAAGCAATAACTGATGTTGTATACGACGATTTCCAGCTTAATTACACTGATACCGCGTACCTGGCTTGACGTGCCATCCACTACAGGAATCGCCACTATTTTTGTCGGCCGAAAACCGACGAAAATAGAGGTAAAACCGACGAAAATAGCTATTTTCGTCGGTTTGCCGACGAAAATAGGCCGACGAAATTATGTTGACGAAAATACTTGTATTTTTTAGCCGCCTGAGCGATCGCGAAAATAGTGGCGTCCTCGCTCTGGCTGGCTGGCGACTCTATTTTCATCGGCCTTGGCCGACGAAAATATCTGTGCCATGTCAGCAGCCAAGCCACGTCGCCGAATCTGTTTGCTGGTAATTTTTCTATTTTCATCGCCCGGTAAGCGAGCGAAAATAATATTTTAAATTTAAAAAAAATATGAAAATGCTATTTTCAATATTTTAAATTAAAAAAAAATATGAAAATTCTATTTTCGGTATTTTAAATTAAAAAAATATGAAAATCCTATTTTCCTCGGCCTAGGCCGACAAAAATAATATTTTAAATTTTTAAAAAAATATATAAATTTCTGAAAATTTACAGAAATTCACCACATGCATATAATGCTACAGTTGCATATATAACTTCAATGTAACACAGGAAAAGAATTTACAGTTGCAACCGTTACAGCTTTGTAGTGACAGCACCAGAAGCTGGCAATGTATGAAATACGGACCCCGAAGTGACCTCGCATTCAATAGTTTATTTGTGTGAACCAAAAGACCATTCCATTTCACTAGGCAAAGTCTTACTAGATTTTCTCTCAAACCAGTACATGTCTCAAAGCTTTTACAACAGAAAGAAAGTTTACAACATTAAACAATCATTTCGTTTATGTTATTTTCATTAATAGTTCAGGAAATAACTTTTCATCGATGCATTATAAATTGAATTTCTAAGCTGTGCTTGGGCTAAAAAAACAGATTCTCGTCAAAGAAACCAAAAGAATACCATTCTTAATGGACCCCGTTGGATTAGCTCCATGCATTAGTGATGGTTTTAAGTTCGAACTGGATATCCAATTTGAATTGATTGATTCCGCACGCATAGTACTGTGAATACATTCACACCATGCAAGTGAGTCGTAATTCACTAGCATACTGTGGAAGCATGAAGCATAGTTGGGTATGAATCTCTGCTTTTGTTCCAAGCTTTTCATATCTATGATGCTACTACAATAAGAGCGATAGGGCTCAAGATTTATCTGGCTCATATTATTTCAAGATAGATTCTACAGTGCCTAGTGTTCTCCAAACCCTGAAGCTATGAAATTTGAGAAACATCACAGTAAAAACTCAACTTTTTTTATTTATAAGTGGAAGTCCATATAAGTTGGAAAAAACAAAGCCCTGCCAAAGGCTCAAACGTATAATTTGCTTTAACTAACATAGATGGAAAAGCATATTTTAGTGAGAAACACACTGCAAAGGAAGGAAGCAAAAATACAAAAAAGAAAGAACTGACAAGCAGACAAATGCACCTAGCATACAAGCGATTTTATGAAGTACCTGATGAGGGTTGCGATCAATAATTGACTGCTCCTTGAACTTCAGCTTACACATGAATATTCACGATTACCTTGAATGCGCATAGTACCATAGTGATCACAATACAGTTTGCCCAATATGAGATTGTAAATGGAAGTGGTCACTTGAGATAGCATATTTCCAGTTAATTATTTCCACAGATTCGACCATTTCTTGCTAATTATGTAATAATACCTTGCTCCATTGGAAAACTTCACCATCATCAAACTCCAATGTTAACGCGCCGACAGGATCAAGTTGAATGGAGCGACCCAAAACTTGCTCTTTAGGTTGCGCCGACAGGATGGTGACTGACCTGGCAAGAGGTATTGACGATTTTTTATCAACCGAAATGCGAAGTTAAAAAGAATTAAACTTGCACAAAATTCGTAGTAGCCTTAAGTATTTTTTAGTCTATGCAAAATAGGCTATTTGATGATCCAATAATTACAGAACAGCCAATCAGAAGTAATAAATAGATGGAGCACTGGAGCAGTATTCCAGTAAACTGCAAACATAAAGAAAAGGAATGTTGACAGGAAGAAGAAATAAATGTATAAAGAGAGAAAAGGAGTGAGAAAGAGGTCAATGATGTGGATGTCAATATCCAACAGCCCGGTGGCAACTTTATACTACATTAGTCCACCAAACTTTACACTGACAATATCCTGGACCGAGAATGAGCTACTTCCAAGAAAAGGTGACTCTTTCATATCCAATTGTAAGTGGTGATTAGGCATGTTGCCTCTATGAAGCAGCCAATCTCTAGTGAATCACACAGTCAAAACCAGAAAATGTGTAAAACAGTTAGGAAGGATAAATGAAAAAGGAACAATTCTACATTTGCTTGTGTATATAACAGGAAGCCGATATATATTCCTCCTCCATTTTTGGTATCGTTCCAACCAACCACTGAGTCCTAAAATAAACAAAAAAAAAAAGAAAGAGAAATCAATGTCATAACAGAAAGAAAAATAAATTGGCCGAGGCGGTGACTGGATGGCCGCTTGCCTAATGCAACCTCACATTATCTTTATAGGAAGTTAGTGAAAGGCCTGTAGAGGGAGAATGATCATTTACCTGTACATTGTTGCAGAGCGCAGAATATAGATACCAATTACATTCTTCCTTTGTGCCCTGACCGAGCACAACCAGATAAAAAATTGCACAAACCAACACCTTCCAGCATGGTTCATGAAACATATTAATGAGGATAACAGACAAATTCTAAACCCTTGTCCTAAAAAATGGCAACACTATTAGGAATCGTAGAATTACTGCTACTATTGCACCATAATTGGCAGTAAGAGTTGCTACTATTGCAAATTTGCAACATAATTGGTGGCTGCCTTGATGCGGTGCCCGACGTGCTGCTGAAGATGCATTGGTGTGCGCCGTGCCGAGGAGGCATGGTTGTATACCATTACTCTTCTCAAACACACAGGCAGCTTATCTTGATACTAATTTCAGTAGTAAAACTGCTCAGTGAAAAGAAACAAATTTAGTTGACAGTTGACATTTTGCTGCTATTGCAAACCTGCTGGCAACAGGAAGAGGAAAAAATGGTAGGCAACATGCCAAACGTGGAAATCATATTAGTTCAAAAATGAAGGACGCAAATCGCGATACAATACGTGTGAAAGTACGACAAATTACTTTAGGCAGCACATTAAAATACATGTAAAAGGTTGTAGTTATACATGCAAAATCATGTTTTTTCACAGCTCATTGAGACATAACGAAGTGCATGCACTAGTGTTATCATCAATTATATTCTTTATCAAATATCTCTATGATTAATACTATGCAAGGGCATTTAGCATATGTATTTTGTTTAACAATCACTAATCCATACATGTACATAAATGAATAATGCTGGGAACCGGAAAATATACAATAGTGTACTGTAAATATCATCCCTCTAGTCCATAATGGTATCCCATCCCAATAACAACAGATCTTGCATTACCTTCACAGGAAGCTAGTGAAAGGACTGTAGAGGGAGAACGATCATTTACCTGTACACTGCTGCAGAGTGCAGAATATAGATACAATTACATTCTTCCTTTGTGCATTGATCGAGCACAATTATAGTCGCGAACAACCACATAAAAAATTGCACAAACTGACACACTCCAGTATGGTTCATCAAACACATTAATGAGATAAAAGAATAGGGCAATCAAGGAAAGCTGCTAGACTAAACAGCCATCCATGAGAATAACCAAAAAAAACTCTATGACGAAGGAAAATCAAGGCAAAGCTGTCATTTCAAAGCATAATTATGAAAAGCAAAACGGCTTGCAATCAAGGCAAAATCCATGTCTACTTATATTTACTGGTCCCTTGCAATGGATTCATTCTAGATGTAAGGCATCATAATACAAAATTTCAACTTCATGCTTTCTGCATGAGTAGGACCGTGGTGGATTCGGTCCTGCCGGCGAGATCCACGCACCGGATCGGCGAGGAGAAATCAACGGGAGCGGCGTAGTACCATCGAGAGGAGTGACAGCTGAGGGGTGGAGAGAGCCATGACAGGAGAGTCACAAGGGGCAAACGCAGGAGGTGAGGAAATCGGACACGGTCACCAGAAAGTCGCCACCAACGTGCGCCCTCAGATTGGCCGTCGATGAAGCGAAAACCTCCCTACAAAGAACAAATCGGAGTCATTAGATTCGCCGGAGACAGTAGGGCAAAGCGGAGCGATGGATTCAAAGGGGATTAGGGCATCGAGAGGTTGGGAAGGGCGGCGGCCTGCCGGTGCGGTCTTGGTTCCGGCTGCACGAGGTGGGGGCGGAGTAGCGCCGTGCGGTGCAACACTACTACAATGGCGGCGGCGGGCGGGCGGCAGCGGCACTGCATGGCGTGGGGCTGGCATCGGCGGCGGCGCGGCGTGGAGCGGAGAAGTATCGGTATTTTGATCGGTCGATTCCGTCGGCGTGGGCTTCTACAGTTGGGCGTTTTTGGTAGAACCCTAGGCCGGATATTTTCGTCGGTTCCAGCCGATGAAAATAGCTGCGTGGCATAATTTCATCGGTCCGAACCGACGAAACTAACTCCAAAAATATTCGAATTACCCGGACGCGATGTGATTGTGTATTTTCGTCGGCCTTCTCAATTATACTGACGAAAATAAAGTTAATTTCGTCGGTTCCTACTGATCGACGAAAATAATCTGTTATTTATGTCGGTCTATTTTTGGCCAACAAAAATATTTTGAGCCGACGAAAATAGTGTCGATTCCTGTAGTGATCATGTGTCCCATTAATGCTATAGTCGATGAGGTCAACGATACAATGCTTACCAAAGTACCTAGGGACACCAAAGAATACCTAAGCTATGATAGAATTGGTAATGCAGAAGAGCAACATGTAGATACAGATCTTTTGTATCCACCAAAATTTCTTAATTCGATTATTATGAACAATTTCAGCCAACACAGGCTCCCTCTAAAAATAGGTACTCCAGTGGTTCTCCTTAGAAATATTAATCAAGCTCTTGGTCTATGCAATGGTACACCATTGCTGATATGTAGACTCGGTGATTGAATTTTGAGGGTAGAATCATGATGGGAACCCATGTTGGTGAAATGGTCTACATACCACATATTGTTCTTAACAGGACAAGCCTGAAATGGCCGTTTACTTTGCAACGACACCAGTTTCCAGTCAGACTTTGCTATGCAATGCCAATAAACAAATGTCAAGGACAAACGCTGGGTAAAGTGGGGATCTATCTGAGGAATCATGTTTTTACACATGGACAATTCTATGTTGCTGTCTCCAAGGCTGCATCGAAAAAAGGATTAACAATACTGATAGAAAACGAAGATGGCACAGCTAGCTGGCTCAACAACAAAGAACATAGTTTACAATGAAATCCTTTCCCTGGTTTAAGCACTTCCGTTCTTCCTTACAATACTGTAACTTATCTACCTTGGTGCTAGATTTCCCTCACATCAATTCAACCTGTGACAATGGATAATATACCTATTTCAGTTTACACTTCTTCTTCTCATTTACATCCTATCGTTGGTTTTTCCTTACATAATTTCTTTTGCGATATGTGTGGGCCCCCGGAAATATGAATCGATCCTCACATGTGCGTTGGACTTAGAGGTGACACCCATACTCCATTTAAGTGTATGCTCACTGCCACCCAAAAGTCCCGTGCACGGAGTATTGACTAAATGGTCCTCACTCAGACAAATATGAGCCACATAGTCGCACCGTACACACTTACGCGTCCATGGAGTTTCGATTCCATTCCGAACAACCATATCGGGATTGAGACCAACTCATCCACACATAGCATTCGCCATCCGTCTCAGGACCTTGGTATCGCCCGCACTCTCCAAGGGGAGCATGAGCAATAGCCAAAGAACGACGGTCGCACGAGTGTATGCATTGATGGTTAATGACAATTCCAGGTACCCGGATATGTGTCTAGTGCTAGTTCCCAAGATCAACGCCTAGCACCCACATATCCCGCATTCGAGATGTATCGCAACACATACACATGAATCTAAGCAGTTGGATTAGCATAAACATAAACTACAACTATTACAACTACTTACTATTACAAGTAGTGGCTGATCGGCCAAATATCACAAGTCCAAAAGTAGAGTGCAGCGGAAATAACATATATAACAATAGTAGGACAGCAGTATGCCCATCCATAAACCCATAGGCAACCGACTTGGAGAAGCCCAAGTTCATCCGTCAACATGATCGTCGCACCCCGGAACAAAGTAGGAGTCGTCGGGGCACTCTTCCGTACCTTCGTCTATATTGTTTAGAATTAAGCAACCGTGAGTACACGTATGTACTCGCAAGACTTTAGTGTATGGAAATACAGTAAATGCAGGGCTATAACAAGGAATTAAGCTTCTACGCTAGTCTCATTTCAGCATAAGGCAGATTTTGTTTGCATGCAAAAGATTCATAAAACGGTAACGAATTTGTAAAGAGCATTTGATAAGAAGCTATATAACAGTAAGTAGAATTCATATACAACAATTCACAGCCCTCCTTGGCTGCAAATGACAAGTAAAAACAGCCACCATTGGCTTCCCAATTTACCAACTCAATCCAACACCATCTTCCAAAAGTTTTAGCAAAAACAAAAACTATTACTTGACATTATTTTCCCAAGTTGCTCATGACTGTGAGCATGGCTAATTAATTAGATTTTAATCTCTGCAGAGAGTGTACACTTTACCCACATGACGCATTCTAGCAATCATGTCAACCATGCCTCGCGATACTCACCGTACCCGATTTGCTAGATTGTGACGAAACCGTTCAACTAGTTAAAGCTTAGCCTTGCACCAGCGATAGAGATGTTAAACCCTTGCCACAGTTCAGGAGATCCTGAACCGATGGTGCCCCATCGTGAACTCTCCCCATGACAAGGCATGCACCGTTGTATTGGAATGCTTAGGCCCCAACACCTCGGTGAAGGGAGCACCTAGAACGACTCCAGTACGTCGGATCGTCCATACTACTCCGGCCTACCAATGTGCAAGGCTAAACTCTAACCAATCTATAGTGAGTTTAGGCTATCTTATACTAGCACATGTGGTTGCACCAAAACACTTAGGTGATAGCATCAAGTTCGGTCCTTAATTGACCCGGGCGAGGATCTCCCCCTAACTACGCGTGAGGTCCTTTTCACGCCTCAAGTTAAGTAATAACTTGCCCGCATCTAAATCATAAGTTTGAGTTGGATTTTTCATCAAATTAAGTGGAAGTCGTACCGTGGTTCCATCCATTTAAACAAAGTTTGCTCAATGTAGTTGAAACATCTCCCATCATTTTAAAACCAATCTAGAGAACAAGTCTAAGCATGAGCATAAGATAATTCGCGAGTATTACCCAAGTGACATCAAGTATTGTCTACACCATAACTAGGTTACAATGGCAGTAATTCAAATGTCAAGGTAATGGAAATGCATACAATTGGATTTAGCTACCATCACCCACAATTTAGCAAGTTTGAAACATACACGCATGCATATAGTTTGATAAAACAAAATAGCATTGCAAATATGGGATCAAAATGGTCAAAGGAGGTGCTTGCCTGGTTGCTCTTTGTCGGGAATATAATCCGGATCAAAGTCGATGTCGTTAATAACCGAATGCGAATTATCGTTGTCTATGCATCGAATAATAATAACCGAGACAAAAGCAAATAACATCGAATCAAAATGGGACAAAAAGAAATCAGATAAAAATTACCAAATTAAATCTTACCAAGAAGGTCATGGTGGATTTTGGTATTTTCAATTTCGAATTCAAGATGCAAAAATAGTTTGGATTGATAAAAGTAAAACATTCACTAAAGGTTTGCTTGAATAGTGCTTAACTTTAAGTGTTTATATAGTCATAGAATGATTTCTTGCATTGCGGCAACATCGGACGAAGACTTCTACTCTTACTGTTCATGTAATACGGTTCCGACGATATTATCATTTAGGTTTTTTGCATTAACGTATTTTATTTGACAAGTAAGTCGTAATTAAGATATTTTTACATAATTTGGTTGTCCATACATTGAAGTAAGTTTCTGGACCAATTCCCCTAAAGTTTGTGTTTAGACGAGCTATTTTATAAGCCGCCGAAGAGGCTTAAGTGATAACGATTCTGTGCAGTTGTGATCATTTAGGGTCTTTCTTGTCATTGGTTTAATATGCAAATGAAGTCATCATTAATATATTTTTCCAGATTATGGTAGAATAGGTATCAAACACTGATCCTAGGCTATTTTCTCATAACTTTATGTTTATATGTGATATTTTACGGACTGCCGAAAGGCTTAAGTGACCACACTTTTAGCGTTTTTGCGGTTCAGTATTCTTTCTTCAATTGCGACTACACCGAATGGGATAATCTAACCATTTTTCAGGGGTTAGTAGGGAATATCCCTAAGAGTATTTTAAAGTTGATTCCGTGATATTTCTTATTTGTTCAAGGTGTTTTCCTATGAATAGTGATTTAGGCTTTGTGAGCTTAACTCGAAGTTGATCAAACTGATGTTACTTTTGTATGGCAAGCTAAGGTATATCATTTCAAGGTTATAGGAGTCAGTTTTGTCGAGTTTGAGGCTCGTTTGCTATAGTTACGACCAAATGAACGTTTTGCGTATCGAATATTCGACTATCAAGTAACTAATGCAAACAAAGGTAGAATCTAAATATTTTTATATACTTTTGATCTTTGCAATCCCAGAAGTGCAACTAAATTAGTTTCACTAAATTTTGAGCTCGTTTAATTCATATTTTAACCCTTTGATTCTTGCATAAAAGAAAGGCTTTCTACACTTGACTAACTCAAATTTAGGAACTGAGTTTGCATTAATCGGAGATTCACAGCAAAAGATATAAAGGTTTCATTGCATGGGACAAAAATAAGGAAAATAAAAAAAAGAAGTGCAGATGTCCAAACACTGGTGCTCTACCACTACACCATGCATTCACTTGTGACAAGGTCCATGCTTAATTACTTTAGCTCACCTCTACAAACCCTAGAGCTCCACGAGACCAACAATGGCGATGGCTGGAGTTTGGAGCAGAACTAGAGAGGGGGCAGAGTGCTACGCCTGAGGGGCTGGCTCGCCGGCACCAAGGAGGAAGAGCTCACGGTTGCTTTGGCTTGGCTGCGAGCAAGGAGAAGAAGCAAGGTCAGGGATGGAGTGGCGGTGTGCAAGGGGCGAGACAGCAGACTCACCGGTGGTGCTCGATCTGTCTTGGCAGCTCGGTCTTTGCTTGGCTTGGCGAGTTCTCGGCGAGAAACAAGCAGCAGCGAGCAAAGGGGGTGAGAGAGAGCTTTAGGCGTCTTTAT
The DNA here is from genome assembly GCA_036346375.1 of Guadua angustifolia. Classification (NCBI taxonomy): domain Eukaryota; kingdom Viridiplantae; phylum Streptophyta; class Magnoliopsida; order Poales; family Poaceae; genus Guadua; species Guadua angustifolia. The sequence goes on from CM070512.1 coordinate 37,719,475, forward strand.
GGCGGCCTTGAGGCGGAGCGTTCAGCCTGACTTGGAGGCGGCAGACGCAGGCGACGCTGGTGAGGCTCAGATTGCTGCAGCCGCGTGGCGCAAGGGATCAGGCGGGGCAGCAAGCAGCGACGGAACTTGTGCCGAGGCAGCGTCTGGGCAAGGAGCTGGAGAGGGAGAAGGGAAGGAGAGAAGGAAGGAGGGGCTGGCCAGTGGGCCCAGGCGCGTGTGGGACCACCCTACCAGAGGCATAGCTACAAGTCTCCTCGGCTGCAACGGTGGCTTTTGGCCAGTTGAATCAATTTAAGTAAGGAATGGACATGTCAGTTGGGCAGGCTTGGCAAGGGGGTGAATCTTGGTTGAAAAATTCTGCAGATTTTTGAGCAGGCAGATTTCTGAGCATGTCAATAACTTTTTAATCTTCAATTCCTACATCTAACATAAGAGCACCCTGTAGTATTTGGAAAGGAAACTGTAACTGTAGGATTCACTTTCAGATAAATGTGAAACTATGTTATTCGAATACACGAATCCAGTTATGCAACACTCTTGCTCCTGAACTCCGAAGTGCATCCAAAGAATACTATTGGTTCTCTTCTATTTATGTTTGCATTTTATCTGTTATGCACATGTTGATGCTTTCTGATTCCAAAAAAAGAATACAATCAGTTAACCAGGCTATGCTTTTTCTTTCAAATGCATTTAAGTTATCTGATGTGTTATTCGTGCCGAATTCACTTTGTAGCTACCATAGGTATGGTATCTCAGACTTATATACATACTTTCTTCCATTTGCCTGCGATCACTGTTTAACGTTTGCTTAATCATAAGAGTTTATTGCCTTTGTAGCGTATGTACAAGATTACAAGCTGTTTTCTACATATGAAATGATGTTAGACCTTTATCTCATTACGAGCTTCAATAGCTTTTAATTTTCGGTTCCTACATCTGACGTAAAAGCACCGTACAATATTTGGAAAAAGAACTGTAACTGTATAATCCATCTTCAAGTAAATAGCAAACTATACTATCCGAATACACAAGGACAATTATGCAAAACTGCAAAACTACTGTTCTTCAGCTCCAGAGTGCATCCAAAGAATACTACTGGTTCTTTCTCTTTCTATTTTTGTTTGCATCTTATAAACAGCACCCATGCTGGTGCCTTCTAATCCCCAAAAAAACAATCTATTAACCTGGTTATCCTTTCCTTCCAATTGCATTTAGGTGACCTGCTGTTTTATTATTATCCGTGTCCACTTTGCTCTCTAGCTACCATAGGTATAACTAGGTGGGAAAGCGCTTCTGTTCTGCGCCGGTTGAATTCGATAGCATCTTGGTTATGACCGTTGGCAAATCCATAAGTTGATATAAACCTTCGATGAATCCGTGTTTTTGGTGGCGAAAACATTGTTTTCGTTTTTTGGTGTCTTGAAAACATTTTTTTGGGTTTTTTGTTGCGTTTGTTAAAAAAGCGGTCGTTAGGACCCACCCGCGAATCCATGGACGAAAACATTGTTTCCGTTTTTGGAGTGTCGAAAATATTTTTTCGGTTTTTTGGTTGCGTTCGTTAAAAAAAATGGGTCGTTAGGACCCACTGGCGAATCCACGGTCGCTATAAATCTGTGAGACGAATCTACATTTTTAAAAACCCATGATTACGATCCGTTGGCAAATACATAAGTTGCTATAAAGTTCGATGAATCTGCGTTTTTTGGTGACGAACACATTTTTTCCGGGTTTTTGGGTGGCGAAAAAAATTTTCCGGGTTTTTCGGTGGCGAAAACTTTTTTCGGAAAAAGCGGAGAAAGGACCCGAACGTAAGCGAGGACGGATGTTATTTTTTGGACTGTTAGCTATCTGAAAAATTAGAAAAGGGCTTGTTCATGATTTGAAACTAACGGGAGACTTTTCCGTAAAAATACCGGGCCAGGGACCTAAACGCGAAGAAAAAAAATATTCTTGTCTCACAAAAAATCGCATAGGGACCTATTCGTAATTTCGGAGAAATGGAAGGGCTTTTTTGCAAAATCGCAAGGTGACAGGTGGCTTCCCGGTTGCTCTCCAATTCTTGCGGGTATAGGTTATGTAATGATACATCACACTTAGTATATATACACTCTTCCATGTGGTTCAATCACTGTTACAGGATTGCTTAGTCATAAAAATTTGTTGCCTGTTTTCTACACATAAAACGCCCAATGAATAACGCCACCTCTCCCACTCTAAATCATGACATTCATAACGATTTTCCGTACTTGACAGATTACTTCTTAAGTTGCCAGAAGACAAAACAAGTTTTTTTCCACGGAATATTTTCCTCTGTCTTTTACTTTACAAATCTAGACAAGATGTACACACTGGTTCAGGTAGATTATTACCACATACACCATGAATGCTACATAAAGAATTCTGAAAACCTGAACAATAACGTAAATCGAAAGTTGTATTAATCAAACAACCTTACCCTCTGTAATAACTAAACATATGTTATGCCTTAAAGCATCCTACGTTTTTTTAATGTCATGTTAGACGCCTCAGGGCAAGTCCTTTATTTCATCGTACATAGAACTTATTAGAGTGTTCCACTATTGTGACACACAAGCTTATCGAGTCCAGTTTTTCCAATCGTATTTATTCCACCTTAGCCTTTCCTATTTTCATTTTAGTACAATTTTTTATTTTTGTCCTGTTGGATACCTATGATGTGTAATTGCAAGTAAAGGAACATAAACAACTATTACTGGTTTTTCCCCCTTTTTTATTTCTCTTTTTCTATAATACAGATGGAATACGTATTGCTGAAGGATGTCACAAGAATCACATCGATGGCGCGTATGTGTGAAGAGTGACACGATTCTCTGAATATATAAATGCAGATCGCCCTGACAACATCTTACGGCTTGATCTTGTGTTACTTGATGAACAGGTACAAGAACCTAGAGTATTTCCTTTATTCTTTCATATGTCATCTTGCTGCGGTAGAAACTAATATAAGCTACTTTACAACAATAGGGTACTATGATAGAAGCACAGATTCCAGAACGGCATATATATCAACGCTTCGTCCAGAACTTAAGGAAGATTCCGTATACTACATACAGTACTTCGAAGTTGCTAACGCTCGATAGAGCTACCGCCCTGTCATGGTTAATTCACTGCATATACCGAGATCAAAGAGGTAGTTCTTGTCCCAGACACATTTCCCATGTATGCATGCAACATTGTTTCTTTTCAGGTCTTGAGAGAGAGAATGTGAGAAGAAAAACGTTGCTATCTCGTATTTTTTTTCAGTATACGTGTTTTCCTTTAATCCATACGATTGTCTGTACAACAATGAAATATATCGTATCTATATATGTTCTAACATTCCAAAATATCCTTACGCAGATACCATCGGCCTTGCTACCAACTGTATCGCATCTAAAAACGGTACGTCAAAGTTAAAGGCACTCCAAAACCAATCAGGAACACACAAATAACAGATGGAAGGTATCTATCATCTACTCCCTCTACTCCCCGTACGTAACTATAGATATCTATAAATTCAACATTGCTTCTACGTCCTATGTTCAGTTCTATTTCGAATCTCCTACTAAATAGTCTTTTATCCTGCTGTCCTACGTTTACCTTCTTTGTATTTTTCTTGCTATGCAGAGAGAATGCTGAAGTTACGTTATGGGGACCACATGCCACATCCGATTTGATGCTGAAGCTATCCAACTTGAATCACGTCGCAGTCCAATGGTTATACTATTTGTTGGCCTCACAGTTAGCCTTCGTGACGGTATGTACTGGCCCTCTGTTACCTTTTTCCTCTCGCTACGTGCTCTACCACCGTATTCTATCACCATATACACTGATTTCCATGAGCGTTGATCCTCCAAATAAGCGTCTCATTTCGCATCTTCAGGCCGCCTATCTCTTCAAGGGAGTACTATTTGCCGATGGTACATCAACGCTAGCTGAGTTATCAGCAGTCACTGCTCTCCAAGACAGGTTATACAATGCTTCTGTTAGATCCCATGATGTTATTGTAGTTATACACCTTCGTTTTCTCACATAAGTACTCAACATTTCTGATTCACAATTTACAAATACATCTTCGCTTCGACATCAATTCCTACTGTTTATAGAGAAACAATGTACACTAGCTTAACACAAGGATGCACACATGATAAGCGCCTACAATTAAACACCCATAAAACAAATACAAAAAAGGAACTGTCGACAGACTACACAGATATAGACTAATAAACGAAAAAAAAAAACTACAAGCATGCAGTGAATATTTAAGAACAAAACTGTAACATCCCGAAAATTATAAAACTGTGAAATATTATAATATGACTTTGCAATTTGAGTATTCTTGAGTTTTATTGAATTTATGATTTTCTTAATTGATTTCTTGGATTTTGTATTGCAAAGACAATTAAAGAAAATGGGAAAAATCAAAAGAATAAAAGAAAAGTTGGGAAGAATTTATTTTATGAATTCAAAATCTGTGTATAAATCGATTTATGCACTGATCAAAATATATGAATATCAATTTGAATATTAAAAATGAAAAAGTGGTCAATTTGACTAGAAACAGTGCACCATCCGAATTTGTGAAAAATATCCAGAGCTCATCTCCAGCTGAAAAATTTACAAAATTACCCTTGACACAGTATTTACCACTGGTAAAAATATCAGAAGATTATCTGATGGGATAAGGCTCCAAATAATTCGAAAACAGGAAGTAATAAAAGCTGAAAAATGAAGTGTCAGAATTTTTATAAATTACTGGAGCAAACTCTTGAGCTGAAAATTTTAAATAATCATCCTTAGCTCAAATAAATTTGAAAAACAAAGTTTCAAAAATTTTAGAAAATATTTGAATCGTCTGCAAATTCAAATACAGAAAAAGGAATTTTGAGCACAGTGTAATGTCAGAATTTTAATTAATTCTACACGAAGAATTTTGACTTGAAAATTTACCTGGACCTTATATACCTCCAGGAGAGTGTGTAGCAAAAGTTGGAAAAATCTTTTACCAAGGATAGCTATCCAATTCATGCCAGTTCAGTGCATTTGCCCGGTCAAACGTTGAGGCGGTTCCTTCATCTTTCACTGACGTGTGGGCCCGGTCCCACCGGTCAGCCTTCTTCATCCTCATCTCGAGCAGAGCTCGATCTCTCAGTTCTCTCTCACGCTCTCTCTGTATCAACTCGCCAGCGTCGGTACTTTGCCTCCACCCGAGCAATCTAGCGGCGCCACGCCAGGCGACAGCCTCTCCTGCGCCGTACCAGCTCCCGTTCCTTCCCGAGGCGAGGAGATGCAGCTGTGCCGTCGCCGCAACTCTCCAGAGAAACCCGTTCCCGTTCAAACCCTGCAGTTTCTCTTTTGGCTTGCTATAAAAGGCCACGCAGTGTCGCATAGACATCCTGCTGCCGTCCTCAGTATTTCCTCCGAGCCAAACCATTTCCTCCTCCTGGTTTCGCCGTTCTTCACCGAAGAACCCAAAGAGGGGAAATCGGCAATTAAGCCCGTCGCGTGGTAATCCTTTGAATTGTGTCAGGGATGAGGTTATCGCTGGAGATGAGGCTATCGCTGGAGCGTCCTGAAGCCAGACGCAGCGGTCAAGTGAGGCGCGATATCAACCGAACGATTTGAATCGGAAGACTGTAGTAGTTTTCGGTAATTACTGTGTCGGTAAGAATACTTAGTTTGGCGGGAGGAAAAGTAACTTTCTGTTTTGGTAAACTGTAAAAGGGAATGTTGTTGCTTGCGTTAAAAGACAGAGAAAGGGGCGCAGCAGAGTAAGAAAAGAAATGAGAAAAGTTTTCCTGTTCTTCTTCTCCAAGTCTTCTTCCTCTCTGGTTCTTCCCCTTTCTGCGTTCGTAATCTCACGTCGCACGTAGTGTCGGCCACGGGATTTGCACGGGACACAACAAATTGATTCACCCCTGAGCATCTCCCTCACTTCTCTTCTTCTTTCCTCAGCCGAAACACCCAAAAGCGCTACTCCTTTCCGCCATTGCCGCAAGCTTCAAGCACCAAGCCGAGAGCAATTCGCCCGGATTAAAGATCCATCTCTAAATTACTTTCGGCCATAGCATCACTAGTATATCAGGATCAAAAGCCCTCAAGAACATCTGAGCTCTCCCATGTGAAATCGTGCCGCCACCGTGCGCCTCCTCTTCTCCATGGCCGGCCACCGTGGGCGGAGCTTCTCCGTATCTCTCCGGCCGAGCTAAGACCAAAAATGGAACCAGTGTAACCCGTGGATGCTAAAACCGTCACCCATCCGAGCTCCCTCACCTCGGTTCTTCTTCTCCGGCCAGCCGCCATTAGCGCCACCGCCCCCTTTTGGCTGCAGCCCTCTCCGGCTTCTCTTCCACCAAATCGTCAGCACCAATAGCTGCGCCTCGGCAAGCCCTTGCCTCCTGTGCCCTCACCTTCGCCGGAAAGCCACCGGAGGACCGTCGCCGGTGAGGCCCTAAGCCATGCTCTGCTCTCTCTCTCTGATCGGCGGGCCACCCATGTCAGCCGAAGCAAAGAGGTCCCCAGTTCAAAGGGTAAAAGCCGTTTCCAATACTCTGAAACCGTATTCTCATTTTCAGTTAATTTTCCTAACCGGATTAATAATGAAACTTGAATATCTTTTGTAGTTTTGATTCAATATCAGTGCAACAAATTTATATATTCATCTAAAATCAAATAGTATCAGAATATGCAAAAAGATTCTTGAAAGAGTCACTGTGTAAATTTCTACAATAGAAATACCGAAATGAGTATTTATGTGTTAAGAAAAAGATTAAATTAGACTTAACCAAAATAAATAAAACCAAATATTTTGAAATCCTTGTTCTGAAATGAGTTCAAATATGTAAAAATATTTATGTTTTAAGTTAGTTTACTTCATCAAATAAATCCATGTTTAATTAAGCTAAAAAGAGAATGAGTATAAATAAAATAAAATGCTTTGAGAAAAATGAATGAATTTCAATAATATAAACTTCTGAGTTTAGTGTATGCTGAAAATGAATAATTAGACAAGACTTTTAGGATTTCTAAATAATTAAACATATACTCAATTTCAATGCTTCATACTAGTCTTTGTATATATATATATACACATACTCATGTATATGAATAAAATCATTAAATAAATTTGTATATGCCTCTGGAACCATAATAAACTCAAATATGCAAAAACATTTAAATTATTAACTCAGTTTGAATTATTTGCTTGTTAATCATCATTAAACCTTGATATGGCCATTAATGAAAATAAAAGCATAAAAGCTCATAAAATGATGAAATAATTGATATTAATTTCCTGAAAATAGTAAGGATCCATGTATGTAAAAATACTTAAGATAATATTTAATTTGCATTCTTTTAATGAAAGAAAATGTTAATTGCGACAATAAGTAAATAGGTAATCTATTGCAATTAAAGTCAAAATGATGCCAAACCAGCTTTAAAACACCCTTAGGGTTATCCTCTGCTTATACCTGAAAAATGAATCAAAGATCATGTATAGTGTAGCCGCAAACTTAAACTGAATATTGACCGATTTAGGGTTTGCATTGTGATCACTTATACTATTTCACTAGTTAATAAAATAACTCGTTTAAAGGCTAAAATAAGTAAAACGAGTATAGAAATACTTTGCAAAGTTTATACTACCATATTCTGTAAAAAGAATCTTATTTCATTAAGGTTTGTATATTAATCTATTAGCTCAAAAACCTTAAGTGATAATCATTCGCTTCATATTCTTGCCGATTCCGAATAACGTTAACTTTACAATGTCACTTAAGCCTTTTCAACTATGAATATAATATCATGTCTAAATCTTAAAACTTATGAAATTAGCCCTGTAGCACTCTCCAATGTGTATACTACCCCGCTATGAAAAGATAATCTCATTTCACCGTGATATACATATTAATTCTATTAGTTTAATAACCCTAAATATTCACATTACATAAGTGCGTAATATGAATGAATGAACTTTGAGTATAAATGAGAAATCAGTTATTATGATATTTGTATCACCAGAACCTTCTCAAATATCATGTAAATAATGTTAGTAGCCTAAATCAATAGATTAGCTTTTTATAACTAGAATATTAATTAAATCTTGCTTTGACTCTGAATCCTAATTAAAGGTAAGAATTCACCTTAAGCTTGAAATGATCATATCTATTTAATTTTAAATAATCTTTGCATCTTGAATTCGTAAAATAAAATTAATAAATTCATAAAGAGCAACCCCTGATCCTTATGAAGAATCTTTATTTGTTCTTACTATCTCCTTTCTTTTTGCCCTTATTGAAGTTAGTATTTTGCTGTATTATCCGTTGATCGACGTGTAGAACCCGACGTTGTTGATTTCGTCATTGTCTCCGTCATCTTCGATTTCTGTCTTCGTCGTAAACAAGGATTAAGCAAGGCAAGCACCCTTTGACCATATTGATCCCAGTATGTAATATACTTTGTTTTACTAAATTATTTTATGCATGCATTTACTTTATGTAAATTGCTATTTTGTGGATTTGGTAGTTACACCTGTTGTCATATGAAATGTCCCTTGATATGTATGACATGTGAACCTTGATAACCATAGATTAAAGGATAGGCATTACTTAATGTCATCATGGGTATATGCGATTACATATTATCCATGCTTAGCCATGCTTTAGAATCAATAAAGCAGATGATCAAATCAGATTTGTTTCCTGAAAATGTTTGGAAATAGCACTGTTAGTTGCTGGTATTTTGATTAAAAACTCCAAAGTAAAACTATGGTTTTGACGTGGGCGATTATTGGCAATAGCCGGAGGTACAAAAAGGAATTGTACGTAGTGTAGGGTGAAGTGTCGCCCGTGTCATATTAAGGACCGAGCAATGGGACGCTATTGATCCGAGATTTCCGTGCAACCACAAGGGCTGGGATGGGGTAGTCGTAGCCTATTAAGTTATTTAGACGTGGCTTTGCTCTTTAGTAGGCGGGAGCTTGCACAGGCATTCCGGTTTGGTCTGCTTGGAAGGGTTTCCACCCATGCAACGGTGTACGCCTTGTCATGAACAGAAACGGTGTGTGTGTGTGTGGGTACACGTGAAAGGAACCACGTCGTGTGTGTGTTTCTGTTCCTCTGGCAGGGAATAACGTCCCGGGCTGGATCAAAGTCATGTCTAGGTAATGTAACGGTTATGTATGATCTCCTTGCCGACACACCAAAGGAAGTGTGTTAATTGATCTGGCAAAAAGGTTGATCATTCCTTGTGGGTAAAGTTGTACACCTCTGCAGAGTTTAAATCTAATCGATTAGCCGCACCCGCAGTCATGGGCACTTGGTGAAGTCATTCCAATGTTAGATGTTTTATTATTTTCAAAAGGGTTGGTATCATTTGTTTTGCAACTGTGCTTTACGTCAAAGGGCCGACATTGATGGATTTCAGGATATGGAATGTTAAATCGCTCACGTCATGGAGGACCGTGAGTGTTACTATGCTTTACTTATTTTATATCAAGCTTGCTCTTATAAATTCCGTTTGCAAATAACTTGATTTACAATTCAGTTTAGCTTTATGCAAATTAACTGTAGTAGCCTCCTTTGAATTGGCCTGCATTATGCATTTGCTCCAAGTCTTGCAGAGTACGAAAGTACTCACCCTTGCTTAATCTATTATTTATAGGTGGATTAGAATGCGAAGCTTCGAAGATTTGGTTTCATCGCAGATCGCGGGAAATTCCTCAACGTGATTTATCTAAGGATTTATGTCTCATCAGTTGCCTACGGGATTGGATGGGCACACTACTAAGCTTTGCTTCTTTTGCTGCCTTATACTCTGAGTTGTAAGATTTCCTTGTATATTAGTTTCCGCTTAATTAATAATATGTGTGGTTGTGATTTTTGCATTTATGTAAAAATGGGGGTCGCTACAAAAACTTTATTCTATCATACCTAATAGCAATACATCTCTTGTTTAATCTAAATACATAAACTGAATAGCAAACTAACTCAACAAACAGTAATCGCATAATAAACTAACCCTTGACTCCTAACATAGATCAGAAGAAAAAAATTCCTCAAATGTACAGCAGACGGCTTCCCTGCACATAGATATGCATTCCCTTAATATAATCACTGCAAGAATTGCAACGGTCAGCTACAGTTTTCTGCATAGACATTCTTTTATTCTTAAGACTCCTCTGCACTAATCGTTCTATCCTTCGTAGACATAGGTGATCTTATATGCGCAAAAACTTCAATTCAATTGTGATACTAGCTTTACATTACCGTCCTTTCTACTAATCTCTACTGCTTTATATTAACACTGTTACCCCACACTCCTAGGGATCGGGCAACATGAGTGATACCGTCGGGTATCTGGCGGTTCCTAACCGCTTCGGTTGGACACTTTCACTGGCGGTTGGTGTTACCAACCGCTTGTGAGAGGCTCTCTCCAAAGCGGTTGGTATTAGAACTGCTTGTGGAGAGGCTCTCTCCTGGCGGTTGTAGTTACCAACCGCTTGTGAAGAGGCCGACAAAGACAACGTTTTGATTATATTTAATATAGAATATGTTTTTGAGAGGGTTTTTATATAGATTTTGACAATGAAAATAAATAGATCTACAGGAGTTCTTTTGACACAATAATTAAATATATATTATTCATGCGTACTCATTCAGATAATTACAGGAAAATATGAATTTAATAGACTAAAAAATGAACAAGTTGATGAACACATGAAATAATAAGCCACTTTTTACAAGTTTCAAAGAATAAAAGGGGAATCTTGAGCTCATTTCTTGCGTGCGTCGCTCTTTGTGCCCTTGGTCGATGATGATGTCAGTTCACCTGTCCTTATATCAGGACAAGCTGGTCCATTTGTGTGGAACTCGCCTTTGGTGGATACAATCTCGTCGACAATAAAGCCGATGAGTTGTTCTTGGATTGCTGCAACCCGGTGCGGCGGGATCACGCCTTGCCCATCGATGTTGGGCTGACAAAGCGGGAAGTAAATAAATCTCTGGACATATAATTAAAGTGTAAGTACTAAGAAATTGACATGTTCAATAGTACACTACCTCGGCGTTGGTTGTCGGCACATCGCCGTGGGTAATACATTGCATATAGTGGCACACATAATAGCCACATAAGTTGTTTCCTTCCGTCATTGTAGAAACTGCGATGAAATTTGAAAAAATACAATTATTATTGGGATGAAAAGCTATTACGACATATTAATATTCTTTATCGTACTCAAGTGCTTATTTGTACATCAAATTCGTTCTCGAAATCTCCTTGGTGCTTCTTCGAAACTTTGCGAATGCCTGTGTGATCGTTAGTATGAATAGTAATTATCAAAGTTGGAATTAGCAAGGTATTTCAATATATATAATAAGGAAAACTATCGTATATATATATGTTATATACTGTTTAAGGTGTCAATGATATATTGATAGTTTTCCACGAGTCCTTTTGAGTCTTGAACAATGATCAATTTGCTATCAAGCTTGATGACAAGAAGGATCGATGAAACCTATTCATGTATTGCAACATATATGTAACTAGCTAGTAGTATTATCAATGCCTTGAAAAATATAAAACGAGAGGTTGTATATATCGTGCGAAGTTGAAGGGTAGAAGTATATACGGTTTGTAGTGTTGTCCCAAGAATGCATCGAGAATGTAATCTTCAATGACCTTTCGGCCATGGGGCAATCCAAAGGCGTGCTCGTTAACAATCTCGGGTCGATGAAGCCCACGTTGAAGATGTTCTCTTTTCTACATCGTTGTATCTCCATTCTACATAGAAAAGGTATAAGTTTAAGAGATGCAATTTTATTATGCGAGGAAGCACACGATAAAGGTATGAGCTTGACACTTACAGCACCGGCTGACTCATGAGAGACACGTTGATGGAGTCGGCATGGTAAATATTGTAGAAGTTCTCGAATTGAGCCATATGTTGTTGTCCCGCGATAGAAATCTTCTTCTTTGAAGCGGAGGAACATCGTTCTTCCTTGGCGGACTCTATCATGTACCATTCGTGAAATTGCGCATCTTGGTTGGCGAGATCCTTTATCTCTTTAGGGTCAATCAGCTCCGGCCCAACCGATATTGCCATTTGACCTTTGCCATTGGAAGATCATCTATTAATCCAAGAGCTGCGGTTGTGGGCGATTCTGCCTCCTTCATAAACCTCTCGAGGTTCTCTGAGCTTGGTCTATCTTCTTCTTTGCCTTTGTCGCTGACCACGTTTATTCTTCTATGTAGCCTTTATTATTGTCCGTTCATAGTTGGGCGACATAGGCGGCTGACTTTGCGGCATGTCGCGAAGTGTTGCGCTTTTGGATCAATTGGTACCTTCTTTGGCTCGGCTTTTTTTTTTGAAGTGTGCGACCACCGATTTCTGACGCGTCACTCTCCTCATTAGTCATATCATATGCCCTCTTTGGAGGTTCCTTTATCTTTGTTGATTGGTGGAGGAGGCCTTCTTGGGAAGCAGTGGAGAAGCCATTCTACTAGAGAGCTTCTTCCTTGAAGGAGATGGTGGGCGTGGTTTTCTGGGGGTTCGTTTTGTTTGAGATGGTGGTGGCGGAGTAGGGCTTGCATGGAGCGGTGGTGGAGGCGTGCTCTGTTTTGCGGTGAGGCATTGCGTGGAGGTGATGTTGGAGGAGGCATGGGTTGCGTGGTGGAGATGGCGCCTCCACACCATCTGAAATATGATGTACCGTTTGCGCGGAGGATGATCTTGTGGAGGGCTGTCCAAGCTTGGTCACGCCGTCGCCTCCGGCAATATCGAGGTTAAGTTCGTCAAATCCGCTCGGCACCTTCTCCACCGCGACCTTGAGTAACCGGGGTATCTCGTTGCGATGGAACATCTGCCCTGCTCCTTTGGAAATGCCATGCCGTAAGCCACCTTGATGGAGAGGTTACGCGCATCAGCGTGTAGCTCATCTTGGCGGCGAACCCTTATGTCATCCACGGGGTAAGGGCAAGTTCTCCGCTTGGGGGCCGGTGGACTACTACTCCGCGCCGGAGGGGCTGACCACGACATCCGGTTGATTGCTCGGACCTAGTCCCTGAAGGTTGCTGAGGCAATCTGTACTTGTTGCGCAATTATGTCGCCGATGCTAGCCTGGGTTGCTCTGAGCTCTTGTTCCAATTGGTACACTTTATGTGCTTCTCTTGCTTTGCTTCTCTGCCGGCTCCTGTACGTATTCGTATCCTTGGCGAAACCATACTTCCACGGCGTATGCTTGCCCATACCTCGTGTCCGTCCCGGGTGCTCAGGGTTTTGAAGGGCATGTGTTAGCGCATCATTCTCCCTATCGCGCAACGTACACACTGAGGCGCTTTCGGCAGCTTGTACAATCCTTTGACCGACCTCTTGCACTCTGGTGCCATCACCAAGCTGCCGTCATCTGAAAGGCTCCCTCGTGACCCATGAACCAATTCGCGGCGCTCTTCCCTAAAGTGGTAGCCGAGTGGCGTCCTTCGCCATTAATTTCGCTTCCGCTTCTCCCATTTGATGCTGACCTTGAGGTATCCACGGTGCCAAGATGGTGGTGGTATTTCTTCATCGTGAATTGGCCTTGTTCTTGACTCGCGGCACGGCCTTGATTGACGGCTTGTACTCCTCGAATGCTTGCCAGTGATTCGCCAGCTTAGGAAATTGGTTGAAGTCGGGTCTTTCTCCCATCTGCACATACTTGCGGCTGAGAGACATCTTCCACGCCTGAAACATGGTTGCCATTTTCTTCAAAGTGAATTTCTTGGCCTTATCTTGGACCCTTGAGGAAATGTGAAATTTTCCTTAATATCTTGCGAGCATGTCCTTGGTAGATTGAGGAACTTGGACCATTTTACGATGCTAATTGGGACTTGATCCCTCACGTGATAACATAGCGTTGTTATGCGGCCCAAGCTGAAAGAGCAACGGCATCCCTTCGTTGTTAGCGTCGGTAAACACGTGCTTTGTGGATGGCTTCTTGTTAGGTCCCGATGCTTGGGTTGGTTGCTTTCGATGTACGGGCTTGAAATACACAAACATATGTATAAGCGTGTCGAGTGTATTATATTAATGAATCGCGATTAATTAGCATGTCCACGAGGATTATATTCTTCTAGCTATACCTCATCCTCCCCATAACCAGTGTTACCGGACTGGGCGGCTCCAGCGTAAATGGCTTCATCGATTTCTGACCTCGATGGCCTCACCGGCAGCGGCGTTAGCATCACCTTCGATGCTACCCGGTAGCGATGGAGTCCAACAAGCTGTTCTCCGCGCCGAAACTAGGGTCACCACGTCTGGTTGCGCCATCTATCCTAATTCCGAAAAAATGTTGATATAAACAACCATATTACAGATTACAACACAAGCATGATATATATACAATTTCACATATACTTATACAAATATAATATTATTTGGACTTCAAAATATACTAACACATTTCACATGATACATATACAATGACAATTCACATATACTTACACATTTGACATGATACATATACAATTGACAATTCACATATACTTCCACATTTCACATGATACATATACAATTGACAATTCACTAATACTTATTTGTAACAAAAAATAATGAATCATTCTTATTCACACTAATATGATTTTCAAAAAATGAAATAAGGTTATAAATCCACAACTAGAATGTTAGTAGTCTAATGCAAAGGAAGCGAGCAATGATGGACTCACCATTCTAGTTGTGGACCTTCTATGGCACCTAATTCGCCGATTTCATTTTTGCAAACAATACATTGCGGCCGTGGTGAGTCCATTAGTGTGGAATAAGAATGATTCATTATTTTTATTGAGCAAAAAAGCAATAATATTATAAAGAATATATGAGTTGGGCCCCTGTCTCTTGGGCGCCTGCGCCTGCTGACGAATTTGTGACAACCTTACCTTATTGAAAATAAACAATATTTCAATACTTTAACAGACAAGAGAGTAATTAATTGAGAACTGAATGCTAATATATATGTAATTGAGAACTGAATGCTAATTAATTGACTACATAACGAATTCTCTCTTTAATACCTTTCCCAAAATTTAAAGATATAGTTTATGATGCTGATCCTAAGACATCCAACCAAGACTACCTCATCATGATCCCCATGGACCATCATATCATATAACTTCATATTCTACATTTAAAACATACTACTTCAACAAATCTTTCGGCATGAACAATCCAAAACTTTCATACCACCCATACGTCAACATCTCGACAACCAAAACTTAATCAATCAATAAATGACTTCAACAAATAAATATTATCTCCACAAGATGAAATTCGTAAAGAAGACCCTAAGATATACATTCATTAAGGATAAAATCCTGCATCATGATAATCCCATCGGTAACAATCAGCATCATGATCATCATCATCACAGCCACACCTAAAACTCGTTTTTACACCTACTGGGCATTTCACTGAACACCTTGTGGGCAGCCGAATTAGAGAGGGAGGATGACGCGTGCACAGGTGTACCTCGGTCCTCCGGGGTGGCGGCGGTGTGGCGGCGGCTTGGTGGCGGAGGAGGCGTCGGGGAGGTGGCGGAGGAGGTGGCGGCGGCGACGAGGGCACCAGCGCTGGGGTGGAGTGGCGCCTGGGGAGGAGTGGCGCCGGGATGGAGTGGCGGAGGAGGGCAACGGCGTTGACAAGGACGGCGGCGCGGGGTCTCGACGGAGGCATCGCGGTCGGAGAGACACAGGAGGCGGCGGCGACATAGGAGGTCTGGAGAGCGGGGACTTAGAAAAATTTCGGGACTGAGAGCGCGGGGACTTAGAAAAATTTGGTCTCTTTACCTTATAAAGGGAACTCACTTCTACAAGCGGTTTTTAATACCAACCGCTTGTGGAAGGATTTCCTAGCGGTTGGTATTACAAACCGCTTGTAAAATTTTCTAGCGGTTTTAGAGCCAACCGCTTGTAGTGTGAGAACTTCAAGCGGTTGGTATTACCAACGCTTATAGAAACAAGCTTCTAAGCGGTTCATATTACCAACCGCTTGTGAGAGCAAGCTTCTAGCGGCTATTAACACCAACCGCTTGTAGAAGTGCTACCGTTATATTAAAAGAATATGGTGCCCATATCGTTTGATAAAATCTCTTCCTCCCCACGGCTGGCGTGGCGTTTGAGTGTCTTGAGCTCGTCCAACCCGGTTCGAACCCGCTTCGCGCCCCTTGCCATTCTTTTTTTTAAGCATACGGCCTTCTACAAGCGGTTGTATTATCAACCACTTGTAATATTAATATATACAAGCGGTTGTTAGTACCAACCGCTTGTAAAATTAATGTCGAATTTTTAAAAAGGCTTTTAGCACTTGGTTTCATTTCAAAATTTTTAAAAAGGCTTTTAGCACTTTAGTTTCATTCCATAATTTTTAAAAAGGCTTTTAGAACTTTAGTTTCATTCCATAATTTAAAAAAAACTTTTAGCATTTCAAAATTTTAAAAAGTCTTTTAGCACTTTAGTTTCATTCCATAATTTTTAAAAAGGCTTTTAGAACTTTAGTTTCATTCCATAATTTTAAAAAACTTTTAGCACTTGGTTTCATTTCATTTCTTTAGTTTCAAAATTTTAAAAAGGCTTTTAGCACTTTAGTTTCATTCCATAATTTAAAAAAACTTTTAGCACTTAGGTTTCATTTCAAAATTTTTAAAAGGCTTTTAGCACTTTAGTTTCATTCCATAATTTTTAAAAAGCTTTTACCACTTCACTTTCATTTCACAATTTTAAAAAAGCTTTTAGCACGTTAGTTTCATTCGAATTTTGGCACTTTACATTCATTCCAAATAAACACTTCATACTGAGAAGACCCGTGTTACATATACATAGTTCATACGGTAGTGGTACATCTTAAGTAATGCGTACTTTGTCTTTACAAGTGTTCCTTCATTATGATCGCGACGTATGAAAGAAGTATCCACATTTGTGTCATTGAGGAGACTTATATCGACATTCACAGCGAAAGGAGGGATCTCGTCGAGCTGACTATACTCTTCCTCGTCTGCGACGTCCTCAACTCTAACAATCCTTCGTTTGCCTTGGAGAACCACGTGTCGCTTTGGCTTAGTACTACAATCTTTACGCTTGTCATACGCTTCTTAGGTTTGCTTGACATGTCCATCACGTAGAAGACTGTCTCACATCGTTCGCGAGGCGAATGGTTCGCGTCTATAGTCGACTTGCGTAAGGTCCACGATTGTCATACCATATTTGTCGACCTTCACGCCGCTTGAAGTCAATTTGACCCATTGGCACTTAAATAGAGGGACCTTCAAAGGTCCATAGTCAAGCTCCATATCTCTTCTATGAAACCATAATATGTATCCACCTTGCCTTTGTTGTCTTGGCGTCTATCGGACACCGCTATTCAGTTAGTGCTCTTGTTATCACGGGATCGGTGTAGAATGTGTAACCATTTATCTCGTACCCTTGAATGTCACGATTTCACTAGATGGTCCCCGAGCCAAGCGTTACAAGCTGTTCATTGTCGACCCTTTCAAAAGGATGTACTTTTGTAACCAAGTTACCGAAAAGAATCCATGTGCTTGATGTTATCAATCCTCGAGACCTCCCCGGGAAATCGCGGCGTAGAATACTCTTGTGCTCAAGGACATACGGGGCCACTACGGTTGATTGTTTCAAAACCGTGAAATGTGCTTGCTTAAATGTAAGAAGATCATTGCATGCAATTGCTTTCCTTCCTAGTGTCCCTTTTCCCGTAGCCTCCCTCATGGCGTGATATAGGGATGCCGATCGGGTTTAGATCATTAATGTAATCCACACAAAACTCAATCACCTCCTCTGTCCCATAACCCTCGGCAATGCATCCTTAGGACGAGAACGGTTCTGAACATACTTCTTTAGCACACTCATGTACCTCTCGAAAGGGAACATGTTGTGTAGATACACGGGTCCGAGAATACCTATCTCTTTGACAAGGTGAACAGTGAGATGAACCATAATATCAAAGAATGCAGGAGGAAAGATCATCTCAAGACTAACCATACTTTGTACCACGTCATCCTGCAGCTTACTTAGTTTATCTGGGTCGATGACCTTCTGTGAAACCGCGTTGAAAAAAGAACACAGCTTTGTGATTGTCCCCCGTACCCACTCGGGCACTATGCCTTTCACGACCCTTTGGAAGCAACTATGTCATTAACACAAGGCGGTCATGGGATTTCATGTATGCGATTTTATTCTCTTTTGTGTTTATGAGTCTCTTTACATTCGAGGAGTATCCGGAAGGGACCTTCACACTGTTCAGGAACTCTATCATGCTTTTTTTCTCTTCTTTGCTTAGAGTGTAGCTCGCAGGATGTAGGTAATGTTGTCCTTTCCCTCTTTTTTGGGATGTAGGTCGTTCCTCAGTTCCAAGAGTTTAAGGTCCTTCCGAGCTTGCAGTGTATCTTTCGATTTTTCGTACATATCTATGTAGCCTAGCAGGTTCAAGCAGACATTCTTCGTGATGTGCATGAAGTCAAGTGAGTGATGAACCTCCATGACTTCCCAATAAGGCAAGTCCCAAAATATTGACTTCTTCTTCCACATGGGTGCCTGACCATCCTCATTACGCACATGTTTGCTTCGGGACCCTTTCCAAATACTACTTTCAAATCCTTCACCATAGCAAAAACACGTGGCCCACTATGATCTTTGAGGCCTTGCACGAAGGTCTAGTTGCCGTTAAATTTCTGCCTTTCTTCATAGCGGGTGACTCGTAGGAAGAAACCTCTGATGACCCATGTACACAACCTTCCGAGAGTTATTCAGGTACATACCGTCCGTTTCATCTAAGCTTTGGATCACGAGCTCTATATCCTTTGACAGTTAGGCCGACAGTTCTGAGAAGCGAGCGGTCATTGATTGTTACAAATAACAATGCACGAGGGTGAAATACTCCTTTTGTACTCATCCCATACCCTTGCACCATCGTCCCTAGCGTCACAAGATCTTCAACCAATGGTTTCGGTGAACATCGATGTCATTTCCAGGTTGCTTGGGGCCTTGGATCAACAACGACATCATGATATACTTTCGCTTCATGCCTGACCATGGAGGAATGTTATAGATACATAGTGTAACGGGCGAGTGCTATGGTCTGCTGCTCAATTCTCGAAAGGATTCATCCCATCGGTACTCAACCCAAACCTTATGTTTCTCACCTCATCTGCGAAGTCAGGTGCGTCCGGTCGACTTTCCTCCCTTGTGAGCCATCTGCGGGGTGTCTAAGCATCCGTCGTCCTTACGCTCTTCTTTGTGCCAACGCATCATCTGGGTATGCGCTTTGTTAGCAAACATACGTTTCAATCGGGGATCATAGGAAATACCACAACACTTTAGTGGAGGTCTCTTCTTCTTCGCTCCCCATCTATTTCACTGGATCGTCACGCTTCACCTTATATCGTGACTCTTTGTACCTGGACACACATCCAAATTGGCATACTCATTACGATCTGAGGACACAATCATTAGGACATGCGTGTATCTTCGTACTTTCAATCCCAAAGGACGGAGACGACTTGCTTGGCTTCATATGTAGATTCGGGCGAGTGTTATCTTCGGAAGCAACTTCTTTACGAGTGATAACAACTCAATGAATCCTTATCGACACACCATTTGTAGCCTTCCATTGCATGAGTTCGATGTGGTGCGCGACTTTGTGTGGCCCTTGCTTACAGTTTGGGTACAAAGGAGTTACGTGGTCCTCTAACATCTTGTTGGAACTTCTCGAACTATCTTTCATCTGTGTAGTCTCCTCTCCGTCACGCAGCATCTAGTCTAGCTCATCATCACCATCGTCACCAAGTGTTTCTTCCACGGAACAGTATTGCGTGCCGTCCGGGATACTGTTGAATCCATCTTCTTCTTCCTCGCCTTCTTCATCGTCTTCCTCGCTAATCGCCTCAACTTCGCCATGGTTGGTCCAACAGGTATAGTTTGGCATGAAACCTCTCATGATCAAATGGTTCATAACTTGCCATCGCTGGGAGTGCTCCTTCTCGTTCTTGCAATCTACACACGGACAACATATGAAGTTGCACGGAGGCAAAAATGCAACGACCGCATCGAGAAAAGCACGCACGCCATTAATGAACTCTCGGCGACGGTCCGCATTGTACATCCATTGCCGATTCATCTACACCAAGTTATAATTTCATTAAAAATTATAACAAATTTAGATTACAAAAATTATAACGTAACTTATAGATACATTTAAAATCTAAAGCTCATGACCACTTAAACCCAACAAAAAACCTCCACCTACACCGTCATTCAATTAAAGACCTACCTTTCTAATTATTTTGTATCCTTCCTACCTTTGTAATTATTTTTATCCTTCTACACATGTTTTTCTATTTTATTTCATACACCAATAATTACTTCCTTGCAATATTGTGATATTTAAGATTCTAAATCTAACAACCACCTAGATCTAAAGCTTCCAATCACCTTTACCTTGTGTAATGTCATATTTTGAACTAGATCTCCACCCTACATCTTCATACAACAACAAAAACAAGCATACAAAACTAATTTTTGATCATGGTGATCTTGCTTAAAATGTTCAAGATTTCTCCACATCCATTGAAAAAAATAGCAATCTCTAGGTGAGAAGGATGTTCACATGATGTTACTAACCTTGAAACATTTAATTTGGAGCTAATCACCCCAAATTAAAATTTTGGACAGCACCTCCCCAAGAAACAGCGCTGGGCCAGCCCTTCTCTGTTCGATCGTACTCTGCTGGCTCGGGAGGAAGAAGGGTTTAAATGAGCTGCGCGGGAGGGCTTCCAGAAGCGGTTTGAGACACGAACCGCTTCTGAATGTTGAGTTCTAGAAGCGGTTCTTGTCTTAAACCGCTTCTAAAAATCAGAAGCGGTTTGAGACAAGAACCGCTTCTAGAACTCAACATTCAGAAGCGGTTCGTGTCTCAAACCGCTTCTGAAAGCCCTCTCCGAACCGTTGCCTACGAACCGTTTCTCGTGCGAACATCACAACGGGTTCACACCAAGCCACTTCTAATAGACTGGTTGTGATGCTCTATCCTGTAGTAGTGCCACGAGATTTTGATCACGAACTGGACATACACCCATTGAACGGCAACCTATAGCCGCCACAGTTCCACAGATATACAACCTGAATCCACATGAGATCGTGGTAAGAATCACTCCCTCCCTTTATTATTCTCTGCAATCCTTTCTTCTCGGTCTTAGCCTTCCATATTTTTTACTCAATACTTGCGTACATAGGGCAATAGCTATGTTTTAGACATTGCTATCAAGACTCTTATCCTAGACCAACCGTGGTGTTATTACAGATGGCAACGGGTCGAATCAGGTGCGGGTTTTACAAAACCCGACCCGACAGAAATCCAAATCGGAAAATCCAACCCGAACCTGAATACCCTATCAAGTAAAAAACTATATCGAACCCGGTGGGTACTTGGAACCCGACGGGTACCCGATGGGTATGTGCGGTATTTTGGGTACCTGATAGGTACTTACGGGTGAAAATTAGAACGCGAACTCATCGCAGGTACCCGACCCGAAGAACCCATGAGTAAAAATTAGAACCCGAATCTGATCCGATCGGATGTAAAACCCACGGGTACCTGAACCCATTGATCTGATTATCATCCCTACGTGATATTTAGAGTGTACAACTTGCAAAAGAACGGTTAACTGCGAGAAAGATACACCTATATATCAAAAATGAGGTATAACAACAACCGAGACACGGTATGTTCTACTTCTTCTTACGCATTTCGCTTCCCGCATTATATACCGCTGCTGATATACAATTCAATACCTTTTAGTCCCTATGTCATAGGTACCAAATTACAATACATGGAGTAGATCCGTCTGACATCAACAAGCAAGACGCCAAAACTGCTGAATTTATTTTCTTCGCTAACATAGCTGAGCAACTCGTTGGATGCCCTGTCCTTCCTCTTATAACTGCTACTGAAGGAGCCCACGATTTTATTATTCCACCACAGATAACAAGACACTACATATGGAAAGCAATATCTGTGACACGTGGAGCAATGAAAAGGACACAGATATCATATCAAGTTGATTCGATAGCGCTTCTGTTGCCTGCTCCTACATCAGCCTCTGCCAGCCAACAGATCCAACAGACACACGACATCATCACTACCGAAACCCATCCAGCATCTACGAGTGCCCCACTAATTCAAGACATAGGGGCTGTTTGGTTTGTAGCCATAAAAAGCCATGCCAAATATTTGGTCATGGCCAACTCATGGTATGACCAAATATTTGGCAAAATGAGACTGTTTGGATTGTATCCAATAATTGGCATGGCAACAAAAAATGTGTTTGGTTCATTGCCCTAGAAAGTAACCAATTGTTGGCATGGCATATTGGCAATGTTTGGTTTGATGCCAAATATGTAAATAAGCATGAATAAAAATTTCATTAGGGATCTCACCAGGGGTTGGAACACTAATCAAAGAGGATTTCTTGCGTTGCACCAAAGGCAAAGAAGACACGTTAATAAGTTTAGCATAAATATCACCATATTTTCACAACCCTATAGTTAGAGGAAAATACACGTGAAGAGCAACAATTCTTTTAGCATCCATCTGGATTTATCCACTCAGACTGCTACCTATTGCATCAATATTGAAACCCCATATTTCCTTCTAACTTACAACCACATAATGAAAACTCACTTCAAATTGCCTTACAGAAAGATAAGTGTCAAATAATCATGTTTACAGAAGCAACTTAAACAATAAAATCTACTGACCTACAAGTTGCTAGTCAACACAGTATTTTCTCAACTTTGGATCACCATTCCCATAATCCTTAACAGCAGGGGGTGCACTTTGGGGTTCCTGAAAAAATGACAGCAGCTTTTGTAAGATTATGAACACAATCGAAAGTTGAAGAGACAAAAGGTGTTACCAGTATGATCTGGAGACGAGTGATAGGTGATAATTTGGTGAAGATGTACTTAGGTGTTACCACTGTACTTAGGTGTTACTATATATGATGACAGTAATGTGGTTTAGGACATTTTAGGCTACCAAAATCGTTACATCAGATATAGTTCTGACAATCACATAATATCAGAAGTTATGCAGGGCTATATACATATCATCATTGCAAACAAATAGACAAATACCATATAGCATAAGTATGCAATATTTTCTAATTGAAACATTCAAACAACTATATTTAAATACGGAATTTAAAAATAAAATTTATTGTTCAAAGTTTCACTGACTCAACACACACAACATGATCTGATATCTACAGAAGTTTCAAGCCCACCATGGAGCAAGCAAATCCACCATGCTGAATTTCAAAGTTTCCAGTCTCCCTTCCACCCCAGATTGTAAAGGAAATCACTATCAAACTCCAGACTCCAGTCACTATGGAACTCCACAACAAACTTACATTTGTAATAGAAAGACAGAGAGAATGACAGCCAGATGTGAATATGTGATCAGACAGTTCCACGTTTGAGTAACATGTACACTCATCCAGGGTTTCGAAACCAGTAGAGGGACTAAACATGTACATTGCATGGCTTACTCTCTGGCAATACACATAACACAAGAGTGCAAGACTAGCTCAAAAGACACAAAATTAATACCAAACTCATAAGTTTTGTCAGTAACAGATGGAATTTCGACAATCAAGATCAACACTACAGCCTTCAACAAGCAAAGCCAAATAAAACACAACCTGCAGCTTAAATCTAACAATAAACTAGATCTACCGCAAGTAACCTTCGGATCCCACTGAAAGCATTGTTATTTTTCTGAAACTCTAATTGAAATTAATTTCTTCAATTGCATGTCTATGGATTACATTTGCCAGATCCGTAATTATCTGATCCACATTGCCATTCATGCTAAATTTCGAGGAATCATTCAGTGTGATCTCTGAAAACCTGAATCTGGCTCAGGTGCTGGGAACGAAGAATAGCAAGTGACTTAACAATCTAGTTTCATTTCACTCCTCCTTCGTTGTGTCCTGATTCCCATTGTTCTAATTAATATTTTCATGTCCTAATTCCCATTGTGTTAGATATATGCGAACTAAAATAGCGCTAAATCTAATACTGGTCAAATCAGATCCAGGAAGGAACACCACATGCAATTAAGATCAGAAATGCTCAAGTGCAAACACATCTACATGGCCAGATCTGCAAGAATATGGAAGAGACAGGGGCAAATCATAGCGGGCTCACCTTGCAGCAGGAGCCTGAGGTCGTAGTTGCAGCAGGATGAGCACACAGCGCTGGGGAGAAGAAGCCGAACTGGGGAGAAGAAGCCGCTCGGCCTTAAGTCAGCGCTCAGCCGTCCGGATCTGGGCCTCCGGCCCTTCGCCGTCGCCGCCTCAAGCCCGGCCTTCCCACCGCCGAGCCAGGCCGCTTTGGTCGGCGAAGGAGTGGTCGCCGAGCCTCTGAGCCACCGAGCGCCTTCACCGCCCGGGCCGTCCGTTCCGCGTCGTCCGCTCCTTCCGAAGCCGGCCGGCTCCCAGCGTGAAGAACTTGTGCTGGGCGATGCACCCGCGAAGTCTCGTAGCTGCGGATGCGAACATCGATGGGGTGGCGGCGGGGACGACCAGGTCGGCGGCGGGAGAAGCGGTCGGCGGGGACTCATGGAGTCGCGGGAGCTCGATGGAAGAGACTGCGAAGAGAAAATGGGGAGAACGCGGGAGGATTAGCCGCTCGGTCACCGATAAGCGGGAGGATTTAGGTCAGAGCGCGGTGTCTCGCCAACGAATGGCGCCGAAATCGCCGCCAGCGCCATGCCCGCTCGGTGCGTGGAAAAAGAATGGCGAGCCAAAGTTTGCTGATGGCGAGCCAAAATTGAGATGAACCAAACACCAGCCAAATTGAGATGGCATAACCAATATTTGGTATGGCTAGTGAAGGTCACAAACCAAACAGCCTCATAATACACAAACACAAGCAGCAATACCTGAGATTGCCAGTTTGCCACAGAGTTACCCCCTAAAGTCCCATTACCGAATCTGCCACTACGCCTACTCTATAGGGAAATACATGAAAGACACCCCGCCTCAACAGGTTTGTTTTTAACACTTCTTTTCTGTTAATGTCGCCATACTTATTCCTAGTTCTTTACACAGTCCATTGTACACATCTAAATGAATTTAAACTTTTCATAAACCCATGCTTCCAAAAAAAAAAAGATTTACTCATTTGTTCGAACTTTTATCCCATGTCGAAACAAGGCTGCCTTTTACTACAACTCATAACCAAACAATCATCACAGATCATATTCATATTATATAGCCATAAATACCAAAGTTAGCAAAATCTGTTAGGTAACGATTACTTTCCGTTCATATACCACATCTTCTACTGAAAATACGTATGGTTCTAACAACAGGAAACTAGCATCGAATCAACCGCCGGATCACAAACTACAACACGCACTCCTCAGGTTAGCCACCTACAACATTACCCAATTCTGTTTTTCAATTCTCACCTTATAAAATCAATATCCTTCCATGATACTATACTATCTATTCGATACAGCCGCTCACAATGCTAGACACTGGGCTAAAACGTCCATTACCAGAAACCGGAAAATCTCAAAAAGAATCTACGACTAAGAAAAGTAAGCTCTATTCGTGTGCTAATTAGTTCTGTACCCCTCCCCACCATGAATAGCTAAAGCACGATCTAACATTATGTTCTTAATCATACACTCCATACAGTACGAAGATTCAGCAACCCAGGTCTTCAGTCAGAAGGAAATTATTCAAGGACAGCGCAGAAAAGAAGAAATAAAAAAGGTAATCCAAACAGCAATTGCCTTTTTTTCATGCAATTAACACCCCCCTTTGATACCAACAAAAAAAAATCTGTGTGCTCTTCTTTACATTTACAACCGAATGTGCTCTTCTTTACATTTACAACCGAATGACACCTGGTGATGTACAAATACGTGCTTCGTCAAGTAGAAATACCGCAGCGAATACACTTTTGACCGAAGACTCATACTACCTACTGGGATAAAAACAGACCGACCTCAGTTCATCATCCTTTTTTGTTACTACCAACCGTTTACCAAGAACAATCCTGCTTGTTGTGATTACTCTATTTTAGACAATAAAACCTGAAAACGGTTATCCTTTTCACGCCAGAATGACGGTCTACATATGTAGCACTCTGTCCTTTAATCTTCCTTTGTTCATCACTGCACTATGTATAAAACATGTAATTGCTATCATATTTAAGTTTGTTTGCGAAACAGTGTAAACCACTCTACGATATGCATGGTCTTCACACATAATTTTGTGTGGTCTCTGGTAGGTAGGTAGGTAGATAGATACACACACATCCATTGCTTTTCTTTGGGCTACAGCTTCAGTCACAGAATTAAAACAAAGCAGCCACTTGCAAACTGAACCATGCTTTTCTCAAATGCACCTTTACACTTGCTTTTTAGAATTAGGTTTCTAGAAGCGGCTAACACACTGGTTTTTGATAGAATCTTAAGGACCTTAGCGCCTAGATCTAACACCTAGAAGAGGACTTAGGGTAAATACCTTCGGGATTTGTGTTGGACGATGAAGATGCCATTGCTGTCGGTGAAGAAAAAGAAGCAGTGGCGTTCGCCTTCACGCTTGCACGGAGAGGAAGAAGACGCGGTGAAGATGGCGCAGCCTTCCCGGGACTCCCGTTCCTCCTGTTCGCTTCGTTCCCGAGAGGTGGCGGCGGTGATGCAGAACGGCGGTGGCCTTCCCGTGCTTCCGTGCGCGTTAGATCGGGTCTGCTAGGGTTTGTGGGAGCAAGATGACGCCAGGGAACGTTGGTACCTGTGCCGGCTCTTGACTCCCCTTTTATATGGCGCACGTAGCAACGGGGGGCCACAACCAGGTCGGTTGGTTGCGCCCCCGATCAGGGCGCGGGTTTGACTCGGCTTTGGTGCCGATAGATCAACCTAACATTCTCCCCCTTGATCTTGAGGCTAAACTACTTAACTTAACTTTAATCCCGCTTCTCAATAAATTAGTGCACAAAGACCAAGGCGTTACAACAGCCAGTTACGTGCTGTTGAACTCAATGACTATAGTACACCTTTTTATTTCAAAACGGAAACTTAGTCTTATGGGAGATGGTTGCTTATTTGACCCCTTAAATCCAGAATCATAGGCTTTCCAATAAACCCATGCCGGCTACGTGTTCTTTGAACACATATGGTGGTAAGCCCTTAGTTAGCGGATCCGCAAGCATTTGCTTGGTACTTATATGTTCTAATCTTATGGTTTGATCCTGGATCTTCTCCTTCACAACATAAAACTTAATGTCAATGTGTTTGGCAGCACCACTTGACTTGTTGTTATAGGAGTAAAATCTTCTTTGGTTCATTGTCGCGATTACAATGTGAGTGGCCTTTCTATCTGTCCACCACTCTTAATACTGGTGCAATTTCTTAAGCCATAGCGCCTGCCCGGTTGCCTCATAACAAGCTACAAACTCAGCATGCATTGTCGACGATGCAGTGACGGTTTGTTTGGAGCTTTTCCACGAAATAGCTCCCCCTGCGAGGGTGAATACATAACCTGATGTGGATTTCTTAGTATCTACACACCCCGCAAAATCTGCGTCAGAGTAACCCACAATCTCGAGGGTACTCGACTTTCTATACGTTAACATGAGGTCTTTACTTCCTTGCAAATACCGCAAGGCTTTCTTAACAGCTTTCCAGTGATCTATTCCTGGATTTGACTGATATCTGCCAAGCATCCCGGTTACAAATGCTAAGTCAGGGCGAGTACACACTTGAGCGTACATTATGCTTCCGACAGCTGAAGCATATGGAACCGATTTCATTTGATCGATCTCATATTGGTTCCTGGGACATTGAAAATTCCCAAACTTATCACCCTTGACTATTGGAGCAGGCGAAGCCTTACACGCATGCATACTGTATTTCTTTAGAATCTTTTCTAAGTATGCTTTTTGCGATAGGCCTAATACCCCTTTAGTTCTATCTCGATGAATCTCAATTCCTAAGACATAAGATGCCTCACCGAGATCTTTCATTTCAAAATTTGAGGATAAGAAGTTCTTGGTTTCCAGAAGTAGATTTTTATCGCTGCTTGCCAGCAGGAAATCATCTACATACAGGACTAGGAAAATGAATTTTCCATTCTTAAACTTAGCATAGATGCAATTATCTTCCTCATTTTCCTTAAAGTCAAAACTTCTTATAATCTCATCAAACTTAAGGTACCACTGTCTAGACGCTTGCTTTAGCCCATAAATGGATTTGTTTAGTCGGCATCCCATATTTTCTTTACCTTCCACGACAAAACCTTTGGGTTGAGCCATGTATACACTTTCGTATAGATCCCCGTTAAGAAATGTCGTCTTAACATCCATCTGATATAATTCTAAATCATAATGTGCTACAAGCGCCATGATGATTCTAAAAGAATCCTTTGTCGAAACAGGCGAGAAGGTTTCATTATAATCTATTCCTTCTCTCTGAGTGAAGCCTTTTGCCACGAGCCTTGCTTTAAATCTTTCTAGATTCCCTTTGGAGTCACGCTTAGTTTTGTAGACCCATTTACAGCCTACTGTTTTGGCTCCTTTAGGAATTTCTTCTAAGTCCCATACCTTATTTGCGCTCATGGACTTCATTTCATCTTCCATGGCTGCGAGCCATTTAGATGAATGGGGACTTCTCATGGCTTCCTCAAAAGAGGTGGGATCACCTTCTGCCTCTAACTCTTCACTTACATAAACTTCATAATCAGCAGAAATAGCTGATCTCCTATTTCGTTATGACCTCCTAAGAGGTTCTTGAGTAGGTACGTTACTCACTATAGGAGGCTGTTGTGGCTCTTCAGGTGCAGCTGCAATGGGATCTTGGGGCTCCATAACAACAGGAGCCTCAGGTACGTTAACAGCTGCACTAGGAGAACTAACAGCAGGTGTTGCAACAACTAGCGGTGCAACGACAACAGGTATCGAGAAAATGGGCTCTTGAATCATCGGAGTTGGGGCACAGACCCGCTTCTCCTCAAGGCTTATTTCTCGGGGTACCATGCTCCCCCTGATCATTTCTTCTTCCAAGAACACAACGTGTCTTGTTTCTACAAACTTAGTCTGTCTGTCAGGACAGTAGAATCGGTACCCTTTTGATCTTTCAGGATAGCCAATGAAATGGCAACTGACTGTCTTAGCATCTAACTTTCCAATATTTGGATTGAATACTTTAGCCTCATTTGGACACCTCACACATGTAAATAATTTAGAGTGGGCTTCCTCGATCCATAACTCATATGGTGTTTTAGACATCGACTTCTCGGGAACCCGATTAAGAATATGGGCGCGGTTTTTAATGCCTCCATCCATAGACTAATCGGTAAGGTGGAGTAGCTTAACATACTTCGTACTATATCCATTAATGTGCGGATTCGCCTTTCAGCTACTCCATTCTCACGAGGTTCGCCGGCATAGAATCCTGGGCTACTATGCCATTTTCCTGTAGGTACCTTGCAAAAGGTCCAGAACACGCCATAAGGGGTATGTCTACCGTAGTACTCCCTCCACGATGCGATCTCACTATTTTAATCTTTAGATCATGCTGATTTTCAACTTCAGCCTTAAATATCTTAAACTTATCTAATGCTTCTGATCGTTCTTTAATTGGGTAGATATAGCCATAACGCGAAAAATCATCAGTGAATGTTATGAATGAATCAAAACCATCCACTGACTTCACAGGAAAAGGACCACAGATATCTGTGTGAACAATTTCTAAAATTCCTGTGCTTTGTTTGGCATCTTTCTTAATTTGCTTAGCATATTTTCCCTTAATGCAATCAATGCAATGTTCTGAATCTGAGAAATCTAACGGTTGGAGAATTTCTTCTTTGATTAATCTCTCAATCCTCCCCCTCGAAATATGGCCTAAGCGACAGTGCCATAATTTCGAAGACGTCTCTGGCTCACTTCTCTTACGCTTCTTACATTCATTCACAGATGAAGAGGCATTCACAACATTCACATGATTACTTTGGGAAAGTAGATAAAGCTTGTCTTGCATGAAGGCAAGACCAATATCAATATTATTTGATTGAATCAAACATTTCTTATTCCCAAAATGACATGTATAGCCATCATCATCTAAACAGATCTCGAAATCAAATTCCTCCTCATGGAGGGTACAACTAAAACATTATGTAAATGGAGAATGAAGCCATTATTCAATTCTAATGGGAGTTCTCCGATGGCTTCAACATCTTCCTCGACGCCGTTGGCGACTCTAATGCTTCTTTCTCCTCTTTTCAGGATCCTCTTCGTATGGAATCCCTGCAAAGAATTTGCAACGTGAACAGTTGCACCTGAGTCAATCCACCATGTATGAGTGGGAAAATCTAAATACAGGGATTCATCAATGAATGTAATTTGATACTTACCATTCTTGTTCAGCCATTTAAGGAACTGAACGCAATCCTTCATGTAGTGTCCTTTCTGATTGCAATGTCTACATGTGTCTTTGTCCACCTCTGCTGGACCCTTGCCTTTGCCTTCATAAGGCTTCTGGCCAAGGGAAAATTTCTTATTCTGAGGTTTTCCCTTATTCTTAAAAGAAGGCTTAGACTTGCTCTGAAAATTGCACTTTTTATTTGGAGATGACTTGAAATGATTGATATGATCAAGCCTCTGAGCTCTAAGCCTTTCTTGCTCTTGAGCACACATAGCCATCAATTTTTCTATACTCCACTTTTCATTAATGGAGTTGTAATTTACTGCAAAAGTCTCATATTCCTTAGGCAAGGAGTTTATGATAAATTGCACTAAATATCCTTCTGAAATCTCCATTTCCATGGTTTTCAGCTTAGTGGCTATGTTGCTCATCTTCAGAATGTGCTCTCTAATATTACTTTGTCCATCAAACTTCTCATTTGCAAGTCTTTGCATAAGAGAGTTTGCATACATCTTAGTAGAGCCAGTGAACTGACTCTGAACTTTGCTAAGGTATTCCTTAGCACTGGCACATTCTGGGATGGCACCCCTTATACCTTCCACGATGGAGTTTTTAATCACCATCATGCATTTTCTATTGGAATTCTCCCACTTTACACGCTCAAGGTCGTATGCTATTCTAATGTTTGCATTATTCTCAGCACCTGGTTGACCCTCAGGGATCGGTTGGGGCTCAGTGGGACGATCATGCAAAATTGCATAATCGATGTCTGAGAGAGCGGGTGCCATCTCAATCTTCTCCCTTGAAGAGGGATAATTTCCCCCATTCAGGGGCTCAATAGCAGATCAGACTTAGAACATTTGAAGTGTTCGCAGCTTCAAAAGAAAATAATTTAATCAGAATACTGAAATAAAAGCGCATGAATTAATTCAACGTTGGTTCAATTAAAACATGTTCTTAACAGGAAAAATTTGTTCTACTTCTAAATCACCGTTGGGCAGAATTAGAATAGAACAAATTTTAAACTTAAATATTGTGGCAAATTTTATCATCAACGTTGGTCAGAAGATAAAATTCCACGCTGAGAATAAACTTAATAATTTTATGGTAAATTTTATCATCAACGTTGGTCAGAAGACAAAATTTCCATACTAAAACAGACTTAATATAATTTTCTAATTAAATTTTCACGTTGGGTCTAATTTAATCAGAAAATTGAACTCAAAATTTAGCAGCGAAAACTGAATTTAACTTAGTGCTTAAACTAATCTTCACAGCAAAAACAATAAACCAAAAAAAAAATCCTTTTTTACTGTTCATGGCCGATGCAGCCCAAACCGGCCCATCGGCCTTCCTTTGCGCGCCCGGTCACAGGCCTCCGAAAACCTGGGCCTGGGCTGGTGCGGCGCCATCCCGCTTGGGCCAAAACACAGCCAGTCGGGCCAAAGCCACTCCGCGCCGTCCGATCAGCATCGACGGCCACGATCTATCCAGGCGGGGGATTAAAACCCCTGAATTTTCGGACACCCCCAAAACCTAATCTCATTTTCTTCGCCTCCCGCCCGCTTCATCTCTAGCTGCGACGGCTCCAATGCGCAGCGGAAGAGAGAGACCGAGGCAGAGAGGCGGCGAAGCCACTGCAGGCCCCCTGGCCGGTGCGCGCACTCACCCGAGGGTGGACGCGCCGCCGTCTAGTGGCCCTACGGCGGTGCCCTAAGCCGCGCGCTTTCGGATCCGAGGAAGGAACACAGCGGCGCGGATGAACTTCTTCCCGAGGGCGCCGTCCACTACAACGAGTGCGGCGAACCCAGGTAATGATTTCTTCCCTCTTTTCTTTATGTGGATTCTTCGGATTTTCGGTTTTGGGGGAAAAAATGCGCTAGAGTTTCTCTAATTTGGGGAAAAAAATCCCGATCTATGGTTTCATCCTCTTTGCTGCGCATCTAAAGTTCTTGCTAGAGTACTTCCTCTCCTTCTAATTGCTTCGGCACAAGAAAAGCACAAACTCGAAGGGTGGTTCTTCATCTAGGGTTAGGTTTAGGCACTAGCACTATGGCTCTGATACCATTGATAGAATCTTATGGACCTTAGCGCCTAGATCTAACACCTAGAAGAGGACTTAGGGTAAATACCTTCGGGATTTGTGTTGGACGATGAAGATGCCATTCTGTCGGTGAAGAAAAAAAAGCGATGGCGTTAGCCTTCACGCTTGCACGGAGAGGAAGAAGACGCGGTGAAGATGGCGCAGCCTTCCGGGACTCCGTTCCTCTGTTAAACCGTTCGAGAGGTGGCGGCGGTGATCTTGAAGCGGCGGTGGCCTTCCGTGCTTCCGTGCACGTTAGATCGGGTCTGCTAGGGTTTGTGGGAGCAAGATGACGCCAGGGAACGTTGGTACCTGTGCCGGCTCTTGACTCCCCTTTTATATGGCGCACGTAGCAACGGGGGGCCACAACCAGGTCGGTTGGTTGCGCCCCCGATCAGGGCGCGGGTTTGACTCGGCTTTGGTGCCGATAGATCAACCTAACAGTTTTCCCTTTTCTTCTTGTCCCTTCCTGTTTAAGTATCTTCTCTTTTTCTTCCCACTTTAAAGTTCACAAACCATGAAACAGCTAGCTTAGCAGCAAACAAAACACTCATTGAATCATGAAGTACAAACACACACGGGCTGAGGCTTGAATTTTTTTTTAAGACTAGGAGGAAAGAAACAAGCCCATGACACATAGTGATAAATTGGAACTACAGAAAACTCTGAAATAAAACAACAAATGCATCAAATAAAAGGGGTATACTTTTTAGAAACCTGGAACTTAGCCAAGTACAGCTAAAATCCTACAGATAACCGAATAGATAGAAGATTCATGACCACTGTATTTAGTCCCTTGTCTTTTCGATATTATTGTGCTCTTATTTCCAAGGAGTTACTTTCATGAAAAAATTTCACTGAATTGTTTGTCTTCTTCCTTTGAAGATTCCAGACTGGGGAACGCTGTTTCACATTTCGATGTAATGTGGCCTCTCACTCTCAATTCAAACAACAGCACAAGTCCATCACCAAACTGTTGTTAAGTTCACCACTACACTGTTGAAATCTAATCTCTAATAAAAAACCAGCTTACTCTCTCCATGTAAAATTTAAATTCTTTTCTGAGTAACTAAACAATATGTATCCCATTGAATATAAAAGAAAATGTAACTTGTATTAGACCTCACATGTAAAAATTTTCGAAACTGCCACTATCGATAGACCCTGATCCACCCGTTTGCATCAAAAGTATGTATAGTTTCCTTTCTGAAATATAGAAATATTTCAAATGAGTGACTTTTATTTGCAAACTTTATTTACGAATTTGTTAGTTCATTGTTTCCTAGATACTAGCAAGTAAACCATATGAGGTAGCATTGTTGTTAGAAACCAATAACATTTTTTTTACTAATTGTTGGCACTAATTTATTCAATATTAAAAGAAACATTCTATCTCTTACACCCTGAGAAAATCGTGCACAGGGGAGGCATCCACGCTACATCTTTTCCAAAAAAGCCCCCTAGAAATTTAGAAATCACAAACAAGTCCTTCTAACTTTTTTCTAAAATAAACACCGTAGGTCTGCAGATTCACCGACTGGTGCTCCATTGTTCTTTTTTTTTTTGGAAAAAGAACACGTGGTTCTACAAATTCACTGGCGACTTCTAGCCAGCCCACTTGTCAAAACAACACAAGAAAATTGAAATCACATTAAGGTACTCCCACCATTTTTTGCAAAAAAAACACGTACCAAATTTTAAATCAAGCAGCGTAGCGCGTGGTCCCACCTAG
Organism: Guadua angustifolia; assembly: GCA_036346375.1. Classification (NCBI taxonomy): domain Eukaryota; kingdom Viridiplantae; phylum Streptophyta; class Magnoliopsida; order Poales; family Poaceae; genus Guadua; species Guadua angustifolia. Next base: position 37,753,783 of record CM070512.1, read on the forward strand.
TATCATATATGGGCGAACAAAAAGAAGGTCATGCCCCTCTCTAACCTCTCTCCTAACCACCTAAGGACTCTCTCCCCCTTTGGCATGACCACATGAAGCACACAAAGGAAGAACTACTCCACTACATCAGGTAGAGAAGAAGGGTGGCTCGGTGTAGCTCCACCTTTGCCATTCTCTCGTCCTCTCGTTGCAATAATAAAAAGAGTAAATCGCTTATTTGCCACTGAAAGTTGGCCGGTTCCCCAAAATACCATCGCGAAGATTGTCTTTCCTCCATTGCCATCCGATCTCAAATTGCCTTCCCAAAATGCCACCGCCGTCCATTTGGCTGTGAACTGACCGTTAGTTGACACGCGAAAAGACCAAATTGCCCTCCTTTTGAGTGTGCTGCCCTATTTAAATCTATCAAATGTGCTTAGAATTTTATGAAAATTTTTGGAGATGATCTTAAGAGAGTACTAACATTTCTGTAAAAATTTGAGAGCATGAGCAACTCTGTGATTTTCTGGAAAAATCGTTTAGTGATTCTGTCTTAATGAAAGAATTGCCTAATTTAAATCTATCAAATGTGCTTAGAATTTTATGAAAATTTTTGGAGATGATCTTAAGGGAGTACTAACATTTCTGTAAAAATTTGAGAGCATGAGTAGCTCTGTGATTTTCTGGAAAAAACTTTTAGCGATTCTATCTAAATGAAAGAATCTAAATTTTGATTTTTTAGAAGCACTAAATAAATTCAAAAATTTATGAAATTTTTTGGAGTGGTTCCTTGGGTTATTTAGAATTTAAATAAAATATTTCTAGGCTTTTAAATGTTTTGAATTCATTTCGCCGTCCAAGTTAGCACACAGGGGCAACTCGGTCTTTTCGCGTGCCAGCAAACGGTCAGTTCACAGCCAAATGGACGGCGGTGGCATTTTGGGAAGGCAATTTGAGATCGGATGGCAATGGAGGGAAGACAATCTTCGCGATGGCAGTTTGGGGAACCGGCCAACTTTTAGTGGCAAATAAGCAATTATCTCATAATAAAAATGGGTTAGGCCTGGGCCGACAGGACATGAAGCAGGCACGAAGCGCAAATAGACCGTGTCTAGACTCGCCGAAGGTGAGTCAGGCCAGCACGTCACGACAGGCACGATGAGCCGTCGCAGCATGGCATGATTTAGGTATGAAGCACGATATGCCCATGCCTCGACACGGCCCGACGCCCACCTCTAACTATAACGAGACATTCATGAAAATAGAATGGAACTAAATTGGGCTTTTCCATGCATCGTCCCCCCTCTCATACAAAGCTCGTGCCGTGTAGTCGTACGAGAATTGATATACTAGTTTCTCCAGCTTTCATAGGATTTTTACAGGAAAAACATAGAATTCTACATTCCATAGGATTGCCAACTTTTCACTCGTTTGATTCGTAGGCTAGAATAAAGGAAGAGTGGGGGAAAATAACGACCATATCAGCAGAATTGATAATAGCATCAATTGAACTTATTAAACTATAAAACTTTTCACCATCCTTAGAAGGTACCTTAATATATATTGAGCTAGTACCAAGATATACTAAAAGTTTAAAGGATTGAGATACTAAGAGGTATAAGAGCTTAGGAGTAATTTGAAGCTACCTCCCACAGATGATATAACTTTATTAAACTATATGTTATATTTGATGTTGGTACTACGTATTTGAAGTAATATTACAAGTAAAATTTGTTGTGTATATAAACATACATATATACTTATAAATATATATTATTATAGTAAACCTGGAACAATATGTTGATATGGACCAGTACTAGAATGTACCATCTCAAGAATCAAACCGGTCATATATATACTTATAAATATATATTGCTCCCTCCGTTCACAAGTCATATAGTTTGAATGGTCTTGTTTAAAAATACAAGACTTGCATGTAGATTTAATCAGTCTTTTCTTACTATACCTCTATTTATTCTCACAACTGTATGCATTTATTCATTACCACCCACACAAAGCACTCTCTCATCTTCTAAGATAATTAAGTGTGAGGTACATCGATATTCAGAGGTACTGGAACTTATAGCAAAACTGGTAGGACAATTATGAATGCGCATATGCTGACAACATAGTTCAAAATCCCAGCGAAATTTCAGAAATATCATTTGAGATTTCAGATTTTTCCAAGGGGACAAGATACAAAATCCCAGCTGGCTAATGAAATTTGAAAACAAAATCAAATTGCTACAGTAATTTCAAACAGATTTTGGTAAATTGCACCGAAATGTCAATTTTATGACCAGATTTTAACTTTTTTGATTGTATTTGGGTCAATAACCCTTAAGAATGTCATTGTTGAGGACTGAGAAATCTCTGATAGGTCAATGCACAGTCAACGGGGCCTCTAACTCGGGGTTGAACTGCAAGAGTCTCTGACCACGACCTAGGCTGTGCGGTTCCCGCACGACCTCGAGCTTGGGGGGGCAAGGATTCAACTCCCACACGACCTCGACCTAGGTTTCAAGACATGCGTCTACTCGACAGCTACCAAGACCTTGAATGCTGGAGTTAAGGCAGACGTGGGCGGCAGATGCGGGACGGTTACAACCCACCTTTAGTGCGCACCATACCACTACCAGGAATCTCTCCCGACCGTTTCTGGTAACGACCAGGAGGGGTATAAAACCCCCTGAAGCAGATCGGCAGGGGGCAAGCAGTTCCAGTAACAAGGCAATAGACACCACTAGTATAGAATTTACCAGAGCTCAAGCTAGAGAGCGAACACTTGTACTCAAGCATAGTAAATTCCTTGCCCCAGGCAAGACTGGAGTAGAGTTTTTACCTTCACAGGGGCTCGAACCAGTATAACTCCCTGTGTCTTGCTTGTTTTCCTCGACCCTTGACAAACGAAGTAGCGAACCTATTCCTTCGGTGAGTGAACCTCGTTTTGGGTCCCGCATACACGACTTACCCCCCCTTTACTTTTGCGGTCCGGTGATCCCGATCGTCGACAGTCATCTTCCATGAAAATTTGTTGAAAACCTGAATTTTTTAGACTATTTATAAAAATAGCAGAAAAACTATCAGATTTTTATAAAATTGTACAAGCTTGATCATGCTCTAAAGAATTTTTAGTATCATCCTTAGCATTCTAGGATCATATAAAAAAAATTTCAAGAGAATTGAACTTCATTTGTTATATTTCAAAATTCAAAAATAAAATGAACATAACTAAGAAAATAAACATGTCAAAATTTTATAAATTCGTTCAAGTGTGATCATGATCCAAAGTTTTAGGAGGGCGTAAGCATAGCCTCATAACCATTGTCTAAAAGTTTCAAAAAATTTAAACCTGTTTTGTTTGCTCAATAAAATCATGATCCAAAATTATACATCAAGCATTTTGGAAGTAAGTCACTGGTATCACAGACAGGAACATGGCAACTCCCCTCCACTACTTCTTCCAGGCTTTCATGTTGATCTGAGTTAGCAGATGGGAGAGAAAAAGATGACTACAGAGGATGGCAGCATGCTTAATTATGTGCTACACATGTCGCTCCTTTTTCTTCGACTCGTGAACATCTGAACCTGAAGGCATGCCAAGTTCTACATTGTTTCCCAGCTGCTTTTTTTTTGCAGCTTTATTTAATTCTACAGTCAACAAGCATCCAACTGTGAGAGAACAACCATGAACAAGATGTGCAGCTTGTGATTGACAGGGATATAGATTTCCGTTTAGGGTTCCTCAAAATGCTGGCAGGAATTGAGTTCAGACAATTGAGATTAATAGTCTTAACTTACATTACTGTCACTTTGTTGTCAGGAAGTGGTGATATCCTTCTGATTGGCATCTATTCAGTGTCTCATTTGCAATCTGGATTGCTTAACTGTTTCTGAGTTCCTTGTAATGCTTGCCAGTTCAGAGTCAAAATTCTCAATTTAAATATGTCACTGCCTTATCTAATGCCGGCCACACAAGAATATCTGATGTGGCAAAGGTGTATATATCCAAGTATAAAGGCCTTACATTGGGGGTCAGGAGCAGCATAAGATTGTAGGAACCCCAATAAGACTAACCCAAAAACTATTAGCTTCATGCTTTCTGAAAGTATTCTCAATTCTCGTTTGATTTTCAAACCATACAGGTGAACTTTCTAATAAATTTACCATTTATGTCTGGTTATAAAAGGTAGATTTGCTTAGGGATTACTTGTTATTTGCTTATATATGTGACTAAACCTGGAATGCGTCATGCTTCTTGTAATGATAGATAATAATGTAATGTGCATAAGACTGCGAGCTTACTGTACAACGTAGTCTATTGTGCGATAATTCTCCAACTTGAATTACTGATTGGTGATTGGGTCAACTGACTAAAGGCAGGAAAGGAATTCTGGTGATGAATACTGGCGGGACTAAGGGTTCGCAACTGATTGTATACCTGAAGTAAAATAACAATTGTAGCAGACAAAAATTAAGTAGAACAAATACTTTTATGCATTGTCAGGTTGAACTCCCAGTTGTCTATAATTGGTAAGGCGCAACATTCAGGTTATATCTATTGAAGTACTTAGCCAATTCTATTGAAGTACTTAGCAATCTAGGATCATACAAAAAAGCTTTCAAAAGAATTGAACTTCATTTGTTATCTTTCAAAAATCAAAAATAGAAGGAACATAAATGATGTAGTACCCACCACAGGAAAACATGGATTTACAAGCTGTAATACCGCTTCCAATAGTTGGTTTTACAAGCGGCTCAGCCGCTTTGAATTTTAATAGCTACCGCTTTCCATTCTGCTGCTTGAAATAGTATCTAAAGTGGTACTACTGCTTGGAATACTTTCCAAGCGGTACAACTGCTTGTAATATTGAATTCCTAGCAGTACTAGTGCTGGCAATGTTTAAACCTTTCAAAGCGCCACCACTGCATAGAAAGACAATTGCAAGCTGTAATACTGCATGTGATTAGGCATAACCCACGGTCAAGAAAATTAATCCTAAACACATATATACTGCTTGCAATAATAATTGATGATGCATTAGCATGCATGCATCCGTTGTCAACAATCAGTTATAACAATGATAACAACTAAACAATTTGATAAAATCAAATGTAAAAGAATAATTCACAGAACAAATCTTTCATATTCTTCCATACCCAGAGCCAAGCAACAAACATATACATTAGTTTTGATGTCTAGTTACATCACCATGCATATTCCACCAAAAATAGCCAAGCAATAGCATACAAGAGTTTTGATGCATGTCTTGGTACATCATCATGCATATTCTACCACAAGACAGATGGATTTATAAGTCTACTCTCTGGCCTTTTAAGTCAGTTAACTTCAGAACTAGGTACAAACTAGTGAAGGCTATCCTAACAGTTTCCATCTTGAACTTGACCAAAGGAAGCCTTTGCAGCAAATTCTTCCTTCTTTAGCTATTTCCTTTGCACCTTCTACTTGTGGATTAAAGACAATGTTCTCAATTTTCCTTCCAATAGTGACAATTGACATCATGTACACTAGTTTCAATGACAGAGACTAAGCTTATATATGCAAGTAAAGGTGAAAAGCATTACCTAAGTTAAGGGTTGCAATGAAGTTGTTTAATCCTTGATCAACTTGATTTTTCTGTACATGAGGCGAACCACTTGTACTAGTAGCTGCAACATCATCTTCCATCTACAAATCCATATATTTTTTCTATTATTTCACATCCTTGACTAATAAGAATAACAATACAGAATGTACATTACCTTATTATATGGCCATGAAATAAAGTGCCCCTTGGCATCACCCATTTTTGTGATATTACTATATGGTCGGGGCAATGGAGCATTCTTTTCTAGAACATAGTTCACAAAAACCTCGCAGTACTTAGGGCCTGTTTGGTACAGCTCCAGATTCCAGCTTCACCTAAGATCTTAAACTTATAGGCTAAAATAAAGTGAGTTAAGTTTATATTTTTAGTCTAAAATGTAAACAAGATGATCCATCTAAACACTCTTAATGTACTCACAGCTTCAGCTTCATGAATCTGGTGAAGCTAAAATTTTCAGCTTCATCAGATTCTCAGAATCTGGAGAAGCTGAATCCCTGCCAAACAGGCCCTTAGGGCCAAGTAGGGGTGAAAACGGGTCGGATACGGGCAGATATTGCTCTTCCCGTATCCTAACCCATATTTTTTTCCGGATTCGGAACTGGATATGGGCTAACCGGATCCGGATACGAATCCGGATAATTCGGGATACGGATATGGGTCGGATATATGACGGATTCGGTTCGGGAACGGATAATGTAGTGTACTGAAATTTTAGTTTACTAGACCCAAAACTCACCCTACCGCTTCATATTGTTTGCAAGAGTCAAACCAAAGAAACTAAACAAGAAATCTAGTATTTGCTTTTGATGGATGTGAAATCTGATCTATGTGAGCAAATGTACACAACAGTTGAAATGATTAAGATATCATGGAAAAGTTCTAAGCATTGAAATGCCAAAAGAGCAAACCTTGGCAGAGTGATGCCATGCTGCAAGTTTGCATTCGTCTTTTTGTTTTCTGAGGGACTGCTGCCTTCTCGGAGTTTGACTCTAGGTCTCTAACAGCTCCAAGTCGTGTTGTTCATAAAGCTCACTACCTCTCCCATTAGGCATGCAGTTACCGTCTGGTAACCTGGAGACATCATACCCATCCTTTCCCCCTCATGCATAATACCAACAGGATCGCATATCATAGACATGAATACACATTGTGAAGCAGAAAGCATAAATATTACAAATAGTAAGCAGATTAAAAGTTAACCTGATTTAATAGCATCAGTATCATCCTCCAAACTCTTTGTTAACAAGGATGTACCAGGAAACAGCATCAAGTTTATGGTATCAAGCTGTTTCCTTTCATCTTCTTTGATAGGGTTGAAACCAAAACCCCGATGTCCATGTATTCACTAATTCTGGAATTGCAGAAAGCACCAACATCTTTACATGAAACGATCTCAGCTTCTGTATTGAGAGAGTCACATGGTTAACCACTGATACTCTATAGTAATACATAGTAAATGCACACTAATGATTATAGACAGTAAAACTTTAATCTGTAAGTACATTTTGAGAAGAAAATCATTGACTGCCAAATAAATATTTAGGGAACTGTAAAAGATTCCTGAAAGTAACATAACAGAGATCAGATTACATGGAAATAACCAAAAGGATTACCTGATAGATGCTGCACATAAAATTTCTTCACCTTTCTCCAATATCACAGTGTAGAAGCCCTGATAATCTAAGCGAGAGTACTTGGATCTGATTAGAAAAAAAGTGTTCCGTATTAGTATAGTTTCAAATTTTGCAGGAGTGATTAATTACCATGGCAAAAACTTGGTTAACATATTTGATGATAAGTGCAATACTGCCAAGAATGGGAGCACATCAAGGAAGGCTCTCCTGTTAAGTAGCAGACCAAGTTCTAGAGATCCCAGTGACCAAGTTCTGGACTTGAGGCCTTTCAATTAGCGTGAACAGGAGGAAATAAAGGTTGGAAGAGCAAAAGATTTTGAGTTGCTGTCTTGAGTGAGGACACTGAAGTTTCATTCAGCTCCAGATGACGCTCACTGATCAGCATGTTAAATGATTCTGTGCTACACAATGATGCTACCATTTGTAAACGATACAGGTGCGTATAGGCAAAATACAGATACCAGGTTTGCTCATCTGCAATACAGGGACCCTATCTGTGAACACATCATCATGAGTTAGTATCAGTGAATGCTCTTATTGGTCATTTTTCACATCTGCAAAATACCAAGAGACCTATTCATTTCACACTATTTTGAAGCACTAGCAAACCTAGCAAACATGGATTTGTACAGCACAATTAATGAACAAATTTAGTTCAGGTAGGTACCTGCTTGAACTTTATCCAGAAGTTTCTTCATGTTCTTCCATCTTTCTGAACTTGTTGACTACATATGCTCAACTATATTGTAAAAAAGGATATTTTGATAAACATGTTTGGATAGTAAAAAAAAAAGCTGAAATAAAGTAGTTGGCCCAAATCGATTACAATGTAAATCCAGTGTCAAGCCCCCGTATGTTTGGTTTGACGAAGCAAATATCTGTTGAAGCCTCTCAATTGTTTGTTTCCTGCACTCAAATCAAGCCAAATAAGAATGGACTCTATCCCATAAACATAACTATATAACCCTGGTAAGAAGTGAAGTTCCAATTAGAAGACCATACTAAAAAAGAATTACCAAATCATGGACACAAAGCTACTTGAGATAATTTCTACAAGAAAAATGCTTTCATGCAGAATCTCCTTGAGCTTCTTATCCCCTTGACGCCATAATCTCCTTGAGCTTCTTATCGACAGTATGGACCATAATTTCTACCTGAAAAATCTTTAGAATTTCCAACAATAAACTAAGGCCAGTCTCTGCAATGTTTCTCTCTGTATGTCTAAATGCCCAATTGATCGAATCAATCACAAGCTACAATTGTTGAACCAAACAGTCCAATAATCAGATAAAACAAAAGAAATTTGGGATGCTGCCTATAGATAAATAACACCAAAGGCAAATGAATAATTGAAAATAGCTAGTACTTTAGTAGCTGCAGTCTATTAAAAAATAACACTAAGGCAAATGAACAATCGAAGTTTTGAGTAATCATCTGGCAAGACAGAACAAAAGTAAGATCTCTGTTACTTGAACATGATCAGGAGCAAAAATAACTTAGCAGATAGTACTCTTACCTCAAGAGTACACTGGAAAACAGCCTCAAATATGCGAGGCATACTTGTTTATAATTGTCGCAAACAGGGACAGAACTTCAGATTCTCTTGCAAATATCCAAGGTGTCAGTGCCAATCACATAGGAGAGGGAAAATGTTAGAATTTAACTGAGCAAAGTAAAGATAAATATTCCAATCTCATCCGAATCACATATAAAGAGAAATATTCCATGTTCATTTAAAGCAAACCTGTATATTGCATGAACTGTCGATAAATCATGCAATGTGATAGTTTTGGATAGTATCAAAGCAAACCTGTATATTGCAATGAAAGAACCTGTATCCTGCTGTTCAGATATTTATAGCTGAAGTAACAAATCATGGCTGTGTGCAACTGCGAACACACAAGACCTTGTGAGTAGAGAAATCTAAAAAGGTTGCCAACCAAAAAAACATTATCTTGTGGTGATAATAACAGGTTCAATAACAAAAATTCTAATTCATTGCTCAACAGAACAATGAACTGAGTCTTGCATATGCATTTCGTAGATGACAATTGCTTATTATCTATGCTCGTCTCTAGGAAAGTTCATCATATAGGACGTGAACCTGAAACAAACTTTTGTAGTACCTGCATACTTGGAATGCTTGGATCAACATAACTTGATGTTGGGCTGCGGATAGAGTGACGAACAGGGGAAGCATCAGGAATATCTCCATCCAAGCAGTAATATACATAAATTTCACTATACTATAACACATAAACATACATCACCAAAAATATAAACAAAATGCAAGGTCTACTCCTTTGTCATAGGCATTAACATACTCATATGTCTTGTATGTTTACACCAAAAGTATGATCTATTAAGCTACGTTAACTTTCTAAGTAGCTGCTAACTAATGTAGTCCATCCTAGCATTTAGTAAACTAAAAGTACAACTTAGGAACACTTTGACTCCAGTCTTGCATCACTTTGGTAGCTACCTGCAAAAGAAGAAACTAGGATGAATTAATTATTCAACAAAAATGAAACAAAAATGCATGATTTGAGTACTTGTAAAAAAATATTCTTACAGTGTTGTCTTAGGGCTTAACTTTTTCCCTTGTGTCTTCCGCTTGTATATAAAAAGATGAATTTGTTACAAATTCCATAAGGATCTTTTTCAGTTAGAGAATACATTTAGTACCACGAGCATGATTTGTTTCTCCATGACTTGAACCACCACCACCACCAACTCCAACATCATCTTCCATCTACAAATTGATAGTTTTTTTGGCTTAATTTTATATCATTATGTAATTAGAGTGAAAACACTAGAGAAGATGGATTACCCTTTCATATGGCCATGTGATGGAATGCCCTTGAGCATCACCCATTTTTGTGACATTCTTGTATGGTCGAGGCAATGGGGCATTCTTTTTTAGCATATAGTTGACAACCACCTCGCAATACTCAGGCCCAAGAGGAGTACCTCCAACAATAGCACTTCGAGACGTTCTTTGGATAGTAGCCTTAGCTACTGGAACATATTGCCCTACAATTGAGATCAAAATAACCTCCCTTCCACCCTAAAAGTCAGTTTGAATTGGAAATTAGCTACCTTCAAGCATGCAGTTTTGTCAAAAACACATATAACAAATGACTAGTACCCCTTGATTAGCACTTGGTATATCATGTTGCACAACAGCCTTCTTTCGAATTATCTATACACAAACAAAGCTAACTTTTAGTTAAAGGCATGTCATATATTGTTGTGCATATCATAAAACAATAAGAATATACCTCATTATGTGGAAGCCTTATCTCATTAGGAATTGACCTAGCACCACTCTCATGACTTTGGCATCTCATATCCTATAATAGTTCATACAAATATATGGATAATTCATTATCAGTTCAAATAGTTATTAGCCCAATATGTAGCAATAGGTACACAACAAGAATCACCTGTATTGGAGAGTTTGATGCGTGATTGTTTGATGCACGATTGTTATTTGGTTCAGCATTTTCTGTGGACTATGCTAAAGCAATCGATTTCTTCAATTCTTCCATTTCTTGTAGTACTTTTGATAATTTCTCTTCATGGCCATCCAAGCGCTCTCTCAAAATCACATTCTCATTTTCAGCTCTCAGCTTTGCACACATAGCTAGTTGAAGTTTTGTGGAGGAACACTTACGTACCCCCGCCATTTTCAGGTCTTGAGGTGTCGGCCCCACACCAATAGCATGAACACGTGCTTGCTTTTCCTTCCCAAATAATTTGCTGAAAAGATCTCCTTGCTGAATGGTTTTTGTTGCTAGCTCTGGTTTGTTGGCACAAGTCTCATTGATTTTGTCTTGATTTTAGAGAAAGTACATAACTTTAATAAATACACAAACTTGAAAGTGCACAAATAAACATTCATTTTAGATCACTTACAATCATGCATTCAGCTTCTACTTGTGCACTTCCATCTTTTCGAGTATGTGCTTTGATAAACACTTCATGCCTAGTTGGCTTGTAGCCATACTCTTTCAACTACAAATCATTAATGTATTAAAATCAGTTAAGAGTAAAAAAAATTGCTTTGTCTATTGAATTATTGAAACATTTAGTACCCATTCATCGCAACCCGAGCAAGGCTCTTGCTTCCAGTGGTATGAGTCATAATCATCTTTGCGCTATTTGCTTTTCCAAATTCACTACAAGCCTAAGAGGTTGATAGAATAATTTAATAATCATGATGAATGAAAACTATGTTCTTGCCATTAGACATGGATTATACCTCGCTCTGGGGTGTTCTCCAATATTGAACAAGCCATATCCAATCAGATTTTGGCACTCTCTTATCAATCTCCATTTCAAAAAGCTGTTCATCGCTTAAGTCTTTGTTTGGTTCGAAGTAAACTTTCTTTATTTCACATTTGAAATTCCTCCAACTCAACGCAGCTTGTTTCATAACCCAATCTTGAAGGTCATCACTCACATCAAAAAATAACTACAAAAATCAGTGGACACCAATTTTGTCAAAGGTAAATAGGCATAGTTTGCAATGCATGAACATGGATTTCAAGAAAGAAAATTGACCTGCACTATGTCCCAAAGGTCAACCTTCTTTTGTTCATCAACTTCAAATCAATTTGTGGAGAATAGAGGTATTCCTGACCTCACAATTGTGGATACGAAATTGGTTAGTGGTGCAGCTTGCTCTCCAATGGGTTGATTCTTCTCATTGCATTCAACATGAATTTTTGGTTCATTCTCCGTCCTACTCCAAATGTCATGCTTCATAGTGTGCCCTCGTCCTTTCCTTTTCTTTGTTGGCTCTACAACTAATGTGCTACATTATAATTAAACCAATAAAGTGCATAATGTTAGCAACATTATAATTGTTTATGTCACTTTACCTGCATTCAATGTTTCATCTTCATTATCATGGATTTGTTGATCTTCATCCTGAACATCATAATTAGGATCTTCGTCGATATCTTCTCCTTCCTCATTGTTAATGCGTGTGCACCTTCGTCGTTTAGGAGGCCCTTCAATATCATGTAGGATTTGTTGCTCTTCAACACGAACATCATGGGCATTCAAGGTGGATCTATGCCTAGCATTAGTAGCTTGTATCGTAGCCTACATTGAATCACATGTGCGCTAAAAATAAATACAATGGCTTACATAAAAATAAACATAATGGATCAGCTCAAAAAGTAAATACAAATTAGTATAGCATTTAGCCTTTTTTGTTCTTTTAGATAGAGCAGCCATAATGTTTGTAGGCCATTGAAGCCCGGCGGCTTTCAATGCCTCATTGTTCCTAGCAATTCTTGCTCGCCTTTCCTCCTCATACTCATTTCGTAAAGGACCATCATTTCCTATTCCGTTGTTTGCCATACTTTTGACTGCATAACATATTTATATGCAATTGGTTAGCAATTAACTCAATCCATTGTGCATAATGTCAGCAACATTATAATTGTTTATGTCACTTTACCTGCATTCAATGTTTCATCTTCATTATCATGGATTTGTTGATCTTCGTCCTGAACATCATAATTAGGATCTTCGTTGATATCTTCTCCTTCCTCATTGTTGATGCGTGTGCACCTTCGTCGTTTAGGAGGCCCTTCAATATCATGTAGGATTTGTTGCTCTTCAACACGAACATCACAGCTAGCATCAACATCATCCATTCTTTCATAGTTAGTGAAAGCGTGCTTCCGTAGTAGAGGAGCCTCTTCACGGGCATTCAAGATGGATCTATGCCTAGCATTAGTAGCTTCTATCGTAGCCTACATTGAATCACATGTGCACTAAAAATAAATACAATGGCTTACATAAAAATAAACACAATGGATCAGCTCAAAAAGTAAATACAAATTAGTATAGCATTTAACCTTTCTTGTTCTTTTAGATAGAGCAGCCCTAATATTTGTAGGCCGTTGAAGCCTGACGGCTTTCAATGCCTCATTGTTCCTAGCAATTCTTGCTCGCCTTTCCTCCTCATACTCATTTCGTAAATGACCATCATTTCCTGTTCCGTTGTTTGCCATACTTTGGACTGCATAACATATTTATATGCAATTGGTTAGCAATTAACTCAATCCATTGTTAGCATAGAAGAACATACAAAAATTAAAATGCAATCAACTAAGTGCATGATTTGTAAAAATTCAAAACAGGGTGTAGTATCTTACTTCCCTATCTTAGCATTTGATTGACCAACAATCACACCATCAATATCTTGTCTTTCACAGTTATTACAACCCTCATGGACACTTAATTGCCTGTCCACATCAACATTCAAGCCAGGTATTTCTGCTGCATTTTCAATTCCTACTGCATTTTCAATTTCTTCCCATGTAGACATGTCGTACATGTCCCTAGGCCTTGATTGAGTGACAGCATGCCAATCTTTATCAACAGGATCTTGTACATAATAAACTTGAGTTGCTTGTGATGCTAAAATGTATGGTTCATCAGATAGCTTCTCCCCGGTATGAAATAAATGGCTAAAGTTCACTGTGGTGATTACAAACTTATCGGTTTTTACCCACTTGTCCTTTTGACGAACATCAATCCAGTCACATTAAACAAAACAATATTGCCCTTCCTATGAAAATCTAACTCAAATATCTCTGTTATGACACCATAGTATGTTACATCTCCTATTTGTGGATTTTGATCCTTTGAACTAGAAAAACTACTAGTTTTTGCAACAATGGCAACTCCACTATTTTGAATGGGCCTACCATCATCATAACTTTTTGTGTGGAAACTATATCCATTTATTGAATAGCTATTGTACTTTTTTGCAACCATAAAAGGCTCACTAGCCAATATACGAATCTCCTCTGGTACGTCTTCACACTGTTCTAATAAGTCATTCACCTATTAACATTAGTAAATACAAATTATTCATAAAGTTAATACCAAATTGTGTATAGAGATTATAATTCAAATATCATTTCATAACTTACATGCAACCTAAACCACTCATGAAATGTCGTGTGATGTATGCGCTCTCTCTCATGCTTCTTTCGATGACCAATTGAAGAAAGATAGTCCAAATGTTCTCTGCATATATAATCTAAGTAAGAAAATAGTTATAGATGTGGTCTAACTGATACAAAAAACTGATTGAAATTAGTTTGAGAACATACATCAGATATGGCTCAATGTGCTCATAATTAAATAAGACATATCTATGAGCTTGAAGCCAGGTTTGGTGGTCAAGTGTAACCGTGCACTTCCCAACCAATGCACGTCCAGTATAGTTGAAGTAGGAGGAGACATTTGGTAAAGCGCTGTCATGGCCACATTGTTCCTACCTTGGTGATAGAATCTAGTCTCACAACCATGCAAGTAGCGAGAGCAAAATGTCATACTCTCATCAAACACATAATTTTCAGCAATTGACCCTTCTAGATGACTTCTTGTTCGAACATATCTCTTCAACCTTAACCAAAATCTATACAATGTTTTACATAAATTAATTATATACAAGTTTATTAAGAAAATATTAGGAAAATTAACTATTCTATAATATTAATGTACCTTTCTATAGGATACATGTTGCGGTATTGGACAGGCCCCACAATTCTTGCCTCAGATGGAAGATGGACCATGAGATGCACCATGATATCAAAAAAGGATGGTGGAAAGATCTTCTCAAGAAGGCATAATGTCTCTGCAATTTCACATTCTAAGTCCTCCATATCGCTCACCCGGATTACACGAGAGAACATTTTCTTGAAAAAGTTACTAACACGAATCAATGCCGCACTAACATTTTCAGGTAAAATCTTTCTAACAGCCAGTGGGAGCAAGTACTCTAAAAGGACATGGCTATCATGCGATTTTAGCCCTGTTAATTTCTTCTCTTGAACATTTACACAACTACGGATATCAGTTGCATATCCATCCGGAAATTTTACACCTTTCAACATTTCACAGAACATTTTCTTCTCTGCAGAGCTCATTGAGTAACATGCAGGAGGCAAATAAAACTTATCACCCACTGGAATAGGGTGAAGTTCCTTTTTGAAACCTAATGCTTGTAGATCCAAACGAGAGTTTAAGTTGTCTTTAGATTTTTTATCAATATCCAACAGTGTATTTATTATATTGTCACACACATTTTTCTCGATATGCATTACATCAAGGTTATGCCACAATAGAATATCTTTCCAGTATGGTAGTTGTAACCAAATTGGTTGCTTCTTCCAAATAACTTTTGGTTCACTTTCCTTACGTTTGCGTTTTTGTGGTGGTTTTCGCCCTGTTGGATCTTTACCAAAATTATTTATAATATCTTTTGTTTGCTCGAAAACATCATCTCCAGAAAGTGGAAGGGGTGCTTCCCGCAACTCCACTATACCATCAAAAGACTTGGCATCACTTCTAAATTCATGGTCAACATGCAAGAATCGATGATGCCCCATGAAGCAATGTTTTCTACCTTTTGTTAGAAAAAGAGAACATGTTTCTGAGTGGTAACAAACACATCCTACCTCTCCAGAAGTAACCTGTCTAGATACATATCCAAGTCCTGGGTAGTCCGTAATTGTGGACAACAAGGCAGCATGCAATTGAAACCATTCACTAGTTGCTGCATCATAAGTTCTAAAACCTTCATGCCAACTAATTAACAAATCATCAATCAAAGGCTGAAAGTAGACATCCATATCCTTTCCAGTACATTTAGGACCAGGAATTAGCAATGAGAGGATAAAATTTGGTTGCTTCATACACATCCATGGCGGTAGGTTGTAAGGAATCAAGATAACAGGCCATGTACTATGTGATGAACTTAAGTTTCTAAAAGGATTTATACCATCTGTAGCTAGAGCAAGTCTTACATTGTGACAATCAGAACTGAACTCTGGATATTTATTGTCAAAATCCTTCCAAACAGTTGAATCCGCTGGATGACGCATTTGCCCATCCCTTGGGCGCCCTTCACTATGGTATCTCATATCACTTGCCGATTTTCGGGACATATACAACCGCTGGAGTCTTTTCTTTATTGGAAAGTATCGAAGAATCTTTTGGGGAACCCTGTGCACTTGCTTCCCATCAGGACTCTTCTTTTCTACCTTCCATCTAGAAGTATTACATTTTGGGCAGTAATCTCTATTAGCATTCTCCTTCCAGAAAAGCACACAATCATGTTTGCATGCATCGATATTCTCATAACCTAATCCAAGGGACCTCACTGTCTTCTTCGCTTCATAGAAGTTCTTTGGCAGTGAAGTATCCTTTGGAAACGCCTCATTAAGTAAATCAAGAAGAGTATCGAAACTATTATTGGTCCATCCACCAAAGAACTTGGTGTGAAGAAGTCTCACTATAAACTGTAGCTTTGTGAATTTGCACCCAAGATATAATGGTTGACTAGCATCATTTACTAACTTATAGAAAGCCTCAACATCTTCGTTTGGACTCTCTAAATCACAATCGCCACCTATATCACTAGCATCTTGGTACCCATATCCTATATCATGAAGCATTTCTGTTATCTCATCATCTAGCCCTTGCTCCATTTCTATGTAAGGTTCGGGCTGTAATTCTGGTTCCCTATGCTGTTCAAAGGATGATACTTTTTCTCCATGAAAAATCCATGTTGTGTATCCTTCTAAGAATCCTTCACATATCAAGTGGTCATGGACAATTGCTGTTTCGTACCAAGTGCTATTCACACACTTCTTGCAAGGCCATCGAATTTGATTTCCTTTCGATGAATTTGTAAAGGCAAATTCTAGGAAGCTTTTCACACCATCCACATACTTCTTCGAGTGCCTACATTTTATCACTAAATGTATTAAGCATAATTAGTTAGCACGAGAAGTTGCTATTACATTGACTTAATTGTTAGATTTCTACCTAGCCTTATTCATCCACTGCTTATCCATGGTGACTCTCCAATGCGTAATGAGCAGTCTGGCATAAAAGAAAAGTAGAAAGTTGAAAAAATAGTATATAGATTGCCTGCTTCAACAAAACAATAAGGAGTTAAATCATAAGGGTTCTTGGAAGCATATTGCTATGCAAAATTGGAAGAAAAAACAGCCACAGCAAAAACTAGTCAGCCGAGTGGAACTTTCAAGTTCCGTGTTTGATTTCATGATGAAAGGCATTGATATTCTGACATTCTTCAACTGAATGCAGATGGCGTGAAGACGATTTGACAAGGGTCCTGGTCGAGCAAGACTACGTCCTATCTATCTACCTCTCCAAACACAATATCTTGAGTACCTATGATAGTAGTTCGATGTTTTACCTGTATTCTGCTTTTCCTAGTCCACTGTGGTCATTTTCTCTAGCTATTTCTTCGTGTTTGAAGGATAGATCTAGAGGTCTACGGTGATTTGCAGGTGCTTTAGAGCATACATTTTCGTGATTTCCATAGCTGTATGTTAGGTCTGTAACCAGATACTCGTTGCATCAGTAAGCAAAAGATAATTCCCATCTTGCGTCTATACATAAGCATGCTATGAAAAAGAAAACAAGGAACAGAATCGATCAGCATAGAGCATGACATGCATACAGAAAGGGGTGATCATTTTTTTTGTCCAGCCTATTCCTGCTTAGGAAATATGGTTCTTACTTCTGAAGTAAATATTAGGTTTGTGTATTTTAACCAATCACCAAGAGAAGAAGCAAGGAGTTGGATTGAATCAGCAGCGGCAAAGATAGATGATTCTGTGGTAAACTTGAGGAAATTTAAATCCACAAAACAACAATGAAAACCCTAGATGGGAATTCGCAAGAACACATGCACATGATAGGAGGCTGCCATAATAGGCGATTTTCTGTTTAATCAACTCAATCAAAAATACTGATCCCCCTAAAAGAGGGCGTAGCCCTTGGCAGTTTATGCTCGCAAGCTCGGCCATAGAAACTAATTCAGTGTAATCAACGAAATTAAGTTTTCACCCTCTACAGATCCAACCATCAAGTATCTAGACCAAACACAAAAGGCTCAATTCGTAGACCGGTGAATGAACTCAAAAAATCAAAAGCAAGAACATTACCTCGGCTCGGCGGCTTCTTCATCGCTGCTCTGCCCCCTTCACGGCAACAGATGGGGCGCCTGTCCTTCAGCCGCCTCAAGAGGAGATCCTCCGGAGGGGCGCCTAGGAGATGATCCAGAGGAGGCGCCGGCTTGTCGCCGGCCGTCCCTCGCCTTCGGCCGGCCCGCCCTTAATCTTGCCTGCATGCTCCCAGATCTGGCGCCTTGCATCCAGCTGGTTGATGTCACGCCGCCCTCTCCTCCCTCCACCACTGCCTAGAAGCTCTCAGATGCATCGAAGAATCGGGTTCTCAAATTGGAGGTGAGGTGAGCGATTTGGGGATTTTAGGGATAACCCTAGCGCGCAAAGAGTAAACGCATATGCGGTAATGGCTGCCTGCGTGGGAGATGTGGGGTTTTTTTTTTTGATATGGTTGGGAATTGGGACGTTAGGCGTGGCTACGTGGCGCTGAGAAAATATAAGCCAAAATTTTCATCCACCGCTAAGCAGATATTCCAAGCAATACTACCATCTTAAATAATTTTTCAAAGATGCATGCGCTTGTGATGATACAACTCTTTCATAGCGGTACCATTGCTAACAATTTGAACCTTTCTATACGGTGATACTGCTTTTGAAATAAAATTTTATTTGAAGCAGCACTACCACTTTCAATTTTATTTTTTCTAAGCAGTTGCAGTGCTAGCAGTAATAGGATATCTTGTAGTGACCCTTGTAAGAATTTTATAAATTTGCTGGAGTGTGATAATGATCCAAAATTTTTATGAGAACTTAAACATTTCCCTAGAAGTCCTATGTAAAAGTTTCAAAAATTATAAACCTTTTTTTGTTGCTCAAGAAAATCTATATATTAATCATTAGGCTTTTATAAAGGACAGTAGCATTGTCAGAAGTTTTCAAAATTTCTCATATTTGATCATCATTTGAAAATTTTATGGAATATTAGTGATGCATCAGGACCATCCAAAAATTTTTTCAAAATTTTCTAACATGGTTTGAACCATTTTTCATTCGTTTGAAATTTACTAGTAAGACTTTTATTAGGACAGTAGCACTGTTAGAATTTTGTAAAATTTGTATTGTTTGATAATAATATTAAAATTTTATGAAAATATTATTGATGCATCAGGACCATCCATAAAAATTTCAAAATTTTATAATATGGTTTGATCTATTTTTTATTCGGTTGAAATTTGTTGGTCAGCCTTTTTTAGGACAATACCACTGTTAGAATTTTTGAAAATTTCTCAGGCATGATGAAATTTTTATGGCAACATTAGTGATATGTGAGGACCATCCACAAAAATGTTTAAAATTTTTCAACGTGCTTTGAATCATTTTTCGCTCGGTTCAAAATCGCCCAAATCTCGGTAATTTCAGACAAAATTTCGAAAATCTCAATGCAAACAAAAAAAATGGATTGGAATTTTTATTTTTGGATTTTATCTGAAATGACAAGATCTCTCCAAAATTTCATCTTTTGGTCCCCTCTAGGATATGATCTGAAACCGAAATATTAAACCCTGGCTGACAATAAGAATACGTCATTGCCGTCATTAAAATGCATTTGCTGTTCTTTTATGCTGACAACAAAACCAGAAAGATGTGAACACGGTGTGCTTTCTTGAGAAGGAATCAATGACTGCCATTCAGTTCACATTATAGACGTGGCATAGGGTTGGCTTTTGAAACTTTTACTGTAGTACCGTCTGCGTTTTTTCCCTTGAAACTAGCCCTCGTGCATAGAGTTTTGTAAAAATAATCTCTTACCAGAGCGCGAAAGACCCGACAAATAATATATGTCACCTGCTGCGATTTGGTAGCTCGAAAACACCTCACCAATGTGGTTGCACGGTCGAGCGCGAAAGCCAGTGGAGTGGAGCCCACCACACCACCGCAGCTGGGGGAGAGCGAGAGCGCCTTACGCGCATGCCAAGCATAGGAGACAGGCGTGTGGGCGAGCTGTCGAGGCAACGTGAGGGCCAGTAGGTGCAGGGGTACGCATGCGGACAGCAGGGTTAGGTGGGTTTTGGTGGGTACGCATTGAGTGCGCGCGCGTGGACAGGCATGTAAGTGGGTCACGTGAGGCCTTGTGCCGTATTCAGGTAGCGCAGGAGAAGCGCTGCCACGCTCGGTTAGAGTGAAAGGAGCCCTGCCACGGTGGGCAATACCCTGCTCCCTTGCTCGCTCACGCTGCCATGGCCTAGCCACCTTCCACGTTCCTCGAGCGTGGCAAGGGGACATGTGTTGCTTGCCGTGTCTTCCGCAGTGCGAGGGGAGGCTATTTTTACCAATGCATTTGTGGAGCTAGGTTTGCAAAAAAAAAAAGAGTTACGGGGGCAATATAAGCATAGTGCACCCAGCTTTTTTGGTGGGCCTGTGGCACAGTGATGTGACGCAGCATGCATGCACATAGGTTAGGTCGGCACTGCATGATTGTTAGGGCGGTTTGGGCCTGATGGCTGGGTACGATGGACAACACAGCATGGCACACCACAATAGATCATGTTTGGGATGGCACAGCACTCTACAGAGCCGACGGGTGTGACGTAACTACAATACAACTTTGGCACGAGTTTTTTTTATAATTTTCGAGAAATATTGTAAAAAGTTTGGCGGCAGAAGTAAAACAAGAAGAACTATTTCAACAATGCAACAAACGCAAGACAGTTCGAGCGTTTCAAATGTGTGGGAGAAGCTAAAAGACAAGGTAGCTCATTTTCTGAAACACTGAGCAGGTTGCAATAGAATCCACGAACAGAAATCAACCACTATCTCGACACGTCTTTCGTGAAGAATTGATATAATTTAGTTATTTCTTCTCAATATTTGTGGCTACTACCTTAAATCTATATATCCCTAACTCTTTTTCTCTTCTTACAATACTACAAATAAATCGTACCTGACCGATATAGCAGAACGTACTAGCTAATGGGCCATATCTAAAGTCACCAAAGTTGAGTCGAGTTGACGTAGAACAGCAAACTGACTAGATATAACACGGTTTAGACCTGTGGCCCATCGTGCGCCTTGCACGGCACGATGTCCAGGTAACTTCGCATCACAACCGTACTAGCAATGTAGCGTAGTGCAACGACAATAATGCAGCTGCTGCTTCCGGAACCGTCTATAGTCTTAACTTATGCCACACGGATTGCGGAATTAAGGATGGTGCTGTTAATCGATCTTTCAATGGAGGATCCAACAATGCAATTATCTGTCCAGTATGACGTAGTCAGTAATCCCATTAATCATCACGGCCCCGATATTTCTCTCGAGCCCCATTAACTGGCAATTCAATCAGTGAATGCAACTGTATTATACGTACGATTAGTTGCAAGCTCTTTCAAGCCAGACCCATCTCATCTTCTCAGCACCTTCCCTCGCTACTCGGTGTTAGCTGCAGGTTAATTGCCTAACCAAGACATGAGAGATTCTCCGCTAGGCTAGGTTTACATATTGTAACTTACGACTTGATTTAAAAGAAATTAGCTCTTTATTAAAAATATATTGACCATTACCATATCAGCCTTTTGTCGTGGCACGATAGATGTGACACGACATGTATACGCATAGATCGAGCTGGCACTGCACGATTGTTATGGTCGTGCCGCGTCTTACGATTGGGTACGATGGGCTGCACAATAGGACACATCTTGATGGGCCGTGTTTGGGATAGCACAACACGCTACAGGGCCGACATGTGTGAACACAGGTATGACATGCACTGATGCACATGACTTTGGCACGAGTTTTTTTTAGAATTTTTTGATAAATATTATGAAAATTTGGTAGCAGAAATGATGCAAAAAGAACTGTCTCAATAATATAACAAGTATGAGGCGGTTCGAGTGTTTGAAGTGTGTGGGAGAAGCTAAAGACAAGGCATATAACTCGTTTTCGAAAACACTGAGTAGGTTGTAATGGAATCTTTAAGTAGAGATCAAACTGCTATACCGACATAATTTTTATAGAGAACAAATAAATTTAATTTTTTTTCTCTTATATTTATGTCTATAGTCTTAGCCCCGTATGTTTTAGCTCTTTTCCTCTTCTCCTAATGATACAAATGAATCGAATATAGGCGGATATAATGTGGTAATAGACTATGGCCATGTTTGGATGGGCTAAGGCCCCCTTTGGCTCAGCTTTGGCTGCAGCTTCTGCTAGTTGAAAGCCTGAAGCCGTGCCAAAGAGATAACTTTTGAATCGGCTTCTGCCAAAGCCAAAGCCAAAGCCACGCTATACCTTAGAAGCAAAAGCTGGAGAATAGGTGCAGGCCGCTGGAAGCCCAGGCTTTTGCGGATAGGTGGTACAACATTGCCCCTGGAATTGAGCGATATTTACCCGCAAATTGCCATCGGTATAAATGGAGCGATTCTGTCGATCAGCCATTCCTCTCGCTCCCCTGGGCCCTGATGGTCGCCGCTCCCTTGCGCTAGGGTTTGGCGCAGAGAGAACCAGGGGAGAAATCGCCGGCGGCTGGCACCTCGTCCTCCCCTCTGCGTGTTCCCCGACCTTGTGCCGCGCTCCCCTGAGTCCGTTCCCTAAGCCCGTGCGCCTCCTCCGACTTCGTGCTCGTCAAATCCAGCGTCGCCTCCCCTTCGTTCGTCTCCTCCGCGCCGGCGTCGCCCCTCCGTTCGTCTCCTCCAAGCCGGCGTCGCCCCTCCGTTCGTCTCCTCCGCGCCGGCGTCGCCCCTTTGTTTGTCTCCTCCAAGCCGGCGTCGCCCCTTGTTCGTCTCCTCCGCGCCGACGTCGCCCCTCCGTTCGTCTCCTCCAACCCAGCGCCACCTCCATTGTCACTCTCCTAACTGGCGACGCCTCCCTTCCTCTACTGACGAGGTTACTTTCTTTGAATGTTCCAAGATTTGAAAATTGATTGTGATTGCTGTCATATAGATTAAATTTGATTGTGGTTGTTGTGAGAGAGATCAAATTTAATTGTGACAAGCTCATAGCAACTGCATGATTTTCTATGTGGTTACTGTGTGACAGAGATCGAATGTTTATTGTGGTTTGGAGATCGAATTATGCTGCTTAGTAGTTTCATAGCTTTGACAACCATTACTAGTTTCAATATATGACCCAGTTTGAGCTCAGGGATATGCGATGCCCTCTTAGCCATTACATTGGTGGTACAAAACTTCACTCATTTGAATTAGGTTTTCTGCAAGTGATGTCTCTTGCATTTTGCTCACTCTTTACTTCCATGTTTATGAGTCTATTGATGTATGAGTCTACAAACTAGAAAATTCTGTTTATGGATGTACGAGTCTATCAAATTCAACATGATACAATTTCCCGTTAAAAAATGGCTTTCTGCTTCATGCAAAAAAATTTTGGCCTGCAAACATTCGATACCAAAGTGCCAGTTATCTCAGCATTTGCACTTGATCATGTAAGAGGATTTGTTTTTGTTGAAGCTAAGAAGGCCTGTGATGTTACAGAGGTATATAATTTGATCCGTTCATTTTAAAAATAAAAAACATATGCATGCTGGGAAGAGCAAGTTGGATAACATGAGATGCAGTATGTCCATTTCGCAGTGTTTATGCAAGCAGGATTAGTTCTGTTCCTGCATCTGAAGTCCCTAGCTTGCTATCCTGTCGAATTGCATTTTCTACAGAAGGTTGCTGCAAACTACTTATTATTGTTGTTATGTGTGCTGTCTTCTATCGATTTAAAGTTTTTCTATCGATTTAACGTTCTTTCAAACCTTTATGCATGTGATTTGTGAAGATTCATAATAATTGAACATAAAAGTACAGTATTGTTTTTTAAAAACATCTTGTATACAGAGTAAAATAATATTTTCTTCATGCTGTCATGCTGGTATCTTTATGTTCTTTTCAACTCTCTTTTCCTCAGTGAATTGGAGCTGTTCTTTGTGTCACTTTGTTTTTTATGTATCAGGACAACAATCCAATTCCCATGTTTTCAGAGTCACCTATGGTATCATATGAGCAAAATGAGCAAGGAGACAGTACATGCTTCTTGATTTTTTTTCTGCACTGTTATTTGAAAACTGACCAGGATTGACAACTTCGTCGGCAGAAACTAATATTTTTTGTTCATTTCCTTGAACATACAGCTGAAAGGCCTTACAGGAGCACCAGAGAACAACTTTTCTCAATTGGGCAGATACTGCGTATTCGAAAGGGTCCTTTGAAGGGCTACCTCTGTCGCGTAGTTCGCATATTTCGAAATGATGTAACTGTCAAAAAAGAGAAAGCATTCATTTTGCCTTTTCCTGAAGTTTTCATGCATTTTCTTGTGTTTCATTTTGCACAAAAAAGAGAGTATTTCTTTTGCTAAGAAACAATACTTTGATAGGATTATATTCTTTTCCTTGTCTGTCTTTTTGATGTTGTTGATCCGTTGGTGAAATTGCAGGAGCATGCCAACATCGGCTGCCCTTGATGTAGTTGCGAAGAATTTAAATCTCAAGTTCTTTGAGGTAAGTTAGTGGGACCGTCAAGGCGTCAATCATTACATTTTCAAATGCAGGGCTAAGGTAT
This sequence comes from Guadua angustifolia, assembly GCA_036346375.1. NCBI lineage: Eukaryota > Viridiplantae > Streptophyta > Magnoliopsida > Poales > Poaceae > Guadua > Guadua angustifolia. The sequence goes on from CM070512.1 coordinate 37,778,538, forward strand.
CATATGAAGACCATGTTTCAGGTGCATACTGGCTGGAAATTTTTTGGAAACTTGATGGATGCTGGGATGTGCTCGATCTATGGTGAAGAAAGGTTTGGCACTGGTAATGTTTGGGAAATCATCTAGATTATCTTTGATGTATGTGCAATGTGCTGATCACAATAACAAACATGTCAGAATTTGTTGGGCAAATTGGTTTTGCCTTATGGTAAAATGCGAGTAACTTCATGCATTCTGATATGTAGCACCTCTTTTATCTGACATCCCACAATGATTATATTTATGATTATTTCAGAGGTTTTTGGTTCTTTGACAAAGATGATGTTTACTTTCCTAAGCTCTGAAGTGGGCACCATTTATTTTATGGTCACTAACTGCATGCTGGCTTCCCAGTTAGCTAATTATACCCTTTATCTTTTTACATGTGTTTCCTTATTCAAAACAGGAATGAAAATGTGTTATTTGACACCACAAAGTTCTGCTTTGCAGGTTTGTGCGAGAAGCAGTTGCTGATAGTAGTCTACCACAAGGAGGGGGTGCAAAGTTTGAGTGACACAACGAGTTGTCGAATTATCCACAAATTTGTCTATTGATCGAAATTGGCAGAAGATTTGTCATCTCATGGGCAGCCAAATTTCATGGATGTGTGGCTTCTAATGCTACACAAGAACATGCATATCAAGAACTAGAGCTATTAGTAGTTTATGACATGAAAGCGGAGAGAGAGACAGAGAGAGATGAACTGAGGATTTTTCCCCCCTAGTATCGCTTTTAGCAAACTAGGAAATTGACTGTTACTAGCTCATTACATTGCAAGAATTTGATCAGATCTGCTTGTGTTTTTCTGAGTTTTGTAGAATGTGTAGTAAAAATAGCTATGGTGCAATACTTCATTCTGATGTACATTACTTCATAAATTAGTAGTACATTGCTTTGAGCTCCGTGAATGATGGCCATATGTGCTGAGGTGTTGGATTATCGAATGTGTACCAATACTTCCCTCATCAATAAAGGATAATCAGTTCATACGACACTAAACTTACAACAAATCTAAAAATAATATTTAGGGCCCGTTTGAAACTATAGTTTTCTAAAACCATGGTTTTGAAATACCATGGTCTGCAATTGCTTTAACATAAATACTATGGTTTTATCTAACTCCATTAAAACCATGGTATTTCTTGGAACTACTAACTGTTTGGATGCAACATTACAAACCATGGTATTTGAGTGGAAATAGACAAGAAGCTAGCCAAAACCATGAAAACTTTGGGTTGGAATGGAGTTTTAAATACTCCAAAAATACCATGGTATCTACCAAACCATGGTTTTTAATACAGAGTTTTTGACATGGTTTCCAAACACCCTATGATATAAAATACCATGGTATTCTTAGAAACCATGGTATTACTTAGAAACTATAAAAATACATTGCTTCCAAACAGAGCCTTAGCGTTATTACAGAGGAAAATTACACAAGATGACATGAGCCTTTCAAGAAGTTATAGGGTACACAACGTGACATTTGTACTAATTTTCATTGTCTACTGTCTTTCTATTGTCCGCTGGGATTTAGGATCCAGTGAGGATCTCTTATCTTGCTTAAGAAATGATCTAATGAGCTATTCACTCTTAATCAGCAAACGAACAATACATCAGACTCTTCAAGGGTATTTCAGACATTTCAATCATCATATACAACTCGAACAATCATTGACCTTCTTGAAGCTAAACTACCAAGCGGCGAGGCTTTTTGAGGCAATGACTTCTCTAGCTAGCTGCTTCTCAAGACAGCCAGCCAAAAGCAGGCTTCTGTATAAGCTCTAGCTATACCAAAGGGGGCCTAAAGCTAATTATTAGCTGGCTAATAGCTAGAGCTAATTGTTAGCCAGCTAATAATTAGCCTATCTAAAATTAGCTCAGGACTGTTTGGATACATAGCTAATAGTTGGGCTAATTTCTTAGAAAGGTCATGTCTGCCCCTCATAACAGCTGGTGATTCACATTTTTTCGCGTGAGGGTATTTCAGACTTTTTCCAGCGTGTTACCTGCTATTAGCCCAAATTAGCTCCCACCCGCCAGCTAATGGACTAATTGTTAGCTGAAGGATTAGCTAAAAATTAGCCCACCTATTAGTCTTTCTGTTTGAATAGACTAGAACTAAATTTTAGCAAGTTAACAATTAGTCCAAAGATCTAACCATGACCTATAGATTCAACAGAGACTAGTTAAACTGATAAGCTAGTTAGGCATGAAAAAGGTCTAGACTTTGGCCATTATGACAACTAGATAGGAACCCGCGCTACGCCGCGGCAGATAAATTTTGAGAGATTGTTCAGATGCTAAAATACATTTAATGCAAGCATTTTGATATATATGAATAGGCATATATAAACAATAATGAAGCAAGCAAGATATGTGCATGCTATAGTAGTCGACCTGACATATCATTGAGAACATGTATAAACCAGCCTAAATTGGTTAAGTAAAATTCGTCGATGAAACCTAGGAGCTGGAAAATAAAGAATATGTACAGTGGTTAACTATGCATACCAAACAGTAAAGAGAAAAACATATAAGCAGATAAACTGTGAACAACTCATTAAGCTGAAACCAATTTTTATGAGTGGAAATAGAAATTTTCTTTTACAAAACGTTAAATTAGATGAAATAATCTTATTGATATTTGGTTCACACACGCTATTTTGAAACTATAATGATAACTCACTGACCTAAATGAGATTTACACATCTGAATAGACCAAGTGGTTAGCTAGCTCAGTTTGATAAGCTATAGATATTTCGTCATGAACTATTGGAACCGAGAACACAATGGCAAAATAAGAAAAAGAAGGATATCAAAGACCACCAAACAATAAAATTTGTCAACTCATAAAATGCGATACTCGCGATTCTACAAACGTCTATCTTCACCCAATTAGCAGCAAGGCCCATGTCAATTACCATTGAGCCATTTCTACAATGAAGTATGAACACATTCATAGTCTGCAATATAAGTATTGTACTGCCACCCAACTGTAACAGAAAGTTCATATAGTCAGGGAAAGCAAACGCATGTAAAAAATTGTTATCGTACCAGTGTGCCCAACACTTCAGGTCATCTTCAGATGGCTTTAGCAGAAGGTCAACAGAAGCTTTGCTGTTGTTATCGCTATGATTTAGTGGCGGAGCCTCATCATCTATGGTCCATATCTGTTCCTTGCAAAACCATGCTGCTCCAATATTCCACAGTTTCCAAACTAACAAAGTTTAACAGTTAGTTTTGTCACCAGTTCGGAAGTAAAACCGCATGTACACGTAATTGCAAAATGCTGCAGTTTTGTGCTGTCCACTCCAAACCTAGGGTAGAAAGGGATACTACAATACCTGTGGAAAGCATATAGGAATTCCACCTCACATCTCTTTTGGTGGCCTGAAGATTGCCTGTATGCAAAAACCAATAGCTGTGAGAGTACTTTTATAACTGCTTCAGGAAGTGGTTGCCGAGGTTTCTAAAAGTTCAGGAACTAAACAATGCAGATCTCCTCCATCAGATGACCACTGACACAAACCTTTTTTTTTACCAAACTATTTCACAAATCTGCATCAAATCAGCATCCATGTAAGGTATTTTTAAAACGACAAGCATGATTGATGTTTCTGTGGATGACATCAGATAGCAAAGCGGTGGAATTCTAATTGAATGTTATTTTTTTTCAAGTGCTTACCATCGTTAACTATGGGAATATCCATTGGAAACGATGTATCAACCACTAAAAGGATTACCAATGGCTGCGACAGGAAGCTCAGTATCAGGGGCTCAGAGGAGAAGGAAAGCAAAATCCCACGGGGCAACATGTGTAGCAGTACTGTTGAAAAGGCGTCGAGGTTTCTAAAAGTTTAGGAACTAAGCAATGCACATCTCCATCAGATGACTACCAACACAAATCCTTTTTTACCAAATTATTTTACAAATCTGCATCAAATCAGCATCCATGTAAACTATTTTTAAAATGCCAAGCATGATCGATGTTTCTGTGGATGACATCAGATAGCAAAGCGGTGGAACTCTAATTGAATGTTATTTTTTTGCAAGTGCTTACCATTGTTAACAACGGGAATATCCATTGGGAACGATGTATCGACCACTAAAAGGGTTACCAATGGCTGCGACAGGAAGTGAGGTATCAGGGGCTCAGAGGAGAAGAAAAGGAAAATCCTACGGGGCCAAACCAAGCTCTAGCTGAAGCGGAGGCGAGCACTCACCTCGACCTTGTCGACCACCTTGAAGAGCACAAACCCTGCGGGCGTCTCGAACAGGACCATCATCTCTTCCCTAAATTGCCAATCAACTCAACAAAATCAACCGTAAGAAGTCCCTCTCGTCTGGATTATATCAGCAATCTCTTGGTATACGCTCGTGATTATAAAATTAGCATTGCTCATAATGATTATATCAGCTATGAACTGACAAGAGAAATGAAAATTTGAGCTCATCACAAACATGTCAAGTGAGACACTGCCATTTAAGGAACACATTAGCTGTAAATCATCCACACACAGATCTAGCAAAGCACTGCAGTCTAGCTGGAAGAGCCAAAAAGAAAAAACAAAACAAAAACAAAGAACAAAAAAATGAGGGCAATCACAGAGACAGCAGTGCGAGAAATAGCAAACAAATAGGCACGAACGAAGAATATCTGATCGATCGCAAAAACGGCCATTGATGGGGAATAATGCTATCTAGGTAAGTACCTTTTTCGGCGTGAACTGCTCTGTGTGTCCAGGCATAGTCTCTTTTTTGCTGAAGGCTTTCTGTTAGTAACGCTGGAAACAGTAGAGAAATGGCAACACGATGTCAATGTGAATGTAATTGGTTATTGCAAAGATCGTAAGAAAAAAACTTTAGTGGCCAACAAGGCAGAAGAAAAGAGAGCTTCCAGCAATCTCATGGTATACGCTCGTGATTATAAAATTAGCATTGCTCATAATGATTATATCAGCTATGAACTAACAAGAGAAATGAAAATTTGAGCTCATCACATACATGTCAAGTGAGACACTGCTGTTTAAGGAACACATTACCTGTAAATCATGCATATGGTCTTGAATTTCTGTAATTACTCTGTAGAAAATAGTAATTATAGTGAATAAAAAGCAATTTATACAGGCTACATATCTAAAGATAGCTAGATCAACATTAAGTTTATATAGTAGCCTGCTCTCTTTATTAATCTATTGCACTTCTAACATCAGTTGTGATTCTTTAAGCAATACTGAAAGAATACACAACAAAAGGCCAAGTGAAAACCACAGAAAAGTATAGAAGGATTGTGTCTGCAAGGCAGGAACTTTACTCTCTACGATCCCCTGTAGGGAAAAAAAACAATTTAGAAATAGGACCTCAGCAATATAAGGTAGCACATGTGTATATGGTAACTGAACTTGAAGACATATAAAAAAGAAAGGAACAAGAACAACACACACCTTGATTGCTGCTCAGTCTGTGAAGTGTAGAGGAAATCTGAAACAGATTCTCAAGGGAATTATGAAATGGGGTGCCAAATGGGTGAAGCTTCTCTGAAAACACACATGCATATTAGATATAACTTGCTAAAAAATATCTGTCACAAAGAATTCCCAAAGAAACACTTGTATTCAGCCCTGTAGCCAACAGATAAGCAATCTGGAGAACAGGGCACCGAACAAATTCAATTTGGGAGAACCTTCTTTAATTCTGTTTTTTCCCGAAATGTACAATAAAAGAATTCTTTTACATTTGACCAAAAACATTTATCAAAACCGGATTTCAAAACATAACAACGCAACAAAATAAGTCACTGATAAATCAAAATAGAATCAATCGGGAATAATGCTGTCTAGGTAAGTACCTTTTTTGGCGTGAACTGCTCTGTGTGTCCAGGCATAGTCTTTTTTTTGCTGAAGGCTTTCTGTCAGTAACACTGGAAACAATAGAGAAATGGCAACGCGATGTCAATGTCAATGTAATTGGTTATTGCTGAGATCGTAAGAAAAAACTTTAGTGGCCAACAAGGCAGGAGGAAAGAGACCTTCCAGCAATCTCTTGGTCTATGCTCGTGATTATAAAATTAGCATTGCTCATAACGATTATATCAGCTATGAACTGACAAGAGAAATAAAAATTTGAGCTCATCACATACATGTCAAGTGAGACACTGCCGTTTAAGGAACACATTACCTGTAAATCATCCATATGGTCTTGAATTTCTGTAATTACTCTGTAGAAAATGGTAATCATAGTGAATAAAAAGCAATTTATGCAGGCTACATATCTAAAGATAGCTAGATCAACATTAAGTTTATATAGTAACCTGTTCTCTTAATTAATCTATTGCACTTATAACGTCAGTTGTGATTCCTTAAGCAATACTGAAAGAATACACAACAAAAGGCCAAGTGAAACCCACAGAAAAGTATAGAAGGATTGTGTCTGCAAGGCAGGAACTTTACTCTCTACGATCCCCTGTAGGGAAAAAAACAATTTAGAAATATGACCTCAGCAATATAAGGTAGCACATGTGTATATGGTAACTGAACTTGAAGACATATAAAAAAGAAAGGAACAAGAACAACACACACCTTGATTGCTGCTCAGTCTGTGAAGTGTAGAGGAAATCTGAAACAGATTCTCAAGGGAATTATTAAATGGGGTGCCAAATGGGTGAAGCTTCTCTGAAAACACACATGCATATTAGATATAACTTGCTAAAAAATATCTGTCACAAAGAATTCCCAAAGAAACACTTGTATTCAGCCCTGTAGCTAACAGATAAGCAATCTGGAGAACAGGGCACCGAACAAATTCAATTTGGGAGAACCTTCTTTAATTCTGTTTTTTTCCCCAAAATGTACAATAAAAGAATTCTTTTACATTTCACCAAAAACATTTATCAAAACAGAATTTCAAAACATAACAACGCAACAAAATACTATACAGACAACACTAATAATGCAACAAAATATTATATGTGACCTATGGCGGTATTCATGCATCGTATGTACCTGTCTAGAAAAAAAATCAGAAGTAAATAAGTGATACATTGAATTATTGAAATTAGAGTATACATATTAGTACCTGTTGCCGTTATGGACTAACCAATATAATCCGAAATAACATGCATTGCTAGCTGCTGATCCATGCCATCTGGGGGAAAAAAGGAGGAAAAAGAGAGCTACTTACCAGTGAAGTCAGTACGAAGACGTCGAAGAGACACAAAAATTTCTAGAAATACAAAAAGCGAAGTATCTAGGAGATAATACATGGCAGTAGCTAAAGTGAGCAGTTAAAGTGACTGAAAAATCCAATATACTGTACCTTTAGAAAGGCAGAGACATGAGGTAAATACGAAAATCCCATACCTCCGTAGCGGCGAGGTTCTTTTTGGGGAGTTCTTTTCCAGACCGCTTCGGCTGACATGATTTGGAACTGTTTCGTACATCATAAACTGAATTGATGGTTTACATATCTAACAATTTACATGGTTCCTTTAGAAAGGCAGAGACATGAGGTAAATACGAAAATCCCATACCTCCGTAGCAGCGAGGTTCTTTTTGGGGAGTTCTTTTCCAGACCGCTTCGGCTGACATGATTTGGAACTGTTTCGTACATCATAAACTGAATTGATGGTTTACATATCTAACAATTTACGTGGTTCAACCTATGGAATCACATATACAGCCATTAAATTTTGGTTCTGATATTCTGAAAAATAGACAACCAAGCATGATTACTGTCAGAACAAGTTCTTTTTAGTATCCTCCTATGCTTGACAAGCTTGCAATTCTTCCACACAAATTTGATGCAGCAGTGAGGACCTATGTACATGCGTATATGGATTGCCATGTCAAAGATACTGTATTTAAGTAAGGGCCATTGAACCGATCTAGTCCTCTTTTTGTTTATTGATGGTCTACATATCTAACAATTTACGTGGTTCAACCTATGGAATCACATATACAGCCATTAAATTTTGGTTCTGATATTCTGAAAAATAGACAACCAAGCATGATTACTGTCAGAACAAGTTCTGTTTAGTATCCTCCTATGCTTGACAAGCTTGCAATTCTTCCACACAAATTTGATGCAGCAGTGATGACCTATGCACATGTGTATATGGATTGCCATGTCAAAGATACTGTATTTAAGTAAGGGCCATTGAACCGATCTAGTCCTCTTTTTGTTTATTAAAAAACAGCCCTATAAACAACACATAATATTTGGTTGTAGCCCACTAATCTGTAATATAAGTATGGCCTAATCCATTTCCTGCTCTACCACCTTGATTCATATTCATATTCTTCGTAGGCAACTTTTTTGAGGAAGCACAGAGCTAACAATGCCAAGGCATGCTACAAAACATGCATTGATTCACTCATGCAAACGGCACAATCCTGATTAGTTTTGAGAATTGAAATTTTGCAACGAAAAGGTTAAAGATATGGAAACGAAAACATAGATGCTCTGCACTTCTCGGCCTTGCATGCATCTCAAGAAAAGCTAAAACTATTGACCACCCACAGTAGGCTGGATCGAACCTAACACCAGAGGAACGAGGTCGACGGAGGGGAGCAACTCCCAACGGCGACACCACGCATGGGAGAGAGCGGAGGCGCAGACCATCTCGTGGATGTGGAGCCCGGAGAGGATGTTTCCGATGACGCCAAGGGGAAGCAAGGTGAGGCCGTCTGGCGATGCCCCTGCCGCCGCTGCCCTTGTCGCCTCTGCGGGTTGAGGATGTTTCGATGACGCCAAGGGGAAGCAAGGTGAGGCCGCCCGGCGATGCCCCTGTCGCCGCTGCCCTTGTCGCCTCCGCGAGCAGCCCGCAATTTTTTCCCCATAAATCCGCGCGACAATGGGAGGCCTTGGAGGGCGACAGGCGAGGAGGGCTCGCCTTGAGGGGCAGCGGGAACGCATAGCAGGCGGTGGGGCTCTGAGGGGTTGCTTCTTGGGGCAGGCGGAGGTGAGGCGGTGGAGGCGTCGGCCGCCTTGCGGAGAGAGGTGGCGAGGCGGCGGGAGGCGAAGAGGACCAGCGCTAGAGGCGGCGAGGACCGCCACTGGGCGATGGGGAAGGCGGAAGAGGTTCCTCGAGGGCTCATGGCGGCCAGATTTCGTGGCGCTTCACGGGCCAGGACTTCGCCCGGTAGCGTGGGCGGCGGATTGCACACACGGAAGGGATGGACGGATGGAAAAAATTAGGTGACGTGGACCGGCCGAATGAGCCTCAAATCTCCCAGCTTTAATAGATTAGATATGCCACACCGTGCACGGCACGTTGCCTTGGTCACTTCACATCACACAGTATAGTACTACTGCACAGCCGCGATATTTCTCTCGAGCCCCATTGACTGGCAATTCAATCAGTGAATGCAACTGTACTGTATGAACGATTAGTTGCAAGCTCTTTCAAGCCACACCCATCTCATCTTCTCAGCGCCTTCCCTCGCTTCTCTCTCCCCACTCCACGCGTGAAGTACTACTGTGTTTTGATTCCTTTATTTCCGCCTTCTTTACAGACTGGCACTGCAGCCCAGCATCTCTGTGCATCTCAAATCAAACACAATACTCTCTGTTCACCAATGACTGAGGGAACAGGCGCTACAGGGTTTCAATGAAAGCCACTAACATGTAATATACAGGCCAGTAAATTTTTGTGCTGCTTTGGCAATGTTGTTTCGAGGTTGTATAGGCAGGATTAACAGCCTTCTGGAAGTGCAACCACACCAACGACTTCAGCGAAGGGTTTCTACAGGAAGTTTGAAGCAACCGGTCACTTTCTTTCCATTTCTTTTCTTTGCTTTGCAACCACTGTTGGCCACTTGAACGATACTTCCTCTGTAAAAAAAATATATGATAGGTTCTTGAATAGTCTTATCATGATGTGTTTTTGAATGATGTTATCATCAACATAGAGTATGTCTTATATTTCAGTATAAAATTAATGTGATGTTTCACTTACTCTAAATGTATATATTGAATATAGTGATTAGAGATAATAATTAGGAATAGTCTAATCATTTTAATATTTCTTTTGATTATGTTTCAAAAGAAAATATACACTATAAATTTAGATGTAGAAAGTAACCCACGATGGTTGGTTAGTGAGAACGAGGATTTTCTCTTCTGCCACTTTCCACTCAACATGAGAGTTACAGATTTCTCCTATTCAATAATTTTCAGTTCTCTTATGCTATTGGATGTAGGAAATTAGCATATGGATCTAGAACCGAGTCTCGCTCAGTTGGCTTGAGCGCCAATAGAGCATTTGATCTGCCTACGTTTGACTCCAGTTGCTCAGGTATAGGCATGTGTATGTATTCATTGAAAAATAGGTTTCCTAGTACCTGTAGTAGACGTGTGTGTATATACGGAAACTTTTGTATTTTATACAAAAAACGACCCGTATTTACAGAAATATACAACATTCTTGCGTATTTACAAAAATCTTCATCAATTTCGGGATGTGAAAAAGCGAAATCTCAATTTCGCAATCTGAGTTTGCGAAATCAGTGATTTCGCGTTTTCAAAATGCGAAATTGAGGTATTTCGCAATTTCAAAAAGCGAAATCCGGTATTTGCAGTTTCAAATTGCGAAATTGAAGTGGTATAACGGCCACGTATAAAAATAAAATAGGACTCTAACGACGTCGAAAAATTTTGAAATTTTTTATGGACGTTCCTGATAAATCAGTGATATTACCATAAAAATTTAAAATGATTTTAAGATCTGAGGAATTTTTTAAAATTCAAACAATACAACTGTCCTGATAAAACGCTGGCCGACAAGTTTGAACCGAATGAAAAATGAAACAAACCATGTTAGAAAATTTTAAAAAAAAATTTCCATGGTTATGATGCATCACTAATATTCCCATAAAATTTTCATATAATGATCAAGCTCTATGAATTTTTAAAAATTCAGACAGTGCTAGTGTCCGATATGGCAAAATTGAGGCGGTAGCATGCAGATTTTAAAAATTTATAAAGCTTGATAAAAATTTTATAGGAATATTAGTGATGCATCATAACTATGGATAAAAAATTTCAAAATTTTATAGTCGACAACAACTCATGGTTTTTTATTATTTTTTGTCCACAATTCCGCGGATCCAGTGAACGGAATATTTTTAAAATTTTTTTAAAAATTTTCCGCGGATCTGAACTCGGATAATTTTTTTAATTTTCCACGGATCTGAAGCACGGAATATTTTCCCGGTTTTTTTAATTTATTCGACAGAGGTTTTTTCATGATTTTTCCCGACCACAGGGGCCCACGGCGTAGCGGTCGAACAGGATTCCACGGCGCCACACGTCGCCTGCGAGCTGAGGCGCAGGCGTGAACGCGTCGCGTGAGGCGAGCGCGCAGCGGAGGACAGGCCGGGTGCACGTGTCACGTTGGGAAAAAAAAAGAGGAGGGGCAAGGGAGGAGGCCTAGGCAGGCAAAACGCGGCGCAACTAGAAACAAAAGAAAGAGGGTCCGGATGAAAAAATCGACACGTGTTCATAACATGAGTTGTTGTCGACTATAAAATTTTGAAATTTTTTGTCCATAGTTATGATGCATCACTAATGTTCCCATAAATTTTTTATCAAGCTTTATAAATTTTTAAAAATTCAGACATTGCTACTGTCTGAATTTTACCATATCGGACACTAGCACTGTCTGAATTTTTTAAAATTCATAGAGCTTGATCATTATATGAAAATTTTATGGGAATATTAGTGATGCATCATAACCATGGACAAAAAAATTTAAAATTTTCTAACGTGGTTTGTTTCATTTTTCATTCGGTTCAAACTTGTCGGCCAGCGTTTTATCAGGACAGTTGTATTGTTTAAATTTTTAAAAATTCCTCAGATCTTAAAATTATTTTAAATTTTTATGTTAATATCACTGATTTATCAGGAACCTCTATAAAAAATTTCAAAAGTTTTCGACGTCGTTAGAGTCCTATTTTATTTTTATACGTGGACGCAGGTAGCCGTAGCACTTCAATTTCGCAATTTGAAACTGCAAATACCGGATTTCGCTTTTTGAAATTGAAAATACCTCAATTTCGCATTTTGAAAACGCGAAATCACTGATTTCATAAACTCAGATTACGATTGAGATTCGCTTTCACATCCCGAAATTGATGGAGATTTTTGTAAACACGTAAGAATGTTGTATATTTACGTAAATCTGAGTTGTTTTTGTATAAAATACAAAAGTTTCCGTGTGTATATATATATATGTGTGTGTTAGGTGAGTGTGATGTGGCAGATTGTATGCATAGCCTTGAAAGAAAAAAGGGTAGCATATAGATAGATCCGTTTATATGTTTCGTGTTGCACGGTGTTAGAGCATCTCCAATAGTCAAGCCTTAAATAGAGTCCTATACCTCAAAATAGGGTCTAAACTAAAAAAATTAGGACCCAAGATAGCTATTGACTCCAGCAATTAGACCCTAAATCTCCAATCCTTCATTCATCCCTGCGTCTTCACGACAAGAGGACTCCTCACCTGATGGTTCCCGTCGGACCAAACAATGGCGCCCGAGCGTGTAGTCCGCTGACCGCCATGGCGTCCCTCACCCTGGCTTACAGAACTCCTTCTCTAGCCCACGCTCCCGAGCGCGGCGTCGGGGTCACCGTCACCTGCCGCCCTCGGGTTCCGGACGGCGGCCGTGTCACGTGCCCGCGGCCGATATTCTTGACCTGCGCCGCACCATTGTCGTCGGGCGGCGGAGTCGTACACTGTGATGGAAGGGTAGTTGAGGTCTGGATCTTGAGGGGCACCGAACACTGCACTGACGCCTCATTGAAGAGCTCCATCGATAGGGCGGAGAGGAGCGTTGCTAAATATAGCAACAGGGCTCCGAGTCCTAAACCTATTTTGATAATTTTTCTCAAAATACAACCTCTGTTGGAGTGATTTTTTTCCATCAAAGCCCTATAATTACAATTAGCAACCTATTTAGGGCTCCTCTTGGAGATGCTCTTAGCTCGCAGGTTAATTGCCAAATTAGGACGTGAGAGATTCTCCGCTAGACTAGATTTACTTAGAGCAAGTCCAACTCACCCCCTATGCCTCCCTCTATTCTAAATTATAAGGAGAATTGGAAAAATATGAGCTCCAACCCACCTCCTATTAGGAGCCCCTATTCTAGGGAGGTCTCTTCTCACCCCTACATCTAGGGGCTCTCTTCTTCCCCTATTATTTTCTTCATATTTTTTTATTCATTAATTCATAGGTGCATAGTAATAATAATGTTTAGATAAATAATAGAGGTGAGTAATAGGGAGTGTGGGTTGGAGACAAATTTGATATAGGGTGTCCCTAATTTTTATACTACCCCTAAATAAGTGATTTAGGGAAAAAATATAGGGGTTTGAGTAGAAGTTGCTTTTACCAGTACTACAGCACAGTGGAACGACAATAATGCAATGAAAGCCACTAACGTCAGTCTTTTGATTCCTTTATTTCCGCCTTCTTTACAGACTGGCACAGCAGCCCGGCTGCCAAACATCTCTGTGCATCGACACTTGAGAGAATTTTTTTTTAATAATACATTTTTTATTCGGAATTTCAAAAATATTCGACCGAAAAAAAAAATTTAGAAATATACCTCTGTCGCACGTTGGACGTGCGGCGAGGGCCTAAATAGAAAAATACAGGCGGCAGGCCCCGGGCGTTTACGTGGCCTCCTATCGCCGCAGCGAGCGTCGACAGGAACCCAACGGCGCTGTAGTACGCCGAGCGTCTGACGAAGCGAAAAAGGCCCTGTCGCGCAGCGAAAGTCGACGATGAAAAATCGACCGATGGTCGTGCGATGAAGTGAAGCGCGGGTTCTGTCGCCTGCGATGGTAGTCTGACAGGGCGTTTATATAGCCACTCGCCTGATCTTGTTCTCATTTATGCGCCGGAAAGAAAGCAGAGAGAGGAGAGGAAGGAAGAGGAAAAGGGAGAGAGGGGAAGAGAGAAGGAGATCTGCGCCACTGTTTTGAGGTAAATTTTTGTTGTTTACTTTTCTTAGCAGTAAATTATGATATGTTAGAAATAGTTAGATCTAGAGGATTGTAGCAGTAAATAGTGGTAGATTAGAAATAGTTTGAGATGTAGGTTACGGATAAATGTAGGTAAATTTTTAGGTCACAGCTAGTTCTAGTTTAGAAAATTTAGATATTTTTTGCGGATAGGACTATATCGGTATATATTGAAGGAAATATAGTTACGAATGAGTATTTTTTTAATATATAAGTACATCGATACGAATGTATATATTGTTAGGAATGAATTTTTACGGATAGGAGTATATCGGTACATATTGATGGAAATGTAATTTTTTTTACAGATATAACTACATCGATATGAATTATTAGGAATGTAGATGTTTCTTACGGTTAGATATATATTTTCGTACCATGTAGGTATAGTTATATTCGTCATAGTATTTTATACGGAAGATAATTAATTAGTGGGTGAATGAATGGATTAGCGAGATATGGCGAACGAGTTCCATTTAGGATTTATTATGGAGATGGGGTTGTAATGCATGGTTTGGAGGTGCGAGATCTAAGTAACACATGATATGTGGACGAAGTTTGAGTAGGGTCGAGGCGCACATTTGGTTCCGTGTTGAAATGGTTGTACTATACTTTTCGGATGGAAGAAGACAAGTGTGAGTTGAAGGTATTTTGCACATGTAGTGTCTTGAAAGCGACACTATTCTTGGGAGTTAGTTGAGCTAAAGGGAACCGCATCGTGGAGATCATATGTGAGGGGCAGCAGCGAGGATGGAATCGAGTGCTTTTAGTGCGAGCATATGAGAGGCATGTTGCCCCAGCGAGTTGGGCGCCCGGTTAGTGTAGTCGACCTCAAAATGAGCTCAGCCGGTGACACTGAAATTGGGGATCTAGCCATGAGCAACATGTTGACAAAGTGGTGAACATGTTGAGTTCGAGGAGGATGATGAAAATGTTGGCCAAGAAGCGCGGGGCTGGTAGGCGAAGGTGAGCAAATTGAGCAAATAATGGTAGGATGGAAGAGGAAGACCGTGAGTCTGGCGGAAGCGAAGAGGAGGGCGGCGATGAGTCGGATGAGGAAGATGGAGGAGGTGCGGAGCCGCTTGTGCCGGTAGGAGTGAGCACGCAACAACTTGAAAATATGGTTGTCAATGAAATGAGGAGATGCCTTGGCGATCGGTGATAATGAGGTTAGGCATAACGGTATGTACCCAAACAAAAGAGGCATGCGGGATCCGTGAAAGATTGGGCTCTATCATTAAGAAGGACTTTCGGGGTTAAGAAATCCACCCCAAACCTGCTTCTGACGTGGTGTGTGAGATCCATGGGTGTCGTGGAGAGTGCAGCGTACAAGCCCAAATGGGGCACCCATTGGATATGTTCGAAGGTTGAGCGACATACATGTATGGTGAGAAGCGATGATGGCTCACGGGAACCTATCATCCGATGCGTCGCGAACATCATGTCGCAGAGATAGTGGAGAACCGAGTTTTGAGCCCGTGCTATTATCCGGCGATCGAGAGCGGATATCGATACACAATTAGCTACGGGAAGGCGTGGAGGGCGAAGCAGAAGGCACTAGAAACGAGGTTTGGGAAGTTTGAAGACTCGTACCACAACCTCCCCGCACTGCTCAGTTGTATTCAGGGAAGAAATCCTGGG
Source organism: Guadua angustifolia (assembly GCA_036346375.1). Lineage (NCBI taxonomy): Eukaryota > Viridiplantae > Streptophyta > Magnoliopsida > Poales > Poaceae > Guadua > Guadua angustifolia. The sequence goes on from CM070512.1 coordinate 37,794,243, forward strand.
ACCTACTATGATTATCAAGATTGTCCGTCAGACAAGTGGCCAACTAAAATGCATCTGAGGAGAGTGTTCTTCGCATTCGGCGCTTGCATTAAGGCATTCTGTCACATCCTTTGTCGTCCGTTGTTGTGCGTGGACGGCACATTCTTGACCGGGAAATACAGAGGGCAAATACTGACAGCTGTGGGTGTCGATGGGAACAACCAGATTCTGCCTGTTGCCTTTGCCTTCGTAGAAAGCGAGAACTACGAGAGTTGGCTGTGGTTCCTACGAAACCTAAAGATCGGGGTGGTCAAAACTTCGTCGGTTGTGCGTCTTTGCATGACAGCATCTTTGGGTTGTAGTGCTATCAACCAGGCGCAAGCAGGGAAGATGAGCCATTCCGATGGCACGACTTGCTGAGTCGATGGTGCATGAGGCATTTGGGTGCAAACTTCTATAAGCAATTCAAGAACAAGCGGTGATGAACATGTTCAAAAGACTATGTAACTCCAACCGAGACGGAAGTTCGAACTCGTGGAAAAATCTTGATGACGACAAGGAAACAAAAGGGCAGGGCGAACAACGATGGCGCGATGGAACACAAGAGCGGTGGAGCCTCTTTTCCCCCACCTTAGCAGAGGGCGAGGCGACTAACCGTAAATCGGAGGCAAAGGCCAATCAAATGTTTCTCGATGGATCAAGCACGAACCGAAGAGAAGTGGTCATGTTATATGACACACATGGTGCGGAATCTGGTGTGATGACCACTAACTGCGAAGTTTACAAGCCCGGGTAATCACGAGGGATGAGGTGTCTTCTATTGGTAGGAATTGTCGAGGAGTCTTTGAGGGTACAACCAAGTACTTTGTGGACAGGCATGCAATTCTTGAGATAGTAATGAGAGATGAGAAGTTCTTGTACTCTTGATGATCACTAAATACATGCATGAGAAGGCTCGAAAGGCGGCCAAACATAGAGCTATCAAAGTTGGTGCACGTGCTGCGCTTCGAGGTGATCTGCAGAGATAAAGGAAGGCGTGGAACCAACGGAGGGTTGTCACTTTCGAGTGCATCTTACAGTGAGTGCAAATGCTCGTGCAACAAGCCATACCTTCTGCATAGGCCATGTTCTCATGTTATAGCTGCATGTGCTTTATTTGGAATGCAACACTGGTACATACCTATCTAAATATTACATGAAGGAAAGGGTGATGGCAACTTGGGGCGAGGAGCTTTATGGTTATGGTGTTGTGGGTTCTTTCACCACAACTCCTAGTGTGGATGAAAGATTCGGGTCCCCGATTTTGATGCGAGAAGAGGAAAGCGAGGCGTCGAAGAACAAAGGCGTATAAGAAATGACATGGATGAGTCGGTGGCAAGCAGCGTGAAGAAATGCTCATTGTGCAACCAACGAGGACATACGTTCAAGGTGCGCCAGTACATCTTCACACGGTCCGCCTTGTGTGCGCTTAGCGAGGCTGCGGTGCGCCAGTACATCTTCACGGTCCCCCAGCAGTGCGCGAGAGGGCAACGCATCAGCGGTCGGGCTTTCGGTGAAATCTTGGAATGCCTTTGTTCAAGTGTTACAATCGCGTATTACAATGCTCAAAACAATTCTTTATTTGGTACAGGCCCGCAGGCACACTTCTTCACGCACGCTTCTGGACACGCGCCTGATGACTACGACGACCAGGGCGATGCCGCAGACCCGGAGGACTACCATGATTACCTCTCCACAGACGTCTTTGGGGGTGGGGCATCATCATCACAACCGTCTGAGCACCACCACCGACGCAGCTTAGTCGGCGAAGACGGGCGCCCGGCACCGGCGCGAGCTACTCGGCCAGTCTGCAGCGCCTCGGCTAAGGTGCAGAGGCCACACCGCGCCTCTGCGATTAGCGTACTCAGCGGGACCAGGTTCGGAGGAGGAGGCCTCCCCAGAAGCGAGGCCGACAGTAGTTTCTTTTCATTTCTATTATTGCTAGTATGTTATGTACTAAGTATTTCATTTGAAATATGTTGCACTTGCATTTGTATTTTTTGTGAACTTAATCTTACGTACTTAGTTGTTCCTTTCATCAGCTAGACGCTTTGTCACACACCTAGCACCTTTACTCACTGGTAGCACCTTTACCAGGAAGACACGACAACAGACGCAACAGCTTTCCAGCGCGATGTGACTACTCGCTGCTAGCAGCTTTACTCGCTGCTAGCAGCTTTACCAAGCTGACACGACAACACACGCAACAGCTTTTCCAGCGCGATGTGACTACTCGCTGCTAGCAGCTTTACCAGGCTGAGACGACAACACGCCATTAAATGACAACACGCTGCAACACGCCATGAAATGACAACACGCTGCACACGCTGCAGCAAGAGCTGTAATTGTGTGGAGTAACCCCTCACTACCACTATAAAACAGGTCCGAGGGGTAGACATCCAACACAGCCAAACCACAATGTCGTTTCTCGTCGCCTCTTGAGAAGCGAAGTCATCGACCCGAATATCCGGGATGAGAGTTGCGTCGGCGCTGATACTCGGAGTTGCCCGACCGAAATGTGATTGCAACCTCTGGCCAAGATGATGCAATCTACCCATGGAACACGGCCGCTCGCTCACTCTCTTGTTGTTCGCACCTACAAGGTAAACCTACTGGTGTCCACACAATACATGGTAACACTACCATCTCATGCTTCGTTCTTTCTTTTCTTAGCACAAGGACCGGTGTTGCTTCTTCCAATGGATCGACGGGCCGAACGACGCGACTCTGAATTTCTCAACAAGCGCCACGACAACTACCCGCTTGCCCGAGAACTTCACCGGTGGGAGAGGCCGCGGGATATGTCCCTTTTCTAGATCGACGGAGCTTAGGGCGGTGTGCAAGGGGCCAACCGATCGGTGAGTTTCATGCGACATACTCATGTTAAACTCACAAAGTAGTAGTTCTAAGCCAGTTCATCGCTACAGGACTTCAAGAGGACACTTTCGAACATCAACAAGTCGAGGAGGAACCTCCTCGGGGCCACCAAAGCCCGTCTGCGTACATGGCCTAGGCGGTGGTTGATACCTGCCACGGTGATCTAGCGGACCGGAGAATCTACCGGTGCCCCTTGGCCGAGGATGAACGGTGCTGGTACTTCAAATGGGTGGACCCGGAGACGTACCACCCACATCTCATGCTTCCTGTATGGGATAATTGGGGGGAGCAACCCTCTCCGTGGTGCCACTACCGCCCAGAAAAGCCAAATCCCGAGTACACCTACGGTGTTATTCAACGACCAAAGCGAGCATCTTGTATTGGTGCGAGGCACGCTTCCGGTTGTTCAAGGATAAGCCAACACAAAGCTCTGCACTATATAGTGGAGTCTGAGCGAAGCAAGCAGGCGTCTCCGCATGTCTCCGCCAAAGGCCAACACATGCAAGCGCAGGAGGTTCCTCTTCTCGAACAAGCGAGGGACAAGGGAAGCGGCCGAGGTCATGAGACGCAACAAATCCTTGACTCGTTCGCAGACCATCCGAAACCGGGTGGTATTAACATAGGGGACGCAGGAATCGGGATGACATGCCCATATGGGAGGCGAATCCACATAAAAACAACCAAAATTTCATTCTTATACACGGGGCGTCGGCATAGGCCACCCAATGGGCGGCAATTTGGGAGCACGCGGAACCCCATGGAGTTCTTTCATTGTAGAGATTGAGCCTTTGTCAGGGTAGCGCATTATTAGAACGGGTCGGGTAATATCACGAAAATGTCTTACATCATTACATTTGTACCCGGATAGGCGGAACGATCGTTTGTTCCACCATAATGACGATTGCTTTTCGTTAGTTAGTTAAATCCTTGCTGTAATGCCCTTGTAATATAATCTAATCTATTGCTTTTTATCATCCGAACTTTGATTGTATGTGCCCTTATATATGTATTGTTTGAGTTTTAAAAATTCCTCATATCTTAAAATCATTTGAAATTTTTATGGTAATATCACTGATTTATCAGGAACATTCATAAAAGTTTCAAAATTTTTCAAGTCGTAAAAGTTTCCATGGTTTAAGTAGCGCAATTGCCTTTTCCGATTTTCGCAACAAAATGCGAGGCAACGTCGCCTATCTCGCCCATACGTAAGTGTTGCCGCATTGCGTAGGCCGCCCTTGATTTTTTCTATATTTTTTGGACCATGTCCTACTTTGTCCATGACCCTCGAAAACCCCTAAGTGGCCACGATTTCCGTCGTTTCGTGCCCGCGAGTGCCTTTTCCGAATTTGGTACCAAAATGCCGGGGCAACGTCTGACCATCTCGCCGGCACTGAAGTGGTATGTCACGTTGCGTATGCCGCCCGTGCTTTTTCCCATCATTTTTTGCCCATATTCGGCGGACCTTACGAGGCTACGAAAACCCCTAAGTGAAATGCGTATCACTAACGAACTAAAATACTTTTTCCGATTCCCGGTTCAATACATCAATTATGTACAACCAATTTACAACAAAATTGTCAACAAAATTATTAAATACAAAAATTCAGTATTCTTCTCGACGTTAGTTGTGCGCGAGCTCCTTCGCACTTTAATCGTGCGGCGAGCTCTGTCGCACTTTCGCCCGTCGACAGCGCCGTTCGGTTTAAGTCAAGACGTTCGGCGTCTTGACAGCGCCGTTCGGTTCTGTCGCACGTTAAGCCGTGCGACGGAGAGGCCACGTGAAGCGGCGGGAACTGTCACCGTGTATTTTTCTATTTAGGCCCCGCCGCGTTGGTATATTTCTGTAATTTTTTTTTCGGTGGAATATTTTTGAAATTCCGAATAAAAAATGTATTATTAAAAAAAAATCCACTTGAGAAGCTAGTAACAAAGTAAACAAGATCGTCGAGATGAGAAATTTTTGCGTTTCGCCCTTCGCACAAGCTTTTGCACGTTTGGCTACTATAGCGAAGAAATTAAACCGGTCATGCGATGGTGCGGACGGCGAAACCTTTTACCTTCGCGGAGGACACGACGCGTGGTTCCTGCGGCGGTGGGATGCGCTCAAAGGCATGCAGCTGCCACCAAGCCGCGACTGTGTTAAATTTTTTTTGTCATCGTGAGTCACGGTTGCATGCCCATGCAACGAAGAACCAGCGTTCTTTGCATGCCTCCGTTTGTTTTATTTTTTTGAAATTGTCATTTCTGTTGATTGTGGAATTTTGGACTGCTTGAATGAGAAATTATTGCGTTAGGTTGAATGTGGAAATTTTTTTCGTGTGTCGCGACACACTTAAATAATTATTTTTAAATAATTGGAACGATAATACATCTTGTCGACAGCGCCTTCAGATGTCTCATTCAGCCACCAACAATGGATTTATTATGTAACGTCGTTAAATGCAAAAGCGGGTGTCGGCGTACTGCTGTTGGGGTACCCTCTCACAAGACAACATGATCAACAAGCGGTCAACATGTCGACCACGTGGCACCGGTGGCGGTGGGCGCGCCTGCTCACCGGCGATAAGCCCACGTGGCTCGGCGGCGGGTGGCGAGCACGCCCTGCTTTCGCCCGGCAATCGCCCACGTGGCTCCCGTGGCAGGTGGGCGAGCACGCCTGCTTCGCCCGTGGTCGATCCACGTGGCACCCGCCGGCGGTGGGCGAAGCACGCCGCTCGCCGGCGATAAGCCACGTGGCTCCCGGCGGAGCGGTGGCGGCGAGCCAGCCTGCCGCCCGGTCGATCCACGTGGCACCGGCGGCGGTGGGCAAGCACGCCTCGCCGCCGGCGATAAGCCCACGTGGCTCGGCGGCGGTGGCGAACCGCCACCTTTCGCCCGGCGATGAGTCCACGTGGCACCGGCGGCGAGTGGCGAAGACGCCTGCTTCGCCCGCCGCAAGGCAAAAAGCGGTGCGAGATGGCTTAGCCTCGAAAGCTCCTTCCCTGTCGTCACTGATTCGGCGGCGGGACAGCGGTGTCAGATCCGTCAGTCGCAAGGATTTCTGCAGCAAGACCAATCCTCTGATGCCTGTCAACTACCCATCGCAAAGGTGTCCCATCCCGGACAGACCGGGCGAAGCCATGCGTCGGCATTTAATGAGGATGGAGCAACGCGACAGCACGGGAAGGCGTATTAAATGTATAAGGATCAGCATGATGACCCTCTTTTTACCTACTCCCGTTAGCTTGGCCTATATAAGGGCTTCCGAGGCTTTCGAGGAGGGGGGCCGAGGGAGAGGCTTTAGAGGAAGTTAGGCTATATCCAAGCAGACGAGAGCTTCACAGCATTATAGGAGAAAGAACTTGCTTCCTAAGAACTTTGTACAAGCTTAACACTTTTCCTGAACAATCTAGCGGGGACGTAAAGGTCATTACCCTCCCCACGAGGGGGCCTGAACCTGGGTAAAACATCTGTGTCATTTGTAGTTCATAGGCGCCGAAATCCGTCGCGTAGGAGTCCCTAGGGTTTCGGCCCTCTAGGATTAGCCCGGCATGAAAGACGCCTCCTTAGAACAAAACCGGATCTGCATCCCGGGCACTGCTCAGTGGAATCGCCAAGCGGCGCGCCGAGTAGGGGGCTAGTGGTTGGTTTTTCCGGCTAACTCCCCAGCGGACTTCGGCGTCCGCGGTTTGGAAGCAAGCTCGTGCACCTAAAGATGGCGGATCCTCAGCATCCAACTGTTACGGGAACAAGCGCTGCCCAAGGCGCCTCCCGGCCGTCGCGCCGGTGGAGGGACCGCCTTACTCGCCCATGAGACGGCGCCGCTCTTAGGAAGCGGTGGAGCAGCCGTCGCGCCGCGCCATGGAGGCGGCCACCCGCCTGAGAACTTGCACGGTCCGTGCTCTTCTGGACCACCCTCCGGTGGAGCTCGCAGGAGATTCCCCGGCCACTCCATGGCTCTGGCATCGCCCGGCCTCGTGAATCTTGGCCCGGCTTGGGGTAGGGCTCCCGACGATCGGTACCGGTCATACCTTGGCGCCCAAGGCGCTTGCAGGGCACTCCCAGGCCTCTAGCCGCCCCAACAAGAAAGGTCCTGGCAAGGAGGGCCAGGATCGAGGGAGGGGCGCGCGTAATGGCGGTCCCGGTTCCCCGGAGAACCGTGGGGACCTCCGATCTCACCTGGATGATAACCGCCGGCGGCGCGGTGATGACCTCCGTGGTCGCCTGCCGCGCCATCCGGATCCAGAGCGCCGCCACAGTAAGCAGGTGGTCGCGGACGATGAGAGTCCCCCTCATGGCTCTCATTCTGGGAACCGGAAGGAGGTCCACTCCCCCGGCTCTTCGACGAGCCGGGCCTCGCGCTCCCATGCACGGTCTCCGGACCGCGCCTCCGACAGCCTCGGTTCCCTCTGGCGTCGGGTGCAGGCCTTCTCCGGCTCACGCCGCGTGGCGTGGCGGACGAGTTCGCGTGGCGGCCATAGAAAAGTATGATGGCACCACCAACCGGAGGAGTTTCTCCAAATCTACACGCGATGGTGCGGGCAGCTGGCGGATCTGAAAAGGTCATGGCCAACTACCTCCCGACAGCCCTGACGGGCTCGGCCCGCTCCTGGCTACTAAATCTTCCCCGAGGATCGGTACACTCGTGGGGAATGTTGTGCGACATCTTCGTCGCCAATTTTCAGGGCTCTTTCGCGCAGCCCGGTGTGGAGGACGACCTCCATGCCCTGGAGCAAGAGAAGGGGAGTAAACCGCGACTTCATCCGGCGGTTCATCACTTCGCCGCAATACCATCCCCTACATCTCCGAGCAATCGGTCGTCGCCATCGCCGGGAGGGGTGTCGCGACCGCAAGATGAAGAGAAAATGGCCACCGTCTGCGTCGATTACCACCTCGAAGCTCTTCTCCTCGCACATAAGTGTGCGCGGGCTCTGAGAAACAAAGGGGCGGCCGCCCCAAAGGTAGCCAAAAGGTAAAGATGAAATTTGGGACCTCGAAGGGTTCGATCGTCGAACGAAGAAAAGCGCGAAGCCTTGGCCAGGGAAGAGAGAGGCGAGTCTGGCCGCCGCGAGCGACGACGACGAAGACCAGCGCCTCGAAGCGCAACCGCCGCGACGGCGTGATGACCGCCATTGAAGCGGGCGGTGACCGTCGTGACCGGCGTGGCGATCGCCGTGATCGGCGCGATGATGACCGCCATGATCGTGGGAACGACCGCCGTGATCAAAAGGAGGGCGAGCCCTACTGCCCGATACATAAGACCAATACCCACGACCTGGACAACTGTCGAGTCATGGACAAGATGGTGGAGAAGCGGCTCAAGGAACGCCGCCCCGATGATGATCAAGATGAAGACCCCCCGCTGGCCTTCCAGCAGGCCGATCAGGTGGTGGCCTATATCCATGGTGGTTCGTCCACCCTCCCTTCCAACGCCGCTTACAAACGGCTGAAGAGGGAAGTGTGCGCCACCACCTCGAGCTCGGGGACGGGTCGGATGCTAAAGTGGTCAGAGCAAGCGCTCACCTTTAGTCAGGCCGACCACCCCGAAAGCGCCAACGGCCTGGGGCATCTCCCGGTCGTGGTGTCGCCCACTGTTCGGAATGTGCGGCTCACCCGCGTGCTGGTGGACGGAGGAGTTCCATCAACCTCTGTCCTCTTGGTGTTCTGGCGCTCAGATCCGCGCCAGATCTGCGCCCAGCTACGCCCTTCTTGAGGTAGCCGGAGGCCGGTTTGATGCCTGGGCGGTCGTCTCCCGTCACTTCGGGAGAGGATAATGCTCGCACCGAGTTGGTGGATTTGAGGTCGCCGATTTGACCTCCCTATAATGCCATACTCGGCCGGCCGGCGCTGGCTCAGTTCATGGCAGCCACCCACTATGCATACATGGTGGTAAAAATGCCGGGACCCGCTGGCCCCATTGTGATCCGGGTGGATAAGGCCGAGGCTCTGCGCTGCTTCAAGGTCGCGCAGGACCTGGCCGGCGCCACCCGCGTCGGGCGTCCGGACGCCACTTCTTCGGGAGCCCCTCAGACCCGGACCCGCGCCTCGCCTGGCTCCGCCGGTGAGGTTAAGGTGGTCGCTCTGAGTGGGGGCGAACCCCGAAAGACCGTCAACATTGGCGCCAACCTCAGCGCCAAATAGGAAAACGCTCGTCACCTTCCTCGATCCAACTCCGGCGTGTTCGCCGGCAACCGTCCGATATATTGGGGTCCCTAAGGAGGTGATCGAGCACCGATTAATAACGCTCCGGCGCGCCGGTCCGCGAAGGTCCGAGGCGGCGCCCGGCGTCAGAAGCCATTCGAGAAGAGGTAGAAAGTTCTTTGGCGCGGGGTCATCGAAATCTCTCATCCTGAGTGGCTTGCCAACCCCGTGCTCATCAAGAAGTCCAACGGAAGGTGGCGCATGTGTGTCGACTTCACCGACCTCAACAAAGCCTGCCCGAAGGACCCTTACCCCCTGCCGCGGGTCGATCTCATCGTCGACTCCACGGCCGGGTGTGAGCTGCTATGCTTCCTGGATGCGTACTCCGGGTACCACCAGATAAGCATGGCACTTGAGGATGAAGAGAAGACTGCTTTTGTAACCCCAACGGGCGTGTATTGTTATGTAAGGATGGCTTTTGGTTTGAAGAATGCCGGTTCCACTTATCAGCGTGCCATGCATATTACTTTTCGCCCTCAGGTAGGGCGTAATCTTGAAGTATACGTTGATGACTTAGTGGTGAAGATCAAAAAGAGTGAAGAACTGATCCAAGACCTGGAGGAGACCTTTGCTAACCTCCGGAAGAACTGCCTGAGGCTCAATCCAGAAAAGTGTGTGTTCGGTGTGCCTTCCGGCAAGCTGCTGGGTTTCCTGGTGTCCAGTTGGGGCATTGAGGCTAATCCTGACAAAATATCGGCCATCGAGCACATGAAACCGCCGGTCACGACTCAAGCGAGTTCGATGCACGTTGGTCGCTTTGGCCTCCACTGAGGCGATTCATTGCCCGCTTGGGAGAACGAAGCCTACCTCTATTCAAGTTGTTAAAAAAGACAAACCACTTCGAGTGGACCGAAGAAGCCCAGAAGGCGTTTGAAGAATTGAAGCGATACCTCTCCTCTCCTCCGGTGTTGGTCTCCCCCGCGCCAGGAGAGCCTTTATACATACGCCATTTGCCACCGGAGGTGGTTAGCGCTTGATGTTAATTGCGGAGAGGAAGGCGTCCAGAAGCCGGTTTACTACATCAGTAAGGTATTGCATGAAGCAGAAACTCGGTATCCTCAAGCCCAAAAAATGCTGTATGCGGTCCTGGTCGCATCCAGGAAGCTGCGGCATTATTTTCAGGGGCGAGAGATCACCATCGTCACGGCCTATCCCTTGCGGGAAATTCTCCACAATCGTGAAGCCGAAGGCCGTATTGCTAAGTGGTCGGTGGAGCTGGGAGAATTCGACATCAAATTCGTGCCCCGCACCGCTATCAAGAGTCAAAAGTTGGCAGAGTTCATCACCGAGTGGACTCCCGCCACTCCTGAAGCTGAAGAAGCACCCGTGCCTTCCCCTTGGACGTTATTCTTTGATGGATCCTTGTTTTGGAGGGCGAAATTTGGGGTTGTCCTGGTCTCCCCGACTGGTGACACCCTCCAGTACGTGGTCGCCCTCGAATTCAAGGCCACCAACAACGTCGCCGAATATGAAGGCTCTTTGGCGGTGCGCATCGCTTCGGCGTTGGGCATCGGCGTCTCAAGTTAAAGGAGACTCCCTGCTGGTCATCAATCAAGCACGGAAGGAGTTCCAATGTTCTGACCCCACCATGGCGGCGTACCTGGCGGAGGTCCGGAGAATGGAACGTCATTTCGAAGGTCTGGGATACACCCATATCCCCCGGCGCGACAACCACCTTGCTGACGGGCTTTCGCAGCTCGCATCATCAAGGGCTCCTGTTCCGGTCGGAGTCTTCGAGGAAAGGCTACCGCGACCGTCCATCACAGCCCCCAATTCGGGTGGGGACGATGGTGCCGCTATCGCAGCCCCCAATTCAGGCGGGGACGACGGCAAGGCCGTTCAGACCTCCGGCTCGGAAGGGGAAAGCGATCTGCGTTATCCGGCCCCAGTTCGGGGAAAGACATCGTGCTCGACTCGGCCCAGTGCAGGAGGAAAAACGGCGGTCTTTGCCGAGGCGGCCGAGAAAAACTTGGCCCGTGATGCCGGCGAAAGCACCGAGTGCTCGCACGCTAACGAGGAAGATCGGTGGATGGATCCTATCCTAGCCTTCTGCGTGACCAAGTGATCCCGACGATGATGCCTCGGTGAGAAGATTGCGTAAGGCCAAATGCTATACCACGGTAGGTGGGGACTGTATCGCGGGCGGAGCGGAGTTCTCTTGAAGTGCATCACTTTCGGGAAGAGGGAGCACGTTGCTCTCGATATCCATGGGCGTGTCGCGGGAGCCATATGTCGGCGAGCGCTTGTCGGTAAAGCGTTCGCCGAGGATTTTATTGGCCTCGCCCTCGGGATGCTTGTGAGTGGTGAGGGCGTCTGGCTTGTCGGTTCTTCGCCGAGCGAGTCCACCGACCAGCCCAAGCTCGCAAACCATCCCGCTCTCTGGCCGTTCGTGGTGCGGGGCTGGATATCTGATCCGTTCGCGGGCCACGGGGCTTCACCCACCTTTTAAATGCGCCATCGACAAGTTCACAAAGTGGGTCGGCCGGCGGTCTGCGCCATCACGCCGCGCCATTTGTCAAGTTCATGCGCGGAATCTTCGCCCGTTTCGGAGTCGCCAACCGCATCATCACCGACAATGGAACTCAGTTCACCAGCACGGCTTTCTTGGAGTTCTGCGAAGAAATGGGCACCAAGGTTTGTTTTGCCTCGGTAGCCCATCCCATGAGCAACGGGCAGGCGGAGCGTGCCAACGCGCTGGTACTAAAGGGCCTGAAGACAAGGGCGTTTGATCGACTCCACAGGCGAGGTGCGCGGTGGGTTGAGGAACTTCCGGCTGTGCTGTGGTCGCTCCGTACCACGCCCCAGAACCCGCCACGGCGACGCCTTTCTTCACAGTGTCTGGGCAGGTGTTCTCCCCTCCGTGTCCGCTCGGTTCCCAGCGTCTCGGTGTTCAAGCGAACAAGACCAAGAGGATCTCCGTGAGAAGATGTTAACCTTTTGGAGGAGGTGCGGGATCGTCTTGCCCTTGCGCCGCCCGCACCAAACAAGGTCTCGGCGGTACCACGCCACCGGGTCTCTGAAGAACTTGGCGATGGGCGACTTAGTTTCGCGTCGAATTGAGCGCATGCCAGGTTAAATAAATGTCTCCCGGTGGGAGGCCCCTTCAAGGTGGTTTGATGTCTCGGCAGGCGGTCGGGTTAGCCCGAGGGCGGCAAAGAACTGGCAAATTCCTATAACATAGAGTTGCTGAGGAAATTCTATCCCTGAAGGAATTGTAAGTACCCCGCTGCTCGCCTTGGTCAGCCATGAGGTGAGACCTTCCCTCTGCTGGTTGGAGGCTTCTAGCGGTTAGTAAAGTTGTTGCCCAAGAGGCTTTTTTATTTACCATTGTCGTGCCCCTCTGTGCCCTTAGTGGCGAGTTTTTCTTTTTTGCATAAGAGTCCCCGGTCCTGTGTGTTTGCCAATTCCTTGGTGATATGTAAGAGTCACCTGGTGCCTGTGTCCGACAAGGGCGGGCAACCGAAGGGCAGGCTAGGTGCGGTGCTCAAACGCGGCTCGCACGCCTCGGGTTGGCTCTTTGAAGCACCGCTGGTTGTCACCGCGAGCATCGTTAGTCTAGCACCTCTCCTGGAAGCCCGCCGCTTTGACGCACAACACCATGGTTTGATCTCCAAAATATCGCAAGGATTTGAAGAAAGAGGACCGGGGCTCGCCCCGCGCCGGGATCTATATCTTTCGGTTTTTTCTTGCATATTCCTGCTCATTCTGTTGGTTGTGGTCGCCCCGGCCTTCTTCGTGGTCGCCCCGGCCTTCCTCGTGGTCGCCCCAAGCTTCTTCGTGGTCGTGAGCTCGGGGCTGAGTCGCCCGACCTTCTTCGTGGTCGCCCCAAGCTTCTTCGTGGTCGCCCAGAAGCTCGGGGGCTGGTCGCCCCGGCTTTCCTCGTGGTCGCCCCAAGCTTCTTCATGACCGCCCAAGCGCTCGGGGGCTGGTCGCCCAGCAATAAAAAAAAAAGCGAGATAAGTGCTTCACGTCGCATTTACCGTTCGTTTCCTTAAGCATATACCTCAGGACAAGTCAAATTACGCGTGATTACCACGGATCTTAGAATCTAAGGGACCCTTAGTGATAAAAGGAAGGGTGCCAAGCGCTGACGTCTGGCGAGGGCGGGCGACCAGAATGCAGGTTAGGCACAGCGCTCGAACACGGCTCGAACACCTCGGGTTGGCTCCCTGAAGCACCGATGGTTGTCACCGTTAGAGTACTGTCGGTCTAAAGGCATTTTTTGGCCGCTTGCTACCTCGCTGCGTTACGCTGTGGCATGATTCCAGGAGATCACTGGAATCCAAGTCCCATAGAAATCTAAACCATGAGTAATCCCGCGCAAAGACTTTGAGGCTGGGTTGTTCTACGTTTCGCGTAAACTACCAGTCTTAAGGTCGCTGTTTACATAAGTCCCGTATGACTTGCATGCTCTGTGCTGGTGTTCGCAGCAAACGCGCGCCATCACGAACTGGACTTAGGGGCGGTGTCTTCGCTAAGGCGTTCATTATGCGTCCCCCAGGCGTCCCAGCTAAGCTAGAAGGCTGGTCGCCTGGCGATCTAACCCAGGGAAACTAATCATGCGAAGTAAACAAAGCATGCAGGTAATTTTAAAGAAATATTCACAGTTCACTGGTGCACCCAGAACAGGCGAAAGCGAAGGAAGATAAAACAAAAGGAGCAGCGAGGCGGCCCGGCTCTTCAGTCGTCGTCGCCAAAGTCCAGCTCGTCGTCGTCCTCGCCTTCTGCCGCGAGAGGGGTGGCGACATCCATGACCGGCTGGTCTACTTGCAGCATTCCGGCCATGTGTTCAGCGGCTGCGCGTACTCGCGCCTCCGCCTGGGCAGCATCCCCCTCGATGTCGGCTGTCACCACGGCCATGGGATCGAAGGCGGCGTCGCGGCTGGCGCAGCGGGCCAGAATGTGGGTCGCGGTCATGATCGCTACCTCACGTCCTTCACTGGCGGATCGAGCGGCCAGGGCTTCGGGCAGCCCTCGGAGTGCCTCGGCGGCTTGGTTGGTCGCGTGGGCGAACTGCAGCGCAGAGTCCTCCAGTGGCATGTTCAGCGCCACCCCCAAAGGTTCCAGGCACCTCTTGGTGCGCTGGAACGCCTTCTTGAGCATGACGGACAGGTTGCGCCGCAGGCAGAAGGACTCCAGCTCCGAGGTCTTCAGCGCCGTCTCGACCCTCTCTGCCCGCTCTTCCGCCCTCTCCGCCCGCGCCTGCATGGCGGCCGCATCGGTCCTCTCCCGCGCCAGTGCCACCTTCGCCGTGTCCGCTCTCACCCGCTCACGCTGCAGCTCGCCTCTCACCGACGTCAGCGCCTGGGTAGTCTCGGCTCCGTGCCTGGCGGCTTCAACGAGGGCGTTGCCAAATGCGTCCTGAAGATTGCCGAGCCGGGTGAAGATTTCGGCGTGGCGTCGGCGGGGTGGCGGCGTGGGAAGCTTGGAGCCCGGAGGTGCTGGCCCCGGTCGACCTCATGTTCTCCCCCGGCCGGGCGGCTGAGGCGAGGGCTTCCTCCATCTCGGTGGCGCGAAGGGCGCTCGGCAGCGTCTCGAGGGCCGTCTTTGGCGGCACCCTCAGCGAGCCCGGCCGTCGAGCGTCGGACCACCATGGTGAGTGGTGGCACAGGTCCCGTGGCCGAGGTGTTAGCGCCGCGATCGGCGAGGCGGGCGCCAGAGGCGATAAGCGTCGGTCTTTGGCGCGCGGAAGGCGGTGGCATCGGGGATGAAGTCGTGGCGGGCGGTCGCATTACCACCTTGCGAAAACGCCGCGCCGCCATTTGGCGGGCGGAGAAGTTTGTCCGTGGCGGACCCTCTTAGGGTCGAGCCGTGGCATCGGCGCCATCGATCGCTTGCCCGCGGCCCGATCAGCGATAGGGCCGTATCACGATCACCGGTAGGCCGCGAGGTGGCACCGCGGCGGCCCCTGTGGAGTCCATTGGCGGGAACCGCCTGACATGTTCCAGGCGTTCCGTGTACGGCAGGTCGGCTAGCGGCGAAGCGGCCACGGGAAACGAAGCGCCTACGACGATGGCATCAAGACGGAGAGCCATCGGCCGATGACTATATCCTCCAAGTTTCCCGCGCCTGGCGAAAGACAAAGAAACGAAAAATGGCTGTCGGTTGGTAGGAAGCCACAGGAAAGAACATGTGCGTGAAAAGAGACTGAGGAAGAAGGAAGACTTACGCCCGGGCCACGTGCGTGTGCCGTCGTCGTCGCCCGAGTACTGCCATGCTGGGCGGCGGCGGCGGCGCAAGGGGCTGATTCTCCGGATCTGAAGTCGACCCACCATTACTCGGTCGATCCGGCGCCCGCGACTGTTGATGCGGGCCGCCATGGCAAGGAGTTCCGCCGTTTCCTCGACCGGCGAGTTCCAGTTCTCGGAGGCCTCCGCTGCTCCGGTGGGCGCTCTCAAAGCGTCGACCCCGCTGTCGTCGTTGATGTACAGCCAGTCGCCGCGCCATGCCTTCCAGTTGGATTTGGGCTGGAAGGCGATGTAGTGGGAGGCCATCCCGTCTCGAAGACGAAAGTAGCAACTCCCCACTACCTCATTGTCGGTGGAGGCGCGGCAAAGGAAGAAGTAGCGGAAGAGAGGAAGATTCGGCATTACCCCCATGAACATCTCACAGAGGTATGCGAAGATGGAGAGAAGGATGATGGAGTTGGGGGTAAGGTGAAGATGGTGGATCCCGTAGAAGTGAAGTACGGTAAGGAAAAAATCAGAAAAGGGCGGGACCAGACCAGCCATCAGTGCCCAGGTGTGTATGATGATCTCATCTGAGAGGCACTGTGGCGTGGCGGTCCCCGCCCGGAAGCGGAAGGTTCCCTCCGGCGCTATGATGGCCATCCTCTTCACCGCGGGAGTATCCGCGGTCGAAGCAGGGATGGGGTGCGCCATGGAGGCAAAGAAGGCAAGGCTTTGGGAGAAAAAGACGAAGGAATCAAAGTGTGCAAGGTAGCGGAAGGTGTGAACCGCTCGATACAAATGCATCTATATAAGCGCACCTCGCGTCGACGGTTCGCGAAGGGGCAAGATCGTGTGCCGCCTCGGGTCCCGAAAAATCTGCAGATACGCGGGAGGGGACCGAAGCGGTCGTACCCTCATGAGTGGAGGCCCCACCCAAGAGCACGCCAAGCATTTAATGAAGGTTCTAAAGCAAGCTTTGGTTCGCGCTCGAGGCGGGCCGGGGCCTCTTGTCGGCGTACTGCCTTTGGGTACCCTCTCCGCCGCAAAAGCGATCAACAAGCGGTCAACATGTCATTACGTGGCACCGGTGGCGGTGGGCGGCGCTACCGCTCACCCGGCGATAAGCCCACGTGGCTCCGGCGAAAGGTGGCGAGCACGCCCGCTTCGCCCGGTCGGTCGCCGTGGCTCCGGCGGCGGTGGGCGAAAGCACGCCCTTCGCCGGCGGTCGATCCACGTGGCACCGGCGGCGGTGGCGAAAACGCACCTTTCGCCCGGCGATAAGCCCACGTGGCTCGGCGGCGGTGGCGAAAGCACGCCCTGCTCGCCCGGCGGTCAGTCCACGTGGCACCCGGCGAGCAGGTGGGCAAGCACGCCCTGCTCGCCCGGCGATAAGCCCACGTGGCTCCCGGCGAGCAGGTGGGCGAGCACGCCCTGCTCGCCCGGCGATGAGTCCACGTGGCACCCGGCGAGCAGGTGGGCGAGCACGCCCTGCTCGCCCCGCCGCAAGGCAAAAAGGCGGTGCGAGATGGCTTAGCCTCGAAGGCTCCTTCCCCTGTCGTACCGTTCTGAGCGGCAGGACAGCGGTGTCAGATCCGTCAGTCGCAAGGATTTCTGCAGCAAGACCAATCCTCTGATGCCTGTCAACTACCCATCGCAAAGGTGTCCCATCCCGGACAGACCGGGCGAAGCCATGCGTCGGCATTTAATGAGGATGGAGCAACGCGACAGCACGGGAAGGCGTATTAAATGTATAAGGATCAGCATGATGACCCTCTTTTACCTACTCCGTTAGCTTGGCCTATATAAGGGCTTAGAGGCTTTCGAGGAGGGGGCCGAGGGAGAGGCTTTAGAGGAAGTTAGGCTATATCCAAGCAGACGAGAGCTTCACAGCATTATAGGAGAAAGAACTTGCTTCCTAAGAACTTTGTACAAGCTTAACACTTTTCCTGAACAATCTAGCAGGACGTAAGGCTGTTACCCTCCCCACGAGGGGGCCTGAACCTGGGTAAAACATCTGTGTCATTTGTAGTTCATAGGCGCCGAAATCCGTCGCGTAGGAGTCCCTAGGGTTTCTGGCCCTCTAGGATTAGCCGGCCGCGAAGACGCCCTCCTTCCGAACAAAACCCGGTCTGCATCCCCCGGGCCTGTCTGGTGGAATACGCCGACAGCGGGGTGCAGTGTGTTGTCGTTTCAGTTTGACAAAGCGGTGGGTGGCAGGGTGTCGTCACTTCGTTCTGAGATTGCTAGTGTGTTGCCCGTCGGTCTGAGATGGGTAGTGCTTTGTCGCTTGGTGGTGTACAAACTACTACAGATCGCTTACCAAGATGAACGCCGATGCATCGATCGGCTATAACAGACGCCGAAACGCTTCGCCCAGCAGCTCCTCCCGTCCACGAAAACAACCTGTCAGACGTCCAGATTTATCTGAAGGCGCCTATCAGACGGCATGTATTGTTGTCCCAATTATTTAAAAAATAAATTATTTAAGTGTGTCGCGACACGCAGAAAAAATTTCCACATTCAACCGAACACAATAATTTCTCATTCAAGCAGTCCAAAATTCCGCAATCAGTCGCAAATGAAAATTTCAAAAAAAATAAAAAACAAACGGAGGCATGCAGCAGCGCCTGGTTCCTTCGTTGCATGGGCATGCAGCCTGCACTCACGATCACAAAAAAAAAAATAACGCAGGCTGCAGCGCTTGGTGGCCGCTGCATGCCCTTGCAGCGCATCCCAGCCGCTGCAAGGAACCACGCGTCGTGTCCTCCGCAGTGCAGCGCTCGCCGTCCGCGCCATCGCAGGCCAGTTTCGAAATTTCTTCGCTATAGCAGCCAAACGTGCAAAAGCTTCGTGCGGAGGGGCCAGAAACACAAAATAAACACTCTTTTTCTTATCTTTGCAAATTGCAACCACTGTCGGCCACTTGAACGATACTTTCTCCGAAAAAAAAATATGATAGGTTCTTGAATGGTCTTGTCATGATGTGTTTTTGAATAGTCTCATCACGAACATAGAGAATATCACGTGAGAGATTCTCCGCTAGGCCAGATTTTCTCATTGTAACTTAAGACTTGGTTGATTTGAAAGAAATTAGCTCTTTATTAAAAATATATTGATCCTTACCATATCAGCCCTTTGACGCTTCTTCTTTGTTACATGTCCCTCACCTTATAATCACTATTGAAAAGTCTTACACTACTTGATATAGATCGGCTTAGTATATCTAAGGGCTTTTTTAAAAGAGCCGTGGGTCAATGGCGTCGGCGACCAATCATGCATGCTTAGTGCGATCCAGCCGTTTAGCCTTTATCTGCAGCTACACTTACCCAAGCAACTAAAGATCGGAATGGACATTATCGCAACTCGGGCGCTGAATACCTCCACACCACCACAACCCAACAGCTCCGTTGGCAGCTGCTGGTTGAGGAATAAAAGCTGAAGATGGAGCTCATCTTTCTACCCCCACACCACCACAGCTCAACACCTCTCTGCAAAACATACACAAACAAGTGCTAACACCCAAAGCAGATCGGTCAAGATGGACATCGTCACAGGGGCGATGAACACCCTGCTCCCCAAGCTGGGGGATTTGCTGGTTGATGAATACAACCTGCAGAAGGGTGTCAAGGAAGAGATCAAGCAACTGGAGCAAGAGCTGACAGCCATGAAAGTTGCACTCCGCAAGGTGTCCGAGGTGCCGGTGGACCAGCTTGATGAGCTGGTCAAGATCTGGGCCAGGGATGTGAGGGAGCTGTCCTACGACATCGAGGATGCTGTCGACACCTTCATGGTGAGTTGCAAGGGGCATGAATCTACCAAGCCAAGTATCTTCCGCAAGTTGCTTCGCAAGGCCACCAATTTGCTCAAGAAGGGCAAGGCTAACCATGAGATCCACAATGTTATCAAGGACATCATGAGCCAGGTCAAGGAGGCAAAAGAGCGCCGTGATAGGTATAATGTAGATGGTGTTGCTGCCAAGCCAGAAGCGGTGCCTGTTGATCTTCGCATAGAAGCGATGTTCAGAAAGGCAGCAGAACTAGTAGGCATTGATGGGCCAAAAAATGAGCTAGCCAAGAGGCTCATGAAAGAGGATGGCTCATCGAGGCAGCAACCACAGATAATTTCTATTGTTGGATTTGGAGGCTTGGGGAAGACTACTCTTGCCAAAGCGTTGTTTGATGAGCTTGAAGCCAAGTTTGACTGCAAATTTTTTGTTTCGGTGTCCCTTAAACCTGACATAAAGATGATATTCAAGAGAATACTCAGCAAACTTGACAGGAATTACATCATAAATGAAGCTTGCGATGAGACGCAACTCATAGAAGAAATTAGAAGGCTCCTCGAGAATAAAAGGTAAATTTCTTTATGCTGCATATTCTTCCTCGTGGTAAATACAAGTTTTTCCCTTTTTTTGAGAGACATAAGTATGCAATAACTAATCTTTTTGCACATTTTAATTAGCTCACCATTTTAATCTGCCATGTAGGAGTACTTTTCCTAGCCTATGGCTTGATATATAATATTGTACGTACACAGTTGTAATATTAGAAGTTCACTGTACGTGCTGTTTCGTTTTGTACGCATATTTTCTTTGAGACCAAGTATGCATTAATTTCTTATTTGACTCTTTATAATACTCCCTCCGTTCCAAAATATAAGGCACGCACGCATTTCAAGATTTAAACTTTGAAATTTTTGACCAATGATTTGTCTAACTATATAAAAATTTTGTGATATAAAAGTGATACCATTGAATTCATATTTAAAAGTACTTTGTAATGATAGTGATTTTGTTTGTATGAATGATATTGGATAAGAGAAATCAAAGGTCAAAGTATAGTTTATGAGACCGCACCAAGTCAAACCACGCCTTAAATTTTGGAATGGAGGGAGTAGAATGCATTAATTTAGTTAATGTATGGTTATCATGATATTATTTCCTCAGAAGAAAATGTCGATTTTATTTTTGTTATTGGATCTGTAATTCGGTCTAACCCTGCATGCATATCAGTGATACGACTAGTAGTCACGTGCAAAAGCAAATTTGCAGCAGGACGTAATTTAAAAAATAATTGATCTAGCAGTAAGTGTCTCATGGAACAAGCGTTTTAAATCTGGATTACACCATAGTATCACAGCAACTTGGAGAAAAGCTATAAAAAATAGCTGAAACTCGCACAGAGGCTATGCTAAAGAGTAAGTTTACGAAAAGTTTTTTTCTATATAGTTTTTACTGCCAATCAAATACTATATAAAAATGAAGAGCTTTCCTAACAAAATACCAAGCCTTGTCCAAGAAGATATAAATATTTGCAATACTGCTGAATCTAAATTCAATACATTGTTATACTGCCTCCATCCTTTTTTACTTGTCGTTTTGAACATCGACACGGCCTCTAATACACACCTTTAACTATTATTTTTTTAATTATACATTTGTAAAAGTTACTAAAAATATAAGGAAACAAAAGTATTTTTTATGAAAAAACTAGTGATTTCATTTCCACGTGAAGAATCTGAATACTTTTGTGCATATTTGTGGTCAAAGTTTAAAAAGGTTGGTTCCACGCATTCTAAAACAACATCTAAAAAAATGGAGGGAGTAACATTTGTGTCAATAAAACTTGAATTCTGGTTTTCTAGAAAATTTAGATAAATTATGAATTTCAAATATTTATGTTTTGAAGTAAAAAATAGAATTGTACAACCTTTTCAATTTAAATAGTGTAAAATTAAAATTTCAAACATTAAAA
The DNA here is from genome assembly GCA_036346375.1 of Guadua angustifolia. Taxonomy (NCBI): domain Eukaryota; kingdom Viridiplantae; phylum Streptophyta; class Magnoliopsida; order Poales; family Poaceae; genus Guadua; species Guadua angustifolia. Next base: position 37,815,241 of record CM070512.1, read on the forward strand.
TAGAAATTTGACATATCCAACTTCAAACAGAGAACTTAAAACCTTCTAAATAACCGTCTATATCATCCCTTGAATAACAAAACCATCTAAATACCCTTCTAAACTACGCAAAACCATCTAAATAACCCTCCAGGCGGTTTTGAGATTGGTATTATCACTATGGCGGACTAAGACATGGCAATGAATCAACGCATTAAAATTTTTTGAATGGACCCACATATTAGTGGGATACAACATTCTTCTTCCTCCTCTTTCTTTACTCTCTCTCCCCCCATGTGCCATGGAAGATGAACAAGATCCAACATGCACCCACCTGTGGGGATTCGAGCTCCTGGGGTGCCCACCCACCTAACATAAGGCCTATTTAGAATGCAACGATTTCACAAGAAAAAATAGAATTCCCGCTAGATTCAGGAACAAAATTCTGCATCCCAAATGGGCTTGAGGTAAGATGGTGGAATTACAAGAAGGATTAGTGGGATGTAGTTAGTAAGATTAGATCGGATTACGTGTATATTGAATAATCTGTCATTTTTTACATCATACAATCACAAGTCTAAAACATGTAATAATATGATAACATATAGAGCAGTGCTTCAATACTTTTCCTCCTAATACAAGTTGCATGAATCTTAAAGCAAGCGAAAAGATAAGTAATCGTCATCTACCTTTTATTCATGCTTTAATATTTGTGCAACTGTAAAAAAGAAAAGCATATAAGCACTTCTCTCTCTCTCTCTCTCTCTCTCTATATATATATATATATATATTCTTTTTCGTACTCCCGGATGTATATACTCCCACCTCTAATATACCACTTAAACGAATATGTTATACTTCTTTATCACTTTCAGTATACTTCAATAATAATTATAAGATACTCCAATGTGATATAGTTGAAAAAAATTAATCGAAGCCCTTTATTTTTGCTATATACACTTTTTCATATGTAAAAGGAGTGTATACACAAATTATACTATAAAAAGTGGAGCATGATGAAATTTTTCATAGAACTCACTTTGGAGTATCTTATAATCAATATTAGAGTATACTCCAAAGGATAAAGATGTATAACAGCATCATTTAAGCAGTACACTTAGAGTGGGAGTACGTACACCCAAAAGTATGCAATCATTTTCCTATATATATATATGTGTGTGCATGTGTGTATATATTCACACAAATATATACATGCACATCTATCCAAGTGCACAAGAAATTTATTTGCACCGTAGTGATGAAATTAAGATGCATGACAGTATCCATCCGTTGATCGATCATTATAAATAGAACCGAACTTGATCTTCCATGCATACAAACTCTGTGTAATTAATACATGAGATCCAAAAGATGCTCAACACACGTAGATATGTACTTGTAGGGTTCAGTGTTGTAATTGTTATCAAACAAAAAGAAAATAAATAAGGGAGGTGTCACACCAAAAGAAAGTAGATGAATATGGATACGATTTTAAGGCATATCCAGTAGTACGAAATTTGTTTCCCTCATGAGCCTTGGCATAAAAAGATTTTTTTAGTGATACAAGGAGAGCAAAGGCAAGAGACAACCCAAACTATCTCTCACTCCAACATATCCTTGGCACAAGAAACAATGTAATATTGAGTGTGTATTTGACGTATGTTAAATATTGTCTCTACTATTAAAATGGTTGTGGATGGTGGATAGAATTATCGTATCTACTATTGGAGATGCCGATTTAAAAATTATAAAGCATAAGTCATACATATTTGGGAAATGAACACATTTAATAAAGATGTCTTATAAATTTGACTAGGATGGCTTGACTATTAACAACATGGCAACATATCTAGTACAACTGGCTGTTCAGTGCTAAAATGCTAAAATCCATCATGAGTTATCCGATCTATCATGTGCTGCTCAGATTGAGAGTGGTCGAACCCCTTGTCACTTAAACGGTTTCGCAAAAACCCCCCTCTATTTCTCTCCTCATTCCCGCAAGGGGTTTCTACCACTCTCAATCCGAGCCGCACATGATCGGATGGCCCACGATGGATATTAGCATTTTAGCACTGAACAGCTATTTGCACTAGATACATTGCCTAACAATATTTAGCTGTAAATTATTGACAACTATTTCCTCCCAATGATATATAATCTGTACTATATACTATGATTAGTTGAATACCCGTGCGTTGCAACTGATCCAAGTAAACCTAATATAAGTTCTAAACTTAGGGAACCAATATGCATAAGGTTATTATCCCTACATATGACAGTGTAATACATAATTTGCATCCAATGAACATGCAACGTAGAGTCTTGTACACATATTATCCACAAAAGATCCCACTAACTCAAGAGATGGGGAAGTAGATAGCAGATCTACCACCACCACTAAGTCCTTTTTTACAATAGTAAAGATATATGATATTCTATATTGTGTGTTATACAAAATAATATAGCACAAATGAAACAATTTTAATAAACAAACATTAAAATTAAACATAATTGGAAAGCCGCTCAATCGAGAGAAAAAAGGAATGCTCAGAGGGAGTAGCTAAAGCAACTGACATTGAAAATTCAAAAATAATCTAAAATTTGGATTATACCATATGTTCTACAACTATATGTTTTTGAAGTCATCACATTTCTAGTGCCTGACAAACTTTTTTTTTTGCAAATATGGCTTTATTCTAAGCATAATTGCAAAAATAACCCCATCCCCAACCGCGAAAGCATCAGCAAACGACATGTGTCGTTTGCCACACTCCCTCACCATAGAAGGAGCTACCGAGCTATAGGACATTGGTAGCTTGGGTGGCCTACTAGCACTTCTATGGTTAGGAATGGGGTATTTTTGCAATTGCGTTTGGAAGGAGGTCAGATTTGCAAAAAAAAAAGTTTGTCATGTGCTAAAAAAGTCCTTATTTCTATGATTTCTACGTATAGTTCTTTCTTGTACATATGTTTTTACTATTCAAACAACACAATAGCATATGTATAGCCAAATCATTTAAACATGCTTTAAAAATGATGTCCGTATTTGCTATAAAAACAACACAGTCATATATGTGTAGCTAAATCATGTAAACTATATGTGTAGCTAAATCATTTAAACATAGTTTACGTGTGAGTGTACTAGCCACCTTGCTAGTCAGGGAAATGACAAGAAAACAAGCCGGTAGCTTGGTAATATCCAGCGTGAAAAGTCAAACTGGACTCTACTTGACACTTCCTGCAATCCTACTACTGTTCGGCCATAATATCTTCTGTTTGCTCCGATTCGATATGAACTGAACCAAAAAGGAAAGAAAGAAAAATGGACCAGCTATTGTGGCTTGGTCATCTTCGTGAAAGAAGCTTGTGATATGATACCGATCGATCGCCAACCTAATCATCTCGTATGCTCGCTCGCTCCTACGACTTGTCTTTCTCTCAGCATCTTGCATATGAGTATACGACCTAATTAATCATGAGAAATTTTACAGTGGATAATATAGATAGTAAGTAGTGGTAGTAGAAATCAAATCTAATCATACATTCCTCAAGGGTATTTTAGACTTTTTCTATCCATTCATCAGGAGTATTTTATATTTTTCCTAATTCGTTCCCAGTTTTGGATTCAACGAATATATACCTGGTGATCTTCAAAAGCTTTTTATCCATTCATCTGCCATTCATCAGGATCATAGGACGTGTTTTATCTTAGAGGACAAATAGTATGAAAGAATTTTTTACCTTTTTATCTCTCTCTGAATTTTACTACCAATACTATATGTGGTAGTATAACTAGATATAAATTGCTTACAACCATTAGATTCAAAGGAACGGATGGTTTATATTGATTTTAATCCATTGTAAAAGAGCTCTTAATCATATGATTGGCCTCAAGCTTCTCCTGCAATGCAGATTCTTTTGTTCTGAACTCACTCATCAGGATCAGATGACACTAGATGGCTTGTATTATCTTATTATCTGAAGCACATATGCAGGCTACTATTTATATCATCATGTCTGAATCGAAGCTATAACTTGTAGTGCTCTCGGGTATGCATTGGATTGCATCGCATCGCATTGCGGCTGTTCCATTGTCATTTTCAGCATAGGATTCCTAGGGTAGTAGTAGCAGTAGCTTTCTCACTTAATTTACCCTCACTCACAAGGCACTTGCATGTCATGTGGGGCCGCACTTATACCAGGAAAAGGAAAGACCCAGCACCCGGCAATCAGGAGGATCCAGGTTCACGCTAAGATAGACTTAATATTAAATCTGTTGATTCTTTAGCAAGTAGTTTCTTTATTTGCTTTATTTGATTAGGAAAGAATCCTTTTGTTACCTTAGTTGTTAGCAGCCTTCCTTATATAAGGAGGCTGGCTGTTTACTTTGAGAATATGAGAAAATTGCCCCACATCCTCTGTTCCCTATTTTCCTCTGCTACCGCCCTGACCTCCTTGCCGCGCGACTGCCGCCACGGCTCCCTCGTCGCGCCGCAGGAGGGCTAGGGCATATCCTCCTCCAACCCACAATTACTTCCTTCGCTCCTACTCCGCTATTGAATCCTCGGTCCCTGACAACTTGGTATCAGATTCTTCCGCTGTTTCTCCAACAATGTCCGGCGAGGATTCCGTTGATCCCATCATGGCGAAATTGGATGCTATCATGCAGCAGATGGCGGCCGACAAAGCAGTAATTCATACCAAGATGGACGCCCTCGCTAGCACCGTTCGCGACATCGACAATCAGCAGTGTGCCCATCACATTGCTATTGCTCGATTGGAGCACGGGGATGGGCAAGGCAGCAGTTGGCATGCACCGCCACCCCCGCCCTCTAGCGGCATCCTGCCTACACCGGCAGGGATTCAGGGTCAGGAGGACTTCCGAGCTTCGGTGCTGGCATCGCCCCAGGGGATCCCTCGGCGTGATGCCGGGTTCGACCGCCTCCCTCCGGAGCAACACGCACAGCACTAGTCCGATCGCGGCGGCGCCCCTCGCTTCTACAAACTCAACTTCCTGACCTTCGACGGGAAAGATGATCCCCTGCCCTGGCTCAATCGCTGCGACCAGTTCTTTCGGGGTCAACGCACGCCGGAAGAAGATAAAGTATGGCTGGCTTCTTTTCACATGCTCGGCGCCGCCCAATTGTGGTATCACCGTCTGGAGCGAGATCTGGGCGCCCCCTCTTAGCGTCGCTTCATCAAGCTGGTGAATAACCGTTTTGGTCCGCCGTTGCGCTCCAATTCTTTGGGCGAATTGGCAGCGCTTCACCGAACAGGGTCTGTCTCCGACTTTTCCGAGCAATTCTTGGCCTTACTGTGTCGTACCGATCCCTTGTCTGAGCAGCAACAAGTACAATTGTTCACGGCGGGATTGGGCGAACCGCTCCAGACTGATGTGGAGTTGCAGGCCCCGTTGACACTGGAGACAGCCAAGAGTCTCGCTCGAGCATCTGGCGCCGAGCTTCCACTGCAGCCCCTTACCGCCGTCCTTGGCGTCCTGCGAGCGCATCTGCACCGGGTGGATCGACCCCATCACCACCCGGAGCGCCTGCCGGCGACTTGCCCTCTCCTGCACCTAGCCGTACTCCTCTACCCCGACGCACATTATCTCCCGCCGAGATGGAACGTCGGCGCACACTGGGTCTCTGTTACCACTGCGATGAAAAATTCACCACCGGCCATCGCTGCAAGAAAGCTGTTCATCATGGAAATTGTGGACACCACCGAAGACTCCGACCCAGAGACTCCACTTGAACCGGCCATCTCTTTGGCTGCTATCACGGGCATTACACCGCGCTCTGGCCAAACCATGCGCCTTCCGGTGACCATTGCGGGACATTCTTTCATGGCCCTGTTGGATTCCGGGTCTACGCATAACTTTATCGCCGACCGCGTCGCCAAACAGTCTGCGGTTCGTGTGCACCCGTGCTCCTATTTGCAAGTGCTGGTAGCAAATGGTGAGCGCATTTCCAGTCCTGGCGTTTGTCATGATCTGCAACTTACCATTGAGGGAGTGCCTTTTGCTCTGGACTGTTATGTGCTCCTTTGGATGATTTGGATCTCATTTTGGGGGTACAATGGCTGGGCACCTTGGGTCCAATTGTCTGGGATTTCACTCATTTGACCATGTCATTCAGCCATGCCGGCCGGCACATTATTTGGTCCAGTGCGCCACCTCCGACACCGCAAGCAGCCCTTCATATCTGCATGGGCCAGGAGCTCTTGCACACTTTGTTGGATGATTTCATCGATTTATTTGCTGAACCATCCGGGCTTCCACCTGTCCGCGAGCACTACCACCGCATTCATTTGAAGCCAGGCACCAAAGCCATCGCCGTACGGCCCTACCGTTATGCTCATTTGCAGAAGGATGAATTGGAAAAACAGTGCACGTTGATGTTGCAACAAGGGGTTATCTGCAGGAGCTCTTCCGCATTCTCAGCTCCAGTCTTGCTTGTCAAGAAGTCCGACGGGTCCTGGCGGTTTTGTGTCGATTATCGTGCCCTCAATGACCGCACCATCAAAGATAAATTCCCAATTCCCGTGGTGGATGAACTCCTGGATGAGCTCCGTGGTGCCCGCTTCTTCACTAAGCTTGACCTTCGTTCGGGATATCACCAAGTGCTGATGCATCCAGCGGACATCGAGAAGACAGCTTTCTGCACACATCAGGGTCTTTTTGAGTTTTTGATCATGCCATTTGGGTTAACCAATGCCCCGGCCACCTTTCAAGCACTCATGAATGAGGTTCTCCGACCCTTTCTCCGCCGCTTTGTTCTCGTCATCTTCGATGATATTTTGATTTACAGTTCATCCTGGTCGGAGCATTTGCGCCACATACGCACCATCTTCCAAACTCTCCAGCACCACTGGCTATTTTTGAAACGCTCCAAGTGCTTCTTTGGGGACCAATCCGTGACATATTTGGGTCACGTGATTTCAGCCACCGGTGTTGCCATGGATGCTCAGAAGGTCGCAGCCGTCCAGGATTGGCCCACACCACGTTCAGTTCGAGCGGTCCGTGGGTTCCTTGGCCTCGCGGGGTACTACCGCAAGTTCATTCGCGGTTTTGGAGAGTTGGCTGCCCCGCTCACCAAACTATTGAAGAAAGAAGCCTTCAAGTGGTCCGACGAAGCCGCAACAGCGTTCTCCTCTTTGAAGGCAGCACTAGTTTCCGCCCCTGTCCTGCAGTTGCCCGACTTCAATCTCGCCTTCACCGTAGAGTGCGACGCCTCGGGACATGGCATCGGCGCCGTCCTTCACCAGGGTATGGGCGCCATTGCTTTCTTCAGTCGGCCTATGGTTCCACGGTACGCCTCTCTACCAGCATATGAGAGGGAGCTAATTGGCCTTGTCCAGGCAGTGCGCTTTTGGCGCCCTTATCTTTGGGGTCGTCCGTTCTTGATCCGGACTGACCACTATAGCCTCAAATTTTTACTGGACCAGCGTCTGTCCACCATACCGCAGCACCATTGGGTTAGCAAATTATTGGGATATGATTTTTCTGTCGACTACAGACCAGGTAAATCCAATATTGTGGCTGATGCTCTTTCCCGGCGGGACACAGAAGCCACCGCTCTCACCTGTGCCATCTCCAGCCCGCACTTCGCCCTCTTTGATGACCTTCGTGCCGAAATACAAACCGACCCTGTTCTTCGTGATCTTAGAGACAAGATCAGTGCAGGCCAACAAGAGGGTCCATGGGGCATTGTGGATGGTCTCATCACCTTCCACAACCGCATTTATATTTCGCCGACATCCTCCCTCTTGCAGGATATCTTAACAGGAGCTCATCAAGCCGGCCATGAAGGCATCCAGAAGACCCTCCATCGCCTCCGCGCCGATTTTCATATCCCTAATGCTCGTCGCGTGGTTCAAGACTTTGTTCGCTCCTGCACGGTTTGCCAACGCAATAAAGGCGAACACCTCCATCCGGCTGGTTTATTACAACCCCTGCAAGTCCCCTCGGCCGTCTGGTCTGATATCTCCATGGATTTCGTCGAAGGCCTTCCCCGGATTTGTGGCAAGTCGGTCATCCTCACGATTGTCGACCGCTTCTCCAAGTCCGCCCACTTCCTTCCACTCAGCCACCCTTATACGGCAGACTCAGTGGCCCGGGTTTTCTTTGATGAAGTAGTACGCCTCCATGGGGTTCCTTCTTCAATTGTTAGTGACCGCGATCTCGTGTTCACTAGCAACTTTTGGACCGAATTGTTCAGATTGGTGGGAGTTCAACTCAACTTCAGCTCAGCTTTTCACCCTCAGTCCGATGGCCAATCTAAAGTGGTCAATAAGATCATCATCATGTACCTCCGATGCCTTACTGGTGATCGTCCACGGCAATGGCTTCGCTGGTTACCTTGGGCTGAATTCTGCTACAATACAAGTTTTCAAGCATCCCTTCAGACCTCGCCATTCCGGGTAGTATATGGCCGGGACCCTCCTTCTTGGCGCCAATACAATACTGGTGATTCAAAGTTACCAGCTGTGGATCACCTCCTGACATACCGCAATGACTTCTTGCTGGAAATCCATGGCCGCTTGTTGCAAGCTCAACAACATTATAAAGCTCAGGCGGACAAAGGGCGCCGGGACTTGGAGTTTGCCCCTGGTGATTGGGTCTGGCTTCGTCTACTTCATCGACAAGCATCTTCCATCACGCCCCGGGGCCACGGCAAACTAGCTCCGCGCTACTACGGGCCATACAAGATTGTCCAGTGGATTGGGTCCGTGGCATATAAGCTGCAACTTCCGGCCCGCGCCAAAATTCACGACGTTTTTCATGTCGGCCTCCTCAAGCCATTTAAAGGGGACCCTCCGGAGCTTCCACCGGCACTTCCACCCATCGTCCATGGCCGCGTCTGCCCTTACCCGGCCACGATACTGAAGGCACGGCTCGCTCGCGACCGTCATGAACTCTTGGTGCAATGGGAAGGTTTATCGCCGGCTTCTGCTTCATGGGAACCATCGACAAATTCCGACAGCTCTACCCGGACTTCAAGCTTGAGGACAAGCTTGTTGAGGAGGCGGGGAGAGATGTCATGTGGGGCCGCACTTATACCAGGAAAAGGAAAGACCCAGCACCCGGCAATCAGGAGGATCCGGGTTCACGCTAAGATAGACTTAATATTAAATCTGTTGATTCTTTAGCAAGTAGTTTCCTTATTTGCTTTATTTGATTAGGAAAGAATCCTTTTGTTACCTTAGTTGTTAGCAGCCTTCGTTATATAAGGAGGCTGGCTGTTTACTTTGAGAATATGAGAAAATTGCCCCACATCCTCTGTTCCCTATTTTCCTCTGCTACCGCCCTGACCTCCTTGCCGCGTGACTGCCGCCACGGCTCCCTCGTCGCGCCGCAGGAGGGCTAGGGCATATCCTCCTCCAACCCACAATTACTTCCTTCGCTCCTACTCCGCTATTGAATCCTCGGTCCCTGACATGCAACAATAGTGCAGTAGAGAAAATCTCACGCTCATCACTAGTCTTTTATTTGGAAAAGAAAAAGCTAGTCATGGTTGTGTTGGGGTGGGCGTAATTGATTTGTCGTTTGCGTACTTGTTGATTGCTGAATCAATTGGTTTCTCTCTTTCATGTTTTATATTATTCTACCATCCTTACTTTTCATAACATCTTAAGCATTTGCCCGTGCATCTTGCAACCACCTTGCTACTAATCGACAATACCATTGTCAAGATATGATGCATCATGCATCAGAATTTATTAGTTCTATCTTTTTGTGTAGTTGTTTCACATGATTATATACAGCATGTTTTACTAATGTGAATGTACTACACTACTTACTGTAGGTGCTTATGTGTGATTGATGATATATGGGAAGAGCAGGCGTGGGATATGATCAAACTTGCTTTGCCTGATGGTAATTGTGGAAGCAAGATAATCACCACCACCCGCAACAAGGATGTTGCAAAACATGCTGGTGGTGTTTATGAGCTAAAACCTCTTTCTGGCCATTACTCTAAAGAACTGCTTAACATGAGATTATTTGGACATAAAGATAGGTGTCCACCTCATTTGGCCGAAGTCACTGAAAACATCTTAAAGAAATGCGGCGGTGTACCATTGGCCATTATTACTATAGCAAGCCTACTAGCTAATAAACCAACGCCACAGGAATGGGACAAGGTGAATGAGTCTATCGGTACAGGAATGGAAAAAAGCCTTGATGTGGACAAGATGAGTAAGATATTGAGTCTCAGCTACTATGATCTTCCCTCTCATTTGAAGACTTGCTTGTTATATCTAAGCAAATATCCAGAAGATATGAAGATTGAAAGGGATACTTTGGTATCGACTTGGATAGCAGAGGGTTTCATTACCGACGAGGGACAAGCTGCAGGGGCACGCTTGCACGAGGTAGGAGAGTCTTACTTCAACGAACTCATTAACAGAAGCTTAATCCAGCCAGTGGAGGAATACCACGATGGGCAAGTGCGTAATTGCCGAGTGCATGACATGGTGCTTGAGCTCTTAAATCAGCTGTCAACTGAAGAAGGCTTTGTTACCACATTTGCAAATGGTCAGCAAGCTGCAGGTACATCTTCGGTGCAAAAAAGGAAGATTCGCCGGCTATCCCTTCACAATAGCGGCAATACCTTTGCCTCGCCGGAAGCAAGAGAGCGGTTGTCCAAAGTGAGGTCTCTCACTGTCTTTGGCGTGGATACTTTGGTATTGAGTTGGATAGCAGAGGGTTTCATTGTCTTTGGCAGTGTTCATTCCATTCCACCCCTGTCAAGCTTTCCATTTCTTCGTGTGTTACAGCTAGAAGACTGCTATAGTATGGAGAACCTGGGTCTTCAAAATCATCTTAAGGATCTCGGCAACTTGCGTCTGCTGAGGTTTCTTCGGCTATACGGTATAATGGAAATCCCCGAGAGTATAGGGAATCTACAGTTTCTGCACACGTTGGACGTTTCAACACATAATTTTCCAACAGGAACAAGGTTGCCAAAGTCTTTTGTTAACCTAGGACAACTGGTGCGGCTGGTCTGTCGTGGAGTGAGACTGCCACATGGTGTGGCTCTAGGTAATATGAAATCTCTGCAGGAGGTGGTAGGCATCCACGTCGTCACCGAGTACGAAATGCAAGAGATTGGTACTCTGACTAACCTGAGGGTCCTTTATTTGTGGGTCGATAAAGATGCGGTGGATAATGGAAATTTCAGGGGAGCCTTGCTCAAGTGTCTGCAGAGGTGCAACAAATTACAAGACATAGAAATATTTATTCCAGGTGCAATACGTTTTCCCATAGATTTCATGCAAGGGGTTCCTTCGGGTCTCCAAAGGTTCAGGAGCATTGTCCCATTCGAGGCATTCCCAGGGTGGATAAATTCCTCGCTCTCCTCCCTCACCACCGTAGTCATCAGGGTGTACAGCTGTATGAGGCAGGAGTACCTTGACACACTTGCAGAATTGCCCTCTCTTCTCCTTCTCAATCTAGAAGCAATTCATTGCCCGAAACGAAAAGAAAGGATCATCATTCATAGCGCTGGATATGCATTCATACAACATCTTCACATTGAAACATGCTGTACGGGGCTCACGTTTCAACCAGGGGCTATGCCAAAGCTTCAAAGGCTTTTTTTTGTGTTCGAAGTGTGTCAGACCAAACATTTTCGCGATGGATTTGATTTCGGCTTGGAGAACCTTCCTTCTCTCAGGCATGCTACATTTCAATTACTATGGACTACACCTAAAAACTACAAGTATGTACCAGAAGCAGAGGCTGCTGTTCGGAAGGCATTTAATGATTATCCAAACCATTTAACTCTTAATTTGATTTTGCCCTCCATATGAAGACTAAAGAGGTACTGGCTTTAGCTTATATTCCTCCTCCGAATCAACATTTAACTGTCCATATATGCTTTCTTGCTTGTTTATAATTGATTACATTTTCTTTCTATTTTTGGGATGATCACCTGGCATAATGATATAAACTAATATAAAAGGTACTTAGAAGGTTGCTCCTCAACGGCGATTGATTTGTAGTTACATTTATTAGTCAACTTATGTTCTAAATAAATGATGTTTTAGTATTTTATACTTTAACCAAAGCAAATTTACAAAAGATCAAATTAACCTCTCTTATTAGACTACTTATTGCTATTGGATATCGTTTATTACTCTAGTCTATAGCGTTAATTGATCTTGGAAATAGTCAAAGGGAAAGGGTATATAAGGAAAAGAGGATGAAAAATCATATCGAAATTATAGAAGGACAATGGATTAAGGAACAAAATTTGAAAGCTAGAATTTATGTAAGCACCAGTATTTTACATGTCCTTATGAGCCCTAGCTAATTATGCGAGCTCTGAACAAACAACCTGTTAATCAATAGTTGTACCCATTCTATGTTCATTAGCAAAGACAAAATGCTACAGAACACTATAAATTGGTGGTGTTTGCTTCAGGACAATATCTTTTTATATCTTTGTCAAAAGACATTGAACTTTTATAGCTATTTGACCTAGGCTGAAAAAGGAAAGGGCATGTGGGTAAAAAGTCTGTTTTGTCCCTAACCCATTTTTTCTTCCTCCTCTTCTCTCCCTCCTTCTGCTCTTCCCCGTCTTGCATCCATCTGCACCACATAGCTTCTCCATAGTCCCTGCAATCTTTTGAGCTGTCATTTGTAGGGTTGAGGGCACAGGCAGTCATTTACAAAAATTCTCTCTCCAACTCAACCAAATATAACATTTTAATAGGCAGAGTATCATATGACAAAGAGCCACCGGAATTTAGTGTCTTTTGGCAAAGTGTAGAATTACAAACAAATCTAAAAAATCATAGATGTTCAACATGCCAAATTATGTGCTCTTGCCAAAGTTATGCAAAAATATGACCATTTGTGTACATTGGACAAAAACAACAAATATGTGCACGGATAGTTGAAATGCAAGTCTTTTCTCACGTCTTTTATGCACAGTATACAAATGATCAATTTTTTCCAAGTGCGCATATTGTAGATCTATGAATTTTTTGAAATGCATAAGTGCACAAGCCAACATGCACCCATGTGCATAAAATCTTTATAAATCATTTTACATAATTATTCAATGAGCACACTTGTTACTGGCTAAGACTTAATTCTCTTGTTGTTTCTTCCGCAGGAAAAGGAAACATGTGACATGCTCTACAGGAAGAAAACATGTAGCACGTTGCTCTTCACACTCCTTGACTATGGGTCACTGGCTATGCTTATGCGTATTGTAATTTCCACGAAACCCGGCCCTATCATTTTGTTTGGAACTTAAATTATGTTTCACATATTTGAACTTGTAATGGCTTGACATTTGTGGTAGGTAGCGTGAACTGTGGTGTGTGTGTTTTTGGCATCCCTAGTGTGATTGTGAGCTGCAAGCTCAGCGCTGCAAACTGGTTTTGGTTCTTTGACTATGGGTCACTGGCTATGCCTATGCGTATTATTGTAATTTCCACGAAACCCTATCATTCCGTTTGGAACTTAAATTATGTTTCACATATTTGAACTTGTAATGGCTTGACATTTGTGGTAGGCAGCGTGTTCTGTGGTGTGTTTTTTTTTGGGCATCCCTAGTGTGATTATGAGCTGCAAGCTCATCAGCAAACTGGTTTTGGTTCTCTTTTCACGACACAATTAGAAGGATCACAAAACACATATTGTCAAATTGTTGATCACACAACACATTCGTTGTATATTTCTCTATCAGCAAGAATAATGTAGAAACACTACAATTTCACCAAATGCATAAATAGTATGAATGCGTAGATGAGATTAGAATGCACAATGTAATGAGAAAATAATACTGAATCATTATGCCCTTTGAGAATTGCCATCTCTAATGATCTGCTAAAAATTCGATGCTATTACCAGACAAAGTGAAGTAGACGATTAACAAATAGAAAGGGATAGGTTCATCCTAGAGATATCTTTTATTAGTCAAATGGGGTCATATGTGCTTTTTTTTAAAGTTAATACAATAGAAGAGGCTCCTACTGTGCTATATCATAGATAAATAAGGGTTACTGTCTGCATTTTCAATATGTACAAAGAGGCAAAACAATTTAAAGAGACTCTAGCTAGAAAAGAATGTCAGCATGAAACTCCTCTGCCTTCACTATGTGCAGAGTGCAGACGTGTAGTCTTGAAGTAGTTAGATAATGACATGAAGTAGGTAGATAATGACATAGCGATGCACGAAGCCACGAATAAAGCATCATGCAGAATGTTGACTTCATAAATGAACATTTACACAAAAGCTTATCCATACGTATGCTGCAATTTATTAAAAAGGACAGAACAGAACAGCACAATATGACAGTCATATCCTAATGTTCAGATGACAAGAGCAAAACTCTACAATTTCTAATGCCTAGGAGCCCGCAGCTAGAGAAGCTCAATAATGATATATAACCACTTCAAATACCAAATATTTTAAGGCATGTATATCGCTCACAAGGTGAAGATACATATTGCAGATTAGGGATTATTTTATCACAGAGGTAGATGTCTAGTACACTAATGTTAGTGGACAATTCTAAACATCAAAACATGCTCACTTGATATATATCAAAATACGTCTGGAATATATGTAGAAGTTTAAAAACATGTTGATAGACAGAAAATCCATATAGAAATGCAAACAACCATGTAAATACAAGATGTCATTTCTGTTCGTTTAACTATAAAAGGCATCCAACAGTAATTTTCAGTGAATATAAACAGTGAGTTCACTTAGGAACTGATTACTAACATGGTATCAACCATCAAACATAAGTCTGCAATGCACCAACACATATCCATTTACACTTTTGTTGACGCATCCATTGCAACACAACCACAATGAATGCAACGCCTAAAAAAGGGCAACTTGCAAATACGTAAAAAATGTGGGAAAATATGAAGCGAAGGTTAGTAAGCAGTTGACGCTGCAATGATCACTTTCAATAGCATTGTCACTTCAAACAGTTCTTTAAAATCATATAAAATACAAAATCGAGTAATCGACCATTGAGTAAAACGAAGCAGCACCTGTTACGTGAACTCCAGAATGAACATAAGAATCCATGGCAGGCAAAAACTTGGCATAACATTTTAACAAACAAGATGGGGTAGCAAACTGATATATCATGACTAATAAGACAATTCAACAGAGATCAGTTGAACAATCTGATAGCACAAGGGCATGTTACGTACTCACATACAGATATAAGCTACCACAGACAACAACAGAGGAGATTGACAATTAAAACTTTTTAGGCAATTAATATCATACCCTGTGCCTGAAACACTGCAAAGGCTCATGGTTTCTCCTGTTCTCACGAGAGCACACCCAGGCAATGTGAGCATGGATTGCACATGAAACACAGTGATGCACCTTTGCTTACAGTGCACCTTTGCTTACAACTTGGAGAGAATGTAGCCTGCAATTTGACAACAAATCATGTATGCATGCTATTTTCACAAAGCTGAACAGTACAGTAGAGACAAATGAGGCCAAAAAAAATCAAGAGTTATTGTACCATCATGCACACAAGCCTCCTGCACATCCCTGACAGCAGCCTGCTCAACAATGTTCCTCACCAAGAAAAGCTTGACAGCCTTGCCCTATTTAACAGAAATCATGCACTCAAATTCAAAATACTGAAGGGTGCACAGTAAAAACAAACACCCCTCATATCACATCACAGCAAGCATCTTCAGACTCCTGTGTATAAATATGTTAGCCCGTTACCCATGAAAGAAACTTCATTCCCTAAACCATTCTTTGCTAGTTATATTTACACGACCTACCATACAACCTATCTAAGAAAAATATTTACCTCACTCATTGCAATCCAAATGTCCATAGCTGGAGCCCACACTATCATGACACTCAACAGAACTGCCTCCCTGAACCAAGGCAATTACCATCATCAATTCATCATACATTCCAACAACATTCATTTCATCAGCAACCACAGCTAACTAGAAAAATATTATATCCATCATGCGTAGTAAAAACACATGACCTGGTCTCTCAGATGATTGTTGCAAAACTCGCTACCTGAATTTGCCACGACCACCAAATCACGCAAGCTAGATTACCGCAGGGAATCTAAAATTTACCAGAGTGCTAGTACACTAGAAGAGCACGTCTTCTTCACTAGCACACCAATCCGTCCCTACCAGGGCTAATCACGACCCACAGCGACACATGAGATCACGAGCCAAGTCGCCGCGACGAGCGACCAGCGTGCGTACCTTGGGGCAGCACTTGGCGCAGTTGGAGCAGCGGATTTACTTGACGTGGCCGCGGCCGTGCTTGCTACGCCAGCCATTCCTGCGCTTGAACGTCTGCAACACAGCGACACACGGAAACGAAGCCGTGAGAAGGAAGCGGTGAGGGCGAAGAGAGACAGAGAGGGAGGTAGGACCCGGGGCCAGGGTTTCGGAGGAAGAGGACACTTGCAATGTTGGGAGGAGGCGGAGGCGGATCTTCAGGGTTTGAGGAGAGGGGGGAAGAAGACAGCGGCGGCGGCGACGGCGGAGCAGAGACACCGGCGAGAGAGATATCTCTCCCTAGGGCTTCTGTAACACTCCGACGTGGGCTGTGGCCGTGCATGGGCCCAGCAAGCCCAGTAAGGCCCGAATCGAAAGAGACCTATAAACCCTCTTCTCCCACCCGTCTCCCCTCCCCACAACTCCTCGCGAAAACCCTAACGCCGCCGCTCTCCAACCTCCCGCAAGGTGGCGGCGCTGGCCTTTCTTACCCGTGTTCTTCTTCTTCTTCCTCACGGATCCCTTCTAACATTTCTCTTTCTTGCTCCCCAGATCTAACCTTGGCAATTGGCCCGGTGCTCGGAGCGCAGGAGATGGCGTAAGTTCCCTGCTCCCCCACCGAAATCTTAGCTGCGCTCGTTTCTTGAATCTTGATTGGCTAATGGCGCATGAGGTCATAGTTTCGGAGTGTTCTCGTGGTAGCTCATTTTTAACAGGGTGCATACATTTGACGTGTCTCTGCAATTGTTACGGAGTGCTCGTCTTTTGTCTGCTCCATTCGAGGATAGTTAAGTCTTACTATGTGCTTCGAACTGCTATGGATGAAAAACTTATCTTGTGAGTTGCGACTGCTTTGTTCCCTTTCAATGAATGGATACTGGTGTTGTCTTGGGTGCAGTTACATGAAATTTCATCTTATTTGCAAGCTGGTGGCGGTTGTTTGGGGGAACAGAACATTACCAGTGGTGCGAGTGAATGTTATTTTTCGGTGGATTTGTAATATGAGAATCGGGTCTTTTACTGCATTCACGATTCTTGAACAGATTCAAGTATGCGTGATTCACTGCTTATATGTTGTTCAAGCTTCAATTTGTTGGTCTAATTACTAAATGGCTGCTAACTGAACCTAATTATCGCAGCTAAGTGCCGCTGTTAACCAGGTTTGGTATTCTATAGGATTTCCTTGTTTATTTTTATGCTTTTTAATAACTTCTATTTAGTGTGCCTATCTAACCAATGGCGATAGATAATTTTGGTTTTGCATTGGTTGATCCAGATCTCGTAATTTAGAGTAGATAACTACATACATGCCGAAGTTCTTTATCCTCAGTAACTAAAGTGCAGCCGCACCCAGATATAGACAACTAAGTAACAAATTTCAATCGTTTGAATTGGGTGAAGCACAGATTTGTTAGTATTGGCAGTTATGTTCTTTTAGACTGGATTCTTTAATATTTCCTAACTTTGCAGGGAGGAGACCCCAGTTGAGGCACCTACCCCGGTTCTTGGAGAGCCGATGGACTTGATGACTGCTCTGCAGCTTGTGATGAAGAAGTCAAGTGCTCATGATGGGCTTGTGAAGGGGCTCCGTGAGGCTGCCAAGGCCATTGAGATTTGAGAAGCATGCCGCCCAGCTTTGCGTGCTTGCTGAGGACTGTGACCAGCCCGATTATGTCAAGCTGGTTAAGGCACTCTGCGCTGAGCACAATGTTCACCTTGTTACCGTTCCTAGCGCTAAGACCCTTGGCGAGTGGGCAGGGGTGAGTAGACGAAGTGAAGTAGGGGAAATTTTTTATTTTATACAAAAACGCACCATATTTACAGAAATATACAACAATCTCGCGATTTACCGAAATCCCCACCGATTTCGCAATCTCAAAACGCGAAACCGCAATTTCGCAATTTCAGTTTATGAAACCATCGATTCGCGTTCTCACAATGCGAAATTGACGATTTCGCATTTTGAAAAACGAAATCTGTATTCGCAGCTTCAAAACGCGAAATTGAAGTGTTACGTCGATTTCGCAATCTCGGGATGCGAAATTGAGCTGGCCGCATTGTGGATGAACTGTATAATCGCTTTTTGGTTCGAGGAAAAAGAAGGAACCAGATGCAGAGCAGAGCAATTTTCTTGTTCGTTCAAGCGGTCTCGCTAATCTTGTCTTAATGGCGTCACACCCCATTCACTTAAATCACGTGCTAGTCACTCGAGGAATATTGTAAAAATCGCTATCTGAGGTATTGAACTAATAAGAACTGTTTGATCATTAAAAGAACTACTTGATCATTTAAGCGTTTTCGACATGATGTAAAATGTCACGAAAAATATACAAACATTCTCGTATTTTTAAAATTTGCATGAGTAATCGCTGAATTGCAAAAGTGGCCTCTCCGTACACATGGGTCGCATTTCGGTTCGGACGGCGATAATTTCATGTGTCAACTAGGGTTGAATAAATAAAAAATCTATTTTTTAGTGATATAGAAAATCTTTTATCGTAAATATTTTTGTTGGAGAATTTTATTTCAGGTCGTGATAACGTTTTCCTATTTGATTTGGTTGAATAAGACATTTCAGGCTCGACGAGTGAGAAATTTTTGCATCGGTTGAACGTCTAGATTTTTATTCTGCTCGTGACACAATGGGTTTTTTGAAGTGTTTAAGGGATTTTTTATTAAGTAATGTAGTTTCGTAATAATTGCGAGAATAATATAATTGGGAGACAACAAGAAGATATATAAGAAATTCATATAATTTACTGCGGAAAATAAGAGACAGGGTGATTATCAACTCAGAAGTTACTGCGAAAAATAAGGTAGGCTACATTTTTTATTACGACTTAAAATTGGGAGGAGCATATAACATGACGTCTACTGAGTGCATCGAGGCCACTTCCCCTTCTCCCATGCCTCCGGTGGGGCTTCTCTGGCACGACGTGCCCTCTCTCGTTTTCTTTCTCTCTTGGCCTCCTTCTCCTCCGCTTCCTTGCGGCGTGCCTCCTCGCGTGCGGCGTCACGCTGCGCTTGAAGCTGCTCCCTACGGTTCACTTGCCGGAACTCTTCATCAAGGAGCCTTTGGTCCTCCGGGTCGATCTCCTCGTCGTACCACTTCTCAAATTCACACAGTGGGGGAGGCGAGGAAACAAAAATTAGGAAAGTTCCATGTAGAAATATTAGGAAACACGTATGATTATTACCATGAGGCGAAGCTTCCGGGCCTTCTCCGGCGGATCGAATTCGTAGTTGCGGCACTTCCAATACCGCCTCTTCCAAGTTGGAAGCTCGTATGAGCGGACAAGCCTGCAAGGATCTCCGCACAAACACATCGGTGCGACAACCCCAGTCGGTTGGAAGAGATCTTGGTACGCTGTGCGCGGCAAGGTCGAAGAGCCTCCCTCTTCTTTTGCTTTGCCCTTTCCCTTTGAACTTGCACGCCTCGGCATTTTGTCTTGATCCTCACCTAAAATGAACGGATATATCTTAGAGACATCCTCACCTTGGTTGTTCCTCTTCTCCTGTGCTTCTTAGAACACATCGTCCCTTCTTATATAGGCCTTAGGGGCACTCGGAGAGCAAACACGAAGCACATAAGCCTCCGTCCCAGCACTGTTTCCCACGGTTTCTCAGGCCGAGTTGACAACGACCGCTGACCTCGAGCTTTTTCAGCGGACTTGACAACACACCGCAGGCGTCAATGTCTTTTCAGCCGAGTAGACAATACATCGCAATGTCGAGTCTTTTCAGTATGAGTAGAAAATACACCGCAGCTTAGAGCCTTTTCGATCGAGTGGACAACACAAGGTCTGACCTCAATGCCTTTTCAATTTTGTAATATAGGTGAATCATGGCACTAAAAATTTTGTAATGCAGCCTCAATCACACGAAAATGTTCTAATTAAAGCCTGTATAACGTGTAAAATACGGATACAAACTGGAAACCACTTCGAAAGACATCCGTAAAGCTGGGATTCAACATAGGGTACATAACTCCAGTGAAGGACTAAGTCAGAAAACCATACATTCTAAGGCTATGGATGTCGAAATAGGCCTCTTGTATTGTTCGTAGAACGGACAGCTCTAGTAGTGCTTGAACGTCGGGGTGGTGGTGACACGAAGTCGTCGTCGTCATCTTCATCGTCATAGTTACGAGTAAGCCCTCTTGCAGCGTTGGTCGAACGTCCTCTTGTATTGTTTGTAGAACGGCCAACTTTGGTAGTGCTTGAACGTCGGGGTGGTGGTGACACGAAGTCGTCGTCGTCATCTTCATCGCCATAGTTACGAGTAAGCCCTCCTGCAGCGTTGGTCGAACGTCCTCTTGTATTGTTCATAGAACGGCCAGCTCTGGTAGTAGTTGAACGTCGAGATGGTGGTGACACGAAGTCGTCGTCATCATCGTCATAGCCATAGTTAGGAGCAAGCCCTCCTTCGTACCGGCGGACGTCCTCTTGTATTGTTCAGGGACGCCTAGTTCTTGTCGTGCTTGAACGTCGAGGTAGAGGTGACACGAAGTCGTCGTCATCATCATCATAGCGATAGTTAGGAGCAAGCCCTCCTTCAATACCGGTCGGACGTCCCCTTGTATTGTTTGTAGGACGCCCAGTTCTTGTAGTGCTTGAACGTCGAGGTGGATGTGACACGAAGTCGTCGTCGTCACTTAGATGCAGACTTAAGTTGTTCGCCATTCTCTTTTAGAGTGTGTTAAGTCAGAGTTAAGCATTGAATAGAACCCAGCATTGATATTACAAAGTGAAGTAAGTAGAACAACTATAATACCATGTCAAGTGAACAACTATAGCAGCGAGTAGTCACATCGCGCTGGATAAAAGACACTTTTGCCTCAAAGATAAAACTTATTGGGAACAAAAAGCACTAGAAAATAGTGGTCTGCATAACCCATCCTTGGAAGAGAACAAAATAAACACGACAGGTTGCATGATTTGGTCGCATTGCCCACAGAGGGCTCGGTGGGCTTCCTAAGGGAACGGGGATTCCCTGAACACGTCTTGACAGATCCCACACAGGTCTTGGGGTGGAAACATTTGTTGGAGGTGTACGAATGATCTGCTGGCTGGGGCTGTCAATCTCCATATGGTTATGCAACCCAAATGGCACACAATAGCTGTGGCTACCAACCCGCACCATAACATCATTTGCTCGGACGGGACTATTGATCGAGCAGATATCGGTTCGGCAATCATGAGCCATTGCCGGGACAGGAGTATCAACTTCAACGCAGTCCTGGTTCCGCAACTCGGAAGAGATCCGATCAGATGGGTTCTCAACTGCCATCCTAGCCAGGTTCAGAACGACAGGAGCAATCTCTCTAACATAACCCTCATTGTCTTGCAAACCCAAATGAGTCCGCCGGTTTGGACTCCCAGCCTCCACCCTAGCATGGTTTGAGAAACCAGAAGCTATTTGATCGTTTGGCCTTAGAACTCCCATTTGAAAATCATTATGATACAGCGGCACGAAACCGCGTGTTGTCGCTTTGATCAAATGCGGATGGAGTGTGTTGTCGTTTCGGTTTGAAAAGCGGGTGCAAGTGTGTTGTCGTCTCGGCCGAGCAACAGAGTGCGAGTGTTGTCGTTTCAGTCGATAAAGGTAATAGGTGTGTGACAAAGCTAGTTGCCGATGTAGTATATAGGTACAGATGAAAGACATCACAGAGCAGATGATGTACCAAAGTTAGGTATTACCGACTTTTGGACTCCACATAGGCACTACCGGTGGTCCAAATCAAATACGGTGGTCATTTGTCAGCATTTATAAATGCAGTCAATCCTTCCCGCCTTTTCTTTTGTGGCATGTGTCATAATCTTAGCTTTAATAGATTTGTTGATTATATGATTCACCTGCCATGTCGATGCTTGTCGTTATTCATGTACATCTAGATGCGGTGACATTGAAAGGCTTCGATCTCAAAAAGATAAACATATGAAAGATATTGAAGGCATGGACGAAGACTTGCAAACGCTTCGCAAAAAACATATGCAATTAGAAGATAGAGAGGCAAAAATATGCAAGCAAAAGGTTTGTTTTTTTTGTTTATTCACATAATTAGATTTAATTAGATTTTGCTATTTTTCTGTCTCCATGCGCGGCGCGAATCGAATCGATTCTCTTCGACCGGGCACCTTCATGACCCTTGTGCATATTGATGGTTCGGGAAAGTTCTAGTCCTGTTTTAATGTTTAGACTAGTGAACATATTGTAATACTGATGCATGTTGGTAAGACTTCTTAAGATATTGTAATATTGATGGATGTTGCTAAGACTTGTTAAGATATTGTAATGTTGATGGTGCAGAGTGTTGTCTCAGCCCGAGCAGCGTGGTGCAGAGTGTTGTCGTTTCAGTCTGATAAAGGTAATAGGTGTGTGACAAAGCTAGTAGTTGATGTAGAATATAGGTACAGCTGAAACACATCACAGAGCAGATGATGTACCAAAGTTAGGTATTACTGACTTTTGGACTCTAGATAGCCATTACCGGTGGTCCAAATCAAGATACGGTGGTCATTTGTCAACATTTATAAATGCAGTCAATCCTTCCCGCCTTTTCTTTGTGGCATGTGTCATAATCTCAGCTCTAATAGATTTGTTGATTATATGATTCACCTGCCATGTCTGATGCTTGTCAGCTTATTCATGTAGATCTACATGTCGGTGACATTGAAAGGCTTCGATCTCAAAAAGATAAACATATGAAAGATATTGAAGGCATGGATGAAAACTTGCAAACGCTTCGCAAAACACAGATGCAATTAGAAGATAGAGACGCAAAAATACGCAAGGAAAAGGTTTCATTTTTTCTGTTTATTCACGTAAATAGATTTAATTAGTGTCCAGTTGTTTCTAATAATGGTTACCAATCTAGTTTGATACAAAGGTATGCTCTGCAGGAAACTAGTTACATTTGCGAAAATATACTTCTTAGAAGGGATTGTACAAAGCTCCTTGCCGCTACTTCACCAAGAGAGAGGCATCTCGAGAATGCAACTACGTCTAGAAATGCTGCTATGATGAGTACTTGAGAGACAATAAACTACTGATTGACCTACTGGATAAAGAAAAAAAGAAGAAAAAGTTTGAAGAACTCTACCAAAAGTACAAGCTTGTAAGTTTGCAATCTTACTGAAGAACAGCATACCTGAGGATTCTACCAACATTCAGAAATGGTTTGTTAACCTGCAGAAGCTCTACAACGCTGCTGAATTTGAACAAACACCAAGAAACCTCGACGATGTGTTCACCGAGGCTTGCACGATATCTGGGATTGTCTACAACCCGACTCTTAAGGTTGGTACTTTATGTACCAAAATCTTTTGCTCCACATTTCACCAAGAGAGAGGCATGTCGAGAATGCAACTACGTGCGAAATGCCGCTATGATGACTACTTGAGAGACAATGAACTCTTGATTGACCCTCTTGGATAAAGAAAAAAGAAGAAAAAGTTTGAAAAACTCTACCAAAAGTACAAGCTTGTAAGTATGCAATCTTCTTCAAGAACAAAGATACCGAGGATTGATATATATATTATAACCGCAAATGTCAGATATCTGAAATTTAAAGTAATTCACTGTTACTATATGGTCATAGCATGATTTGTTGCATTGCGGCAACACCGACTAAGACTTCTACTTTTACTATTCACATATTACGGTGCAACGATATTATCATTTAGGGTTTTTGCATTAACGCATTTTACTTGATAATTAAGTAGTAATTAAGATATTTCAACATAATTTGGTTGTCCATATATTGAAGTAACTTTCTGGACCAATTCCCTAAAGTTTGTGTTTGCACGAGCTATTTTATAAGTCAAGAGGCTTAGGTGATAACGATTCTGTGCTGATGTGATCATTTGGGGTCTTTCTTCTGATTGGATTAATACGCAAATGGAGTTATAATGAACATATTTTTCCAGATCATGGTAGAATATGTATCAGACAATGATCCTACGCTATTTTCTCTTAACTTTATGTTTATATGTGATATTTTACAGACTGCCGAAAATGCTTAAGTGACCACATTTTTAGCGCTATTAAGGTATTTGCACAATCAATACTTCATACAAAATACATTTAAATCTGAATCTTTTCATATAAATGGGTTCTCTGGGGTTGCAGGGGTATGTTTTATTTATTTCATGATTTATGGAGCAAGGAAACATATAATTGCTTCATATTACCTAAAAGGTGACTTTCATTCAATCTCTAATTAAAGGTTTTTGCTGCACGCAACATATTACTTTTTATTATATATTTTGAATCCTTACTGAGTAACTCAAATTTAGGAACTGAGTTTGCATTAATCGGAGATTCACAGCAAAAGTTATAAGGGTTTCATTGTGTGAGAAAAGAATAAGAAAAAGAAAAAAAATAAACTGCACATGTGATGATTCGAACACAAGACCTGTTGAATAGAAGCACTGGTTCAATGAATCAGGTTTACATCACTTCAATATTAATGAAAAAATTTTGTGCAATGAATTGTAACTTATCTACATACTGTAAAAATTTCGAATTAAAATACAGTTTACATATTTTATTAAAATTCGGACAATCTGCTCTGCACATTTTTTACGATTTTGGATTGTGATTTATCGACAATCCAAATATTTTTTAATTTTTTGAAATTTTGTTTTTCAATTTTATTTGAGCTAAGGATT
The DNA here is from genome assembly GCA_036346375.1 of Guadua angustifolia. Lineage (NCBI taxonomy): Eukaryota > Viridiplantae > Streptophyta > Magnoliopsida > Poales > Poaceae > Guadua > Guadua angustifolia. Next base: position 37,840,147 of record CM070512.1, read on the forward strand.
CTTATGTAAAATGTTTAGCTCAAAATATTGCTGCATTATTTAATAAAAATTCTTAAACTCGAGTACTACTTTTCAATTTCATTCGGTCTTGAAATTTTAAATATTCGAAATAATTTATTAATTTCTGAAAATTGTATTGTAGGTGCATTAATGGCTCCATAAGATAATCTAAAATTCTCAGCTCGAGATAAGTCATCATTATTTTCATTTAATTCGACAATTTTACTCTTTTCCAACGAAGCAAAAATCAAGGAAAATCTACAAAATTCAGAAAATACAGAGAAGGCAACAATAATAGGGCGGCTGCACAAAGCATGTTACATTACATTAACGCCGTTGCCTTCTCACGTTGTCCTCCGGGGTGTATGTGTCGGGAGGATGTGTGTCCCTCCTCCCGAGCACTGGATGGCCCATATCTCGTACCCGGAGGCGATGTCTGGATGTCCTCCTGCTGGGGATAATGACCGGATGGAAACAAATATGGTCCTCCACCCCAATGTCCCTGGTTATACCAAGCAGTATCATCCTGTGTGGGTAGGGTGGCCGTCCCAGGCACGCGTTGCGAGGTCCCAGGGACATCCTGATGCCCACTGTCTGCATATCCACTGAGGAGTCCAGTGTACTGTGTCATGTACATTCCCCAGTCGAAATCCCTTGCCTCGCTCCAATTAGGGGTCTGTGTGGGATCAGTCCCCAATGACCATTCCGGCTGCTGTACCTGAGGGTTCTGAGGTGGGGCTGAGAAACCTACAATGTTATCCTCAGGGGGGATGCCAGATGTAGGGGCCATCGTAGATCGACGCGGCGCGTAGATGGATGTGCTTCGAGAAGGAAGTCCGCTCGTAGATGGCGTCTTGATGTCGTGGATGGAGGTGCGCTCGTAGAAGGAATACCGCTCGTAGATCTCCTGGCGTCGGCGCTGCGCGAAGGGTCCATGGTCGGCACATGATGGTCTCGCCTGGAAGGTCGACCAAAGGACCCAAGCCCCGCAGTCTTGAAATAAGCCGAGCACCTCGAAGCGATGGATTGCCTCACCCGGCTCGGGGGCACTAGTCTTCAATGAGCACGAGTTGCAATTTCTTCAACTTGGGAGAGCAGCTCAGCTGATTCCTGTGTCTGCAATAGAGTTTGTACGTATTATATTGGAATGCATACGTTTCACAATTTGTAATGACGGTACATTCAACAATTTGGGTCTTACCAAGACGTGGACAGCACGAACTCTGTCCTCAGGATATGGTCGTGCTCGTTGTTCGACATGTCCACTGAGTAAGGTCGCGCGCGTGCGGGGGAGGTACCACTCAAGGTAATGCGTGTGTTCCCTCGGATCATATGGGCCAGAGGGAGCGACGACGTTCTGCATTGCCGTGTCCAACCAGCTAGCCACATGGTCACGGTGCGCATGTGACGGTCGTGACTCGATCCCGCCTTTGCGCTCTTCTGTATTGTAAAACACGAGAATGGTTAAAATTGTTGGTACAACAGTTACGGAATTATGGGTAAGGTCGAACATACCGTGTGATCCACCGGCCCCGGCGGTGTGGAGGGGACTACTGCGATACCCAAACCTGTCTTTGTACACGCGGGGAAGTAAACCTCAAGCTGCGTGCATGTACAACACTAAAGCAGCTTGGTCATCCATAGTGCGCGTCGCCGTGCAACAACTCGATATGCGACCTTCGAAGCTATATGCATTTCGGTCATCGCTCCACGGATTCCATGTCACATGCTCTGCGGTGAGTAGGTCTATATCGGCAATGACACGGTAATAGCTCCCGCGGTCATCTTGAGGGTTCCACCTCAACCGTGCATGCATCCAACGGTAACCCATTGTTGGACGCGTAGCCTCCGGACGCCGTGCCGATGACCAATGGGTAGTACCGCCAAAGACGTAAGGCCTAGAGATTGGGAGGTACTCCCAACTCCACATCTGAAGCAGTGCAAGCACCCGTAATGCCCCATTGGTTTCGCTGCTTGCACGCATCGCACATCCCCTTGTAGGTGGATGCCAACACAGCAGATCCGGTCACCAGACACGTTGCCTCCTCGTGGTTATCCGCGAGCTCCGGGCTAACCATATAATGTGAGGAGGATGACATCCTCGTGTGTTGCGAACATTACGCCCCAAAGTAGTAGCATGTAAAGCTCGTAGTGCCGTAGTACCAACTCCGCGTCCGCATCAGGGGGGCAAGCCTCATACTCCTGCAAGGCCCGTAGCCATGTCTTGGATGCACCCGTCTCCTTCTGATTGTACTGCACGCCGAACCTGCAATGACAAGGTCGTTACGAACAATCGGTGATATTTCCTTCAACAAATGCATAAAGTACGTTCGAACATGACATACCTTTCCAAGATGTAATGGATCCATTGTTGTCGCGCAGGACGGGTGGTAACGACGGGTCGACCTCTGATAGGTAGGCCGGTGAGCATGGCCACGTCCTTCAGAGTTATAGCCATCTCTCCGAATGGGAAGTGAAATGTATGGGTCTCAGGGCGCCACCTGTCGATGAGCCCAGTGACAAGTGCCCGATCGACGGCGGGGATGGGGGTCCTGTTGCCGTCCTCCATACGAGCTCCGTCCATCATTAGGGCAAATGGTAGCAGCAGGCCGTTCCCCGAAATATATTCTAGCAAACATTTCCATCTGTTGCAAATTTATACGGTAAATATGAGTACCTAATTGTCTTAAATCCATTAGACAAAACAACTACATAAAAATAGGTCGTTGCGACAACAACATAAAAATAAGTCGCTACAACAAATAGATAAATTAATGACGCTAATACAACTACAAACAACTACACAAAATTTAGATCGCTAAAACAGTTACATAACACTAAGTCGCTACAACAAATAAATAAATTAATGTGCCTATTACACCTAAAAAAATTATGCCGCTAAACCAACTACACAAAAATAAGTTTCTAGAACAACTACACAAAAATAAGTCGCTACAACAACTACACAAAAATAAGTCGCTACTACAACTACATAAAAATAAGTCGCTACGACAACTACATAAAAATAAGTCGCTACATCAAATAGATAAATTAATGTCGCTAATACAACTACACAAAATTTAGATCGCTAAAACAGCTACATAAAACTAAGTCGCTACAACAAATAAACAAATTAATGTGGCTATTACACCTAAAAAAATTAGGCCGCTAAAACAACTACACAAAAATAAGTCTCTAGAACATGTACACAAAAATAAGTCGCTACAACAACTACATAAAAATAAGTCGCTACAACAAATAGATAAATTAATGTCGCTAATACAAGTACAAAAAAAATTTGGTCGGTACTACAATGCTTATTCTACATATTATTACTGTTACTGTAATTTCATGTCACACTACTAGAACGCTTATTCTACATATTTTTCTAGTACTACATGAATATCATAATAATGTTCCTAAAGATTAAAAACTAACCTGTGTGAAGCTGTAATGAATACCAGAAAACCGAAATAGGGAACCCGATCAGCTAATCCAAGAAATGACGATAGCTCGTAGTAAATTCCTACAAAACATGAACACTCATAAGTATGCCATTATGGTGATCATGTTCTGTTCTTTTACGTAGGGGTAGTGATTCTAATATCGTCGTTGCATATAATAATAACTTTATTTTTTCTACTGCTAATTGCACTGCACTCACACGATGTACACACTATTTATCTACGCCTTTCATGAACACTAAGTATAGTTACTCGCATCCATAATTACTACTGAGCAAGAAAAATCGTGACAATATTTCTTACGCATTCCATCCTCATTTTAGGAACTACTCACTAAATCAACGTGGTCATTTCACATACTACTACTTGCATTAATATTACACTAATTATTTCTCATGCTACGTACTACTCATTACGCCACTACTATAATTTCATGTAAACAATTACTATCAATTCACGTGCTGCTCGTTTTATTTGACGTGCTTTTATGTAACGCTCCTTGTACTAATATTCCACTAATTACGCTAATATCACGAAAATAATATGGTTATGAATATTTCTAACTAACCTTATCGAAGCTGTATCGAAGATCACTTAAGCTTGAGCAATATACCAAAAAACCTTCCTGGAGGATACCTGCAAAATACGAATCTGAAATGAAATAATTGAAAATTCTCTCACAAAATTCAATAAAGTATGAACAGCGACTAAATTCATCACAAATCCTGGTTTCAAATCTCCTGTTCGCACTAATTTTCCACCTCTCTATTTTCTTTGCGCTCTTGGTTTCCTCAGCTCTCTGAACGCTCTCAGTTTCCTCAGCAGCTCAGCGCTCTCAGTTTTCTCAGCTCTCTCAGCGCTCTCAGTTTCCCGAACTCTCGATTTATAGCTGCCTTCGCGAGTGCATGCAGCTGGAAAGGAGGGACAGGTTGATTAGCGCATTACAGAGCGAAGCTTTTCCACGCGTCACGCCCGTCCGCTACCAAAGCACCGACAGGTCATGTCATTTCGCGTCGTCCGCGTGTGCAGTATAATTCGCGTTCTCGGCTTATAAAACCCGATTTCGCGTTCTCGGTTAAATCGACGCAGCACGCTCAATTCGCGCTTTCAGTTTGCGAATACCGATTTCGTTTTTGAAAATGCGAAATACCTCAATTCGCGCTTTGAAAACGCTGAAATCAATGATTCGCAATTTGAAACTGCGAATTGGGATTTCGCGTTTGAGATTGCTAAATCGGTGGAGATTTCGGTAAATACGCGAGATTGTTGTATATTTCTGTAAATACGGCGCGTTTCTTGTATAAAATAAAAAATTTTCCAGTGAAGTAGACGATTACTATCTAATGGGGGCAGGTTCATCCTAGAGATATCTGTTATTAGTCAAATGGGGACAGATGTGCTTTTTTTGAAGTTAAAACAATAGAAGAGGCTCCTACTGTGCTATGTTATAGATAAATAAGGGTTACTGTCTGTATTTACAATATGTACAAAGAGACAACAATTTAAAGAGACTCCTCCGCCTTCACTCTGTGCAGACGTGCAGTCTTGTAGTAGTTAGATAATGACATGAAGTAGGTAGATAATGACATAGCGATGCACGAAGCCACAAAGTCGACACCTGTATGAGGCAGGAGTACCTTGACACACTTGCAGAGTTGCCGTCTCTACGCTTTCTGAGGCCAGAAGCTGGTAGTTACCGGCCGGAACGACAAGAAAGGATCATCATTCACAACGCTGCATATGCATTCCGTTGTCTACAACATCTACATGTTCTCACACACTGTATGGGGTTCACGTTTCAACAGGGGGCTATGCCAAAGCTTCAAAGGCTTCATTTTGATTTCAATGTGGCTTGGACCAAGTTTTTTTGCGGTGGATTTGATTTCGGCTTGGAGAACCTTCCTTCTCTCAGGCATGCTACATTTGTGGGGCCGCTAGGACTAGAAGCAGAGGCTGCTGTTCGGAAGGCAACAGTCATACTTAGATGATGAAGAATCTAAGGTTGGAGTTGTAGTAGATTAAAAACAACAGTCATTAATATGTAGTTAGTTTGATTAGTCAAACCCTGTGTTAAAAGTGTTTCAGCTAGAAAGCTCTCAATTTATTTGTGTAGATGGCGAAATGGGGGCACCAAGATTTCAAATACACGAATTCAAACCAACTTCCGGAATATTTTTTAAAACTTTCTATTTTAGGGTATATACCCATCTATGACAATTCAAATGAAACACATACTATCGGGGACCGAAGAACCCCTGCCCGATCAACGGATCAGTCAACAAATCCCTAGCTCGAGCTCGAGCTGTGAGGCCTCTGATCGCGTCGTTGACCATGTGGCTCCCGCTCGACCTTGAGCTAGAGGGGTAAGGAACCAGCTCTCCTCCGGGGGTCAAGCTCGGGGATCTAGGTCGAGCATTCACACTGACGGTTACCAAGGTCCTTAAATGATGGAGTCAAGCCAGACGTGGGCGACAATTCCGGGACAGTTATGATCCAGCTTTAGTGCGCATGAAACCACTCTTCCGGGAATCTCTCCCGACCGTTTTTGGCAACGGTTGGGAGAGGCATAAAACCCCCCTGAGACAAACGCAAAGGGGCAAAAAAGCAAAGAAAGAAGAATACACACTCAAGCTTCGCATTTCACGACACACACACTCAGACTACAGGAGCTCGAGCTAGAGAGCATCCCTTGTACTCAAACATAGTGATTTTTTTCGCCTCTGGGCAAGACTGGAGTAGAGTTATTACCTGTTCTGGGGCTCAAACCAGTATAATTCTCGGTGTCTCCCTCTTTTTCTCTTTCCTCCGACCATTGGAGCAGTGAATCCATTTCCTCGGTGAGTGAAGTTAGTTCGGGGTCCTGCATTCACATCAACCACACACTTCTATGGTCAGGCGATCCCGATCGTCGACACATACCTTTAAAAATATACTAAAATTTAAAGATTTGAACAAATTTAGATCACATGCTTTGCTAATATATATATAAAATCAGCTCGTACCTACAATCAAACCATCATAAAAAAAAGGAAACTCTAGTTTGAATTTCAGTTTAAACTTGTTTGAACTAGTTAGTAAACTGATTAAACTCAATATCTTAAAATTTTGAAAAAATTTCACATACAAATACATAGGGGAAATACCCATTTTGGAACATAGTGTCCCAAGTAATTGTAACAAGTTTAAACTAAAATTCAAATTAGAGTTGTATTTTTTTATGGTAGCTTGATTGTAGGTATGTGATGAATATATATTTAAATCTGCAAAGTGTGCTATCTAAATTCGTTTAAAATCTTTGAATTTGAGTATATTTTTTTAAAGGTATGTGCTTCATTTGAATTATTATGGATGGGTATATACCCTAAAACTAAAATTTTAAAAAAATATACCCAAATTTGGTTTGAATTTGTGCATTTAAAATCATCATTCACAGCGCTGCACTTGCATACCAGTGTCCACAGCATCTTCACGTTCACATACCGTATGGGGCCCACGTTTCAAACGAGCTATCCTAAAGGCATGATGGCTAGAGCTAGCCACCGTCGATCTCGCTGCTCGATGACTATTGCGAGATGGTCCTGGCAGTTGACTCCGAGCGCCCTGCTGGCTGTGGCGTCTGAACCTTGCGGTCTAAGTTTGCGCTGCATCGAGTAGCGCTTTCATCTGGTCGAACACTGGAGTTATCGGGTTACCCAGATCCAGTGGCAGAAGGGATTTCAGCAGCATATGAGCACACTGGATATTTGCCTCAAGGGTACTGAAGATATCGCTGGTGTGGCTCTAATGGGACGTTGCTCCTGGGACGCGGTCGGGCCTGCCGTGGTGGTCGCATTGCCGAAGAATCTGTTGTCCTTGAAAATCCAGCGCCTACAGGTGGGGCGTCATTGGATCCTCAAGATCGAGTTGCTTCGACAGGTTGGCCATAATCCCGGCTGTGGCCGCGGCGGTCAAATCTCGCGATGATCTGTAGTGTTGGGAGCAACAGCGTTTGCGGTTGCCCAAGCAACAGTTGTTGTCGCCACAGGATCTTGAGGCGTACGTGGAGGGATTTGGTATCCCTAACCATCTATGGTTTCTGCCCCTGTCTCCCCTTCTTGAGAGTGTCCGGCAGTAGCACCATTGTTGGCTCTGGTCATGAACACGCATTGATTGGTTCAGCTACTACTCTAACTACTGTTCTGGCCGCTGAGGCCGTCATGTCGCTATCACTCTCCATCTCGACGTACTTGAGGACGCTGGGCTCCATAGGGTTGAAGTCGATGAAGCACACCTCTCGATGTGGGTCCTAGAGCGGGACTTGATGAAACCGATGTGCCCGAGATATTCGTCGGCCTTCATCGATAGAGCATGGTTCCGAAGGCGATTTCAGACCTGACTGTTGGAGCTTGGTTGACGTCGGAGACTTCGTTGTGAACACGCACCGAAAACATGTCTGATATGCAAAAACAGCTGAAGACCCTTATCTGGCACGTCAACTGTCGAAAGTAAGAAATCGATAATAAATATATAGTTTCAAGTATTTTCGGATTAGCAAAGTCGCACGAAATCGGAGGAATACAATGTAGACAGTTTCAGGCCCCCAGATGGAGTAATACCCTACTCCTGTGTGGATGTCACATGGAGTCGATGAACAAAGTACAAAAAAGGATGCCTAGCTCTAATTACAATAAAGATTGAACTTGGAAGTGGCTAACCTACAACTAAGGGATTGATGAAGCGTGGTTCGCTGGCTCTTGGATGCTCTGCTCAAAAGGTCTTTTTGTTTGTCTAGCTTTGGATCATTGGTAGTCTCCTTGAATTGTTTGTTTATGTGGATGCCTTTATATAGTCGGGGTAGTCTTGCCTTAGGTCGAGCTGTAGTCAGTTTAGGATACCAGATTGTAGCCGATGAGTAGTCCACCGTTGCGTGATCTCAGTAGTGTATCCAAATTTCCCTTGATATAAGGAGTATTCGAGTTGGTTTCCTCGCAACGGGAACACAACCGAGTCCTTCCCTGTATAAAGATATCTCCTCCGCGTATATCTTATTTTATAGAATTGGGCCCGTGATATCGGAAGTTTCTAAATACTTGCTTGAGCATATACAGTATGGTCTTTTAAGTTTTCTGTGCGTATTCATAACCATATTTATATATTGGACACTTTGCTACAAAAATTAGACATAAGTTATCACAACAAAAAGCATTCAGGCATGAGGTATTGCATTGGGACTTGGGGCAATTTTTTCATACCTGGGCTTGGTTCCTATCTGGGCTTTGGCGATGCGCATTCGGCTGCCGGTTGGACAGAAGGGAGCCTCGGTTCCTCTCGGGCTCTAGAGATGCGTGTTCGGCCGTCGGTTGCATTGGGACTTTTCTTGTTTGCACGATTCCCTTCCTGTGTTTGTAGTACACTATTTAAATATATTCCTTTCCGTTCGATAATTGTGTGCCTACGATTAAATCTTTCCTTATCGTGCGTTTGCGGTTACGTTATTTCTTTAACGTTGTTATACACGTTATGCTGCTTTACATTTAATAGATTTACTACTGTTATTTTCGAAATTAGCTTTGGGTCCTTCCTCTGTGTCGAAATTAGCTTTGGGTGCTACTTATGTGTGTCCGTGTATTTGTTTATTCCCCATGTGACACGTTTACTGCTGTTGTGTGCTAATTTTTTTGGTGCCACCTCTGTATGTTGCTCGTCGTTAATCATATAGCTGCGTTTAGATAATCTGTTATCTATTGTCCTATCCTTGGGTTACGTTTGCTGTTATTATTTCTGAAATGACCTCCTGGTGGCAGCCCTGTATGGAGACCCAAGCCGTTACCCGTCGTCGGCGACGGACACGCGAAAACGGTATGTAAATACGAATGATACAAACGGTATCGTAGGAGGGTTCCACATTTCCCATGCTACGTCGATATTACTTCTGCAAATTCGTTTATAGTGTGTATTGTGACCTACCGTTCTTTTCTGGTGTCGTTCACTTTTTCCCTTTCTGTTATGTAGACGATGCTTTCGAACAATACCAAACTACCTCTGTTGCGCCCACGGCGATTCCCTCTACGTTTTTTTTCTCCTCTTGCTCGCACGCTCTTTCTGCTCCAGGGCTCTCTTGATGCGTATGCTCGCTTTATTGCTTATACTGTTGCTGTGTGCAACCCACACATTTTTTCCACCCTTTATTTATCTTCCATACAATGTGCCTCACATTTTTTGTACCTACAGCATGCGTGCGACCTAGCTTACTGCCTTCTGTGAGTTCAACTCTGCTGCTATCTCCGACTATACCCCCATTGTCACGTCAGACAACATTGAGTTGGTGCTATTGCTATCCCTACCCTACCCTTTTCCGATGCTCTGTTATCTCTTCCGTTTCGTGTAACTCAGTGAATTTTGTGTTGCTCCATTTTTTGGTTTAGGAGACCATTTCTGCCCCCGTTGGGCCGGCTATTGTTGCTCGCGTTAACAGAGCTATTAGGCGTGTTGCTAACAGATGCAGAGCTCTATTGAGTGGAGGTCGTCCTTTTGCTTTGTTGTATTGATCCACCCTACGTTTTTCTTTTCCCCTTTTACGCTTTTTCGTATTGACATGTCTGTTCCACCTGTTTCGTTGCCGTGTTTCCCTTTGCTGTCCTCCCCGTTTGAAAGGTACGATCCCAGTTACCGTAGCTAAATCTCTATTTGACATTTCAAATCTATCTTGATTGTGCCTATCGTTTTTTTGTTGATGTTTTGCACGTGCATTTTCTGTAGCTGCCTACCAAAGTCAATCTTATTATAGTGGTTCTGATTATACCTGTAGTGAATGTTTGGCACTATTCTGGTACCAGGAACGGAGTCACACCCGAAGTGCATACAAGTAGAGACGTGTTGTGTACAACTTTTGTTGCCGTAGAGGAAAAATCTCTTTGCCTCCACACAGGCATTTCCCTTCTCTGCTATAGGACCTCATTCATTTCGATGGAGGGCCAGCTCTAACAATTTTATGGGCCACAGATAATATAATTCTGTTATTGCATTTGCTTCACTCAGTGTCAATATTGACAATAGCATTAATATTGGAGGTGGTCTTTATGTTTTTCAGATTAATGGTGTTGTGCATCACCATATTGGTTCTCTTTTGCCTACTTCTAGTAGTCGGCCTGAATTTGCACAGCTCTATATCTATGATTCTACAAATGAACTTCGCAATCGTCTATGTATTTTTGAAACAGATGGTCTTAATAGAGAACAGCCTGATCCTACTATAGTTGAAGAAATTACATCTATGTTAGATCATTGCAACCCTCTTGTTCAGCAATTCAGGTTATCTCGTGACAGACTGTTATCACCTCATGCTCCTAAGATTGCTATCAAGCTTATAGGTTCGCGGCACACAGGTTGTGATCGTTATAGCTTGCCCACTGCCTCAGAATTGGTTGCATTGGTAGTCGGTGATGTTTCTATTGATACTTCCAAGTTTGATGTTGTCGTCGAAACACATTTTGGTCAGTGCAAGCATATCTCTCCAATTCGCCCAGCCTTGATGTCTCTACCGTACCCACTACCTTTCCGTTATGGTGATAGAGGATATCATGTTGGTATTAAAACCCGCGGGTCTGATTGCCATCCCTAGGTGGTATTTAGGGTGTACAACTTGCAAAAGAACAGTTAACTGCGAAAAAGATACTCCTATATATAAAAAATAAGGTATAACTACAACCGAGACACGGTATGTTCTACTTCTTAAGCATTTCGCTTCCCGCATTATATACCGCTGCTGATGTACAATTCAATACCTTTTAATCCCTATGTCGTAGGTACCAAATTACAATACATGGAGTAGATCCATCTGACATCAACAAACAAGACGCCAAAACTGCTGAATTTATTTTCTTCGCCAACATAGCTGAGCAACTCGTTGGATGCCCTGTCCTTCCCCTTATAACAGCTTCTGTTGCCTGCTCCTACATCAGCCTCTGCCAGCCAACACATCCATCAGACACACGACATCATCACTACCGAAACCCATCCAGTACCTACGAGTGCCCCACGTACTAATTCAAGACATAATACACAAACACAAGCAGCAATACCTATGATTGCCACAGAGTTACCCCCTAAAGTCCCATTACCGAATCTGCCACTACGCCTACTCTATAGGGAAATACATGAAGACACCCCGCCTCAACAGGTTTGTTTTTAACACTTCTTTTCTGTTAATGTCGCCATACTTATTCCTAGTTCTTTATACAGTCCATTGTACACATCTCAATGACTTTAAACTTTTCATAAACCCATGCTTCCAAAAAAAAAAAAAAAGATGTACTCATTTGTTCGAACTTTTATCCCATGTCAAAACAAGGCTGTCTTTTACTACAACTCATAACCAAACAATCATCACAGATCATATTCATATTATATAGCCATACATACCAAAGTTAGCAAAATCTGTTAGGTAACGATTACTTTCCGTTCATGTACCACATCGTCTACCGAAAATACGTATGGTTCTAACAACAGGAAACTTGTATCGAATCAACCACCGGATCACAAACTGCAACACGCACTCCTCAGGTTAGCCACCTACGACATTACCCAAATCTGTTTTTGAATTCTCACCTTATAAAATCAATATCCTTCCATGATACTATACTATCTATTCGATACAGCCGCTCACAATGCAAGACACTGGGCTAAAACGTCCATTACCAGAAACCGGAAAATCTCAAAAAGAATCTACGACTGAAGAAAAGTAAGCTCTATTAGTGTCCTTAATTCTGTACCCCTCCCCACCATGAATAGCTAAAGCACGATCTAACATTATGTTCTTAATCATATATACAGTACGAAGATTCAGCAACCCAGGTCTTCAGTCAGAAGGAAATTATTCAAGGACAGCGCAGAAAAGAAAAAATAAAAAAGGTAATCCAAACAGCAATCTGTGTGCTCTTCTTTCGGCTACAGCTTCAGTTACAGAATTAAAACAAAGCAGCCACTTGCAAACTGAACCATGCTTTTCTCAAATGCACCTTTACACTTGCTTTTTAGTAATAGGTTCTAGAAGAGGCTAACACACTGGTTTTCCCTTTTCTTCTTGTCCCTTTTTCTTCTCTTTTTCTTCCCACTTTTTTTTTTTTGAAGACAGCATGGCTGTGATTTATATTAGATAGGGGAGAAGAGAATTACATGGTGCAGGATGCTGCACCCAGAGGGTTTACATGGAGAGGAAGATTGAGGTGGAAGAAAAAACGGAGAAAAAAGAGAAAACAGTTTCAGAGGGGAAAATGCTAAGCCTGTCGGTCAACCAGAAGTTTTAGGTGGGATACACCCGCCAAAGTCCAGATCGCGACGTCCTCTTTGATGGATTGGAGGATGTCCTCATTTGTCTTGCATTCGTTTCGAAATACTCTATTATTTCGCTCCTTCCACCATCGCCAGCAAAATAAGATGATTAGGGTCTTGATTCCTTTGCGAAATCCTGTGTGGCTGTTTATGAGATATAGGCACCAATGCTGTAGGTTGGCAGTGAGGTCCCAGCGATTTGGGAGGATGTTTGGTAGTCGCATCTATCTGGCAACAGCCGCCCATAGTTGCTGGACTTTGGTGCATTCCATGAACAAGTGACAAACAATTTCGAGATTTCGGCAGCACATGGGACAGAAGTATTAGTTCGGCCACCCCCTTTGTTGTAGTCGTTGTGCCGTCCAGAGGCGGTTATGATGAGCTAGCCACATGAATATTTTGCATCGCAGAGGTGCCCAAGTCGGCCATATTGCAGTATGGAAGGATGAGTAGGTGCTTCCTGAGAACTGCATACTGTACGCTGATGAAGCTGTGTAGGTTCCATCAGATGTGTGCATCCAGGTTATACTATCGCAGACCTCTGGTTGCAGTTGGACAGGTTGTAATCTGAGCCAAAGATTGACGAACTCCAGCAGAAGGTGAGGTGTTAGATTGTGTTTGATGTCCTGGATCCATTTGTTGTTTGACAGAACATCAGCCACAGATGATGAAACCTACAAAACACTCATTGAATCATGAAGTACAAACACACACGGGCTGAGGCTTGCATTTTTTTTAAGATTTGAGGAAAGAAACAAGCCCACGACACATAGCGATATATTGAAACTACAGAAAACACTGAAATAAAACAACAAATGCATCAAACAAAAGGGGTATACTTTTTAGAAACCTGGAACAAGCGAAGTACAGCTAAAATCCTACAGATAACCGAATTTGTTAGTTCATTGTTTCCTAGATACTAGCAAGTAAACCATATGAGGTAGCATTGTTGTTAGAAACCAATAACATTTTTTTTACTAATTGTTGGCACTAATTTATTCAATATTAAAAGAAACATTCTATCTCTTACACTCGGAGAAAATCGTCCACAGGGGAGGCATCCACGCTACATCTTTTCCAAAAAAGCCCCCTAGAAATTTGGAAATCGCAAACAAGTCCTTCTAACTTTTTTCTAAAATAAACACCGTAGGTCTGCAGATTCACCGACGGGTGCTCCACTGTTTTTTTTGGAAAAAGAACACGTGGTTCTACAAATTCACTGGCGACTTCTAGCCAGCCCACTTGTAAAAAAACACAAGAAAATTGAAATCACATTAAGATACTCCCACCATTTTTTTTGCAAAAAAACACGTACCAAATTTTAAATCGAGCAGCGTAGCGCGTGGTCCCACCTAGTATCATATATGGGCGAACAAAAAGAAGGTCATGCCCCTCTCTAACCTCTCTCCTAACTACCTAAGGACTCTCTCCCCCTTTGGCATGACCACATGAAGCACACAATGGAAGAACTACTCCACTACATCGGGTAGAGATGAAGGGTGGCTCGGTGTAGCTCCCCCACCTCCGCCATCCTCTTGTCCTCTCGTTACAATAATAAAAATGGATTAGGCTTGGGCCGACAGGACATGAAGTAGGCACGAAGCGCAAATAAAACGTGCTTGGACTCGCCGAAGGTGAGCCAGGCCGGCACGTCACGATAAGCATGACGAGCCGTTGCAGCATGGCATGATTTAGTTATGAAGCACGATATGCCCATGCCTCGACACGGCCCGACGCCCACCTCTAACTATAACGGGACATTCATGAAAATGGAATGGGACTAAATTGGGCTTTTCCATGCATCGTCCCCCCTCTTAGTAAAATTCAATAAGGCATGGATCCATGCATCGTCCCCCCTCTCGTACAAAGCTCGTGCCGTGTAGTCGTACGAGAATTGATATACTAGTTTCTCCTGCTTTCATAGGATTTTTACAGAAAAAACATAGAATTCTACATTCCATAGGATTGCCAACTTTTCACTCGTTTGATTCGCAGGCTAGAATAAAGGAAGAGTGGAGGAAAATACCGACCATATTAGCAGAATTGATAATAGCATCGATTGAACTTATTAAACTATAAAACTTTTCACCATCCTTAGAAGGTACCTTAATATATATTGAGCTAGTACCAAGATATACTGTAAGTTTAAAGGATTGAGATACTAAGAGGTATAAGAGTTTAAGAGTAATTTGAAGCTACCTCCCACAGATGATATAACTTTATTAAACTATATGTTATATTTGATGTTGGTACTACGATTTGAAGTAATATTACAAGTAAAATTTGTTGTGTATATAACCATACATATATACTTATATATATATATATTATTATAGTAAACCCGAAATAGTATGTTGATATGGACCAAGACTAGAATGTACTATCTCAAGAATCAAACCGGTCATATATATACTTATAAATATATATTGCTCCCTCCGTTCACAAGTCATATAGTTTGGGTGGTCTTGTTTAAAAATACAAGACTTGCATGTAGATTTAATCAGTCTTTTCTTACTATACCCCTATTTATTCTCATAACTGTATGCATTTATTTATTACCACCTACACAAAGTACTCTCTCATCTTCTAAGATAATTAAGTGTGAGGTACATCGGTATTAAGAGGTACTGGAACTTATAGCAAAACTGGTAGGACATTGACAATTATGAATGTGCATATGCTGACAACATAGTTCAAAATCCCAGTGAAATTTCAGAAATATCATCTGAGATTTCAGATTTTTCGAAGGGGACAAGATTCAAAATCTCAGCCGGCTAATGAAATTTGAAAACAAAATCAAATTGGTACAGTAATTTCAAACAGATTTCGAAAATTTCACCGAAATGTCAATTTTATGACCAGATTTTAACTTGTTTTATTGTATTTGGGTCAATAACCCTTAAGAATGTCATCTTCCATGAAAATTTGTTGAAAATCTGAATTTTTGAGACTATTTATAAAAATAGCAGAAAAACTATCAGATTTTTATAAAATTGTACAAGCTTGATCATACTCTAAAGAATTTTTAGTATCATCCTTAGCATTCTAGGATCATATAAAAAAAAATTCAAGAGAATTGAACTTCATTTGTTATATTTCAAAATTCAAAAATAGAATGAACATAACCGAGACAATAAACATGTCAGAATTTTATAAATTCGTTCGAGTGTGATCATGATCCAAAGTTTTAGGAGGGCGTAAGCATAGCCTCAACCATTGTCTAAAAGTTTCAAAAAATTTAAACCTGTTTTGTTTGCTCAATAAAATCATGATCCAAAATTATACATCAAGCATTTTGGAAGTAAGTCACTGGTATCACAGACAGGAACATGGCAACTCCCCTCCACTACCTCTTCCAGGCTTTCATGTTGATCTGAGTTAGCAGATGGGAGAGAAAAATATGACTACAGAGGACGGCACCATGCTTAATTATGTGCTACACATGTCGCTCCTTTTTCTTCGGCTCGTGAACATCTGAACCTGAAGGCATGGCAAGTTCTACATTGTTTCCCAGCTGTTTTTTTTTTTTTTTTTGCAGCTTTATTTAATTCTACAGTCAACAAGCATCCAACTGTGAGAGAACAACCATGAACAAGATGTGCAGCCTGTGACTGACAGGGATATAGATTTCGGTTTAGGGTTCCTCAAAATGCTGGCAGGAATTGAGTTCAGACAATTGAGATTAATAGTCTTAACTTACATTACTGTCACTTTGTTGTCAGGAAGTGGTGATATCCTTCTGATTGGCATCTATTCAGTGTCTCATTTGTAATCTGGATTGCTTAACTGTTTCTGAGTCCCTTGTATGCTTGCCAGTTCATAGTCAAAATTCTCAATTTAAATATGTCACTGCCTTATCTAATGCCGGCCACACAAGAATATCTGATGTGGCAAAAGGTATATATATCCAAGTATAAAGGCCTTGGGGTCAGGAGCAGCATAAGATTGTAGGAACCCCAGTAAGACTAACCCAAAAGCTATTAGCTTCATGCTTTCTGAAAGTATTCTCAATTCGTTTGGTTCTCAAACCATACAGGTGAACTTTCTAATAAATTTACCATTTATGTCTGGTTATAAAAGGTAGATTTGCTTAGGCATTATTTGTTATTTGCTTATGTATGTGGCTAAGCCTGGAATGCGTCATGCTTCTTGTAATGGTAGATAATAATGTAATGTGCATAAGACCGCGAGCTTACTGTACAACGTAGTGCTATTGTGCGATTACTGATTGGTGATTGGGTCAACTGACTAAAGGCAGGAAAGGAATGCTGGTGATGAATACCGGCGGGACTAAGGGTTCGCAACTGATTGTATACCTGAAGTAAAATAACAATTGTAGCAGACAAAAATTAAGTAGAACAAATACTTTTATGCATTGTCAGGTTAAACTCCTGGTTGTCTATAATTGGTAAGGCACAACATTCAGGTCATATCTATTGAAGTACTTAGCCAATTCTATTGAAGTACATAGCAATCTAGGATCATACAGAAAAGCTTCCAAAAGAATTGATCTTCATTTGTTATCTTTCAAAAATCAAAAAAAGATGGAACATAAATAATATAGTACCCTTGTAAGAATTTTATAAATTCACTGGAGTGTGATAATGATCCAAAATTTTTATGAGAGTTTAAACAATGCCTTAGCGCCCCCTATGTAAAAGTTTCAAAAATTATAAACCTTTTTTGGTTGCTCATCATCAGGCTTTTATAAAGGACAGTAGCACTGTCAAAAGTTTTCAAAATTTCTCATACTCGATCATCATTTGAACATTTTATGGAATATTAGTGATGCATCATGACCATCCAAAAATTTTTTCAAAATTTTCTAATATAGTTTGAACCATTTTTCATTCGTTTGAAATTTACCGGTAAGACTTTTGTTAGGATAGTAGCACTTTTAGAATTTTGTAAAATTCGTAATGTTTGATAATAATCTTAAAATTTTATGGGAATATTATTGATGCACCAGGATCATCTATAAAAATTTTAAAATTTTATAATATGGTTTGATATATTTTTTATTCCGTTGAAATTTGCTGGTCAGCCTTTTTTAGGACAATACCACTGTTAGAATTTTTAAAAATTTCTCACGCTTGATGAAATTTTTATGGCAACATTAGTGATGTGTGAGGACCATTCACAAAAATGTTCAAAATTTTTCAATGTGCTTTGAATCATGTTTCACTCAGTTCAAAATCTCTCGGGTCTCGACAATTTCGGACAAAATTTCGGAGATCTCTCCAAAATTTTATCTTTCGGTCCCCTCTGGAATATTTGCCATATAATGGCGCCTGGATTCCCCGCATGGAGAGCACGCCCACGTGTCTCCCTAGGCAAATTCGCAAAAAAGTCCCTTCGTTTCTTCAAATTACGGATAGGTCCCTACATATTACAAATAGGTCCTTCGCGATTTTTTGTGAGAGGAAGATATTTTTTTCTAAATCGCGTTTGGGTCCCTTGTGCGCTGTTTTGCGGAAAAAGACTGCCGTTAGATTCAAATTGCGAGCAAGCCTTTTTCTAATTTTTCAGGATAGCGGACAGGTCCAAAAACGTAACAAATAGGCCCTTGCTCCTTACGTCTAGGTCATTTCTCTGTTTTTCCCGGAAAAAATGTTTTCGACACTAGAAATATATGTGCAGCTCTATCTCTAGACTCTTTCCTCGGCTCGATTTTTCATCTCGATCTCTAATATTTTTTTAAACATGTATTATTACTCGGTGAACGCGTAGAGTGTTAGGATCGACAAAAGAAGGTTGTCATCTCTAATAATTTTTCGTCGTTTTTTCTCTAGACTATTTTCCCACTTCGATTTTCCAGCTCGGTCTCCAATATTTTCCAGATCACGGACAAGTCCTTTCACCAGTTATTTTGCAAAAAAATACCCCATAATTCCGCAAATTCAGCATGAGCGCCGGTTCTTTCGACACAATAGACTGCAATTACGTATTTTTTGCTGCAAAAAATTGGGTTAGATTTTTTCGCCAATGCGGCATCGCGCGCAACTCAGCCTGTGTGGCCTAGGATTGCCGAATGCTGAGCGCGCCCACGTGTCGCCCCGGCAAGGTCCCCCAAAAATCCGAAAATTGCGTTTAGGTCTTTTCGAAAAAATTGATAATGCGTTTAGGTCCTTTCGACAATTTTTGAAGTAAAATAGACCCGACAAATATCAAAATTACGTTTAGGTCCCTACACGCGTTTTCAGAAAAAAAACATATATTTATCAAGGATTTATAGCTGAATTGAAAATCACGTTTATGTCCTTTCGTCGATTTTTTTTAGACTAGACTCGAAAAAAATCGAAACGACGTTTAGGTCCCTCCACGCGGTTTTCTAAAATAACACGGAATTCATCGGAGGTTTATAGCAGTCCCATAGATTCGCCAGCGGGGGTCCTTTCACCGGTTATTTTGCAAAAAAAAATGTTCTTTCGACCCAGAAGATTTTAAAAAACCGGAATCGTAAATGGATCCTACCGCCGGTTATTTTGAAAAAAGAAACCCATGGTTCCGAAAATTCGATTTCCAAAAAACTCATTAAATACCTTGCACACTTTCACAATTAAATACCTTGCATCCTTCCGCCTTAGCACTTATATTTGCAAAAAAGAGACCTGTGCTTCACCTGTGCGTATACTTGCCTTAGCGCTTATATACATCTTTACTACTTTACCTACATTCCATCCCTATTTTCAAGTCTACATAACACGGCGTGCAATAGCACGCTACCATATATAGTATGATTTGAATCCGAAACATTAAACCCTGGCTGACAATAAGAATACGTCATTGCCGTCATTAAAATGCATTTGCTGTTCTTCTATGCTGACAACGAAACCAGAAAGATGTGAACACGGTGTGCTGTTCTTGAGAAGGAATCAATGACTGCCATTCAGTTCACATTATAGACGTGGCATAGGGTTGGCTTTTGAAACTTTTACTGTAGTACCATCTGCGTTTTTTCCCTTGAAATTAGCCCTCGTGCGTAGAGTTTTGCAAAAATAACCTCTTAATTAACAGAGCGCGAAAGACTCGACAAGTAACATATGTCACCTGTCGCGGTCTGGTAGCTCAAAAACACCTAACCAGTGTGGTTGCACGGGCGAGCGTGAAAGCCAGTGGAGCCCACCACATCACTGTAGCTGGGGGAGAGTGAGAGCGCCTTACGCGCATGCTGTTAGAAATGAGGCCCATGTGTGGCCCATTTATATCTAATGCCAAAGTTATAAAGAGTAGTACCATATTGCTAGTTGAGAGAGGTGAATGCCAACTTAAAAGGGAGAGCTCCCACTATGCCTTGTAATGAGGCATATAGAGGGTGAGGAGCATGGCTAAAATCACACGCATGCGCGCACACGTATTTCCGCATGTTTTTCTCGCGTGACTTGTGACTTCGCGCAATAAGCCATGAGCCATGGTAATGGCGTCGTCGGTTGCTAATAGAAACAACCATTTTGACCGTTTGAATGACCAATTTAAACATCCAATTAATTATACGGTTACTAGCGTTTAATGTTGCTGTAATTCATTGACCATTACTGGTGCAAGACTATAAAATCTGAAGACTGTTGTAAAACGTCGTCGAACCTCAACGATCAATCACCAGTTGTAGACGCAATCACGGGAGCAAGAACAATAGACACACAATGTAAAGGGTGGAATTCTCTCTCGCTTTATTGATTCATCGTTTACAATGAGGGACACCCGATATATATAGCGACGTGAGGAGAGAGTTCGGATTCGACCACACTATGAAGAGATAGAGTCCTAACCATATTTGGTTTAGATTTCCTTATCTCATAACACTCCCCCTTGGTCGAATACCGTGTAATGCATATGTCTCGTTAAAAACTCCACTCAAAAACCCAGTGGGAAAAAGGAGATGGAGAAAAGAGTACATCGTTTTCAAGATGCTATGTTGCACTAGTTGTCTCATTAAAACCTTTATGTGAGAAAACTTCAGGAAAACTCACAAAGGGAAAAAGAGTACAACTTATAACCTTCAGGGTTTTATTACGATCTTCAGGAACGCAATAAGGGTTATGGTTCAAGGGTTTCCTCCCCCTGAGCTTTGCATCTCTCTAAATCTTCTCATTCCAATGCCTTTAACATATTTTGAAATATGGAATTAGGCAAGGATTTAGTGAGTAAATCTACAAGATTTCCACATGACTTAGTTTGTAAGATTTTTATATCACCACTCTTCTGGAGTTCGTGAGGATAGAATAACTTAGGAGCAATATGCTTCGTGATGTTGCTCTTTACATAACACAATTGCATTTGTACAACACAAGCAGAATTATCTTCATGGATAATTGTGGGGGTATCACACGGCGTTAAGGCCACATGACTTCTGGATATGGCTAATCACACTTCGCAGCCAAACACATTCACTTGAGGTTTCATACAGGGCAATAATCTCTGAGTGGTTGGTAAAAATTGCTACCAGGGTCTGTTTACAAGACCGCTAGAAAACGGTTGTACCACCGCAGAGAAACACAAAACCAGTCTGAAATTTGGCACTATGGGGATCAGACAGATAGCCAGCATCCGTATATCCCACCATGGTCAAATCTTGGTTCTTCTAGAAAAATAACCCAAGATCTTGAGTACCTTAGAGATATCTGAGTACAGTCTTTATACCAGCTCAATGTCTTCTGGTTGGAGCTGAACTATGTCTTGCTAGCAAATTCACTGCGAATGCAATATCAGGCATTATGCAATTCGCAAGGTACATGAGTGCTCCAATAGCACTTAAATATGGGACTTCAGGTCCTAAGACTTCCTCATTTTCCATCCTCGGTCTGAATGGGTCTTTATCCACTTCAAGGGATCTTACGACCATGGGGGTTTTCAAGGGATGTGATTTATCCATATTAAACCTTTCCAATACCTTCCGGGTATAGGACGACTAGTGAACAAGAATTCCTTCTAGGAGATGCTCTAGCTGCAGGCCTAAGCAAAATTTGGTTTTACCCAAATCTTTCATCTTAAACTCCGTCGTGAGGTAAGCACTCGCTTCCTTTATCTCCTCTGTGGTTCCGATGATATTCATATCATCGACATACACTGAGATGATACAGAATCCATTCTGGGATTTCTTTATAAACACAGAGGAACAATCATCATTATTGGAGTATCCCTTCTTCAGGAGGAACTCACTAAGCTGGTTATACCACATTCTTCCTGACTGTTTTGGCTCATATAGCGATCTCTGCAGTTTGACGCTATACATGTTGCGATTATTAGGATCCGGGACTTTTACTCCTTCAGGGACTTTCATATAAATGTCCGAATCCAGTGACCCATATAAATATGCGGTCACCACATCCATCAACTGCATTTTTAAATTTAAGCCTGCTACCATTGATATTAGATATCGGAACGTTATTCCACTCATTACAGGAGAATATGTTTCATCGTAATCGATGTCGGGTTTCTGCGTCAACCCTTGTGCTACAAGCCTCGCTTTTTATATCTCACCACCTGGGTATTTTCATTTCTCTTCTGGATGAAAAAACCCATTTGATCCTATAGGAAATCACTTTAGGAAATATTCAATCAACAGGACCAGATATTTTCCTCTTATTAAGCGAGCGCCGCCTCAATTGCCTCTTTTGTTTGACCCTATCTGAGCGTTTCTGGCACTCTGCCATGGACTTTGGATCTGGATCCAGTTTTTAGCAATTTTTAGAGGCAAATATATGTCGACAATTGTAGTCTTTACTTTTATTTATTTCTCCTACATCACTTCGGGGATATATCTATATAAATTTCTTCCAACTCCTCGTGATTTCCCACAACGACTGAGTCTGGGTGTTCCGACTTCCCAGCGTGGAATTGTGCGTGCAAATATCTACTGGTTATCATCTTCAGGATGGATCACTTCTGGGATGTTACCATCTCAGGATGGCTCACTTCAGGATTTTCTCAACATCAGTTGAGCTTCTTCATCGTCACAGTAGTGTTCTCATTTGTTCGGTTCTCTACTGCGGACGTCTCCATGAATTGAGTCCTGCACCGAGGCCTCCCCTCTTCTTATCATGAGGGTCAAGAGTAGGTTCAATATCCTTCTAGGGTATCTCCACTCTTTCAGGTGCATATATTTCAGGTAAATGAGATCTTTCACTCCCTTATGACTAGTGAAGGTATTTGACAGTTTATTAGCTTATTTATTGCAGACTTATTATCCTCTGAACTTCAAGTTCAGCTTCTTTAGTGCGTGGGTCTAAGGACTAGGCATTCTGAAATGTGGTACTTATCTCCCCCTAATGCGAAAATGTCCTTAGTATGATCGCGTCGAGCCGTGAATAGATCCCCGTCATAGGCTCTAGGTGTTTTAATACATGACGGAGATTCATAACCTACATAGATCCTCAACTTCTGGTGAGGTCCTATGGTTGTACGTTGTGGTGGAGAGATTGGCATGTATACAGCACAGCCAGATTTTCGCAGATGGGAAATACTTAATTCTTTTCACGCACTATCTGAACGGGAAATTTCATAATATGCGCGTTGGTCTCGAAAGTTGAATTATTACAAGAAGATATAGTAATCGCATGGCCCCAACAAGCGGTGGAAAGCCAATTATTCGCAAGAGCGCCAAGCAATTTGATAAGTTTTGTTCTTTTAATATAATGACTCTGCAGGCCATTTTAAGTGTGGACATTAGTTACAAGATGCTCTACATTAATTTTCAAGCCTTATAATAATCATTAAATGCTTTGAGATAAACTCGCCATCATTACCCATTCAAAATGGACTTGATCCTTTCTTCTGGAAAGTAGGCTCTTAACTTAATAATTTGGACAATTAATTTTGGTAAAAGCATGGTTCCTAGTAGATAAGAGTCTAACATAGGACCATCTAGTAGAAACATCTATCAGTACCATAAAATTTCTTAGAAGGGGCCCGACAGGGGTAGAACAGGTCCACAGATATCACTTTGAATTTTCTTCAGAAATTCGGTGATTCCTCCCGAACTTTTTAGGTAAGAAGATCTAAGAATGAGCTTTTCTTTAGCACAACCAGGGCATAAGAAAACTTCGGCTCTAGAAAAATCTTTATGCTATGGCCGCAGAATTATAATTATACTTCTCATAATATTCAACTCAAGATAACCCAATGATCCGCTAGATCTTAATATTCCGGTTTTTATCGCAACACAAACTTCAGTTTTATATATACATAATATAACCGGAGGAGAATGAATGAATCCTTTTAACCACACGTTAATTACACCTATTAAACTTAGTCATGAGTAGGTATTCTGTACCATTCTCATTCTTTGTCTCCGTAAGGAAACGATTCAGACCAATGTTTTTAAAACTTAAAAAGAGTGCAACTGGACTCAGGGTATAATATGGCATTCTTCTAGTGCCAACTATGAGAGTATCGTTTCTGGCGATAGTCATAATAATTCCAATTCAGTTAGTGTGGCATAACTGTCTTCTAGACAGATTTTCTCCTCCGTTATCGGATTATACTTTGTTCTATATTAGAAATATGATTTATCAATGAAATAATTGTTGCATCAGGAACAAATTGTAGAATATAGAACAACATAGCACAATTAAATTAATATCCTGGGAAAATCAAACTTTATTAAATTTGACTGATAATCGCTCAGCAGGAGCGTAGACCATTGTTCATTTAGGAACACAAAGACTAAATTGATAAATGAGACTCTTAGGGAGACTCTAAAGGATAATACGACATCGACTCAAAAGGAAAAACTGGGACACTACTCCATGTCTCTATATAAATCATTTATATCGTCCTCCTGGGACCTTTCTTCATTCTTCTGGAATACTTTTAGCTCATCCCTAACGAAATCCTCCTCCTCCATGGGATATTTGGTCTTCAGGTCCGTATGGAGATGGTGCCTCAGGGAGACAAGAGCACCACTTCAGGGAAATTGTGGCTCAAGGGATCGGGTCAAGTTAATCTTGGCATTCATTGCGCAAGTAGTTGCTTCCATCAGGGCAAGCTCAAAGAAATTCTTTCTTTGCGATGTCAGACATATCCTATAAGCAAACAAACAGGATTTTACTTCAGGTAAAATATTGTTTTGTATGCTTATCATTGAATCAGGAAAATCTAGTCTATATCTATTCAGAGATAATTATCACAGATTTTTCAGGATTTTTCTAGTATTTTATAATTTTTGCTAATTATTAAGCAATTTCTAGAATTACTAATTAACGAGAAGAATGGATTACAACACATATAATAAATGCTAGAAGGAAAATTACCAAGAGAATAAACTTCCAAAGATGTACTAGATATCTCTTTTACTAAAATCTTCGGAAGCCCATAACCTAGAAAATTTAGTTTTCTAAGATTTATTGTCACTTAATCAGCTTTTAATAATTATTTCTAATAAAGAGAATAGGCGGTACGGCCCACTTGGCATTTTTTCTTTCCTTTGACCGAGAAAAAAACAGCGAGCCCATGATCAAAGATTCCGCCTGGCCCATCTCGATCCAAAACGGGCGGGCACAAAAAAAAACTGCAGGCGGCTAGGGTTCTCAGCTACCGCCGTATGCATCGCTTGGCCCCCCAAAAAAATATTGCGATCTCTTGGCTTCCGGCGATGTGCTGCTGGAGCCGCTGTTAGCAAGATACTACGGGCGCCATCGGTCAAGACGCGGGCCTCCAGCTGGCGCAGACGCGGGCGCTTCGGGCGCAAGGCCAGGCGGCGCTCGAATGCGTGTCCCGGCGAGGAGACCGAGGGAGCAGCGCCTAGCGCATCAACTGGCGTAGCAGGTGTGGGCACCTGGAAGTATGAATCGATCCTCACACGTGCGTTGAACTTAGAGGTGACACCCACACTCCACTTAAGTGTATGCTCACTGCCACCCAAAAGTCCCGTGCACGGAGTATTGACTAAATGGCCCTCACTCAAGCAAATATGAGCCACATAGTCGCACCGTACACACTTACGCGTCCATGGGAGTTTCGATTCCATTCCGAACAATCATACCGGGATTGAGACCAACTCATCCACGTATAGCATCCGCTATCCGTCTCAGGACCTTGGTATCGCCCGCACTCTCCAAGGAAAGCACGAGCAATAGCCAAAGAACGACGGTTGCACGAGTGTATGCATTGATGGTTGATGACAATTCCAGGTACCCGGATATGTGTCTAGTGCTAGTTCCCAAGATCAACGCCTAGCACCCACATATCCCGCATTCGAGATGTATCGCAACACATACACATGAATCTAAGCAGTTGGAATAATATAAATATAAACTTCAACTATTACAACTACTTAATATTACAAGTAGTGGCCGACCGGCCAAATATCACGAGTCCAAAAGTAGAGTACAGCGGGAATAACATGTCTAACAAAAGTAGGACAGCGGTATGCCCATCCATAAACCCATAGGCAACCGACTTGGAGAAGCCCAAGTTCATCCGTCAACATGATCGTCGAACCCCGGAGCAAAGCAGGAATCGTCGGGGCATTCTTCCGTACCTTCGTCTATATTGTTTAGATTAAGCAACCATGAGTACACGTATGTACTCGCAAGACTTTAGTGTATGGAAATGCAGTGAAAGCAAGCTAGACAAGGAATAAAGCTTCTACAGTAGTCTCATTTCAGCAAAAGGCAGGTTTTGTTTGCAAGTAAACATTTCATAAAATGGCATCGAAATTGTAAAGAGCATTTGATATGAAGCTATATAACAGTAAGTAGAATTCATATACAGCAATTCACAGCCCTCCTTGGCTGCAAATAACAAGTAAAAACAGCCACCATCGGCTTCCCAATCGACCAACTCATTCCAACACCATTTCCAAAAGTTTTAGCAAAAACAAAGACTATACTTGACATTATTTTCCCAAGTTGCTCATGACCATGAAAGCACGCTAATTAATTAGATTTTAATCTCGCGAGAGAGTGTACACTTTACCCACATGACACATTCTAGCAATCATGTCAACCATGCCTCGCGATACTCACCGTACCCGATTTGCTAGATTGTGACGAAACCGTTCAACTAGTTAAAGTCTAGCCTTGCACCAGCGACAGTGATGTTACACCCTTGCCACAGTTCAGGAGATCCTGAACCGATGGTGCCCCATCGTGAACTCTCCCCACGGCAAGGCATGCACCGTTGTATTGGAATGCTTGGGCCCCAACACCTCGGTGAACAGAGCACCTAGAACGACTCCAGTACATCGGATCGTCCATACTACTTCGGCCTACCAATGTGCAAGGCTAAACTCTAACCATTCTAGTGACTTTAGGCTATCCCATACTAGCACATGTGGTTGCACCAAAACACTTAGGTGATAGCATCAAGTTCGGTCCTTAATTGACCCGGGCGAGGATCTCCCCCTAAATACGCGTGAGGTCCCTTTCACGCCTCAAGTTAAGTAATAACTCGCCCGCGTCTAAATCATAAGTTTGAGTTGGATTTTTCATCAAATTAAGTGGAAACTGTACCATGGTTCCATTCATTTAAACAAAGTTTGCTCAATGTAGTTGAAACATCTCCCATCATTTTAAAACCGATCTAGTGTGCAAGTCTAAGCATATATATATGTTAATCTCGCAAGTTTTACCCAAGTGACATTAATTATTGTCTACACCATTACTAGGTTACAAAGGCAGTAATTCAAATGCCAAGGTAATGGAAATGCGTACAATAGGATTTAGCTACCATCACCCACAATATAACAAGTTTAAAACATACACGCATGCATATAGTTTGATAAAACAAAATAGCATTGCAAATATGGGATCAAGATGGTCAAAGGTGGTGCTTGCCTGGTTGCTCTTCGTCGGGAATATAATCGAGATCGTAGTCGTTGTCGTTAATAACCGAATCCGAATTATCGTCGTCTATGCGTCGAATAGCAATAACCGAGACAAAAGCAAATAACATCGAAACAAAATGGGACAAAAAGAAATCAGATAAAATTACCAAATTAAATCTTACCAAGATGGTCATGATGGATTTTGGTATTTTCAATCTCGAATTCAAGATGCAAAGATCGTTTGGGTTGATAAAAGTAAGACATTTACTTAAAGGTTTGCTTGAATAGTGCTTATCTTTAAATGTTCATGCATGGGAGCAATTCCTACAAGTTAGGTCTGAAATTTAAAGTTATTCGATGTTATTATATAGTCATAGGATGATTTCTTGAATTGCGGCGACATCGGACGAAGACTACTATCTTACTGTTCACGTCATATGGTTCCGACGATATTATCATTTAGGGTTTTTGCGTTAACGTATTTTATTTGATAAGTAAGTTGTAATTAAGATATTTTGACATAATTTAGTTGTCCATATATTGTAGTAGGTTTCTGGACTAATTCACCTAAAGTTTGTGTTTAGACGAGCTATTTTACAAGTCCTCGAAGAGGCTTAAGTGATAACGATTCTGTGCAGTTTGTGCTCATTTAGGGTCTTTCTTGTGATTGGATTAATATGCAAATGAAGTTATAATTAATATATTTTTCCAGATTATGGTATAATATATATTAGACAATGATCCTAGGCTATTTTCTCATAACTTTATGTTTACGTGTGATATTTTACAGGCTGCCGAAAAGGCTTAAATGGCCACACTTTTAGCGCTATTTCGGTTCAGTTTTCTTTCTTTAGTTGCGACTACACCGAATGGGATAATCTAACCATTTTTCAGGGGTTAGTAGGGAATATCCCTAAGAGTGTTTTAAAGTTGATTCCGTGATATTTCTCATTTGTTCAAGGCGTTTTTCGTATGAATAGTTACTTAGGCTTAATATGAACTTAACTCGAAGTTAATCAAACTGATGTTACTTTTGTATGGCAAGCTAAGGCATATCATTTCTGGGTCATAGAAGTTGGTTTTGTCGAATTTAAGGTCCGTTTGCTAAAGTTACGGCTATTTGTTCATTTTACCGATTGCATGATTTGCTAATGAGCAAATAGGGCAAACTAATGAATAGTCTAAATATTTTTGTATATTTGTGATCTATGCTATCCCAGAAGTGTAACTAAACTGGTTTCACCACTTGTTGAGCTCATTTGATACATATTTTAACCATTTGAGTCTTGCATGTTATTAAGGTATTTGCACAATCAATACTTGATACAAAATACTTTTAAATCTGAATCTTTTCATAGAAATGGGTTCTCTAGGGTTGCAGGGACATGTTTTATTTATTTCATGATTTATGGAGCAAGGAAACATATAATTGCTTCATATCTATACCCCTTTATAATTCACCAGTTGATTCTTTTCTACATCCACACAGTCTTCACACAGTCTTTTGCCTCTACAGAGAATACTTTTCCTGTATCCACCCTAATCGATAATATATCTTAAATTCCTAGATGGGATGGTGTTTCCACGGAATGATTTCCGCAAATGGTACATGTTGCTGTTTGACTATGTTATTCTAATTGGAAAAGTGTAGCTTTTCACTAATAACTTGTCCTAATACTTACAATTGTGGGTAGATTGGAATAGTGAGCTATTTTTTATTCTAATTATAGATTGCAAACACCTGTCCTACTACTTTGGCCAGACAGCCAGAGTCCAATGCTAAGCCACCTAATGACTATAAATGTATAATTCACATTTTTAACTGATGGCAAGCATGCATGGGTCTACCTAATCTAACATATATTTGTTGCGAGGCCTTTTTTTACATGTGCACTGCATGTTCTTGCTATATACATAGGATTGGCTTGGTTCTTTATCTGAATATCCCTTCATTTATTTGCCTTTGGAAATGATATAGTGTGTTTTTCTTTTGCAGCTTGCTGAAATTGTAAATCAGGGGAAATTTGTTTCTGATGAAATTATTATCAATCTTTTGTCTAAACGGCTTACGAAAGGAGAAGAGCAGGGCGAATCAGGATTTATTCTTGATGGTTTTCCACGTACTGTAAAACAAGCGGTGAGAATATTTTACACCAGTCTGCTTGTTAATAATTCAATCTTGAATGCATTTTATACGGCTATAGTGCAATGCAATATCATTCATATTATTATATAGTTCATATGTTTTCTGATTCCACACCAATTCAGTATTGATTCTGTAAACCTTTTTGTTGCGAAAAGGTGTTCTGTAAGTATTTATAAGAATCTTTATTTAGAGGCATGATTGCATGCATAATTCCTGCTTAGCTTGGCTGATATACGATGCTTGTGACTTTACTGTCTACTGATGTAAACTGAAGCACTTCCTGCAG
Organism: Guadua angustifolia; assembly: GCA_036346375.1. Lineage (NCBI taxonomy): Eukaryota > Viridiplantae > Streptophyta > Magnoliopsida > Poales > Poaceae > Guadua > Guadua angustifolia. The sequence goes on from CM070512.1 coordinate 37,870,119, forward strand.
GAACATTGGTCTTACTTGTTAATACTCTATAATACTTGCACTTGATCATGGTGATCCATGCTAATAATTTCTTTATACCTCCTATCTGCTCAGGAAATTCTTAACGGAATTACAGATATTGATATGGTGGTTAACCTAAAGTTGAGAGAAGATGTCTTAGTAGAAAAATGCCTTGGTAGACGTATTTGTAGCCAATGTGGAAAGAACTTCAATTTGGCCTGCATTGATGTGAAGGATGAAAATGGGCTACCACCAATCTATATGGCACCGTTGTTACCACCTATTAACTGCATGCCAAAGCTTATTACTCGAGCTGATGATGATACTGAAGAGGTCGTGAGAAACCGGCTACAGATTTATATTGAAATGGTATGGCACTCTGCATTTCCATACTCTATAATTCATAAATTTCTCTTACATAATGAACTTCAATTTTCTATACCCCTTTATAATTCACCAGTTCAATCTTTTTTACATCCACACAAATCTACACAAACTTTAGCCTCCACAGAGAATACTTTTCCTCTATCCACCCTAATATGTGCACCCAAAAATCTCCCTTCCCCACCACCCCCAAATTTTTTGATAGCACTGCTAACATTTACATCTCTTATGTACTAATTTATGTTCTTTCTTTTTTTCAACCAGCTTGGTGGGATAAATTCATTGCTGCAAATTGAAACATCCCCTGCTATTCCTCTTGTATCCAAAGTCCCAACTATAATTTTGGGAATGGATGTGTCCCATGGTTCACCTGGACAGTCTGATATACCTTCCATTGCTGCGGTAACTAACTGTTTTCCCTCATTTTGTGCGTTGTACCTGAAATTAAATGCATTTAAAACTTATAATCCGATGAATTTTGACAAATAACTATTGTCCCTTGTTTTTTTAATTCGAATTGCTTAGGTTGTTTTCTCGCGAATGGCCTCTTATCTCAAAATACAGGGCTTCTGTGAGTTCTCAATCTCCTAAGTTAGAAATGATTGATTCATTGTTTAAGCCGCAAGGAACTCAGGATGATGGCCTCATTCGGTCAGATTTTCTTTGGTTTATCTTACTTCAATTTTAGCTGCTTTGTGGCATGGTCTATTCAATAAGCTGTGGGTATTAATGATGTGTTTTCTCCTGTCACTTGTTGGGACTGGACATTATTTCAGGGAATTACTCGTAGATTTCTACACCAGTTCTAGAAAGAGAAAACCCGACCAGATTATTATCTTTAGGTTGGCTACCTTTGCGAATAACCACATGCCAATGTCAATTGCAGTCAATTTTGCAGTGAAGTAGGAGGGTTATTCAATTATGAAGAATGATTGCTTGGCTTTGTCTTCAATCATCTTTGTGCAACTGTTTTATTTTAGCACTATGTTGATTTTTGTCTTTATTATAGGGATGGGGTTAGTGAGAGCCAGTTTACTCGGAATAATTAACTATTTGCCACTATTACGGGGTGCCACTTAATGCTACAGTGATATGAGTCAGCGACAAGCTCTGATGATATGAGTCATGAGTGGCAAATCTGTTACCATGACCCCATAAAAAGTGGCAAATAGTTAAGAGCCCGGTTTACTCAGGTCTTGAACATTGAGTTAGATCAAATAATTGAGGTATTGTTCATCAAGAATTTTGTATTCATCTCGTTCTAATTGTTACATTTTTACATGTGTGTATCCTCCATCGCACAACCATATTAATTTATTTATAATTGTTGCAAGCATGCAAGTTTCTTGATGAAAATTGGTCTCCAAGTTCACTCTAATTGTTGCACGAAAAATCACCATACCAAATTTTTCTGCCTAATTTTCCATATAATGTCCCCCCGGTAACATGTGTCATTAATCTTTAGTGTTACAATCCCATAATCAAATTTTGCAGACCAAATTGTTTTCCACTAATATAAACGATGCAACTCTTTAGGCACTGTTGTCGACAACGTAGTCTGCCATCCAAAGAATTACGATTTTTACATGTGTGCACATGCCGGAATGATTGTTAGTATTTTTGCATTCGATTTTGTCCGTTGCACTTGGTTTATTTGGTTAAGCCTTTACTTTTAGTAATCTAGAGAGCGGAACCGTGGTAATTCTTCATTAATCTAAGGCTTTACACATCGTGCTTCATCAATTGAATCCATATCATTGGCCAATCTACCCCGAGTTTTCATTTTATTATACCTTATTCCAACCAGCAACTAATTTATTTTTAATATATAGTACAGATTGATTGATGTTCTTGAATATTTATACAAATACTAATTTATGAAAATACTAAAGTTAAGAAAAAGTGACTTTAAACTTAGACTTCTGTTTCATCAGTGGGAAATTCTTATAATTTTATTGCAGCAGTGGATAATAGTGGATGAAGTAGACTGTCCAAAGCAAACACATCTTACTACACCTTTTGCTTATTTGAATTGTATTACTAAATATCGCCGTAGCTTTAGCACGGGCATTATGCTAGTTACCTAAAAGGTGACTTTCATTCAAACTCTAATTAAAAGTTTTTACTGCAAGCAACATATAACTTTTTATTGCATATTTTGAATCCTTACTGAGTAACTCAAATATAGAAACAGAGTTTGCATTAATCGGAGATTCACAGCAAAAGTTATAAGAGTTTTATTGCGCGAGACAAAAATAAGAAAAATAAAAAGAAATAAAGTGAAAAAGTGGGTATTCGAACTCATGACCTGTTGAGTACAACACTAGAGCACTACCGAGCACTACCACTACGCCATGCATTTTCTTGTGACTAAGTCTCATGCTTAATTACTTAATCTCACCTCTACAAACTCTAGAGCTTCAAATGTCCAACAAAGGCGCTAGCTGGCTGGGCTCAGATGTTTCGAGGAAGGGCCGATGGAGGTGATGAGAGGAGCTCACCGCGCAAGGAGGGAGAGATCCACGGTGGCTCATTTGCAAGCAAGGTAGACCATCTCAGAGATTGAGCACCATGCCGTGTGCAAGAAACGAGATGAAAGAGCTAACCTGGTAGGCTGTTGGTGTCAGGTTGGGTTGGCTTGCGGTGCTAAGGAAGAAGAAGGTGGCTTGGCTTGGCTGCAAGCACGGTGAAGAAGCAAGGTCAGGATGGAGTGGCGGCTGCATGCATGAGATGGGATCGATGGAAGAGCTCACCGAGGGCTTCGGTTGAACAAAGCTTGGCTCGGTCAGTTGCTCGCGTCTCCGCAAACTCCCAGCAGAGAAAAGCAACCAAAGTAGCAAGGGTGAGGAGGAAGGCTTTCAGGCTTTATGCAGTGGGCGGAGACGGCAAGGCTCGGAGGCGACAGCACGAGCGAGAGGTTCGGAGGAGCAGCGTGGCACAATCCTCTGGTGGGCAGCATGCAAAGAAGAAAACGAGGCGTGAAAGACTCGGGCAGGAGCAGGAGAGGAGAAGGGAGGAGAGAAGGAAGGAGGGCTGGCCAGCGGGCCCAGGTGTGCGTGGGTCTCTCGCCGGTGACTTAGCTACAGCTTTCATCGAGTGAAACGGCTGCACGATGGTGGGCGAAAATTAAGTGCAGAAGTGACAAGTCAAATGGGCAGGCTTGGCAAAGGATGCAAACTCAGTTGAAAAATTCTGCAAATTTTTTAGTAGGCAGTCCAAAAGTTCTACTTTCCATTTTCTTTGGTTTCATCTCATTATCTATTGCCATTTAAGAACAGTAATTCTTCAAACTAGACTGGTTTTCAATCTGTTTTTGAATTTTTAAGCTCTGTAAATTGTGTGCCAAAATTTTGTAAAATTGGTTTTTATTCATCTTTTGGTCTCTATTATTTTACAAAATTATTTACTATAGCATATTGTTTGATGTTTCTTTGAGTTTCATTAAGGTGTTGGATTTGGCAAATAAAGACTTCATTGACATGATATCATAGAAGAACAACACCAACTCCAGAAATAGCTCAATGAGGAGATCCGAAGCACAACAAGAATCAAAACATGCCACTTTAGTTACTTGATCAAATTTGGGATGTTATAAACCTACCCCCCTTACATTAATCTCGACCTCGAGATTAGTTGGATTCGCCAAAGAAAGATGGAAACTCGGCTCTAAGACGATCCTCGCGCTCCCAAGTGGCTTCTTCCTCAGTGTGGTTACTCCACTGGACTTTAAGCATTTTGATGGAATGATTCCGAGTATGACGTTCAGCCTCATCAAGAATGCGAATTGGATGCTCGCATTAAGAAAGATCAGGTTGCAAGTCAATGGCTTCTAATGGAGTGATTTCAGTGGGAGCTCGGAGACACTTCTTTAGTTGGGAAACATGAAACACGTTGTGGACATCGGAGAGTTGAGGTGGAAGCTCGAGTTGATACGCCACTTCGCCCCTTTTTGCGGTAATCCGATATGGGCCAATGAATCGAGGCGCAAGTTTCCCGTGGACTCGAAATCGTCGAGTACCACGCAGTGGGGAGACCTTGAGATAAACAAGATCATCAACCTCAAAGCTTAAGTCACGGCGCCGATTGTCGGCATAGCTCTTCTGTCGCGATTGTGCTTCTTTCAAACGGCTTCTGATTAAACGGACATGATCTTCAGCCTCTTGGATTACGGTCGGTCCAAAGAATTGCCTTTCGCCTACCTCGGACCAGAATAGAGGGGTTCGGCATTTCCTTCCATAAAGTGCCTCAAATGGCGTCATTTGAAGACTGGACTGGAAACTATTGTTATAGGAGAACTCGGCAAATGCCAGACACTTCTCCCAATTGGTGCTATATGATAGCACACAAGCTCGCAACATGTCTTCCAAGATTTGGTTTGTTCTTTCGGTCTGGCCATCCGTTTGAGGGTGATATGCTGTGCTAAAGTTTAGCTTGGTCCCCAAAAGACGATGTAGACTTTCCTAGAAGCGGGAAGTAAATTGGGATCCTCGATCGGAGACAATTGTTTTAGGAACACCATGCAATCGCACAATGTTTTCGATATACAACTCAGCGAGTTTATCTCCGGGATATGCTGTTTTGACCGGTATGAAGTGAGCCACTTTGGTTAACCGATCCACAATGACCCAAATAGAATCATGTCCCTTACGAGTTTTGGGTAGAGCGGTAATGAAATCCATACCGATATCATCCCATTTCCATTCCGGAACTTGCAAGGATCAAAGAAGTCCGGCTGGGCGTTGATGTTCAGCCTTGACTCACTAACATATGTCGCACTTCGCAACGTATGCGGCAATGTCCTTTTTCATGCCAGACCACCAATAGTTTTTCTTAAGGTCTTGGTACATTTTCGTACTTCCAGGGTGAATAGATAGCGGGGACTCATGTGCTTCTTTTAGGATTAATTCTTTGATCTCTAGATCATCCGGAACATATATGCGTTGTCCACGCATGATCAATCCATCGGCATTCTCAGAGAATTCCGATTGCGCATCATCCTTCATCTTGCGCTTAATTTCAGCCACTCCTTGGTCATTGAGTTGAGCGGCCTTAATTTGAGATTCAAGTGTGGGTTGGAGGGATAGGGCAGCAACATACCCTTTTTTAACCACTTCTAAATTGAGTTTGCGAAACTCTTTGACCAACTCTGGTTGATCAACGAGAATGAAGTTGTTGACAGCTTGTAGCTTCCGACTGAGTGCATCGGCTACTACATTTGCTTTGCCTGGGTGATAGTGAATACCCAGATCGTAGTCCTTGATTAATTCAAGCCATCTTCGCTGCCTAAGGTTCAGATCTGGTTGGGTGAAGAAGTACTTTAAACTCTTGTGATCAGTGTATATCTCGCAGCGATTACCGATGAGGTAATGCCGCCATATCTTAAGTGCATGAACGACGGCTGCCAATTCTAAGTCATGAGTGGGATAATTGACTTCATGAGGCTTCAACTGACGAGAAGCATAAGCCACAACCTTGCCCTCTTGCATCAACACACAACCAAGGCCTAGACGAGATGCATCGCAATATACATCGAAGCTCTTGTGTATGTCGGGCAATGTAAGTATTGGGGCTGATGTGAGCCTTTGCCTCAGCTCTTGAAAACTTGCTTCACAAGCCGGTGACCACTCAAATTTCTTCTCCTTCTTGAGCGATTCGGTCATTGGCTTAGCAATTTTGCAGAAGTTCTCGATAAACCGGCGATAATATCCGGCAAGACCGAGGAAACTTCGGACCTCAAGAATAGTTTGGGGCTGTTCCCAAGCGAGCACATTTTGCCCTTGCTCAGGTCAACGGCGACACCTCCCTTGGACAGAACATGGCCTAAGAATCCAACCTCTTTTAGCCAGAACTCGCATTTGCTAAACCGTGATAGAGTTGATGCTCAAGCTTATCAAGCACCATACGCAAATGCAACTCATGCTCTTCTTCGACTTGGAGTAGATGAGGATGTCATCGATAAATACCACCACGAACTTATCCAAGTATTCCATGAACACCTTGTTCATAAGGTTCATGAAAGTGGCAGGTGCATTGGTGAGTCCAAAGGAGACCACGATATATTCATACAACCCATAACGAGTGGTGAAAGCAGTTTTTGGAATGTCCTCCGGGCGAATTTTGAGTTGAAAGTACCCAAGCCTCAGATCAATTTTTGAGAAGATATGAGCCCCATTCATTTGATCAAACAAGTCATCAATACGAGGGAGTGGATACTTGTTTTTGATAGTAACTTCATTCAACGAGTGATAATCCACACACATCCGGAGACTATCGTCCTTATTTTTGATGAATAGCACCGGACTTCCCCAAGGAGATGTGCTTGGGTGAATGAAACCCTTGTCGGGCTGTTCTCTAATTTGCTTCTTTAGTTCAAACAACTCGTCTGGGGGCATTCGATAAGGGCGCTTGGATATAGAAGCTGTTCCGGGCAAAAGATCAATGACAAACTCTATATCTCGATCCGGCGGCATACCCGGTAACTCCTCAGGAAAGACATCGGGATAATCACATACCACAGGCACTTGGCATACCTCATGAACTGAGAGAGTGTGGAGAGATGGCTGCGGCAAGGTTGAGCCTCGGTTGGGGGTGTATGTGACATGAACACCATCGGGATTGACTAAAGATATAGCTCGGTTAGCACAATCAATATGCCCTTTATTTTTGGATAGCCAATCCATGCCGAGTATAACGTCAAGTCCAGGTGAACTAATGTTGATCAAATCTCCCTTGAATTCTACCCCATTGATCACAATACGAACGCCCAAACTTATGAGTTTTGTTTTCATAACAGACCCGGGTGAATAAATTAACATGTTGTTATCGAGATAATTGACTTGGACCTTTTGTTGCTCAACAAATTTTGTGGATATGAATGAATGAGATGCTCCGGAATCAAACAATACCAATGTAGGAGCTGAGTGCACGAGAAACATACCCAACACCACATCGGGCGCATTGTTTGCTTCTTCTGCAGTGACGTGATTAAGGCGGCCATGCCCATAGCCTTGGGCTGGCTTGGGAGCTGACCGAGCACTCTGAGAGCTTCCACGCCCACTTGCTGCACCTTGAGGACGTGGCGGAGCATTTTGGGGTTGAGGACGAGTCACCAATTGCTTCTTTTGTGGGCAATTATTCGCATAATGCCCCTTCTCATTACAGGAAAAGCAAGTGACCGATGCAGCTTTGTTCTGATTTCTAGAGGACTGTCCTCCGCGGTTATATTGTCGAACCGTAGGTGGTGAAGGACGAGAAACATGCCCTTGAGGTCTTTTGAAAGGCGGTGCAGAAGAACGGGCAGTGGACGGCAGCCAAGTACGCGGTTTTGGGGTACCACTGCTTGCTGATTTTTGCGCTATCCACTTGCGCTTGCGGCTCTCAATCACCGCCTTAGCACTGTCTTCCACTCGGATAGCCTTATCCACCAATGCTTGCATGTTGGGGATGTCATGGGCAGCAAGAGAGTGCCGAACCTCTTCATTGAGACGCTCCCGGAAGAGAGCAACCCTTCTTGTCTCGCTTGGTATTTCATCGGTGACATATCGAGCAAGATAGTTAAAGCGGTGGAGAAAATCCATAACCGTCATGGAACCTTGCTTGAGATTGTAAAATTCCCTCTTTTTGATCTCCATGATGCTTGAGGGAATATGGGCAGAGTGGAAAGCATCCTTGAAAGCTTCCCAAGAAGTGACTTGACCCGGCGAGCGAATAGCTTTGAAGCTATCCCACCAAGCTACTGCGGCACCCTGGAGGTAATATGCAGCGTACTGCACTTTCTCCTCCTCATTACACTGTGCGATATCAAGCTTGCCCTCGATATCACGAAGCCAATCGTCAGCGTCCAAGGGGTCGGCTGACGAGGAGAAACTTGGTGGACGAGTTCGTTGGAACTCGGCCAAGCGTGAATGAGGTGGCATTGCTACCATCCCGCCATACGCTGCAGCGGCGTTGAAGTTCTCGGTATTTTGCACCATTCTCTCAAGAAGTCGAGTTTGCATTACAAGGACTTGTGCCATTGATGGAGGAGGAGGTAGTTCCTCACTTTGAGCCTCCTGATGGCTGTGGGCACTTCCTTGCCCTCTTGTTGGCGTGCCGGAATGCTGGGCCTCGCTAGAGTGCGACCCTAGGTGCAGCGGGTTAGGGTGCACAGGGTTGGGCACCTCGTTCTCTGGGACGCGGCCATCACGGGCAGCACCTCTAGCTAAGATTGCGCGCATGGATTGAGTCCTTGGCATCCTGATAAGCACACCAAGATTGAACAATGCATGCAAAACAGTTAAGGTAATGAATTGAGTAATATGCGCAATGAAGGTAGAATGATTTGGCATGTAATTCCAGATTTGAGAACTGATTTTCACGCACAAATAAAATTTGTGGACAGCAAGAACAGATTTTGATGTGCCCAAAAGATTTCGATATTGATATCATAATTAAACATAACACAAGGTTCGATTACATCTTGGGGCCATTCTAACTGACATAGCCCAACTTGAAGGCGTCTTTACAACCTTCACGCCACAAAAGTACATCCAAAATTTGCTCACACCTTTCCCCAAAAGTGAGCACTACGACCTAAGCCACCTAGCCATGCTCTAAGCATCTCCACCATCATTGGTGGCGTCAGAAGCATCAGGGGCAGCGGGTGGCGATGTTGGTGCATCCGGCATCATCAGCTCATACTCGCGCCCGCCAAATCGGAGAGTTTGGCCTTGCATCAAGACTCATAGGGCCGCCGGCTTAACGGCCTTGACAAGGTGTCCAAGATTTCTCATCGACATCCGAACTTGTCGGACGACACGCGTAGGTAATCAGAGGGGCGAGGAGGTCCTCCGCATGATTGTACGCCCATACTCCTCAAACACGCCCTCCGAGGTGGCGGCCGAGGTCAAATAATGGAGCCATGTGATTCTCAAGCTCGGAGATGTGGCGGCGTGCCATGATCAGCTCTTCTTGGAGGCGAAGGAGGTACCTGTCAAGCGAGCTCATCAGTCCCATATGCCAAGCGAGCGTGGCATCGGAAGTGGCATCCGGGACGGCATAGGTGTTAACCATACTATCCCATTCACGTGAGGGACAGTGGGGACACAACTGTGCCAGCTCGGGAAGGTCGTGGCGGAGTCGAACGATGGCGACATAGGCCCCATCGAACACCGCAGAAGCGCGCTGGCGCCATCCTCGATATAGCGTCGCGTTCTCGACATGGCGACCATGGATGGTTACCTTCACAGCGTATACCCCAGAATTTGGGCTAGTCGCTGAGTAGGATATGAGATACTCCGGCGTCTCAGTGAAACCTGCATGACGCATCATATCCCACAACGTCTGTTGGACGGTGCCCTCAAACATAGCCCGAGTATAGTAGCGAGGCTCCCAGCAGCGTGCCATCTAAGAAAAGAAAAGTAGCAAGTTAGCAAGACCTTATGCGGAATGAAGCACAAGTGGTTGAAGGAGAGGTGATCAAAACTGTCAATCAGCATTGTTAAAGTTCTGCACAACAGGTTGCGGAATTTCTAAGTGCTGCTACAGAACTCACAAAATTGCGAAAATTTTTGGGCAGCTTCCTGGAAGAACAATTTACCCAAGGTAAAATTTTCGAAAATTTTGCATTGACAGAATTTCCTACAAAATTGAAGAAACAGGGCTCTGTCCAGAATAACTGCTCTGCGCATACTACCCCCTTTTTGAGTTGCAACCCTTGTTCCTTAAATCGGAATTTCACGAAACACTATGGGCTTAGTCTCTACGCAGAGGTGACCCTTTCCAGAATTTTAGTGAAATTTTCTATGTCTCTAAGTTGAACAAACAAGAGCCTAAATTCCTTAACCTTACGCCTACTTGCGGCCTGTCTAGTTGTTGAATCAAGGTAAGATTTTTTTAAAATTCTCATCTCCAAGGAGATGGTTCAGATCAAGGTGAGGTTAAGAGCTTCACGCTGGTCCTAGCAAATTTTAGAGTTCAAAACTTCAGGTTATATAAGTTCGAAACTTGGTTTCAATCAAGTTGAATGTCATGCGAAGTAGAACAAAGTCTTATGGTGTCACTTTTCCGGGAAACCGATCTTTGAAGTTTGAGATGAGTTCAAAATCCTTTTGAAAAGTAGGATAAGAAAGAAAACCTGTAGAAGAGATGAGAATAGCATTCTACATTTTCACAAATAAGGTTTTATACCCGAAAATATTCTTTTAAGAGAAAGCTTTGTCCTTAACTATCGACCATGCTAACTAAGGCTTTTCCTACAATCGTATGGGCTCGATACCACCTCTTGTGGGCACCGGAAGTATGAATCGATCCTCACGTCGTTGGACTTAGAGGTGACACCCATACTCCACTTAAGTGTATGCTCATCGCCACCCAAAAGTCCCGTGCACGGAGTATTGACTAAATGGCCTCACTCAAGCAAATATGAGCCACATAGTCGCACCGCACACACTTACGCGTCCATGGGAGTTTCGATTCCATTCGAACAACCATACCGGGATTGAGACCAACTCATCCACGTATAACATCCGCCATCCGTCTCAGACCTTGGTATCGCCCGCACTATCCAAGGAAAGCACGAGCAATAGCCAAAGAACGACGGTTGCACGAGTGTATGCATTGATGGTTGATGACAATTCCAGTATTCGAATATGTGTCTAGTGCTAGTTCCCAAGATCAACGCCTAGCACCCACATATCCCGCATTCGAGATGTATCGCAACACATACACATGAATCTAAGCAGTTGGAATAATATAAATATAAACTTCAACTATTACAACTACTTAATATTACAAGTAGTGGCCGACCGGCCAAATATCACGAGTCCAAAAGTAGAGTGCAGCGGAAATAACATGTCTAACAAAAGTAGGACAGCGGTATGCCCATCCATAAACCCATAGGCGACCGACTTGGAGAAGCCCAAGTTCATCCGTTAACATGATCGTCGAACCCCGAGCAAAGCAGGAATCGCCGGGCATTCTTCGCACCTTCGTCTATATTGTTTAGATTAAGCAACCATGAGTACACGTATGTACTCACAAGACTTTAGTGTATGGAAATACAGTAAATGCAAGCTAGACAAGGAATACAAGCTTCTACACTAGTCTCATTTCAGCATAAGGCAGGTTTTGTTTGCAAGTAAACATTTCATAAAATGGCATCGAAATTGTAAAGAGCATTTGATATGAAGCTATATAACAGTAAGTAGAATTCATATACAGCAATTCACAGCCCTCCTTGGCTGCAAATGACAAGTAAAAACAGCCACCATCGGCTTCCCAATCGACCAACTCATTCCAACACCATTTCCAAAAGTTTTAGTAAAAACAAAGACTATACTTGACATTATTTTCCCAAGTTGCTCATGACCGCGAGCACGGCTAATTAATTAGATTTTAATCTCTGCAAAGAGTGTACACTTTACCCACATGACACATTCTAGCAATCATGTCAACCATGCCTCGCGATACTCACCGTACCCGATTTGCTAAATTGTGACGAAACCGTTCAACTAGTTAAAGCCTAGCCTTGCACCAGCGACAGTGATGTTACACCCTTGCCACAGTTCAGGAGATCCTGAACCGATGGTGCCCCATCGTGAACTCTCCCCATGGCAAGGCATGCACCGTTGTATTGGAATGCTTGGGCCCCAACACCTCGGTGAAGGGAGCACCTAGAACGACTCCAGTACATCGGATCGTCCATACTACTTCGGCCTACCAATGTGCAAGGCTAAACTCTAACCAATCTAGTGACTTTAGGCTATCCCATACTAGCACATGTGGTTGCACCAAAACACTTAGGTGATAGCATCAAGTTCGGTCCTTAATTGACTCGGGCGAGGATCTCCCCCTAACTACGCGTGAGGTCCCTTTCACACCTCAAGTTAAGCAATAACTCGCCCGCGTCTAAATCATAAGTTTGAGTTGGATTTTTCATCAAATTAAGTGGAAACCGTACCATGGTTCCATTCATTTAAACAAAGTTTGCTCAATGTAGTTGAAACATCTCCCATCATTTTAAAACCGATCTAGTGTGCAAGTCTAAGCATATACATATGTTAATCTCGCAAGTTTTACCCAAGTGACATTAATTATTGTCTACACCATTACTAGGTTACAAAGGCAGTAATTCAAATGCCAAGGTAATGGAAATGCGTACAATAGGATTTAGCTACCATCACCCACAATATAACAAGTTTAAAACATACACACATGCATATAGTTTGATAAAACAAAATAGCATTGCAAATATAGGATCAAGATGGTCAAAGGAGGTGCTTTCCTGGTTGCTCTTCACCGGGAATATAATCCGGATCGTAGTCGTTGTCGTTAATAACCGAATCCGAATTATCGTCGTCTATGCGTCGAATAGCAATAACCGAGACAAAAGCAAATAACATCGAAACAAAATGGGACAAAAAGAAATCAGATAAAATTACCAAATTAAATCTTACCAAGATGGTCATGATGGATTTTGGTATTTTCAATCTCGAATTCAAGATGCAAAGATCGTTTGGGTGGATAAAAGTAAGACATTTACTTAAAGGTTTGCTTGAATAGTGCTTATCTTTAAGTGTTCATGCATGGGAGCAATTCCTACAAGTTAGGTCTGAAATTTAAAGTTATTCGCTGTTATTATATAGTCATAGGATGATTTCTTGCATTGCAGCGACATCGGACGAAGACTACTATTCTTACTGTTCACGTCATATGGTTCCGACGATATTATCATTTAGGGTTTTTGCGTTAACGTATTTTATTTGATAAGTAAGTTGTAATTAAGATATTTTGACATAATTTGGTTTTCCATATATTGTAGTAGGTTTCTGGACCAATTCCCCTAAAGTTTGTGTTTAGACGAGCTATTTTACAAGTCCTCGAAGAGGCTTAAGTGATAACGATTCTGTGCAGTTTGTGCTCATTTAGGGTCTTTCTTGTGATTGGATTAATATGCAAATGAAGTTATAATTAATATATTTTTACAGATCATGGTAGAATATGTATTAGACAATGATCCTAGGCTATTTTCTCATAATTTTATGTTTACGTGTGATATTTTATAGGCTGCCGAAAAGGCTTAAATGGCCACACTTTTAGCGCTATTTCGGTTCAGTTTTCTTATTTAGTTGCGACTACACCAAATGGGATAATTTAACCATTTTGCAGGGGATAGTAGGGAATATCCCTAACAGTATTTTAAAGTTGATTCCACGATATTTCTCATTTGTTCAAGGCATTTTTCGTATGAATAGTTACTTAGGCTTAATATGAGCTTAACTCGAAGTTAATCAAACTGATGTTATTTTTGTATGGCAATCTAAGGCATATCATTTCTGGGTCATAGAAGTTGGTTTTGTCGAATTTAAGGTCCGTTTGCTAAAGTTACGGCTATTTGTTCATTTTACCGATTACATGTTTGGCTAATGAGCAAATAGGGCAAACTAATGAATAGTCTAAATATTTTTGTATATTTGTAATCTATGCTATCCCAGAAGTGCAACTAAACTGGTTTCACCACTTGTTGAGCTCATTTGATACATATTTTAACCATTTGAGTCTTGCATGTTATTAAGGTATTTGCACAATGAATATTTGATACAAAATACTTTTAAATCTGATTCTTTTCATAGAAATGGGTTCTCTGGGGTTGCAGGGACATGTTTTATTTATTTCATGATTTATGGAGCAAGGAAACATATAATTGCTTCATATTACCTAAAAGGTGACTTTCATTCAAACTCTAATTAAAAATTTTTGCTGCAAGCAACATATAACTTTTTATTGCATATTTTGAATCCTTACTGAGTAACTCAAATATATTCATAGCAAAAGTTATAAGAGTTTTATTGCGCGAGACAAAAAGAAGAAAAATAAAAAGAAATAAAGTGCACAAGTGGGGATTCGAACTCATGACCTGTTGAGTTCAACACTAGAGCACTACCACTACGCCATGCATTTTCTTGTGACTAAGTCTCATGCTTAATTACTTAATCTCACCTCTACAAACCCTAGAGCTTCAAATGTCCAACAATGGCGCTAGCTGGCTGGGCTCAGATGTTTCCAGGGAAGGGCTGATGGAGGTGACGAGAGGAGCTCACCGGCGAAAGGAGGGAGAGATCCACGGCCGGCTCCGGCTGCAAGGAAGGTAGACCATCTCAGGAGATTGAGCAGCCATGCCGTGTGCAAGAAACGAGATGAAAGAGCTAACTCGGTAGCTGCGGTACAGTGTGCTGGGTTGCCGGCCGGTGCTAAGGAAGAAGAAGGTGGCTTCGGCTTGGCTGCAAGCACGGTGAAGAAGCAAGGTCGGGGATGGAGGGCGGCTGCATGCATGAGATGGGATCGATGGAAGAGCTCACCCGAGGGCCGGTTGAACAGGCTTGCTCGGTCCAAGTTGCTCCGCTCTGCAAACTCCCAATGAGAGAAAAGCAACCAGGCGAGCAAGGGTGAGGAGGAAGGCTTTCAGGCTTTATGCAGCTAGGGCGGAGACGGCAAGGCCTGGAGGCGACAGCACGAGCGAGAGGTTCGGCGGAGCAAGCCGCGTGGCACAATCCTCCTGGCTGGGCAGCACGCAGGCGCAAGAAAACGAGGCCGTGGCAGCACTCGGGCAGGAGCAGGAGAGGGAGAAGGGAAGGAGAGAAGGAAGGAGGGGCTGGCCAGCGGGCCCAGGCGTGCGTGGGTCTCCTGCCAGTGACTTAGCTACAGCTTTCATCGAGTGAAACGGCTGGTACAGTAGCTGGGCGAAAATTGAGTGCAGAAGTGACAAGTCAAATGGGCAGGCTTGGCAAAGGATGCAAACTCAGTTGAAAAATTCTACAAATTTTTGAGTAGGCAATCCAGAAGTTCTACTTTCCATTTTCTTTGGTTTCATCTCATTATATATTGCCATTTAAGAACAGTAATTCTTTAAACTAGACTGATTTTCAATCTGTTTTTGAATTTTTAAGCTCTGTAAATGGTGTGCCAAAATTTTGTAAAATTGGTTTTTATTCATATTTTGGTCTCTAATATTTTACAAAATTATTTGCTATAGCATGTTGTTTGATGTTTCTTTGAGTTTCATTAAGGTGTTGGATTTGGCAATTAAAGACTTCATTGAGATGATATCATAGAAGAACAACACCAACTCCAGAAATAGCTCAATGAGGAGATCCGAAGCACAACAAGAATCAAAACATGCCACTTTAGTTACTTGATCAAATTTGGGATGTTACACAGGCGAGCAAGCTCTTCCGGCGTGAGGAGACCGAGATGGCACGGATAAACCGAGGCACTGCGCCGGTGCCATGGAGGGCTCGGCGGCGCTTCGGGCGCGGTGACAGAGGTGCGACTTCAAGCGCAACGGTCCGGCAGCAACCTGGGCGAGCGCGACTTCGAGCACGGCGGGCTCGGTGGCGTCTCGGCCGGGCAGGACTTCGGGCGCTGCGGGTGAGTCAGCAAGTTGCCGGTGCGTCTGCGGGCGCATATAGAAAAGCGGCCGTTGATTTGGGCCAACGGCGAGGCCCCAGCACGGCTCGAGAGGATGGGGCGGGAAAACGATCTTCCAGATCAATCGCAAAAATCCTCAATATTTACGATCTACAAAAATTCATGCGTAGAATTTCTGATCTACTGTTTAATTTCAATTTTTGATTTAATAGTTCATGCCAATTTAATACATTGATTCGATCTGGAGAAATTTTGTAGACTATCGCGTAGGACAGAGTCGCGTAAGACTTTTTCGGCAATCCAAGTAGGTGCCGGCGTGATGGCGAGTTGATTGCAGATCGGATCGGGCGATCAATCGCCGGTAGTAGTCGTTCGTTGTAGTCGACGATCCTCCTTCTTGTGGTAGAGACTCGTGCTGATAACGTGTTGTAAAACGTCGTCGAACCTCAACGATCAATCACCAGTTGTAGACACAATCACGGGAGCAAGAACAATAGACACACAATGTAAAGGGTGGAATTCTCTCTCGCTTTATTGATTCATCGTTTACAATGAGGGACACCCGATATATATAGCGGCGCGAGGAGAGAGTTCGGATTCGACGACACCATGAAGAGATAGAGTCCTAACTATATTTAGTTTAGGTTTCCTTATCTCATAACAAAGACGTCCAGATAGATGTGTTTTTTGGCTCTTGCGTTCACGTTCATCCACCGTGATCTGTGTTGAGTCTTCGTGCTGCGCTCGTTCTTCACCAACCTTCCTCTCGGCGTGCACCACGAGGCAAGCAGAGCGGGATCTCCGAACCATTGCCGCTGCGAGAACCTGCACGGGGGCGGCAATAAAGTTTATGGGCAGCACAGCTGCGTGACCGCTCGAGCTCTTCATCTTATTATTGGACATAGGACGCGATCCACGACATCGACTTCCTCTGCAGCTGGTTGCTACTGCGATGCTTCCTTTTCGTCATCAAGCCCACCGTAAGAATTCTCCTATTTTCCCTCTGTTCGTCTCGTACACGACATTTCTAGATCTACTTTTCAGAAATATGTGATATCTTCTATCTAGCCTGTTGTGCTTGATTATTTTGGGATTATGTTTCATATTCAAATCTGAAAATTAAAATAATACCTAGATATTTAACACATGCCAAGCATAGGAGACAGGCGCATGGGCGAGCTGCCGAGGCAACGTGAGGGCCGGTAGGTGCAGGGGCACGCGCGCGGACAACAGGGTTAGGTGGGTTTTGGTGGGTACGCACTGAGTGTGCGCACGTGGGTTGGCACGTAGGTGGGTCACGTGAGGCCTCGTGCTGTATTCGGGTAGCGCGGGAGAAGCGCTGCCACACTCAGATAGAGCGGAAGGAGCCCTACCATGGTGGGCAATACCCTGCTCCCTTGCTCGCTCATGCTGCCATGGCCCAGCCACCTTCCACGCTCCTCGAGCGTGGCAAGGGGGCATGTATTGCTTGCCATGCCTTCCACAGTGTGAGAGGAGGCTATATTTACCAATGCGTTTGTAGAGTTAGGTTTGCGAAAAAAAGGGTTACAGGGGCAATATAAGCAGTGCACCCAACTTTTTTGGTGGGCCTATGGTACGGTAAACGTAACACAGCACGTATGCGCATAGGTTGGGTCGGCACTGCATGATTGTTAGGGTGGTTTGGGCCTGATGGCTGGGTACGACGGATGGCACAGCATGGCACACCACAATGGGCTATGTTTGGGCTGGCATAGCACTCTACAGAGCCGATGGACGCGACGTAAGTACAATACAGCTTTGGCACGAGTTTTTTTTACAATTTTCGAGAAATATTATAAAAAGTTTGGCGGCAGAAGTAAAACAAGAAGAACTATCTCAAAAATGCAACAAACATAAGACAGTTCGAGCATTTCAAACGTGTGGGAGAAACTAAAAGACAAGGTAGCTCATTTTCCGAAACACCGAGCAGGTTGCAATGGAATCCATGAGCAGAGGTCAACCACTATCTCAACACGTCTTTTGTGAAGAATTGATAAAATTTAGTTATTTTTCCCGATATTTGTGACTACTATCTTAATTTTGTATATATCTATTTTTTATCTCTTCTTATAATAATGCAAATGAATTGTATCTAGACCGATATGGCATAACGTATTAGCTAATGGACAATATCTGAAGTTCCCGAAGATGAGTCGAGTTGACTTAGAACGGCAAACTGACATATAACGCGGTTTAGACCTGTGGCCCATCGTGCGCCTTGCACGGCACGTTGCCTTGGTCACTTCACATCACACAGTATAGTACTACGTACTGCACAGCCGCGATATTTCTCTCGAGGCCCATTAACTGGCAATTCGATCAGTGAATGCGACAGTACTATACGTACGATTGGTTGCAAGCTCTTTCAAGCCACACCACACCCATCTCATCTTCTTAGCGCCTTCCTCGCTTCCCTCTCCCCACTCCACGCAGTAATCCCATTAATCATCTCGGCCCCGACATTTCTCTCGAGCCCCATTAACTGGCAATTCATTCAGTGAATGCAACTGTATACTATACGTACGATTAGTTGCAAGCTCTTTCAAGCCACACCCATATCATCTTCTCAGCGCCTTCCCTCCTTCTTTCTCCCCACTCCTGACAACCGACGACGCCGCCACCGTTTCTCGCCGTCTCTAGCGAAGTAGCTTGCCGCTAGCGTCCGAATCCGGTCGGATCTGAGTCGCTGGCCGTGGAGATCGTTGCGTCGGCGGTAGCCAGCCGCAAGGCACGCAGTCCGACGTTCATGGTTTCTTTCTCTTGTCGTCCACGCGCACGGTACACTAAATAACATTCCCGTCTCACCTCCAACCTAAATGATGCCTCCTCACGTGAAGTACTGTCTTTTGATTCCTTTATTGCAGACTGCAGCCCAACACCTGTGTGCATCGATCAACACGTGAGAAGATAGTATCGAAGTAAACAAGATCGATCGAGATGGACATCGCCAAATGGGCGATGGACACCCTGCTCTCCAAGCTGGAGAAGCTGGTGGTTGACGAATACAACCTGCAGAAGGGTGTCAAGGAAGAGATCAAGAAACTCCAGAAAGAGCTGACATACATGAACGCTGCCCTCCGCAAGGTGTCCGAGGTGCCCGTGGACCAGCTTGACGAGCTGGTCAAGATCTGGGCCGGGGATGTGAGGGAGCTATCCTATGACATCGAGGATGCCGTCGACACTTTCATGGTGAGTTGCAAGAAGCGTAAACGTACTGAGCCATGGAGCTTCAAGGCGTTGCTTGACAAGACCACCAACTTGCTCAAGACTGCCAAGAGTAACCATGAGATCGGCAATGTTATCAAGGACATCATGAGCCAGGTCAAGGAGGCAAAAGAGCGCGGCGATAGATATAATGTACATGGTGTTGCTGCCAAGCCAGAAGCAATGCCTGTTGATCTTCGCATAGAAGCGATGTTCAAAAAGGCAACAGAACTAGTTGGCATTACTGGGCCAAAAAATGAGCTAGCCAAGAGGCTCATGGAAGACGATGGCTCATCGAGGCAGCAACCACACATAATTTCTATTGTTGGATTTGGAGGCTTGGGAAGACTACTCTTGCCAAAGCGTTGTTTGATGAGCTTAAAGCCGAGTTTGACTGCAAATTTTTTGTTTCGGTGTCCCTTAAACCTGACATAAAGATGATATTCAAGAGAATACTCCACGAACTTGACAGGAATGACATCATAAATGAAGCTTGCGATGAGACGCAACTCATACAAGAAATTAGAGGGCTCCTCAAGAATAAAAGGTAAATTTCTTTATGCTGCATATTCTTCCTCGTGGTAAATACAAGTTTGTCCCTTTTTTGAGAGACATAAGAATGCAATAACTAATCTTTTTGCACATTTTAATTAGCTCACCATTTTAAACTGTCATGTAGGAGTACTTTTCCTAGCCTATGGCTTGATATATAATGTTGTACGTACACAGTTGTAATATTAGAAGTTCACTGTACATGCTGTTTCGTTTTGTACAAAATAGCACGCATATTTTCTTTGAGACCAAGTAAGCATTAATTTCTTATTTGACTCTTGACTCTTTATAATACCATGCATTAATTTAGTCAAAATGGATTGTTAGCATGATATTATTGCCTCAGAAGAAAATGTCAATTTTATTTTTGTTATTGGATCTGTAATTCGGTCTAACCCTGCATGCATGCATGTCAGTGATACGACTAGTAGTTCAGTGCAAAAGCAAATTTGCAGCAGGACGTAGTGTAAAAAACAATTCATCTAGCAGTAAGTGTCTTGTGGAACAAGCGTTTTAAATCTGGATTACACCATATATAGTGTCACAGCAACGTGGAGAAAAGCTATCAAAAATAGTGAAACTCGCACAGAGGCTATCCTACAGCGTAATTTTACGAAAAGTTTTTTCTATATTGTTTTAACTGCCAATCAAATACTATATAAAAATGAAGAGCTTCCCTAACAAAATACCAAGCATTGTCCAAGAAGATATAAATATTTGCAATACTACTGAATCTAAATTCAATACATTGTTATACTACCTCCATCCTTTTTTACTTGTCATTTTGAACATCAACAGGCCTCCAATACACCTTTAACCATTATTTTTATTATATGTTTGTAAAAGTAACTAAAAATATAAGAAAACAAAAGTATTTTTTATGACAAAACTAGTGATTTCATTTCCATGTGAAGAATCTGAATACTTTTGTGCATATTTATGGTCAAAGTTTAAAAAGGTTGGTTCCACGCATTCTAAAACAACATCTAAAAAAATGGAGGGAGTAACATTTGTGTCAATAAAACCTGAATTCTGGTTTTCTAGAAAATTTAGATAAATTATGAATATCAAATATTTATGTTTTGAAGTAAAAAAGAATTTTACAACCTTTTCAATTTAAATAGTATAAAATTAAAATTTCAAACATTAAAATAGAAATTTGCCATATCCAACTTCAAACACAGAGCTTAAAACCTTCTAAATAACCGTCTATATCATCCCTTGAATAACAAAACCATCTAAATACCCTTCTAAACTACACAAAACCGTCTAAATAACCCTCCGGGTGGTTTTGAGATTGGTATTATCACTATGGCGGACTAAGACATGGCAATGAATCAATGCATTAAAATTTTTAGAATGGGCCCACATATTAGTGGGATACAACATTCTTCTTCCCTCTCTTTCCTTACTCTCTCTCACCCCATGTGCCATGGAAGATGAGCAAGATCCAACATGCACCCACCTACGGCGATTCGAGCTCCTGGAGTGCCCACCCACCTAACATAAGGCCTATCTAGAATGCAAGGATTTCACAAGAAAAAAAATACAATTCCCGCTGGATTCAGGAACAAAATTCTGCATCCCAAATGGGCCTAAGGTAAGATGGGTGGAATTACAAGAAGGATTAGTCGGATGTAGTTAGCAAGATTAGATCGGATTACGTGTATATTGATTAAACTTTCATTTTTTACATTATACAATCACAAGTCTAAAACATGTAATAATATGATAACATATAAAGCAGTGTTTCAATGCTTTCTCTCTCAATACAAGTTGCACAAATCTTAAAGCAAGCGAAAAGGTAAGTAATCATCGTCTACCTTTCATTCATGCTTTAATATTTATGCATCTGTAAAAAAAAGAAAAGCATGGAAGCACCTCTCTAACATATATAACACAATATATATATATATATATATATATATATATATATATATATATATATAGGAAAATGATTCCATTCTCCGGTGTATGTACTCCACCTCCAATATACTATTTAAATGATGTTGTTATACCTCTTTAACCTTTTGAGTATACTCTAATACTGATTATAAGATAATTCAAAATGAGTTCTATGAAAATTTCATTAAAATCCACCCTTTATAGCATAATTTGTTTACATATTCCATATACATATGGAAAAGGGTATGTACCAAAAAAAATAAAGGGTCGATGAATTTTTTAATCATGTTGTATAGGAATATCCTAGAATTAATATTGGAGTATACCGAAAGTGATAAAAGAGTATAAAGCGTTTATTTAAGTGATATATTAGAGGTGGGAGTATGTACTCTGAGTACGGAAAAGGTACTATATATATATATATATATATATATATATATATATATATATATATATATATATATATATATATATATATATATATATATATATATATATATATATATATATATAAAGGAAGTCTTTTTGTACTCGGGTGTATATATACTGTATTTCTAATATACCACTTAAACGTAATATGTTATACTTCTTTATCACTTTCAAGATACTTCAATAATAATTATAAGATACTCCAATGCGATATAGTTGGAAAAAATTTAATCGAAGCTCTTTATTTTTCCTATATACACTTTTTCATATGTAAAAGGAGTGTATACATAAATTATACTATAAAAAGTGGAGCATGATGAAATTTTTTCATAGAACTCACTTTAGAGTATCTTATAATCAGTATTAGAGTATGCTCAAAAGGATAAAGATGTATAACAACATCATTTAAGCGGTACACTTAGAGTGGGAGTACGTACACCCAAGAGTATGCAATCATTTTCCTATATATATGTGAGTGTTATATGTGTGTGCTCGCGCATGCGTGTGTGTATATATATACACAAATACATACATGCACATCCATGCAAGTGCACATGAAATTTATTTGCACCGTGGTATATATGCAAGCATGTGTAGCGAAGGATCTGTAGTGATGAAATTAAGATGCATGACAGTATCCATTTGTTGATCGATCATTACAGATAGAACCGAACTTGATCTTCCATGTATACAAACTTTGTGTAATTAATACATGAGATTCAAAGGATGCTCAACACACGTAGACATGTACTTGTAGGGTGCAGTGTTGTAATTGTTATCGAACAAAAAGAAAATAAATAAGGGAGGTGTCACACCAAAAGAAAGTAGATGAATATGGATATGATTTTAAGGCATGTACAGTAGTACGAAATTTGTTGCCCTCATGAGCCTTGACATAAAAAGATTTTTTTAGTGACATGAAGTAGAGAGAACGCAAGAGACAACCCGAACTATCTCCCACTCCAACATATCCTTGGCACAAGAAACAACATAATATAGAGTGTGTATTTGACGTATGTTAAATATTGTCTCTACTATTAAAATGGTTGTGGTGGTAGATAAAATTATTGGATCTACTATTGGAGATGCCGATTAAAAAATTATAAACCATAAGTCATACATATTTGGGAAATGAACACATTTAAGCTTATAAATTTGACTAGGATGACTTGACTATTAACAACATTTAGCTGTAAATTATTGACAACTATTTCCTCCCATGGTATATAATCTATACTCTATATACTATGATTAGTTGAATACCCGTGCATTGCAATTGATCTGAAGTAAACCTAATATAAGTTCTAAACTTAGGAAATCAATATGCATATACATATGACAGTGTCATACATAATTTGCATCCAATGAACATGCAACGTAGAGTCTTGTACACATATTTGTCCACAAAAGATCCCACTAACTCAAGAGATGGGGAAGTAGATAGTAGACCTACCATCACCACTAAGTCCTTTTTTATAATAGTAAAGATATATGATATTCTATATTGTGTGTTATACTAAATAATATAGCACAAATGAAACAATTTTAATAAACAAACATTAAAATTAAACATAATTGGAAAGCGGCTCAATCGAGAAAAAAGAGAATGCTCAGAGGGAGTAGCTAAAGCAACTGACATTGAAAGTTCAAATATAATCTAAAATTTGGATTATACCATATGTTCTGCAACTATATGTTTTTGAAGTCATCACTTTTCTAGCGCCCTGACAAATTTTTTTTTGCATATATGACTTCATTCTAAACATAATTGCAAAAATAACCTCATCCCCGACCGCAAAAGCACCCGAAGATGACACGTGTCGCTTACCACACTCCTCACCACAGAAGGAGCTACCGAGTTATAGCACATTGGTAGCTTCGGGGGCCTAGTGGCACTTCTGTGGTCGGGAATGGGGTATTCTTGCAATTGCGTTTGGAATGAGGCCAGATTTGCACAAAAAAAAAGTTTGTCATGTGCTAAAAAAGTCCTTGTTTCTATGATTTCTACGTATAATTCTTGCTTATACATATGTTTTTACTATTCAGACAACACAATAGCATATGTATAGCCAAATCATTTAAACATGCCTTAAAAATGATGTCCGTATTTGCTATAAAAACAACACAATCATATATGTGTAGCTAAATCATGTAAACTATATGTGTAGCTAAATCATTTAAACATAGTTTACGTGTAAGTGTACTAGCCACCTTGCTAGTTAGGGAAATGACAAGAAAACATGCCGGTAGCTTGGTAATATACATTTTTGTTCACATAGGTATATCCACCGTGAAAAATCAAACTGGACTCTACTTGACACTTCCTGCAATCCTACTACTGTTCGACCATAATATCTTCTGTTTGCTCCGATTCGACCTGAACTGAACCAAAAAAAATGGACCAGCTATTGTGGCTTGGTCATCTTCGTGAAAGAAAGCTTGTGATATGATATCGATCGATCGCCAAACTAATCATCTTGTATGCTCGCTCGCTCCTACGACTTGTCTTTCTCTCAGCATCTTGCATACGAGTATACAACCTAATTAATTATGAGAAATTTTACCGTGTATAATATAGGTAGTAAGTAATGGTAGTAGAAATAAAAAATCTAACCATCCATTTCTCATGGGCATTTTAGACTTTTTCTATCCATTCATTAGGAGTATTTTAGACTTTTCCTAATTCGTTTCTAGTTTTGGATTCAACGAATACCTGGTGATCTTCAGAGGCTTCTTATCCATTCATATGCCATTTATCAGGATCACAGGATGTGTTTTACTATAGAGGACAAATAGTATGATGAAATTTTTTCCCTTTTTACCCCTCCCTGAATTTTACTACAAATATTATAGGTGGTAGTATAATTAGATCTAAATTGATTGCAACCATTAGATTCAAAGGAATGGATGGCTTATATTGATTTTAGTCTACTGTAGAAGTGCTCTTAATCATAATTGGCCTCTAGCTTCAAGCTTCTCCTGCAATGCAGATTCTTTTGTTCTGAATTCACACATCAGGATCTACTACCAATACTACAGGTGGTAGTATAACTATATCTAAATTAATTGCAACCATTAGATTCAAAGGAATGGATGGCTCATATTGATTTTAATCCACTGTAAAGAGCTCTTAATCATATGATTGGCCTCTAGCTTCTCCTGCAATGCAGATTCTTTTGTTCTGAAATCGTCTACTGCATGTCCCGTTCATAAAAATGGAACTTTGTTTCCTTTTTGTTATAAGAATAAAATTTGGCTGATCGCCAAACTATAGTTCATATCGAATCGGTAGCTTCATGCAGTTGACTCTTGTCCACAAAAATGGTATAGGGAGGTTGTTTAACATCTCTGCTCGTCTCGGTTTGAATCCTAGGGTTCCTAGGATCAGCTCAGGTGCTCATCCTCTTGGCTCCTTGTTTCTATGATGTGTTGCAATGGGGTGGGCGTAATTGATTTGTCGTTTGCGTACTTGTTGATTGCTGAATCAATTGGTTTCTCTCTTTCATGTTTTATATTATTCTACCATCCTTTTCATAACATCTTAACCATTTGCCCGTGCATCTTGCAACCACCTTGCTATTAATCGACAATACCATTTTCAAGATATGATGCATCATGCATCCGAATTTATTAGTTCTCTCTTTTTGCGTAGTTGTTTCACATGATTATATACATTATGTTTTACTACTGTACTACACTACTTACTGCAGGTGCTTATGTGTGATTGATGATATATGGGAAGAGCAGGCTTGGGGTATGATCAAACTTGCTTTGCCTGATGGTAATTGTGGAAGCAAGATAATCACCACCACCCGCAAAAAGGATGTTGCTAAACATGCTGGTGGTGTTTATGAGCTACAACCTCTTTCTGACCATTACTCTAAAGAACTGCTTAACATGAGATTATTTGGCTATAAAGATAGGTGTCCACCTCATTTGACCGAAGTCACTGAAAACATCTTAAATAAATGTGGCGGTGTACCATTGGCCATTATTACTACAGCAAGCCTACTAGCTAATAAACCGACGCCACAGGAATGGGAGAAGGTGAATGAGTCTATCGGTACAGGAATGGAAAAAAGCCTTGATGTGGACCAGATGAGTAAGATATTGAGTCTCAGCTACTATGATCTTCCCCCTCATTTGAAGACTTGCATGTTGTATCTAAGCAAATATCCTGAAGATATGGAGATTGGCAGGAATACTTTGGTATCGAGTTGGATAGCAGAGGGTTTCATTACCGACGAGGGACAAGCTGCAGGGGCACGCTTGTATGAGGTAGGAAAGTCTTACTTCAATGAACTCATTAACAGAAGCTTAATCCAGCTAGTGAAGGAAGACCCTTGTTATGAAGATGGGCAGGTGTATTCTTGCCGAGTGCATGACATGGTGCTTGAGCTATTAAATCAGGTGTCAGCTGAAGAAGGCTTTGTTACCACGTTATTTGCAGATGGTCAGCAAGCTGCAGGTACATCTTCGGTGCAGAAGAAGAAGATTCGCCGGCTATCCCTCCACAATAGCGGCAATACCTTTAATTCGCCGGAAGCAAGAGACCGGTTGTCCCAAGTGAGGTCTCTTACTGTCTTTGGCAGTGTTGATTCCATTCCACCCCTGTCAAGTTTTCCAGTTCTTCGTGTGTTACAGCTAGAGGACTGCGATCGTATGGAGAACTTGCGTCTTAAAAGTCATCTTAATTCTTAAGGATCTCGGCAACACGCGTCTCCTGAGGTTTCTTCGGCTACATGGTATCAAAGAAATCCCCGAGAGTATAGGGAATCTACAGTTTCTGCACACGTTGGACGTTTCATTTGCCAATGTACAGTTGCCAAAGTCTTTTGTTAACCTAGGACAGCTGGTGCGGCTGATCGGTAGCAGAGTGAGGCTGCCACAAGGTGTGACTCTAGGGAATATGAAATCTCTGCAGGAGGTGGTAGGCATCGATGTCGACACCGAGTACGAAATGCAAGAGATTGGTACTCTGACTGAGCTGAGGGTCCTTCATATGTTTGTCCATGAATATGCGAAGCATGATGGAAATTTCAAGGGAGCCTTGCTCAAGTGTCTGCAGAGGTGCAACAAATTACAAGACATACAGATACGTATTCCAAGTGCAAGAAGTTTTCCCATAGATTTCATGCAAGGGGTTCCTTCATTTCTCCAAAGGTTCTGGTGCTATACTGCATTCGAGGCATTCCCAGGGTGGATAAATTCCTCGCTCTCCTCCCTCACCACCGTATGCATCAAGGTGGACACCTGTATGAGGCAGGAGTACCTTGACGCACTTGCAGAACTACCCTCTCTTCTCGTTCTATGGCTACAAGCATATCATTGCCCGGAACGAAAAGAAAGGATCATCATTCATAGCGCTGGATATGCATTCCGGTGTCTACAACGTCTTAACATTCATACATGCTGTACGGGGCTCACGTTTCAACCAGGGGCTATGCCAAAGCTTCAAAGGCTTCTTTTTGTTGGAATAATCTTGAGATTAGTATACGTGTTAGCTAGTGCATGTATTGAGTATAGTGTTAGTGCATGGGTCAGTAGTACGTACATGTACGTGCTGGATGGAGTTAGTCATGCACGCAAGTAAGTTTTGGTCAAAGAAATTTGCTGCAATGTGCATGGTAGGGTGCAGGGATGTGGCATGAGAATCGGTCAATTAGTTAGATGATTAGTGGAGCTATAGGCTTAGTGGCTGGCTTGTCGACATCGTGCACACATGCAGGCGTTAGCGAGTCTCTGGGTAGCGTGCGCACGTGTGAGTAGTGCATGCGTTAGTGGCCGAGAAGTGTGTTAGCCTATAAAAGGCACTTGTATTCAGCTTGTAAAGGAAGTAGATGAGAATAGCTAGGGGTAGAAGAACGGTGCAATACTTGAGTCCGTTGTAATCTCAAGTCCGGCGCCTTCAAGAGTGTTACTCCTTGTATTCCTTCTAGAGCTAAGTACAAGAATACTAGTATGTGTTCTCTATGTACTCTGTCTAGTTTGTGTGTGTTGATCTTGGGATTTCCAACAATTGGTATCAGAGCGAGGTTGTGAGTTGCATGCCCAAGTGTTCATACCGCGGAATCATGACGATCGCGGAGCGAAAGCAGCGGAGCAAAGAACGTGAAGGCGCGATGCGAGGCCGGGCGAGGGCCACCGCTGCCGGGCGGCAGACGCGCGACGAGGGCCGGGCGAGTGTCGAGGTGCGCACGCTGGCAAGCGACGCATGGCGGCCGGGTGGGCTTCGAAGACGCGCATGCGAAGTGGCGAGGCCGGGTGGCTTTGTGCACGGCAGTGTACAGTGGCTCTGACGACGCACGGCAACATTGGCGCCCGGCGGCGAGCTCTACATGTCGCGGAGGAGCATGTCGATCTGCTAGTCATACAGGAGGTGTGTATGCACAAGGTTCGCATGCATGCAGGAGGTTGGGTGGCGTTTCAGGGCACCTCGCGAATGGGCATGCCGTCGACATAGAAGATGATGACCCAAGAGGACTTTTGATGCTTGTCGTGACAAGCGGATGTGATGCCGATAACAACGATGAGAGATGCGGCGATTCCGTCATCAAGGAAGAGAGCTAGAACTAGATGGAAGGCGTAGACTCGAGTCCGTTGTAATCTCGAGTGGTAGGCGTCTCAACGTGTTGTTCTAGTATCCTTGTGAAGGTGAAGGAGTGGAGGGAACAGAAGAATGGCATGCAACTCGAGTCCGTGGTAATCTCGAGTCGGTGGGTGCCAAGAGTTGTTCCATGGATCCTTCGTAAGTGAAAGGATGCTACATGAAGAAGTCGTGGTGAAGTAATCTGCTTGGTTAGAGTTATGTCAAGATTAGGGAGGAAATTGTTGGAATAATCTTGACATTAGTATACGTGTTAGTGCATGTATTGAGTATAGTGTTAGTGCATGGGTCAGTAGTACGTACATGTACGTGCTGGATGGAGTTAGTCATGCACGCAAGTAAGTTTTGGTCAAAGAAATTTGCTGCAATGTGCATGGTAGGGTGCAGGGATGTGGCATGAGAATCGGTCAATTAGTTAGATGATTAGTGGAGCTATAGGCTTAGTGGCTGGCTTGCCGCACATCGTGCACACATGCAGGCGTTAGCCGAGTCTCTGGGTAGCGTGTGCGTACGTGTGAGTAGTGCGTGCGTTAGTGGCCGAGAAGTGTGTTAGCCTATAAAAGGCACTTGTATTCAGCTTGTAAAGGAAGTAGATGAGAATAGCTAGGGGTAGAAGAACGGTGCAAAACTTGAGTCCGTTGTAATCTCAAGTCCGGCGCCTTCAAGAGTGTTACTCCTTGTATTCCTTCTAGAGCTAAGTACAAGAATACTAGTGTGTGTTCTCTATGTACTCCGTCTAGTTTGTGTGTGTTGTTGATCTTGGGAATTCCAACACTTTTTGGATTCAAAGCATGTCAGACCAAACATTTTCGCGATGGATTTGATTTCGGCTTGGAGAACCTTCCTTCTCTCAGCCATGCTACATTTTTCTTAACGTCGTATTATGGTGATGCAGAAGCAGTGGCTGCTGTTCGGAAGGCATTTAATGATTATCCAAACCATTTAACTCTTAATTTTGTTCACAATCTCCGGTGAAGAAAACAACAAGTATGTACGAGAAGCAGAGGCTGCTGTTCGGAAGGCATTTAATGATTATCCAAACCATTTAACTGTTAATTTGATTTAGCCCTCCATATGAAGACTGACTTTAGCTTATATTCCTCCTCCGAATCAACATTTAACTGTCCATATTGTTATGAGATAAGGAAACCTAAATCAAATATGGTTAGGACTCTATCTCTTTCTTATGTGGTCGAATCCGAACTCTCTCCTCAGTCCGCTATATATATCGGTGCTCCCTCATTGTAAACGATGCATCAATAAAGAGAGAGGTTTCCACCCTATATTCTGTGTGTTCTCGATTCTTGATTCGCGTGTTTGTGCATGCGTGCTATTGATTCGAGTAGACAATCGTTGGCGTTCTTCGACGTTTTACAACACGTTATCAGCACGAGTCTCCACCACAAGGAGGAGGATCGTCGACGATAACGAACGACTACTACCGGCGATTGATCGCTTGATCCGATCTGCAATCAACTCGCCATCACGCCGGCATCCACTCGGATTGCCGAAAAGTCCTACGCGACTCTATCCTACGCGATAGTCTACAGAATTTCCCCTGCAGGGGAAATCAAGGTAATAGATCAGAAATTCTACGCATGAACAAAAATTTTGCGGGGTTACAATCGATCTGGAAGATCTTATCTGCGCCCGATGGCGATGCCAGGCCTCCTGCGCCCGAAGCGCACGGTGGCCCATGCAGGTCATGCTAGCAATAGATGCCACGGAGCAGAGGCGGAGCTGCTGGTGGGGCTAGGTGGGGCTGGAGCCCACCCGGCCCCACCCAACCAGATACTTAGCAAAAAAACTCTGTTAACAAGCATCATTCCCCCTCACAATTATATTTGTAATAACTAACCTGGCTAACAACATAATAAAAAGTAAAGCACACTAACCAGTTGAACTACTTATAACACTTAGATTGCAAATAGTGTTGCACTGCTCTTATTGTGCCTGACCATGGGTCACCAAGTACTCGACTAGCTTGAGCAGCTGCTTCGACTTACTATCTATTAATGAGGTGGCATTCAACTCTTCCTGACTGAATTCCAACTCTGCATCTCTTTCTATGTGATATATGATTGGTTATTTATAGCGACGTCATAGCAGGTTGTTTTTCATGGTATGATGGTCTTGCCTCGTCGCAGTCACGTTTTCACGCAGACATACAAAACCCCCCTCTTTGAAAGTTTCTGACTCCGCCACTGCCACGGAGAGCTTCGTTTTTCTGTTGTTGCAGCTTGCATGCAATAGATGCATATTCTAATCCATGCAGTCATGCACGTGCGCCTGGTCTGGACCGGTGCTAGCTAGCCAATGCTTCACAGCCACGAACCAGCAGGTTGCAGGCACGAGTTCATGGCAGCGAGACCGCTCGTTCTCACACCCGAGGTCACCATGGCGGGGCAGCGCGCCAGCAGTCGTCGTGGCAAGGCCGTGCACCTGTAATCGCTGTGGAGAGGTCGCGCGCCGGAGACCGCCGCGGCAAGGCCGCGCACCCATGGCCGATGCCATCATCACAACAGTCGCGCCATGTCCCATGTGGAGTGCCCGAAGCGCTACCGTCGAGACTCGTTCGTACTACCCGCGACTTGCTCGCCCGCCGCGAGCTCGCCTGCCGCTTGCCGCCGCGCCTCTTTTGGCCGCGGCACTTTGGCTTCGCCCGTCGCAAGCTAGCCCGCTTCGGAGCTCCCGCGTTTGACGGTAAAGCACGGGTCGACGATTCCTCGGAGGCTCCGCCTGCAGCGGCGCTGTAACGACCCTCATTTTAGCACAGAATGATAAAATGAAAATTTAATATGCACACAGTACTAGTCCCTGGATCAGTAGTTAGTACGCACATTTCAACAATTGGAATCACAACCATACATTATTTTAATTAAGCGGAAACGAATAAATACAAAGAAATATTACAACTCAGAGTATATAGCAGCAAAAGAAGCAAAGTCTTGTAGTGTACCCATCCAATCCCGCAGGCAACTGACCAGGCATAAATCCTTAGAAAAGATCACGGCAATAAGGATCCTGCAACCTGTGATGAAACAAACCTTCGAAGCTTCGTGATTCTAATCCACCTATAAATAATAGATTATAAGGGTGAGTACTTTGATTCGCAAGATTTAATTGCAAATGCATAAATGCGAGCCAATTCAAAGGAGGCTACTACGCTTAATTTGCATAAAGCTTAATTTGAATTTATAAATCAAGTTATTTGCAAACGGAATTTATAAGAGCATTTGATTGATAACAAATAAGTAAAGCATAAGTAACACTCACAGTCCTCCATGACGTGAGCGGCAAATCAATAAATCCTAAAATCCATCAATGTCAGCCCTTCGACATAAAGCACAGTTGCAAAACAAATGATACCAACCCTTTTGAAAATAATAAAACATCTAACTCGCATTAGTTCGCCAAGACACCCATGACCGCGGGTACGGCTAATCGATTAGATTTTAACTCTGCAGAGGTGTACAACTGTACCCACAAGACATGACCTTTTCTTTTTGCCACACGCTTCACATCCCATTGTAAGCGCGGTGGGCAGAATGTTCATGACGAAAACCTTTACAATACCGGGGTTAACTTCACACCAGCCCGGGACGTTAACCCCCGCCGAGAAACAGTAAACACTCACACAACGCGGGTTCCTTTCACGCAACACCCAACACAACGCTTCAACACGCAGTATGCATAACCGCTGCATTAGCAAGTAGAAACCCCATCGAGCGCATCAAACCGAATGCTCGTGCTAGCTCCCCGCCTACCAATGAGCAAAGTTAAACCGTAACTTAATCGGTTTAAGGCTGCCCCATCCCAAAGACTTGTGGTTTGTATGGATATTCTGGATCATACAACACAATGTTCGGTCCTTAATTCACACGGCGATACTCCACCCTACACTACGTGCAATTTTTTCGCACAACCGCTATTGCCAATAATCGCCCGCGTCAAACCATAGTTTTATTTTGGGTTTTTAATCAAACTATCCGCAACAAACGGTGCCATTTCCAAGGTTTTCAGGAAACAAATATTGATTTGATCATGTACTGAATTCAGATTTAGACGAGCTGTTTTGCGAGTTAATGAAAAGGCTTAAATGATTACATTAGACTATCAATGATGAGTTCTTTATCTTTAATCGATTTCGATCGTAATTAGTTTTACGTAAGTTAGATCTATTGATTTAGGTTATTGGCCTTATTTACATGATATTTAAGATGGTTTCGTGATACAAACTTAATAACCACTAATTCCCCGATTGCAATTAAAGCCCAATAATTCTTTTTACAGAATTCATGAATATGAACATTTAAGGTTATTTAACCTCTGTGATTAATATGCAAACCTTAGTAAAATGAGATTATCTTTTTATAATGGGGTAGTCTACACTTTAAAGAACACAACTAAACTAGTTACACAAGTTTTAAGGTTTGGAAAAGATATTATATACTTTGACCAAAAAGCTTATGTGGCAACTAAAGCTTACTATTCACGAAATCGGCAAAAAGGTGAATCGCACGATTAACGATTAAGGGTTTTGAACTAGCTTGATTTAAATGGAAGCACACTGTAATTAACATGTTTTCATAGAATATGGTAGTATGAACTTTGTAGAGTGTTATAAACTAGTTTGACTAATTTTATCATTTAGACGAGTTATTTTATTAACTCGATGAAACAAATCCAAATGATCACAATGTTTACGTTAAATCGCGCAAGATTCATTTTAAGTTTGCAACTACATTGAACATGATCTTTAATCCATTTTTCAGGTGTTAATAGTAAACAATTCTAGAAATGTTTTAAAACTATTTTTACATTATTTTGACCTTAACCGTGATAGATTAACTATTTATTTGTCGTTGTTGTTTGCACTTTCTTGCATCAAAGAATGCAAGATAAGTTTCACTTTAAATATTTTTACATAATTGGTTCTCTATTGATTCCAGGAAATTAATACAAATTATTTCATCCTTTTGTGAGCTTTTACGCTTTTATTTTCACTAATGGACAAATTAAGGTTTACTAGTGGTCATAAAGCAAATAATTTAAAGTGAGTTCAATATTTAAATATTTTTGCATATTTGAGTTTATTATGGTTCCAGAGACAACCAAGAATTTATTTTGTATTTTTAAAAGTTATATTTTTCATATGTTCAATAATGCTCATAATAGAGTGTTCATCTCATTTTAAATTTTAATAATTGTTTCTATGACTCAAAAATTAAATATTTTTGTAGATTGAAATTAATCCTGGTCTTACCATCATATGAATATTTATTTCATTGTTTTATGCCATCTTGTGTATGATTTGATTTAAGGACCATAATGGGATACTAATCAAAGTTTAATTCAAATAAATATTCTCGCATTCGAAATTGAATATTTTTGTACATTTAGATTCTTCTTGATTTTAGATGATTTTATAAATTTGTCTCGCTTATTTGGATTACAAATGCGAAGATATTCACGAATGATACTAGCTCGATTTGTAATTGACTAAATATTAGAAAATACGTTTTCCTAACTTGAGAGGCGCCTTTCATCGGGTCAAGGGCCTCGCAAGGCAGAGAAAGGAAGCAGAGCATCACTAGGGCACGACGGCGACGGTGTTCGGCGATGATCCGCGACGGCGACGCAGACGGAGAGCATCAAGACGGCAAGGAGCATCCAGGAGGTGTCGATTTACGAGATGCAAGCAGTGGGGCTAAATGAAGCTTGGGCGGCGGCCATGGCGGTGACAAGTTTGAGAAGATGAACAGAGGCATTAAGGGTGGAATCGTAGCATATTAAGCATCACGGTGTACTAGTGGTTCCATTTTTTAGGTTTACCTGAGAGGAGAAACTCTGAGCTGAGCCGCCACCGGTGACCGGCCTTGAGGAAGAAGGGCACACGACAGCAGCTTGTTTTCCGCATGAAGGAGACCGAATCTTTTTGAGGGGTTTTGATGCTTGTGGCTTGGTGATGCTCTAGCTCAACCGGATTTGAGAATGGTTGGCTGATTCACAAGAATTGCGATGGGATTTGGAGCTTCTGGGCTTGCTGTCATGGCGGAAATGGGAGGGG
Organism: Guadua angustifolia; assembly: GCA_036346375.1. Taxonomy (NCBI): domain Eukaryota; kingdom Viridiplantae; phylum Streptophyta; class Magnoliopsida; order Poales; family Poaceae; genus Guadua; species Guadua angustifolia. Next base: position 37,904,696 of record CM070512.1, read on the forward strand.
CTTCATGCGTTGGCTTGAGGAGAGAAAGGGAAGAAGTGAGGGGAATGAGAAAGAAGTTCACTGTGAACACTGAGGTGCGATTTATAGCCAAGGATTGCAGCGAATGAGCCGGCCTGGTTGCATTGAGTCTCGGGCGGAACTTCACCGAATGCGACAAGGCAAGAACAGGCTGCGGTATGGCGCGAGAGGGAGTGAGGTCGAACGTGGAGACGATCGTGGCTGAGCTGAGGTGAAGATGACGCAGTGAGATGACCGAATGGCGAATTGGTTCTCTGAATCGAGCTTGGCTGCGTTCTACGCTTCGGGAGACTTCTCCTCCTGCTTCTGGTGGACCGAACGGAATCGAAGGAGACGAGTCTGGCAGCTAGGCCTGGGACCACTACCAGTGGCTGAGGATTTCACCGTTATGCGCCAACAAAATGGGACAAGAAATGGATTGGCCCACATGTCAGTGACTGGCCGAAAGAAACAGGGTGGTTGGATGAATTTCTCCCTCTATCTCTCTGATTTTGTTGGTGGTCAAATAGAGGTAGAAAATTGTGAAACTTTTTGATCGAGGTCTCCAAACAATATTTATCCCCTGGTAAAAATTTGAGGTTAAACCAAGTTACTGAGAATTTACAAATATTCTTTCAATAGTGACCATTTGAATTTCTAGCTTCTTGCTTTGATTTTTATTTGAGATCAAATGAAGTCTATTATTTTTGAAATTTTTTTTCTAAATTATTTGAGCTAATAATGCTTCTGTAAAAATTTCAGGTCAAAATATGGTTCCATTATTTTATAAAAATTCTGACATTGCAATTTCTAGCTTTTCAGGGTTTCAGTTTTTAAATTTGGAAAAGTACTAAATGACATTATTAATTTATAATATTTTTACCAAAGGTAGATATTGCATTGAGGGTTTCATGATAAATTGTTCAGCTCCATTTGATATTCAAAAATATTTTATAAATTCTGACAATGCATTGTTTTGATTTAAAAGTTGTCTCTTTATTTTATTCCTTCATTTCTCCATATATGAAATTTCATTTTATGGGTAAAATGATTTACTTATATGCTCAGGGTTCTCATGACAAATTTTCCAAATTTTTACTTTTTGTTTCATGGCTTTTTCTCCTTTTCATTCTTTTCTTTTCCTTTACTTGATTTTACTTGCAACACAAAAATCCAAGAAAATACAATTAAAGCAAACAATATCCAGAAATTCACTACAAGAAAAGTGATTATCTGTGACGAAAACATCGTGACGTTGTGAACTTTTGTCATAAAAAATCTATTTTCTGTGACGACTTGTTTATGTTCGCATTAATTGTATCAGCGCCGTCGCCCCATGTACTTTTATGACGTAAACATAAAATTTCGCCATGAAACCATAATACAAATCGTCAGAAAATGAATAGTTGTTTGTCTTGGGATGACGTCAAACATATGTCTGTATTGTGACGATATGCTTTTTCGTCACGGAGGCATGGCCCATCGCGAGGCTATATCTAGAGGACCCCCTGTCCGAGGTGGCCTTATTGTCCGACTTGGCCTTGTAGGCCCATATGTGGGTTACACCTTACACACTGTCAGTTCTTGCTCATGCCTTTCATGGTCAACTGATTAGGGCTTAGGTCTGGATTGGTTGGTAGATGCATGTGATGTAGCATAAGGCTTCATTGGAATCCTTCTATACGATTGGCGGCTTCCACATTGTCCCTTGCATGGAACTAATTTTAATTGTCTTATATCTAAATGCAATTGCTTCCTTCTTGTCGATTTCCTATTGAGTTCACTTTGGATGAATGCCAGTGCTAAAAATAACTTGTGTTACTCAAATTTAAGATACTAGAATTCTACTACACAGAACAGGTGTGATTTAGGTTTAGAGTTTCTTGATTGCATGCATTTTGCTTCGAATTCTAGATAATAATGTAACACCTCGACTCCCCATGGAGTCCAGAATGCTACCAAATCCCAAATTCACCAAAAATTTGAAAGATCTCCTCTCAAACTATGGACATCCACTCAGCAGACAAAAAGAATAGCAAAGAATTATAATATCATTCTAGCAGTCCTTAGTTAATCAACCATCCACTCAACAAGAATTAATGAATTTCATCACAATGAACAAATAAATTACAATCACATTAATTACATCCAAGTTTGACGAATTGGTTAAATAAATTGTTGGTGACCGCAATGATCGCACGTGTTACTACTCCCAACCCAAATGAGTCGTCGCAAGGTACCTAAAACAAGAAGCAAACAAACGTGAGTCCAAGACTCACAGAGTGCAATCAAACATAAAAGTAATGAATTTGATTAGAATACAACGACTTCAAAACATACAAGAATAGTTCCTTTACTTGACATCCTTAAATAAAGGAGCAATTTGAATTCATATAACTTCAACACGTAAGAACACGATTACTTCACTATTTGCTATAACCATTACTTAATTGAAATTATCCAATTAACGGGCGAAACTAACCCTACTTACCACCTCCAACTCGAAACATAAATAAACCTTACTCATACCTCAACAATCATTTCGAGATGAGTCCACGACTCAATACTCAACCTGTCATTTCCATCTCATCAATTAACATTCACCAATTGCAACACACAATGCAATACTTTTATGCTCTCATCCTCTTTCTCATAAATCATAAAATGAATGCACCATGCATGCTCATAATGCACATTGTCATAGCGTATACGGTATAGTGAGTGCACACCCGCGGTGTGCACCTCAATCCCACCCATCCGTGGCGGGCCTACTTATCGACTCGCTCCCATTCACCTCGATGAATGGGACTACGAGTAGGACTTTGTGCTCACTACGGTGAGCACCGAGGCCCGATCAACATGGGACGCCTCGTCCATCATGAATGCACAATGCAATTTACATGAATGAATTGCAACACTTCATTCATCGCCAACACCAACATAGCCGTAACCACATACATAAATATAGCCAAATTCTCAAAATCCCGGTCACTAGCGGTACTAGTATAATCAGATTCAACCATAAGGCATGGCAACTCATAACAACGTTTCTATTATGCAACTACATCCCACACCACCGAGCCATGCTCACACAATACACTTAATGTTAAATGCTCACAAAAATTTTATCTTTATAAAAGACTTAACCGCTTGAACCAAACCCATGTTAGTCCCAATCACTCAAACAATATACTCACTATACTCAACCTTACTAAAAGCTCGGTCTCAATTAGAATTCATCTAATTAACAGAGCAACAATTAAATTAAGGAGCATCACATCTGAATACACATCCACACTCAATAACACGGTGTACTTTCATCCATTCCCTTAACATTTTAATCATCATAACATTTTCATAAGCGGAAGCACTTTCTAGTTATATCCAAGCAAGGCTTACTCTTGCGTATGCATCGGCATTTACTTACGCTAAGAGCAAACAATCGATTAATCCTCCTAGCCACAATTTAGGGAATGCACTTGCCTTTTATTGAAGATTTGAGTGATCGGGTCGAGGTAACCTCAAGACCCACTACCTGAAAACAGACAAGCACCGGCAATTACTGCATTCGAGACAACTCATTTCAACTTCGCTTAAACACTCGATACAAATCCGAATTAAGCATTGAATTTACAGCAGACAAGTTAAATGGTAATAGCAAGTCGGTGTAGTATAATAAAACCTAAGAACCTTATCGCCAACCATAACTATTGCATTAAAACTACTATTCTCTTTTGCTATCGCAAAAGAAAAGAAAACTAGTTCTATCAACAATGATCAATAATGAACAAATAGTATGCCAATCCACAACAGAATCAAGACAAAAAGAACTGTGAGAGCTGAACATACAAGCCCTCCATATCTTATGGGAGAGTAAGGTTGATTAACTAAAACCGAGCTAAACTCTAGGACTTAACAGATGATGGACCAAAAGCAAGGGGTGAAATACAACCACTTTTTGTTGGTAAGGGCGTAAAACAAAAACTCAAAGAATAGAAACCACTAAGGCATGCTTACACTTTATACATAAAGACCGACAATCAAATCCGAGGACTAGATGGCACGACCATCACCATGCCATGCAAATAGATACGATTCTGATGGCTTATTGGCAAAACAATCCTACAATACATAAATCAAATCAAGATGGAAATAAAAAGAAGTTTAAATTTCATAGTTATACAACTTAAGTCGATATACACAAATTGGTTTCTAGAGGAACGACATACGACTAATCATGCCCTTTTATGTCCGCATCGCAAAAATTAGATACATGAATGCATGGAATGCACTACACAAACAGAATACAATTTCCAAAGTACCTTCTTGGTTTATGGAATGAAGAAGCAACTCAAGTTAATTCATACAATGTTATGACTTTTGTATCATGCAGAATAAGTTTGTTGGGCTAAACAACATGATCAAATTAACGACACACCAATACATTAACAAGGTCACTTTATTGTTACTTCACATTTAGTGGTGAACATCGGGCATCAAAGGAATAGATTGGCATCTACCATGCGATATCTGCAGATACCTCAAGCTCACAATTTAAAGGGAATCAAAGTCGTATGCAATACCAATTCATTCTCATGAAGACCTAGCTAGGCAATTCATCAAACACTTGGCATGCATTCTAGAAACCAACACCACAATTTCAATTTGTTGGAGTTCTCACCACAAGAAATCAAGAGGGAGAGCAAGGTGCTTGCAGCATCGCCGAATCCTGTGCCAGGCTGCTTGGGCCATCACTCTTTGAAAGTCTTTATTCTTTGGAGCTGCCATCTTTGTCGAGTCTTATTCTTTGGGAGCACTCTCTGCTGTCGAGTGTCAGCTTCTTTGAGGCTGCATCTTGCTTGTCGAGTGTTCTTCTTTGGCCGAGAGGAGCTCGAGCCAGGAGCTCGGCCAAGCGGTGAAGCGGGGAGGCAACACTGGGGAGGGAAGCTGCGCTGGGAGGAGCTGCGCCAGGAGGCTGCGCCAGGAGTGGAGGGCGCTTTGCACCAGGCGAGCCACCAGAAACTCAATGAGTCACTGGGCTTGGAAAGACAAGAAAAATATCTTGGCCAAGGGAAACAAATGACATGCCACAAGAATGAGAGGAGGAGAGAGATTAGGTGAGGAGGGAAAATTTTCCTAAAAACCCTCCAAAACCTCGATCAACTTTTAACCATTACTGCGAACCAATATAATTCAATACATGGCGCGAAATGACAAATAATCAAGAAAACAACTTGCCGCCAAACTAAACGGCTCGGAAGATACCTCATTTCAAAGCTAAGGAAAAATCCAAAACCTTTAATAAAAGCTTTACTTGCACGACGATAAATAATTCCTCCCAGAAAACATCCTTGAATCACAAAAGAGAAATATTTACCGTGAAAAACCTAAGAAAAGAGATCTTCAGATTACACTCTCCCCTTAAAAGAATTCGTCCTCGAATTCAAATACCACCAAACTCACCAACAAAACAACCGAACGGCAACACAAAACAAAAGCACCGATAAACAATTCCTAGATTCGCAAGGAAAGAAACCCCAAAACTCAAGGCTAGGACTTACTCAATGACCAACGCCTAACAAAACAATTCGTGCTTTAGATCTTGAATTGGCTTCCTGCACAAGGAATCCCACAAGAACTTCCTTGACCTACAACTCAAAGCATCATGCCAATACTCACACAGACTCAACACCCCGTATCATACCACTTTCCCAAACAGTCTAACGAACTCAGACACCTCTTCTTCAATACTACAAGGTACGATCTCCCATCAACCAATGATTCTTCCCGAAAAACATAATACAAATCTCCAACAATTTTTTTTCTTCCCTTTTCAATTTTATTCACAACGCCAATCTCTTCTCTCAACCTCTATACCTCCGGCCATCAACTCAAGATGACAAAATCAACGCGACACATCACTTTAACAAGCATCTAATTAATTATCACCAAATCGCCAATGCTATCCAATTGAACGACTAAGGTCCAAAACTTGACCCCCTTTTTCTTTTCTCTCTTTTTTTTTTAGCAGAAGACTAAAACCAAGCCTCATCATCGAAGAATTAGTCCTCTAAGGCACAATTACGTTTCCAATCCTATATCCACGAAATTTTCTCTTTGGTCTTTACGCTACCAAGTGTATTTCACCTCAATGGACAATCGTCCAAAGTAAATGTTCAAAACAGTACATTTCACATCAGGTTATCAGAAACCTTCGCTACAATCGACTGAACTCAACCATTTAGTCACACCACAGGAATGGTAACGTAATTACCATCAACTTCTAAATGGTTCGCTACTAGGGATTAAACGAGCACCACTAAGGAACATAACCACTAATTTATTCTCCATTCTTAATCCATTTACGATCAACACCTAAACCCAGAACATCACTTTCTTTTCATGCTTTAAAGCAAAAGGAAACCTCGATTCCCTTTTAATCACTCAATCCAGCTTCCACGAACTAAAACCAAAGCAATAACTTTAACTCGGGGAACAATTTCATAAGAGAAAAACAACACGCAAAACTTTTATGGAGTCAACTCACTTTCATAAAAGCAAAACATTTATCTCTTACCAAAGCAAAACATCTCTCCTTCACTAGAAGCGATTTAATTCCCGAAAGAAAACCGATCGGGAAACCGATCCACCTCCACCCTTCACCCAACATTTTTCTTAAAAGGAGGAAAATCTCATTTGTACGCTAGATTGTACAATCCATACATATAACACCCTCCGAGGGTCAACCCCACACACATAAGCTAAATATCTTCACCAATTCAAATGAATGGCAATATTCTACGAAATAATCCTATTCAAAACCCATGAACATATTACTTCATGATTAATCTTTCTTTCATCCTCATTTTCAAGCCTCAAAGTTTAAACCCAAACTTGGCTATTCACACAAATTTCTGGAAGCCTTAAAACGCCAGACAGAAAACGTCTTTGCCAACAAGGTTCAAACAATCGATCATATGGACAAACCAATCCATATATGAATATTTAAACATGCTTTCATCTCATCTTCCACCATTCCCAATTATCCCATACACTTACCAATAAAGGTTCGATATACTTTACATAACCCCAATATTTCTTTTATTATCCTCTAACAAATATAACCCTTCTTTGGTCCTATTAACATCAAACATTGCATCAACATTTTCCTCGGTCTACAACCCATACTATACCATCCATTATACAACTTCCTATTCTAAGTTTAGGACAATTGATTTCAATAAAGCCTTCAATACTCAACAACTAGAGTTCAAGATACCTACAAGTCAACATTTAAACGATCATCACCTATTCCAATTACTCATGACTCCAACGATTCATAATGTCTCCTCAAGACATAGTCTTTAATTGTTGACCTAAGGCAATCATTTATAATCTTACGCAACCACCATTTCCAGACCTCCACTTATAACCGTGGATCACCATGACCCACAAAATACTTCTCGCCATCTGTCCAATTAGGGTCGACCACCTTAACCCAATCACATACACATTCTACTATTCCTCTACGGGAAGCTCTTCAACCAACCCACAAACTCACTTTGACTGTCGTATTCTCCTTTCTAGAAAACCAACAAAAACTTCCAAAGAAGCTCGACTCTCACAAGACTTAGAAAATGACAGGACTCAAGCTCTGTCATTCAACAACTCTCCAAACCAAACCTCAAACTCCAACATTCCACGAAGGAAAGGAGTTACTCAAATAATTTCACGGAAAGGAAAAGCGAATCGGTTGAATAACACTTTTTTTTCTCCAAAACTTCAACTTAAAGAACGACAACACGAAAATTCCATAACTTTCTCCCAGACAAAGAACTAAAAAGAGGAGTAAGAATACTCTTTCCTTTGCCTTAAATCCAAGAAGATTAAAAAGGCAACACTCAAATAACACACTCCATCACTCTCCGATCTACAAGAAAAGAACAAGAACTCTACTCACACGAGGTTATGAACCCTCTGGTGCTGGCTCTCAACTGCCACACCGACCAACACGACTACACGACAGGGCCGACTTACCTCCGGCACAAGGAGTCCCCACCGGACCCCACTAAGCAATTTACAACTTCGAAAACATGGCAGTAAATACTATCATAGCCTTAACAAAACTAACCAATAACATAACCACAAGCATCAACATAGTATCAATAACAAAATAAATAATGTAGCGCAATGCAACGATAACCCATCCCCTCCTATTGTGCATCAGTGTGTGTCAAATTTTAAACTATTTAACCATTCTACATTAAGTTTTAAGGTTATTGCCCTAGGGCCACATTTTAAAGGTTCAACCTAAACCATGTTTCTACTTTCATACAGCAAAATTTTAGTTCATTCTAGAATTACTCACTACATTCAACACCACGGACACAAGCCCGCTCGATACCAATCAGTAACACCTCGACTCCCCATGGAGTCCGAATGCTACCAAATCCCAAATTCACCAAAAATTTGGCAAAGATCTCCTCTGAAACTATGGACATCCACTCACAGAGACAAAAGAATAGCAAGCAATTATAATATCATTCTAGCAGGTCCTTAGTTAATCAACCATCCACTCAACAAGAATTAATGAATTTCATCACAATGAACAAATAAATTACAATCACATTAATTACATCCAAGTTTGACGAATTGGTTAAATAAATTGTTGGTGACCGCAGATCAGCACGCGTGTTACTACTCCCAACCCAAATGAAGTGCGCAAGGTACCTAAAACAAGAAGCAAACAAACGTGAGTCCAAGACTCGTGAGTACAATCAAACATAAAAGTAATGAATTTGATTAGAATACAACGACTTCAAAACATACAGTAATAGTTCCTTTACTTGACATCCTTAAATAAAGGGAGCAATTTGAATTCATATAACTTCAACACGTAAGAACACGATTACTTCACTATTTGCTATAACCATTACTTAATTGAAATTATCCAATTAACGAAGCAGAAACTAACCCTACTTACCACCTCCAACTCGGAAACATAAATAAACCTTACTCATACCTCAACAATCATTTCAGGATGAGTCCACGACTCAATACTCAACCTGTCATTTCCAGTCTCATCAATTAACATTCACCAATTGCAACACACAATGCAATACTTTTATGCTCTCATCCTCTTTCTCATAAATCATAAAATGAATGCACCATGCATGCTCATAATGCACATTGTCATAGCGATATCCAGATATAGTGAGTGCACACCCGGTGTGCACCTCAATCCCACCCATCCGTGGCGGGGCCTACTCTTATCGACTCGCTCCCATTCACCTCGATGAATGGGACTACGAGTAGGACTTTTGTGCTCACTACGGGTGAGCACCGAGGCCCGATCAACATGGGACGCCTCGTCCATCATGAATGCACAATGCAATTTACATGAATGAATTGCAACACTTCATTCATCGCCAACACCAACATAGCCGTAACCACATACATAAATATAGCCAAATTCTCAAAATCCCGGTCACTAGCGGTACTAGTATAATCAGATTCAACCATAAGGCATGGCAACTCATAACAACGTTTCTATTATGCAACTACATCCTCTGACCACCGAGCCATGCTCACACAATACACTTGCGGTTAAATGCTCACAAAAATTTTATCTTTATAAAAGACTTAACCGCTTGAACCAAACCCATGTTAGTCCCAATCACTCAAACAATATACTCACTATACTCAACCTTACTAAAAGCTCGGTCTCAATTAGAATTCATCTAATTAACAGAGCAACAATTAAATTAAGGAGCATCACATCGAATACACATCCACACTCAATAACACGTGTACTTTCATCCATTCCCTTAACATTTTAATCATCATAACATTTTCATAAGCGGAAGCACTTTCTAGTTATATCCAAGCAAGGCTTACCTCTTGCGTATGCATCGGCATTTACTTATGCTAAGAGCAAACAATCGATTAATCCTCCTAGCCACAATTTAGGGAATGCACTTGCCTTTTATTGAAGGCGGAGTGATGCGGGTCGAGGTAACCCCAAGACCCACTACTGAAAAACAAACAAGCAAGCAATTACTCGCATTCGAGACAACTCATTTCAACTTCGCTAAACACTCGATACAAATCCGAATTAAGCATTGAATTTACAAAGAAAGAAGTTAAATGGTAATAGCAAGTCGGTGTAGTATAATAAAACCTAAGAACCTTATCTTGCCAACCATAACTATTGCATTAAAACTACTATTCTCTTTTGCTATCGGCAAAAGAAAAGAAAACTAGTTCTATCAACAATGATCAATAATGAACAAATAGTATGCCAATCCACAACAGGTCAAGACAAAAGAACTCAGAGAGCTGAACATACAAGCCCTCCATATCTTCATGGGAGAGTAAGGTTGATTAACTAAAACCGAGCTAAACTCTAGGACTTAACGGATGATGGACCAAAAGCAAGGGGTGAAATACAACCACTTTTTGTTGGTAAGCGTAAAACAAAAACTCAAAGAATAGAAACCACTAAGGCATGCTTACACTTTATACATAAAGACCGACAATCAAATCCGAGGACTAGATGGCACGACCATCACCATGCCATGCAAATAGATACAAGATTCTGAGCTTATTGGCAAAACAGTCCTACAATACATAAATCAAATCAAGATGGAAATAAAAGAAGTTTAAATTTCATAGTTATACAACTTAAGTCGATATACACAAATTGGTTTCTAGAGGAACGACATACTGACTAATCATGCCCTTTTATGTCCGCACCGCAAAAATTAGATACATGAATGCATGGAATGCACTACACAAACAGAATACAATTTCCAAAGTACCTTCTTGGTTTATGGGATGAAGAAGCAACTCAAGTTAATTCATACAATGTTATGACTTTTGTATCATGCAGAATAAGTTTGTTGGGCTAAACAACATGATCAAATTAACGACACACCAATACATTAACAAGGTCACTTTATTGTTACTTCACATTTAGTGGTGAACATCAGCATCAAAGGAATAGATTGGCATCTACCATGCGATATCTCGCAGACCTCAAGCTCACAATTTAAAGGGAATCAAAGTCGTATGCAATACCAATTCATTCTCATGAAGACCTAGCTAGGCAATTCATCAAACACTTGGCATGCATTCTAGAAACCAACACCACAATTTCAATTTGTTGGAGTTCTCACCACAAGAAATCAAGAGGGAGAGCAAGGTCGCTTGTGCATCGCTTAGAATCCTGGCTGCTTCTTCAAGGCCTCTCATTTGTCGAGGTGTTCTTTGGAGCTGCCATCATTGTCGAGTGTTCTTCTTTGGTCGAGAGGAGCTCGAGCCAGGAGCTCGGCCAAGGCAGTGAAGCAGGAGGCAACACCAGGAGGAAGCTGCGCGGGAGGAGGCTGCGCCAGGGGGGAGCTGCGCCAGGAGGAGGGCGCCTGCACCAGGCGAGCCACCAAACTCAATGAGTCGGCAGGGCTTGGAAAGACAAGAAAAATATCTTGGCCAAGGGAAACAAATGACAGCCACAAGAATGAGAGGAGGAGAGATTAGGTGAGGAGGGAAAATTTTCCTAAAACCCTCCAAAACCTCAATCAACTTTTAACCATTATCACAACCAATATAATTCAATACATGGCGCGAAATGACAAATAATCAAGAAAACAACTTGTCGCCAAACTAAACGGCTCGGAAGATACCTCATTTCAAAGCTAAGGCAAAATCCGAAACCTTTAATAAAAGCTTTACTTGCATGACGATAAATAATTCCTCCCGAGAAAACATCCTTGAATCACAAAAGAGAAATATTTACCGGCCGAAAAACCTAAGAAAAGAGATCTTCGGTATTACAAATAAGTCACCTTATGATTATCTTGAAATACATTTATATTTCCATGTTTGAATTAAGTTGGAGAAAACAAAAATATGTGTTCATCTTGTTCAAACAAAAATCTGCTTTTCATCTTGTTCTTTATTTTGTTGAGATATATACATATATATATACATACATATATATATATATATATATATATATATAATATACACACACACACATTATCATTATATACTTTTATCATCATCATCATCATCATTATTATTATTATTACTTTTACTTTTACTATTTTTTCTTTGCAGGATGTATTCATTTTTGAATTCAAGATGCAAAAATTATTTGGATTTATAATATTAAGACCGAATTCTCCCTATGGTAAGTTATACGCATATGATGTTTTTATCTCTAATTTTTGTATTATTTTAGAGGTTGGAAAATAAAGTATTTATCTCCTATTGTTTTCTCGAGTCCATTTTCTTTATTTGACCCAGGTCAAGAGAAATATTTATTTTCTTTTATATTTTGATTACTATTATTTTTATCATTCCTTTATCTCTACTAATGTAAAGCAGAAGTTTCTTCTTACGTCATTTGCTCGGAATTACCACCATGCCATTCCCCTCTGATAAAAAACCAGCAAAAGAACAAAGAACGTACTTCTCTCACGAATGCCCCTCTCCCTCCCCCAGCAGTTCCCCTCCCACGACCAGCCCGTTCCGCGACATGCCCCCTCCCCCATGTTGAAACCGTCGCCCCTCCCTCAAACCGTAGGCCCCCCTCCAGATCTACTCCCTCACCTCCAGATCTGAAGCCCGAGCGCGGCCGGCATGCAGGAGACGCCGCCGGGCTGTGGCCCTCATCAAACCACTAGCCCCCTCCAGATCTCCTCCTTCCCCTCCAAATATGCAGCCCCAACACGGCCCGCATGGAGGTGCCCGGCAGGAGTGGCAGTAGCAGAGACATCGCAGCTGTGTGCGGTGCTCAGCCGCGGTGATTGTGCGCCGTGGCCTTGCTGCCGATTCTTCAGCCTCCGGTCCACACCCCAAAACCATAGCCCTGCCATCTCCACAGCTGCCCCTCCCGCCATGGCCACCAACGGCAGCTCCCTGGTACGCCCACCAGCCTCACCCCAGTCCAGAATCCAGATGCTTCTGAATTCTTCCAAATTTTGGTGATTTTTTGGTGGAATTTTTGGGGATTTTGCAGAGGGTTATGGACACAAAGGGAAGCCTGGAGAAGGTGAAGCGGCAGCTGTCGTCGGGGTCTGGGAGGTACCTCCTGCAGGGCCCCCTACTGAAGCGATCCGAGATGGTATGTGCGTCAGTTCTTGGCCTCGCCGATCGTTGGGGGGTGATGGATTATGTGGGTTAGGCACTTAAAGATTCGATTTTGGTGATAGATTTGGTGTAGCCTGGGGTTTAGGTGTGGAAAGGTTCGATTTTGGTCCTAGTATGAGTTGTTTGATGTGTGATTTGTGGTGGAAATTTTTGGTCCGATTATTTGAGCGTGTCTTTTCTATTCAATTTCTTGGTATAATTTGATCGGGATACCAGGGATCATATGAGATTTGGAAAGCAGTAGCTGGGGTTACTGCATTGGCCTGTGTCCTTGCGCACCAATTAGTGTGTTCTGATATTTGATTCTAGCGGGGTCAGAAAGGGAAGCCACGTGAATATTATTCCATAAGGATCTTCTGTTGTCCTAGGTGCAACTGATGGAAATGCTTGTTATTGATAATGTGAAATGTATCACATGATTGTAACATCCCCAATTTTGGGTTTCTGCTAAAAACTAATTTAAAATAATTAATTTAAAGATTTGGTTTTTATTTGGTTTGAATATCTATCCTGGCATCCTTTCCGCCTGAATTTGGAATTTATTTCAAATTCGTCTTCAAATTCTAAATTCGCCTCAAATCGAATTTAAATTCGAATTCAAAATTTCAATTCAAATTCAAATTTGCCATCACATTCATTCAATCCGAAATTCAATTCTAAACTCATTTCTAATTTTTGCTCATTTTCTTTTTGGGCCGAAATCCATTTTCCAGGCTGAAAATCTAAACAGCCACTTTTTCTCTCTCCTCCCTGTCTTCCTCCTTGCGCACGCTCAGGAAAACGTTCAGAGCAACAGCTCCAGGCCATACATGGCTGTTTCTTTCCTTCCAACTTCCCAAACCAATTCAAGCCAAAGTAATGCACCAATCAAAAGGGAAACCGAAGCATTGGAAAGGCAAGGTTCAGGAGAATCAAATCCCACCGTTAGCTCGTCCTTTCCTCTCCCAAAACGGCTGTATTAATGCCCAATCCGCGAATCCTTGCTTATAACATATCTCGGCCGTTTCTTTGTCTCTTCGCGTGCTTGAGTACCCGATTTGTTCGTCTCAACGTCCTCTTCGCAGTGCTTCAGTTGCTCCTTCGATTAATCGACGTTTCGACCTTCGATTTTGGGTAAGAAGCTCCGGCCAACGTCCGTCGACAACGTCGTCGAACCAACTCTCATCCCGGTGATCCAAATCATGAATTAACCGAGGTATATCATGTATTTTAGCCCGTAGATCAAAAGCCCTCAAAAATATTTCATCTTCGTTGCAGTTCCGGTCTCTAATTTGAAGATTGTTAAGCCGTCGCCCGTTAAATGCTGTTCATCGTCAATTTCTTGCGAATCGGTAATCTTCAATTCAATTCCTCGCATGCTTATATTCATTCTATCATGTTCTATCAATCGCACTCATAAATTTTGCAAAATTTCGTGAATCCATGATTTCCCCAAATTCTTGCTCTCCTGTTCTTGCGTACGTACTGTGCAATCTCCATTGTTGCCGGGAAGCTTGTGCCGCCGCCATCGGGTTCTTCCGGCCATCTCCAGCAGCACCACCTCCGCCTCCACCGCATCTCTCCTCAAGACTGACGCCGCCGCCGCTGTTCGCCATCCCGCGCAAGCTGCATACGGTCATGGCCACCGTGGGCGGCCGCCTCGGATGTTTCCGCCGCCATCGAGCCGTCCACCGCTTCCCGGACCCCCAGCACCTCCTGCACCCTTCTTCGCAGGCGCTTTGCTTTCCGTTCGCCGGACGCCGACCAGCTCACGCCGCCGCCACTTGCGGGCCTGTCGGCGCGCCTCCGCCATGCCGCTCCTTGCCGCCGTGCTCCACCACCTCCTGTCGCGCCGCTTTTCCATTTCTCCGTCGCCGCCGCCGCCATGTTCCCAATCACCGCGCCAAAGGAGAGTCGAGCTTCTGCGTTGCCATGGGAAAGTCTGGAGGTTGAAGAAAGCATGGAGGATGACAGCCAGGTCCCACCAGTCATAGGCACAAGGAAATCAGAAATTCCAGTAAAAAGAAGATGCTGGGAATATTCTCTCGTTTTCAATTTTTCAATCCGAGCAACTTCAAACATTTATATCTTTGTCATTGAACTCCGAATCAAGTGATTCAAATTGCTAAATTCTTCTAAAATCATCCTCTATCCGCCAAGATTTTTATTATAATTTTTGGTGCTGTTAAAATTTATTTTATTCTTTTGTGTCGTTCGTTTTACGCATAGCGAAGACGCTGTTGCCGTCGCCGCCGAGGACGATCTCCATTTCGGCATCGACGTTCACCGTCATTGCGAAGGCAAGTCTCCTTGCGCGACATTGATCCTATGATTTACAAATGTTTTACAAAGGTTTTACAACATGCATTGCTATTTATATAAAGATGATGTTAAATATAGGTTGGTAGTTAATCCGAATTGTTATTACCACCTTGATATTGAAATCCTGCTCATTTGTAACCCTAGATTGTCGTGATATATCATGATCATATTAGGTTGTGATATATTTTGTTTAGTGCGTTAGATGAGCTTAGTTGCGGAATTGATTAAAATACCTATGGATGGGTTGCTTTGTAAATGTTGTTGAAATGTGTTTTGTTGAAATCAGTAGCAAAGAGTTCTGTCTTGAGATTGCAAAATAAAAATAAAATGAAAATGGTTTAGATTGAGGCGGAATGGTTTGTCAAGGAAGTGCAGAGAGAAATCGGTCTTGGCTTGTGGAAGCCGCCTAATCAAATTAAGGACCGACTCTTATGATTGTCCATTCTTAGCACAACAAAGACAACCACATGTTAAATGGGCTCGACCGTGAATAATTTGTAGAAACCTAATTTAGACTCACCAGATGGTGGAATGTGGGTGCCAGAGAGAGGCAAGTCGTATTTCCCACACGGCGCAAGAGGGGGCTTCTATACTGGGCAGATAGAACCCTAATAGCGGTGAAACCTCAGCGGGTGAGTCGGGTTAGGCGATACATTGTAAAGGCCTTATCATGATATCTCTGCAACACACCTAAGGAAGTGTGCTAATAGCTTGGCATCAAGAGAATATCATGTCTTGTGGGTAAAGTGTACAAACTCTCGCAGAGTAAATAAACTATTGAATAGCCGTGTTTACTGTCAAGGGCGGAGCAAAGAATGCTTTGCATATTGGTAGTCTTTTGGTTTTGTTTTCAAAAATGAACTTTGGGGTTCGGAGTGGTTAGGACTCTCGAATGTGCCTCTGGCGGCTAGAGCGGTCAGTAGTTGAAACTATTTTGATCATGACGAGATAGAGTCATGAGTTGGTTTACCTTAATCTTTTTGAAATGTGGCGGATAGAGCACGTATACTAGTGATTGGTGGCTAGAACCTTCGCTAGAATATTAAATAATTCAATTGTTAAAATAATTGTTAAAATGTGCATTGTGAAAATTATTATTAAGTATGGTTTGATGAAACTTGGCTTTATGCAAAAGAACCCTATATGCTTCCTTTGTTCAAGCCATGCATTTAGTTACTTGCATTAAGTTTTGAGACTTGTAGTATGTTGCATACTCACCCTCGCGTTTCAAATGCGGGGTGCTTATTCCATAAAGCAGATGATGGGAGAAGAGGCTATCAAAGAGCCTGCGAACCGCCGTTCGACATCTGTGGAGAGGACTATGATGAGGATGAGGACTCGATCTTCTAGGGAGCGTACCCCAGTCGTTTGCCTGTGGTGTTTTATGGGTTTTATCATTTTGTTATTTGTTTCCGCTGCTGTGAACTCAGGTCATGTGACCAGGTGATGTAATAAATAGCCATGTGGCTGGTGTTTTACATTTATGTTATTACTTCGTTATGTTCTGGTTATGATTATCACTGCTTCACTGTGTGTACTAGCAACTGATCTGGGACTAGTACAGAAATACACAGGAGGTTCCGGATGGTAAATCTGGGGTCTCACAATGATGGTGAGGGGTGGAAGGGTGAATGGTTGGGAAAACCGTACACAGGAGAGTAATTCTTTTGGTGTTCACATTCCTGTGACTATGCGACTTGCATAGAAAACACAGTTTAATGATTCACCTGTGACCGTGTTCAACTGAATGCAATCGGCATGATAAATATGGTTTTCTGATGATCAGCCTTTTTCTTGTGAAATTTTACCTAGAAATTTCACCTCTTGATCCCTTATAATCTTCTATCAAACAGTTGAGGATTCTTAAAGAGCTTTAATATTTTCTTAAGAAGTGCATATGCCTTTTGGTTTTAGTATTCCTTTACTCTAGTTAGACATTGAACTCCTAAAAAAAAGGACTACTTTCTTATTCCTTTACTCTAGTTAGACATTGGAACTCCTCAGAAAAAGGATTACTTTCTTTGTGCTGAAACTCCTAGTGCGGCAAAAGCTTGGGTATCTACATTGCAGTAAGCTTTCTAATCCATGACTTGTCAAATATTATTATATTCTCTATACATTTTACTGTTGACTGGCTGTATAAGCGTTTACAATTTTCTTTTGTATGGTTCTGTATTATTTTATATTAATAGGGGAATATCTAATGCAAACCTTCAACTTATTGCAAACAAACTCCAACGTGAGCCGTCCAATCACTGTCCCCACTCCCATGGAAACTTCAAATTAGCATTCCCATGATAAAGATCTGAATGATGTAGTGCATTCCTAGATTGATCAGATGGCTCATGATGAGAGTTTGTATATTTGCACTAGCTATGCCCCTTTTAAATACTCTATTCATAATAAATTTAACAACAAGAGAATGGATCTCCTGCTACATTAGGTACAGTTGCTACTGCAGTTGCAAATGCTAATGCGACTGCCTTGGATGCCACCAAGGAGCTAGAAGCAGCAAATGAAGGTTTCAATGAGGGCAGCTCTTGGGTTGGGTACAAATAACTCAAATGAGGGCCAACTTGATGATCTACCGACCATGAAGGTATGCATTCATCTCTAGTGAATATACATAAATCTTTCCTCTGGATTGTTGTTTCATATTGTTAGCAAGTGGTGTTACTCTGAAGTCTGACAATAAGCAAATTGTCCTGCAGGATTCATTATTGAGCTGTCATGAGTTACTTCTTGATAAGCATTAGTTCAACACTATTCTTATATTTGTACTATGATAAGCTCTTTTTACCGATTTAAATGGTATTTTAAATGCTTAGACCCTACTTTTGGACCAAACTGCACTCTACTATTCACACTTGCACTAATTTCATATGGGTCACTGCAATCTGCAGGCCCAATAATCTTCCTACATGGTTTTTGCATATATTGTCACCATAAACAACATATGCATCATCGCAGTCAATATTTTATACTAGTGCTTAATATTAATTATTTCATGCTCACATGAGTGGACCACTAATACGAGCTCTTTTCATTCAGCGTGTGCAAAAGAGGCTTGCAATTCTGAACAAGCGCACCAAAGGTGACTGCTCATGCATGTGCTTGCTGCTATCCGTCGTCGCAATAGTGATTCTCGTGGTTATTGTTTGGCTTCTTGTCAAGTATCTGTAAAAAAGAAGTATCTGTAACCTTTATTTGCTTGCCACTATGTTGAAATGTGTTGTCTTTTAAAGGTATATAGTAGTTTCCATTTCAATCTTTCTTTTTGTGAGTGGAATAGTTATTATATGTGAATAATTTGTGCTGCTCTGTGCAATGTATTGATTGGTCTCCTGAAAATATTGTGTTGTGGCTGTTGACGTGGCATTGGAGTGTTCGATGACGAAAATGGATGTCCACGTAGCACTCATCTATGACGAAATATTTGTGTCAGAACACGTGCCACGTCATCTCACATCCTGGCTGGTGACGTGGTACTAGAGTGTTCCATGACGAAAATGAATATCCACGTGGGAATCATCTGTGACGAAACAATTGCGTCACAACACGTGCCATGTCACCTGACACTCTGGCTATTGACATGGCACTAGAGTGTTCAATGACGAAAATGCATGTCTACGTGGCAATAATCTGTGACGAACAATTTTGTCATAAATAAAATGGTCAACGCTCATTTTTGGTCGACTGGAGTATTCTTTTATGACGAATTTGACATTTTTCATGACGTTTTGGGTACAATTAATGACGGTTATATTCGTCATAGAAGTGACCTCTTCGCTGACGAAAATGTAATTCGTCACAGAAAAGTTGATTTTTAATGACGAAAATAAGCAATTCGTCATTAAAAACTTTATATGACGCACTTACTATGACGAGTTGAATTTCGTCATAAATTCGTCATAAAAAATCTACAATGATGATTTTGGGACTAATGATGACGAGTTTGGACCGTCACTAAAAATCACTTTTCTTGTAGTGATTCCAGAAATACTCACAGTCAAATTTAAATATTATATTTTTACTGTTCTAGAATTTTTGGTTTATTATGATCTACCCCTTACGTAAATCTCGACCTTTTAGATTTGGCGGTCTAAGGAAAATTATTTCTAAAGAAGTCGTGAAACTAAATCGTTGAGTCGGTCTTCTCGTTCCCAAGTTGCTTCTTCGTCAGAATGATTGATCCATTGAACTTTGATCATCCTGCGGGATTTTATTACGAGTGTGGCGTTCAGCTTCTTTTAAGATTCTAGTCGGATGCTTCCGATAAGTTAAATCATGTTGTAGATCGATTTCATCTAGCTGGGTGAGTTCAGAAGGAAGATGAAGACATTTCCTTAATTGCGATACATAGAAGACATTATAAACACTGGGTAGCTGAGATAGCAACTCTAATTTATATGCCTTTTCTCCCATCTTCTCAACAATACGATATGGCCTAATATATCATGGCGCCAGGTTACCTCGGATTTGGAAAACGGTGAATACCACGAACCTTGCGATTTTCGAGGACGAGATAGATTTGGGAATTCTTTCTCGGAGATGACTTTGTCGTTCTTGTTGACACTTTGTCTTCATGGCAGTTGCTTCACTGGACCTTCGTCTTGCGATTCTAAGTTGACGTGCCAGAAATAGAGAAGGCTTTCATTTGGGTTTTAGGTAAGCAGATGAGAGATATCAGTATTTTCTACATATCTCTTTTGATTGAATAATCAGTATTGTTTAACAAGGACAAGCTAATTTATAGAGTGGTATGTGGTATATTTAGGATATTTGAAGTGAAGGAAAGGTTGCATTGTCGTTAGATTTATTTGGGAAAAACCAAATGTTTAATATTAAGAAGGGTATTCGAATACAATGATTGTCTTGTATAGTTCGACATTAGCTGGTGCAATTAGCTGAGAATAAATGCCATTCGAAGTTGACTTTAGATTGAGAACAAGGTAGAGATAATTCAAGGATTGGATTGTGGTAGACAAATATAAAGTGATTCTGATGATTTAATTGCTTGATCAACTTAATAGACAAAAGGTTTTGATTTTCTTTGGGTTTGACAATTATGAAGAAATAAAATGTACATGGCCAAAAGATTGATTGCAGGATTTGAATATACAAAAGACATACTTAATACCACATTAAGAGTCGATTACAACCATATAAGGAATACGTTTACGTTCAGAGCCTGGTATCGAGGCAGGGGTTGTTCTGAGTACTTGATGTGTTCTAAGTTTTTGAAATAGCTTGGAAATTATTGATGTCTTTCTTGACAAGGTGAAGTACAATTTTTCTTGGGTGGATGTTGGCGAGGTATCCAAGTTCTTCTTGATTAATACAAGTGACATTATCCATTTTATTCGAAACAACAGAAAGGTTGTTTGCTAATATTGATATAAAATAGATAATCAAGAAGTGGCTACGGTCAAAGAGTTGACCTTGGGATTAAACTTGAATTCTGGTAAGGTTCATATACATAAGTATCGTACCTGGTACTACGCCTGGTAGGTCATAAGCTTCTTTCGCGAATTAATGCTGTAGGTAAATGCCATGAATGACTAGATTGACATTTTGAGTTGGATTGAATGCAGGACTTAGGAATTATTGGTCTTCAGGTCCTTGAGGTTGCCCCGAAAATGTTGCATAGCTTCATTAGATTGAGGATGAGGTGGAGTTTTATTTTTCTTCGGACAACCATTGGCATAATGCCTGTGGCTACCATAGCAAAAGCAAATAATATTGGCTTTTTGATTTTAAGTACCAGACAGTTATTTATTGGTGTTGCTGGAAGGATGAACAAATGATAATTGAGATTGAGAATGAAGTTGAGCAGAATTCTTCTAGGGACAGTGTTTTGTTTTGAACGCCTCTGATTCTTTAACTAACTTTTCGAGCGAACTGCTTCAAACTTTTATTTCTCCTACTCTTGAAGTTATAACTTGACTGACGTAACTTTTGGTATGTCTACGACTGTAAGAGATATTGGTCTAACTCGTGGACATTGTTTAGCAACACGGTTTCTTTTGTGACAGTTGAAGCATTCACGCTTTTCTCATGGTGTCAAGTTCAGTTAATTGTATGCTTAATATTATTTTCCTTGTGAATTTCAATTTGTTGCTTTTAGAACATTCTTTAGCCTAATGACTTTCTTTATTAGACAAGAAACATGCCGTTGGAGATTGCCATTTACTACTTTCTTAATGAAGGTAGTTAGGGTCAAGTGTTGTTTCTTTAATTCCTTAAGTGATATTTCCTGTGTAGCTGGTTTTCTTCCTCTTTTGATCACCAAATCTTGAGCAAAAATTGTATTGGCGACTATCAGATCAAGGGGGCATTTAACTGGATAATAATCTTGACCTTCATAAGGTAATAAATGGTATTATTTATAGGACGTTTTTCAGGGGAATAATTTCCTTCACAGCTGGAGCAATTGATTTCACTCTCATCAGTAGTATGTCCTATTTCTCCCTAGCAAGTGCAAACACGATCTTCGGATCAATTGGGTTAACAACACCTCAAAGGACAATGTGTAGGTATCAAATAAGGTATAGAAGTAGGTTTTTAGTCTAAACCATTTTCTTTTCTGATAGAAGCTGCACCAGGGTTAGAATTGTTCTTTGTTAGTTTCTAGAGAAAAAAAAGGTGTGCGTTTGGTGATTTTGTTCAATTATGGTGAGCATTTACACCACGGTTACAGATTCTAACACATTTTTTTGAACCTTGAGAAAGTGGAGGGTTACGACAATTGCTATGTTGAAAAGGAAGTGCTTTAGCTAAATACAAGGGATTTGGTTGAACTTGGATAGGATTATTATTTCTTTTTTTGCGTTTGAGTGACCTGCGTGGTTTTATGAAATAGATGAGGAGTGTTAGCAGTTTATACCAAGAATCATTAACAAGAACGAGCTATTCAAGGAGAGATACAGAGTATGTTAAAATACTTGAGATGAGTGAAAGGATGCGTCTTGACCAGATTTATTTGGGGTGAGCCGAAGGTCAATTATAAAGGCTAAAGATTTTATTACTCATTACTTTTAGTAGATGTATTAATGAATTGTATTGTGTCGTAGGCATCTTGCAACTTGATTTATTAGAGTAAAGCTATTTAGATGAAATTCCATTGGGTTACAAGGCAACGTTTAGTTCTTTAAAATATTATTTTAGGAAAGGTTTCTATCTGAGACTAAGTGGTTTTAGTTTGGTTTATAAGGCAACATTTCGTTCTTTAAAATCTTTCTAATAAAAATTTTCTTATTAAGTAGGGTTAACACATCGTAAATTTCAACCTAGTGGTTTAACATTCACGAGAGCAACCCAAAAGCAATACAAAAGATTTACAACAAAATTTCAACAACACGTATAATATGTATATTCAACTTAGCACGAGGAAGGGTATCTATGGTTTTTCTTCTACTTGCCGAATCATACGTATTTCTGCATAAGAGGTTTACTATATAGCTAGAATAATGCGTACTTCGCATAAAACTATCTTCCAAAGTAAACTATTCAGTGATGAATCTTCTTTTATTCCCTGCACCACTTGCTGTGTTAGTCTTCCGGGGCTTCGATGAAGTCGGAGAGGTTGTGATGCTTGTTACTTCTATCTTCTTGAAGTTGTTGATATAGACCTCTGTAACATCCTGAAAATTTAATAAAGTGAAAATAAGTATTTTTAATTCAAAAATAAATGTTTTTGAGTTTTCTTGGCATTGTTGGTTCTTATTTGAATTTTATTGGATTTTTGTGTTGTATGGAAATCCAACAAATAGAATTGGTAAATGGAAAATGATAAAGCAAAAAGAGAGAAAAATTACCATAGAACCCTAATCAATCAATTAAATCATCTTAGCCAGCAATTGAGATTTTATGCATAAAATAATGAGGAGATAAAAAGGAAAAGATAACTTTTAAATCCAAATAAATGCATTGTCAGAATTTACATAAAATAATGGAATCGCAAATGGAATTGAAAAATTTATAGAAGTATTCTGAGATCAAATATTTTTGAAAAACAAAAATTGAAAAAGAATATACTTCAATTGATCTCAAAAGGAAAATCAAAATGAAATTAGAAATTCGAATTGCCACCGACGCGTGGGCCATCCGTTGATTTCCCGTTCCGTTGGCACCTTGGAGGAACTCCCAGTCACTGACAGTGGTCCCAGAGCTTGCTGCCGAACTCATCGCCTGCAACCCCGTTCTTCCCACTCAATTCGTTCCACTGAGGCGAGGTCTTCGAAGCCAGAGCGCAGCCGTGCTCGATTGCTGCCACGAATTCCACCAATGCGTTGCCTTTCTTGGCTACAAATCGCACCACAAGGACTTCTCCCCCATTTCCCCTCACTTCCCTTCCCTCTCCTCAAGCCAAAGCACAAGAACCCCCTGCAGAATCCGCCATGGCCGCATGCTCTGCATCTCGGGCGCGAAGGAAAATCAGAGCGGCGTAGTGACCCTCCTCCCAATCCCTCACGTGTGGAGTATCCCTGGCCCTCAACGACTCCAGATCAAGCCTCAATTTCAGCTCTCCTCCTCTGCCACTTGCCACACAGGCGCCTTCTTCCTCACCTCCGGTGCAGACGGTGGCAGCCCGCGACCGCCCTCCTACGAATTAAGCAGAACGGACTCCTCGAGGTCGTGGATGCTCAAGCCGCCGCCCATCTGCCGAGCTGCCCTCATTTTCTTCCCGACGAAGTCGCCTCAACATGCCCCTCCTCAAGGCGCTACCTCGTCCCCCGCCGAATCAACTCCACTCCCGAGTTCCCTTGCCGTCTTTGAAGCTCTGTGCCATCGTGATTCGCCGGAGGATCGCGGAAGACCGCAATCCAGCCCTAGCCGTGTCCTCTGTTTTTTTCTCGCTACTGGGGCCACCGAGTCGAGTGAGGAAGAAGAAGGCAGAGCTGAAAGTTGTTTTCCCTGGGGTAAAGCGCACTCTTGGTTTTTTTTCATGCCAGACCCCAGCCGAAATGTATTTAATCATTAACAACTTGTGCATTCTTAGTTAGAGACCAGTGAAATGAATTTATATATTTATCAAAAATCAGGAAGATTATAGATATGGAAAAGTATTAAAAGTTTGAACTGCCAAACAATTATTTGGATTAAACTTTGAAGATAACCTCAATATGGCCTTCATATTAAATCTGTGAACCATAAGTCATAAAATGAACTTGAATATGTTTCTGGAATTTTAATAAACTCAATCACGAAAATATGTTTAATTTTTGATCTATGCTTAATTTAGTTACCTTGCAATCAAGAATGAACCTTGTTATGGCCATTAACAAAATAATAGTGTAATGGCTCACAAAATGATAATGTAATTTGTATTAGATTCCTAAAACAGTAAGGATCCATGTATTGCAAAAATGTTTAAGATAAGAGTTAAGTAGCATTCTTTTAATGGAAGAGAATGTTAAAGATAACAATGAGTAAATAGATAATCTATTGCAATTAAAGCTAAAATAATGCAAAATTGACTTTAAAACATTCCTAGGATTGCTACCTGCTAACACCTGAAAGTTGAATCAAAGATCATGATCAGTGTAGTTAGAAACTAAGTTTGAATGTGGCCGAATTGAGAGTCCCGATATGGTCATTTAGTCTATTTCAACAATAGATAAAATAACTCATCCAAATACTAAAATCAGTAGAATCAGTTTAGTAACACTATGTAAAGTTTATAATACCATATTCTATAAAAAGAATCATATTCCATTAAGGTTTTCATATTAATCTCATCAGATCAAAACCCTTAAGCGATAACCTTTCGTTTCACTTTTTGGCCGATTCCGAATAACATCAACTTTACAATTCCACTTAGGCCTTTTCAACAATGCATATAATGTATCAGCCAAAGCCTAAAATTTATGGAATTTGCTTAGGATTGTTATACAAAGTATAAATCATCGTATCACGAAGAAATGACCATATTTCATCATGTTTTGTGTACAAATCCAAATAGCCAAAACCCTAAATTGTTAATATGTCATTTCCCCTTTCTTGCCGATTTGGAATAGTGTAGTCTTTAAGTGTAGCATGAACCATTTTAGCGAATAAAGTATAGTCTCGCCCAAAATCCTAAAACTTAAGGAACTAATATAGTAGTGTTCTTCGAAGTGTAGACTACCCTGCCATGAAAAGATAATCTCATTTCACCGTGATTTGCATATTAGTTCTATTAGCTTAATAACACTAGGTATTCACATTTTACAAGTGCGTAATATGAATGAACGAATTGCGTTTCAATGAGGAAACTCAGTAGTTAGGTTATTTGTATCACCGAATCTTCTCAAATATCATGTAAATTAGTCCAATAGCCTGAATCAATAGATTTAACTCGCGTAAATCTAATTCTAAGCGAAATCAATTAGCGATAAAGAACCAATCATACATACTCTAATAGGATCGTTTAAGCCTTTTCATTAACTCGCAAAGCAGCTCATCTAAATCTGAATTTAGTAAAGAATAGCTTAGAAATGATCTTTAGGTGATGATCTATAGCAATCTAAGAAAATATTCTTATTTCAGCTTGCTTTGAATCTGAATCCTAATAGAGCAAAACCTGTAAGTAATAAGAATTGGCAGAAACTCATATCATGAATAGCAAATCAATGAAAGCTTGCAACTAATGATTAATTCTATCAATCCAAACAATCTTTGCATCTTGAATTCGTAAAATAAGATTAATAAATTTATAAAGAGCAATCCCTACTTCGTGTGAAGAGTTTTAATTGTTCTTTCTATTTATGTTCTTTCGCTTTTATTGAAGTTTATTGTTTTGCGTTATTTTCCTGGTTGGACGAGTAGACCCGACGCCTCTAGCTTCGTCTTCGCCGCCGCCGCCACGATCCTCGTCTTCGTAAGTAGCGATAAGCAAGGCAAGATTCCTTTGACCATATTGCTCCCAATATTTTATATTCCTTTTGTGCATCAAATTGTTTTATGCATGCGTTTACTTTATGTAAATTGCTATTTTGTGGATTGGTAGTTATACCTGTTGTCTCGCAAATCTCCGTTGATGATTATGAACATGTGAACCTTGATAACCATAGATTGAGGTTAGGCATTACTTAATGTCATCTTGGGTATATGCGTTCATTTTATTCATGCTTAGCCATGCTTTAGAATCAAAATAGCTGATGATCAATTCAATAATTGTTTCCTGAAAACATTGAAAATGGCACTGTTGGTTGCGGGTAATTTTTATTAAAAACCCAAAATAAAACTATGCTTGGATGCGGGCGATTATTGGCGATAGCCGGATGTGCGACAGGAATTGCACGTAGTGTAGGGTGGAGTGTCGCCCGTGTCGGATTAAGGACCGAGCAATGGGACGCTATTGATCCGAGATTTCCGTGCAACCACGAGGGCTATTTATGGGGTAGCCTTAGCCTATTAAGTTATTTGGACATGGCTTTGCTCATTGGTAGGCGGAGCTATGCACGAGTTTTCGGTCAGTCTACCCCGACGGGTATTCGGTCAGTCTACTTGCTAATGCAACGGTGTCGCTACCGCCGTGTTCGTAAACGTTGTGTTGTGTTGTTGCATCGAAGTGGATCCACGACTCGCGTGTGTGTTTCGGTTCTCTGGCGGGGTTAACGCCCCGCTGGATCAAAGTCATGTCCAGATAATGTAATGACTATGTATGATCGCTTTGCTGCGCACACCTAAGGAAGTGTGCGAATCGACGCTCTAGCAAGAAGGTGGATCATTCCTTGTGGGTAAAGTTGTACACCTCTGCGAGTTTAAATCTAATCGATTAGCCGCTCATGGTCATGAGCGCTTGGTGATTTCATTCCAATGCTAGATGTTTTATTATTTCAAAAGGGTTGGCATCCATTTGTTTTGCAAACTGTGATTTATGTCAAAGGGCCGGCATTGATGGAAATTTCAGGAATGTGAATGCTTCGTCGCTCACGTCATGGAGGACTGTGAGTGTTATTTATGCTTTACTTATTTGCTATCAATTAAACTTGCTCTTTTAAATTCCGTTTGCAAATAACTTGCTTTACAAATTCAAATTCGCTTTATGCAAACTAACTGATGTAGCCTTTCCTTTGATATGGCCCTGCATGTATTGTAGGATTTGCTCAAGTCTTGCTGAGTATGTAAAATACTCACCCTTGCTTAATTATATTGTAGGTGGGTTAGAATGCGAAGCTTCAAAGTTGTTCATCGTAAGTTGCGGGTTTTTCTTCGTCGTATTCTATCTAAGGAGTTATGCCTAGTCGGTTTCTGGATCGGTTGGGCAAACCACGGGTTATTGCTTCTTTTGTCGCTAGTTTCTCTGAATTGTAATAATTATGTAATTATTCGTTTTTAAATTAATATGTTGTATGGTTGTGATTCCATTTGTTGAAATGTGCGTGCTAGCTACCGATCCAGGACTAGTCTTGCAAGCACATTAGATTTCCATTTTGCATCCTGTGTAAAAATGGGGGTCGTTACAACCTCGCAATGTTGTTGACTTGTTGCAAGAATTATTTTCAAAAGGATTTGTTGGTAGTTTTCATTTCTTAAAAGGATAAGGAAAGAAATACTTCTAGAAAGAGTAACTTAGGAATGGAGAAAGAATTTCCTACAAAAGAGAAACGAGTACATAGACAAGAAAATTAAATTCTATAGATGGGAAAAAGAGTATATATAAAACTAATGCTAATCATTTTATATTTCCTACAGAAAATAGAGTTCTCGATTTTTTTCTAGTTTTTGTTTCAACATCCATTCTAAGGTTTTTGTTCAGAGGAATATAACTTTTCTGGTTTCAACTCATTTTCATGGTATACAATCTAGATAAGCAGTGAGGTGAGTTTTAAGGCATGGCTAGAAGTTATTATTGGAACATTAAGTTTTAACTAGCCTAAGGCAGCACAAGCTAGTTTGGTGTTTCTAATGTGGTAAAATCTTAACTTGGTTTATATATGAATGGTGTGATCTCAAGCAAAGCTAAAAGTGGTAATGGAGACTATACTACTAATCCTAATGAGGTTTTATTTTTGAGAAAGGTTAATAACCATGATGGTTACATAGGTGAGAACTGTACAGAGAGGAGATAAGTTCATAAAAAGTCTATGGAGGGAAGATACAGACTATGTTATGATTTCTTATTTATCCTATGGGTTGAGATCTCGATATTCATACAAGAGGACAACTTATTGTGAAACTTTAACCTAGAGGTTAAGTTTACACATAAATCAGTCCTGACATTCAGAGTAAAGACCAATTTCAAGTGGCAAACATAACGACAACATAAATTGCTCTATATAACTAGAGCGGAATAATATGCTACGCGTAAGGGTTCTTAGCTTAAGGTAAATCCTAATATATATCCTAATCTTCTGCCTTTTATGGTTGGGTGATGCTATTTCTTCATGAAGTAGGGTCTTCAATCTTCACTTTTGCTTTGTCGAGGTTAGCGAAGCGTTGTGTGCTTTCTTGAGATGGTTGTCGTAGACATTGTAGGCTTCTTTGGCAGGCATGAAGGATGACAGCAACATGTCTTGAACATCTTCAGGAGCGATAGTGGAGATAAATCATGGGCAAGAATCTCTTTTTGAAGAAAGAAGAGTTTGTTTACAAATCAAAATGAATGTGGGGGTAAGAGTAGAATCTTAAGAATGAGGAAAGAACAACAAAGTCTACGTTTTGCAAATAGAGTATCTTTTGAAAATAAGAATTTGAATTTGCTTATTCTAATGCTAACGACCATTATATCTAAGGTTTGTCCTACGGTCAGTATAGCTCTGATACCAAGCTGTAACGACCCCCATTTTAGCATAGAATGCCAAAATGGAAATCTAATGTGCACACAGTACTAGTCCCTGGATCAGTAGCTAGTACGCACATTTCAACAATTGGAATCATAACCATACATTATTCTAATTAAGCGGAAACGAATAAATACAAAGAAATATTACAACTCAGAGTATATAGCAGCAAAAGAAGCAAAGCCTTGTAGTGTACCCATCCAATCCCGCAGGCAACTGACCAGGCATAAATCCTTAGAAAAGATCACGGCAATAAGGATCCCGCAACCTGCGATGAAACAAACCTTCGAAGCTTCGCATTCTAATCCACCTATAAATAATAGATTAAGCAAGGGTGAGTACTTTCGTACTCCGCAAGACTTAATTGCAAATGCATAAATGCAGGCCAATTCAAAGGAGGCTACTACAGTTAATTTGCATAAAGCAAATTTGAATTTATAAATCAGGTTATTTGCAAACGGAATTTATAAGAGCATTCACTACACCACAGCACTTTTGTTGCAACAGGCGGTCTGTTGGCAAAAGCTACATACAGTGTCACATAGTCTGTCGGCAATACATTTGCCGACAAACATCCCTCTGTAGGTTAAAGTCCAGTCGGCAAAGACTTTTGCCGACCGACTAGGTATTACCGACAGACTAGCTGACTCCACTATAGCATTATTGCCGACAGACATAATTTTGCCGTCAGACATAGTTATTACCGACAGACATATAATTACCGACAAACATATAATTACCGACAGATTGTGTGTTGGCAATCCACACTTTTACCGACAGATAGTTCGATGGGATGCTTTATCCCGATTTAAAAAAAAATAAAATTCAATAATTAGCTTGATCACTACTAGGACAATCATGGTACTTTTATACTTCCATTCACAAAAATATAGTAGCCTCAACCATGATAACATTATGCAACATTATAACCAGGACAACAAAATAGAGCTACAAAAATATAGTAGCCTCAACCATGAACAACATACAGCCATTGGCAGTATATTTAGGGCTACGATAAAAACATCAAAATAGCTAGCCATCTTTGTACAAAAGTTTAAATAAGTATGTGATCGATATAACCCAAAATGATCACTTGTAATACATCAAACTTAATTCTTAAAACTAATAACATCTTTGAAAGATTTCTTCCAACTTGCCATGGTCTTCCAACTTGCTATGGTCTTCTAACTTTATCTGCAAAAAGGAAATATGATCTTTAATCATAACACACCAAAGTATAATATTTTATCTAGAATTATGCAAGCTTGAAAGTTTCAACATAATAAATACAACAATGCTACTCAGTTTGAATAATTGAATAATTCTACGACTAAAGGGAAGAACAATGCTACTCAGTTTGAACTTTCAGAAGTTACAAAAAGGACTCAGTTTGAACTAGTAAGTAATTCAAGATTCATATATAAGCAAATCGACTAATAAGCTTTGTGCAATAATGGGAAGTGAAACAGTTCGCTGACGGAAACAGTTTTGGAATGGCATTGAACTGAAGAAAAATTCTCAAGTGGCATTTCTCGAAAGCAAAAACAGGTCGAATGTAGTTAAAGAAATGCCCAGTAAAGACAAATCTAGCTAAATTCTGTTATGCTAGATACTATACTTCCGCTATGAGAGATAACTGGAGACTCAAAGACCTATAAGTAATATATTACCTTTACATCTCTGTGAATATGCCCTTGAGAATGTAGGTAGACGAGGGCTTTGAGAACTTCCCACAAAAGGGTTGCAATGACTGGCTCCTCAAACCCATCTGGAAAAGAAGTTTTCATAATGTGGAGGGCAGATCCAGCAGCCATGTAAGGCATGACAACCCATAGATGATGATCATTTGTAAATGAGCAATATGCGCGAAGAAGATTTGGATGATCAAGCAAGTGCATAGTTTGAACTTCCCGTCTTATTCCATCCTAAAGACTGAAAACTCCAAAAGGATGAGAAACACAAGCTCACAAAATATAAAAAGCTGACAATTAGTTTGAAGTGAGCATGTTTATAGAGAAAATAAGAAGTAAGCTAGTAACTGTCTAAAGGAAGAGAAATGATGCATGCATCACTTATCAAACACCAAAAGAATGTATTCGCACAAAAAAAAACCTAAATTTGTTGCAACTTATAGCAGTACCTCGAAAAAGAATTGAATTCCCATCAATATTTAGAAGGATGGGCTTTTTTGTATTAACACAGAAAGTTGCTATGTTGCCAAGAACAAAGCTTACATTTCTATAGAAGCATAGTTCAATAGAAGACTAAAAGTTAACAAATTTCAGGGAAGTTATTTTTGAAAGGTTACATTTGCTGGAGAATAACATATCTGGTACTCAGAACATACCACACAAAGTATGGATAATTATTGACATTCTGCAAGGGTAGCCCAATAAAAAATGACATTCTGCAAGGGTATTGCAGTAACCACTTTCTTTTTCTTGCTACTTTCAAA
The DNA here is from genome assembly GCA_036346375.1 of Guadua angustifolia. Lineage (NCBI taxonomy): Eukaryota > Viridiplantae > Streptophyta > Magnoliopsida > Poales > Poaceae > Guadua > Guadua angustifolia. The sequence continues at coordinate 37,936,370 of CM070512.1, forward strand.
ATTATACTATAGATCAATAACCTAATTCACAAATTATAACAGCTAAGAAGTTAAATCTCGCTTTGAAACAAATGCCAACTGAATGAAATATAGTACCTTCTAAATCATTTGAGAGATCATTATCATTGTTTTCAAGATCTTCACCACCAACGTCCCCATCATTCTCATTAACTCCACTTAACCTAGATCTTAGTTTTGGACCTTCAAACAATGCTGTACATATGTGTGGAGTTACCTACAAGAATTAGTATATTGTGTTAAGTAAATATCTACTAGTATGGGATGTAGTAATTAAAAGCATACATAACCTTTAATGTTTTCTTAGCCCGATATGGTGAGGCTGCTTCATTGTCCATATTAGCATTGGTATGGGGGGGATTAAGAGATTTCATGGTCTCCTTTGTTCTTGCAACATTTCTATTCCTCTCTATGCCATTAAGATTTCCTTTTGCGTTTACCATTTTTTTTCCTGAAACAAAAAAAAGACATAAATTATTTCAAATTATTGCTTACATAATGCTTGTATTTGAAACAACTACTGAACTGAAAGTAGTACTAGAAGAATATATGTAAATAAAGCTTACTTTTTATGGTTATTAGCATCAACCATTATTCCATCTATGTCATTTCGAGCACAATCGAAACCTCCAATGGAAACATTCTCTATTTCAATGGAATGGACATCAGGCAACGAAACACCTACTTCATTTTGATGCAAAAATAGACCTACAAAAATAGACAATTAAGCTATTTATCAAAATTAAATTATTAGGAGAACAAAACTATGGATGGCATAAATTTTTAATCTACATATGCCCACTAAGGCACTAACATGTTAAATATCGACATAGAAGTTCAAAGCTTACACTAAAAGGTAGGCTGCGTCCTCTAGCATCATTGAGATCCCTCACAACCCCAGCATAAACTGAAGATTTGTTTTCAATTATAGTCTTGTTAGGTATGGGCATGACTTCCGCAGAGGGCAGGCCTAATGAAGCTTGAGGACTGGAAGCTGAAGATGGCATCAGAGCAGGACGAGACAGCCCACTGGCTAAGAGATTAGTGTTTCTCTTCGGTAATGTAGAAAGTCGGCTTAGACTCTGCAAGAAGTCTCGCTTCTCCTTCTGCCAGTCATCCTACAACAAAGATACTATACAAGTTTAGAATTGAACAGTAAAAATCATGCAAAACATGAACCGCCAGGCAGACTATAGTGACCAAATGTATCAATGAAAGAAGACATTAGTTTCCTGAATGTTAGAACAGTGATGAGAGTTACATCGAACCAAATTACAACATTTATCACAAACACTGTTGCTTTCTAAAAGTTGCAACATACTAAGACAAATAACACAAAAAAAGTTCAGACTTCAGATGATACAGAAACTTGACAATTTATTCTGTTTTAGTGATTTTGCTTTTACAAGCGGTGTCCGCAGTCTTTTGGGAAATACATGTTAACTTGTTTTTCTTGTCTTTCCAATATAATAATTTTACATATTACAAGCTAGGGCTGATCTTTTTTCTGGCATTTTATCAGTAATTGCTAATCCTCCCAGCTTATCGAAGAATATGTGAAGTACCTCTAATTTGTGTGAATCTGGACAGCACATGTTTTACACTGTTTTAGAGATTTTATAGAGCTCCATTTTGACTTGGGCAGATCATACTGAAGGAAACCACAGCAGTTTAATTAGGAAAAATAAACCAAAGAGTGTGCACTAAGAGGTATTCTTTAGAAAAAAAATCCTCTCATGCTTACATAACAAAATATCTGAATGAAGTCAATGCTCTTGTGAACTAATGATTAAAAGAAAATTTATTGTAAACAAGTATATTCACAGAGAAATAGAAGACATCAAATACAGGAAATCATAAACGTTAAACAAACCACAAAAAATGCATATAGATATGCTTTCTTTTGTAATGGTGAAGTAGTTTGCACTCCACTTGAAAATAACTGCAATTTAGCCAAGCCCAGGTGACTAGTTCAGTATTCAACTATTCTCACGGGATTCATCTACCATGGACACTTCAAGGACACAAGGAAGCAGGAAATCTCATTTAGTTGCGTAACACCTACAGTACTTGATGGCTAGATCTAAGTACATGAATCAAAACAAGGTAAAGTTTTCAGAGGATTGATGTAGGCATGCAGCACCAAAGAATCTTTGTACAATACTTCATCTCAATAATCAAAACCCCTACATCTGACTGTACTAATCATAAGAAATGGTATAAATTGGACTCCTGGTCAAGATTTCAGTCCATGGAAAAAAAACCCCTAAATCTAACTGTGCCAAATTCAGGTTTTCTTAGCCTTCAATCTAGGCTGTCCATGGATAAAACTAAAACCATAGCGGACAGGCATCTATGACTAGGAATCACAACTCCTCTGGAATATACTTCAGGAAAATAGTATACAAGTATACAACCATGGTACTTTATATTTACCGGTGTGGAGGAGGAGGAGGCCGGTGTCGGTTGTCAAGGAGGAGAGGGCGAAGACCTGGGGCGTCGGTGCTTGGAGGTAGAGGATGGTGTCGGTGCGGAGGAGAGCATGGAGGAGAGGCTGGCGTCGGTGCGGAGGAGAGGACGGCATCGGTGCGGAGGAGAGGCTCGGGCGTGAAGTCACCACCGAGGGGGGAGGGCGCCGCCGAGGGGTGAAGCCACTGAGAGGGCTAGGGTTTAGGGTTGGGGGCTCACGGGCAGACGCTGATGGGGGCTAGGGTTTGGGGGGCTCATGGGCGGACGCCGATGGACACCGATGGGGGCTAGGGCGAGGGCCGCGGGAGGAGGGTGGGCGATGCAAGAGAGGGCAGTGCACAAGAGGGCGGGAGGCGTGCACAAGAGGAGAGATTTGGGAGGAGGCGTGCGAGATTTGGGAGGAGGCGCTGTGAGCTAGAGCGACAAGGCCGATCTGCGAAATTTAGTTTAGCGCGCGCAGGACATATTTTGCCGCTTTCCTGTATAGAAGTTTCACCGACAGATGCACTGATTAAAAAATAGGTCGGTTCGGTTTTTCGGTTCTGTGAGTATGAAAACCGAACCGATTACCGTAAACCGAACAGTAGCAAAAATAAAACCGAACCGAACACCGAATACCAAAAAAACCGAATTTTTCGGTTAATTTGGTTCGGTTGGTTCGGTTTTTCAGTTTCGGTTAAATTATGCCCACCCCTACCAGAGAAGCAGGCGGCGGCGCAAGAAGGAGGGAGAGTAGCGGCGGCACTCGGGAGAGGAGATGAGTGCGAGAGAGAGAGAGCGGAGGACGATGCGAGGCGGCGGCTGGAAATGCGGAATGGGAGCCAGCAAGTGAAGAGAGAGAGAGACCGGTAGAGTTAGGTTATGGAGGATGGTTGGGTCGGGCCTGTTAACCATCGATCGGTCGGGCTAAACGGGCCGGCCCGACCGGTAAAAAAAAGAAAGAAAGAAAAATATATACAGTAAAAATAATATATATAAAATTTAAAGAATTATCAGATAAATAAATAAGAAAATATAATTCGCGTGCCTATTTTTGTTGCCTTCATTGTACATTAGTTTTGCCGACAGATAGACTTTTTGTAAGCGAGATATCTTGTGTAAAAATTTATTATTGCCGCAGATAGTTTGTCCCTACATATCAAAATAATTTCCAATGCACCATCTGACCCTAAAAGTATTATTGCCGACAGATAGTCCGTCACCAAGTTTTAGCGACAGATAGTTGGTCGGTAATTATGTATTATTGCCGACTGATGTCTGACGCTAATTTGGTGTCATGGTGTAGTGATTTGATTGATAACAAATAAGTAAAGCATAAGTAACACTCACAGTCCTCCATGACGTGAGCGGCGAATCAATAAATCCTGAAATCCATCAATGTCAGCCCTTCGACATAAAGCACAGTTGCAAAACAAATGATACCAACCCTTTTGAAAATAATAAAACATCTAACTCGCATCAGTTCGCCAAGACACCCATGATCGCGGGTACAGCTAATCGATTAGATTTTAACTCTGCAGAGGTGTACAACTGTACCCACAAGACATGACCTTTTCTTTTTGCCACACGCTTCACATCCCATTGTAAGCGCAGTGGCCAGAATGTTCATGACGAAAACCTTTACATTACCTGGGTTAACTTCACACCAGCCCGAGACGTTAACCCCCGCCGTAGAAACAGAAACACTCACACAACACGTGGTTCCTTTCACGCAACACCCAACACAACGTTTCTGAACACGGCAGGGCGTACACCGTTGCATTAGCAAGTAGAAACCTGTAACATCCCAATTTTTGAGTTTTTATTTAAACTAATATTATTCTATTGCCCTTTGATGATTTTTGTGAATTTTCTGGAATTTATTGGAATTTCCTAAGATGTATTTGGATTATCTTAAAAGTATATTGCCTTCTGTCGGAAACTAATTATAAATAGATAAATTTAAAATAAAGTTTGCATAAAAATAATTTATGTGGGTTTAGAAGGTCTCGAAGTATTTTGAGATTTTTCTTTTTCCTTCTAGATTTCTTCCGGGTATTTTATTGCTTAAAGGAAATCAATCTATTTTTGTTAAATATTTTAAAATGGGGAAAATCTCGATTTGGCTGTATGAATAGTACTACGCATGGTAACGCCAGGCTTGTAACAGCTCGTATGGCCAGGGTTAGAGATAAACCATCGTTAGTCATTGGATCACCTAGGAGTGGTGAGGATTGAACCGAAGTAGGAAAATTGGTTGCTGATCGGGCGATTTGGAAATAGAGTTGCTGCATGCGGGAACTCCTTCTGTTTTCCCCAACACGTGCCCGATTTGAACTCCACGCGGGCGCTGAATTTGGCAAGGATCGAAGTCTTTCCAGGCGGGTGAAGCAACGAGCGTCACCGATTTGGATTCGAGCGCCAAAGACCGAACTCGTCGAGGACTCGAGTCCTTCCGTCACAGCGGAAAAGGATGAGCTTGGCATTATACAAGCTGGCGTGGCAATTAGGCAAGGACTCGAGTTCCATCGGCGGGAGGAGCAATGCGTGACCGATTCGAATTCCAGTAGCGTATACCGGCCATCGCGAAGTTCGAGACCGTCCGGCGGGAAGTGCATCTTGCGTGGGCTATTTAAGCGCATGGCATCATCGCCGTAATCGCGCGACAATGAAAAGAAATCGCAAAGGAGTGCGTGGCGCCGCCAAGAGTACGAAGCGATAGAAGGAAATTCGAGCGCCGAGCGAGTCGCGTCGTCGAGGAAAAATCGTGAAGTCACGCGTCATCGGGGAGATTTCGGCGCATACGCCGAAGTTGTCATGGGGACGCCGTCTTCGTCTCTCGAAGAATTCAAGCCGCCGTCGCTTCATTGCTGATCGGGAACTTCACCAGCCGTCGGATCGTAACCAAGCGCACGAAATTCGTCCACGTCGCTCAGCAAATAGTGAACCGCTCGGTAAGTCCTTCGTCGTTAGATCAAGATCGAAGGGTTAAGAGTGCGCCGCGTCATTAAGTGCACAGTAAAACCCTAGGGTTAATCATGATCGTTGGATCGAGATCTGACGGTGGATACTAAGCCACGTATTAGGTATACTCAGAGCCGTTAGATTGATATCCAAGGGTCCATATTTGGCTGCGTAGCATCCGTACATTTGAGGCGGGAAAAATCGGGATTTTCTTAATAAAAATAATTCGGGTAAATCGGAATTATGAATTTAAGGATTTTTCAAGAATTTCAAAACTTCAAAATGCTATAACTTTTGCATACGAACTCCGATTGAGGTGATTCAAATTCCTAAAAATTTGTAAAATTGAGATCTTTCCAATGGTGGCTTTTATTTGAATTTTTGAGTTCATTTGTTCTTTGGTTTTGGTGTTTATTTGCTATTTCTTCTCGATTCGCGTAGACGTTAAATTGTGCGAAGTTTCGGAGGAAGAATTCACAACTCAGGAATTATATTCAGATCAAGACCAGGAGCTTAAGCAAGGCAAGTTGTGCTTTGATCATGTTGCACCCATAAACTAGATTGCATGCTATTTTGATTTACCTTATCACTTGTTATTTTATGTGTATAAATGATTTCAACATAAGTTTGGGATTAGCTATCGTATCCTTTGAATTATACCCTACCTTGCTAGTTGTATGCCATGATCCACTTGTCACCCTAGGTTGGTTCACTATAGTTGGTTAATAATGAAATCAACATGGATGGTTAGATCGAATTAGAATTGCTTAGCCATGCCACGTCATCACATGTACATGAATCCTTGATAAATAATCTTGACTAATGGAATATGGAACAATGTTCTGAATTTGTGTGTCATGTGTGGTCACACGATGAGATTGAGTTGTGTTGGCAATGGATGTCACGCAACGATATTGAATTGTTGATGGCACGTGGTGCTTGGTAATCAACTAGGGTGGTTATGATTTTGGGTCGGAGCAAGTGGCAAGGGCAGGATGCCAGGGTGGGCCCGATGGGCAGAGGGTATGTGTATGTCTTGCTTTGATCAAACCATAAGGACACCTTGCGAGCCTTTGACCTGAGTCAATCATGCAACCACATGTTGTTATGGGGCACTTAGTGATTAATTTGTAATGTCTTAGTTTTGGTACTACCGTGGTGGTGTGGTTCACCTTTTAATGAACCCAGATGGCGCAAGAGGGGGGCCCTGCTGGGACAGGATGTCCCTTCAGTGTTGAAACCTTAGCGGTAGTACTGAGTTAAGACAGAGCATTGTAAAGGCTTTATCATGATTCTCACGGCATACCAAAGGAAGTGTGCTAATAGCTTGGCATCAAAGAGATATCATGTCATGTGGGTAAAGTGCATAACCTCTGCAGAGTGTACAAACTATTCGGATAGCCGTGTTTCACGGTATTGAGCGATGCTCGGGGATTACAGTCAAGGGTTTAGACTTTTGCACAATAAAACTTGGGATGGATGGCAGGTTGCCATGGAAAGTTTAATCTTGACTTAGGATGAGAAAACTTGGTTTACTTGATAAATGTTGAATCTATCTATTACTGTTATTTGTTTTACTGTCATTTCAATCTATATACTGTACTTGTTTTTAAATGTTGCTTAGTTGCAAATGAACCACTTGGCCTTCCTTTGGAATAAGCCTTGCATATAGTTATGTTAGAATTGCATTCTGTGCACAACTTGTTGAGTACGTGTTGGTGTACTCACCCTTGCTTACAAAACATCATCAGTGCTGAAGAAGGAGTACCATGAAGAGACGAATGTTTAGGGTGCGAGCCTTGTCAGTTGCCTGTGGTATACTGAGGGGTTACCTACGTCTTCATTCCGCTGCAGTTCAATTTGTTATTCAGCCTTGTGAGGCATTGTTAAGTAAGTTGACCACAAAGTCATACAACTGGTAATATTTAATATATTATGTCTTTTATCTATTTATGTTGTGTATGATTGTGATATTCACTAATGTTGAGCCTGTGTGCACTAGCGTGATCCTGGACTAGTGCGGTATACACAGAGGGTCCGGATTTGCATATTCAGGTCCCGACAAAACCCCGTCAGGCAGACCAAACCGGAATGCCTGTGCTAGCTCCCGCCTACCAATGAGCAAAGTTAAACCAGGTAACTTAATCGGTTTAAGGCTGCCCCATCCCAGCACTTGTGGTTTGTACGGATATTCTTGGATCATACAACACGATGTTCGGTCCTTAATCCGACACGGGCGATACTCCACCCTACACTACGTGCAATTCCTTTCGCACAACCGGCTATTGCCAATAATCGCCCGCGTCAAACCATAGTTTTATTTTGGGTTTTTAATCAAACTATCCGCAACAAACGGTGCCATTTCCAAGGTTTTCAGGAAACAAATATTGATTTGATCATGTACATTGCTGATACTAAAGCATGGCTAAGCATGAATAATATGAACGCATATACCCATGCTGACATTAAGTAATGCCTAACCTTAATCTATGGTTATCAAGGTTCACATGTTCATAATCATCAAAGGAGATTCACGAGACAACAGGTATAACTACCAAATCCACAAAATAGCAATTTACATAAAGTAAACGCATGCATAAAATAGCTTGGTAAAACAAAGAGTATTACATATGGGATCAATATGATCAAAGGGGTGCTTGTCTTGCTTATATGTCGTTTACGACGAAGACGAGGATTGCGGTTGACGACGACGACAACAAAATCAACAACGTCGGGTTCTACACGCCGATCAACGGAAAATACAGCAAAATACTAACTTTAATAAGGGCAAAAAGAAAGGAGACAGAAAGAATAAATAAAACTCTTCACAAGGAACAGGGTTGCCCTTTTATGAATTTATTAATCTTATTTTATGAATTCAAGATGCAAAAATAGGTTAAGATTAAATAGAATTAATCATTAGTTGCAAGCTTTCATTGATTCACTATTCATAATATGAGTTTCGCAACTTTATTACTTATGGGTTTTGCTCTTTTAAGATTCAGATTCGAAGCAAGATAAAATAAGAATATTTTCTTAGATTACTGCAGATCATATTCTAAAGAGCATTTCTAGACTATTCTTTACTGAATTCAGATTTAGACAAGCTGTTTTACGAGTTAATCAAAAGGCTTAAATGATTACATTAGACTATCAATGATGAGTTCTTTATCTTTAATCGATTTCGATCAGAATTAGTTTTACGCAAGTTAGATCTATTGATTTAGGCTATTGGCCTTATTTACATGATATTTAAGAAGGTTCTGGTGATACAAACTTAATAACTACTAATTCCCCGATTGCAATTAAAGCCCAATAATTCTTTTTACGGAATTCATGAATATGAACATTTAAGGTTATTTAACCTACATGATTAATTTGCAAACCTTAGTAAAATGAGATTATCTTTTTATAATGGGGTAGTCTACAGTTTAAAGAACACAACTAAACTAGTTACACAAGTTTTAAGGTTTGGAAAAGATATTATATACTTTGACCAAAAAGCTTATGTGGCAACTAAAGCTTACTATTCACGGAATCGGCCAAAAGGTGAATCGCACGATTAACGATTAAGGGTTTTGAACTAGCTTGATTTAAATGGAAAGCACACTGTAATTAAGATGTTTTCATAGAATATGGTAGTATGAGCTTTGTAGAGTGTTATAAACTAGTTTGACTGATTTTATCATTTAGACGAGTTATTTTATTAACTGATGAAACAGTCCAAATGATCACAATGTTTACGTTAAATCGGGCAAGATTCATTTTAAGTTTGCAACTACATTGAACATGATCTTTTATCCATTTTTTAGGTGTTAATAGTAAACAATTCTAGAAATGTTTTAAAACTATTTTTACATTATTTTGACCTTAACCGTGATAGATTAACTATTTATTTGCTGTTGTTGTTTGCACTTTCTTGCATCAAAGAATGCAAGATAAGTTTCACTTTAAATATTTTTACATAATTGGTTCTCTATTGATTCCAGGAAATTAATACAAATTATTTCATCCTTTTGTGAGCTTTTACGCTTTTATTTTCACTAATGGACAAATTAAGGTTTACTAGTGGTCATAAAGCAAATAATTTAAAGTGAGTTCAATATTTAAATATTTTTGCATATTTGAGTTTATTATGGTTCCAGAGACAACCAAGAATTTATTTTGTATTTTTAAAAGTTATATTTTTCATATGTTCAATAATGCTCATAATAGAGTGTTCATCTCATTTTAAATTTTAATAATTGCTCTATGACTCAAAAATTAAATATTTTTGTAGATTTAAATTAATCCTGGTCTTACCATCATATGAATATTTATTTCATTGTTTTATGCCATACTGTGCACAGATTTGATTTAAGGACCATAATGGGATACTAATCAAAGTTTAATTCAAATAAATATTCTGCAGTTCCGAAATTGAATATTTTTGTACATTTAGATTCTTCTTGATTTTAGATGATTTTATAAATTTGTCTCGCCTTATTTGGATTACAAATGCAGAAGATATTCACGAATGATACTAGCTCGATTTGTAATTGACTAAATATTAGAAAATACGTTTTCCTAACTTGAGAGGCGCCTTTCACTGGCCGAAGGGCCCCGCGCGGCAGAGAAAGGAAGCAGAGCATCGGCTAGGGCACGACGGCGACGGTGCTCCGGCGATGATCCGGCATGACGGCGAGCAACGGAGAGCATCAAGACGGCAAGGAGCATCCAGTGAGGTGTCGATTCGGCCGAGATGCAAGAAGTACAGGGCGCAAATGAAGCCATGGCGGCCATGGCGGTGACAAGCCGGAGAAGATGAACAGAGGCATTAAGGGTGGAATCGGTAGCATATTAAGCATCACGGTGTACTAGTGGTTCCATTTTTGAGGTTTACCTGAGAGGAGAAACTCTGAGTTGAGCCGCCACCGGTGACCAGCCTCGAGGAAGAAGGGCGCACGGCAGTAGCTTGTTTTCGCATGAAGGAGACCGAATCTTTTTGAGGGGTTTTGATGCTTGTGGCTTGGTGATGCTCTAGCTCAACCGGATTTGAGAATGGCTGGCTGATTCACAAGAATTGCGATGGGATTTGGAGCTTCTGGGCTTGCGGTCATGGCGGAAATGGGAGGGGCTTCATGCTACCGCTTGAGGAGAGAAAGGGAAGAAGTGAGGGAATGAGAAAGAAGTTCACTGTGAACACCGAGGTGCGATTATAGCCAAGGATTGCAGCCGAATGAGCTACCGTTGCACCGAAGTCTCGGCGAACTTCACCGAATGCGACAAAGGCAAGCACAGCCGCAGATGGTGCGAGAGGGAGGAGGACGAACGTGGCGACGATCGTGGCTGAGCCGAGGTGAAGATGACGCAGTTGAGATGACCGAACGGCGAATTGGTTCTCTCGAATCGAGCTTGGCATTGCGTTCTACGCCGGGTGATTTCTCCTCCCGCTTCGGTGGACCGAACGGAATCGAGGAGACAAGTCTGGCGATTGGGCCTGGGACCATCGCTGGCTGAGGATTTCACCGTTCTGGCGCCAACAAAACGGGACAAGAAATGGATTGGCCCACATGTCGCTGATCGCCAAGAAAAGAAACAGGTGGTTGGATGAATTTCTCCCTCTCTCTCTGATTTTGTTGGTAGTCAAATAGAGGTAGAAAATTGTGAAACGTTTTGACCGAGGTCTCCAAGCAATATTTATCCCCTGGTAAAAATTTGAGGTTAAACCAAGTTACTGAGAATTTACAAATATTCTTTCAATAGTGACCATTTGAATTTCTAGCCTCTGGCTTTGATTTTTATTTGAGATCAAATGAAGTCTATTATTTTGAAATTTTGTTTTTCTAAATTATTTGAGCTACTAATGCTTCTGTAAAAATTTCAGGTCAAAATATACTTCCATTAATTTATAAAAATTCTGACATTGCAATTTCTAGCTTTTTAGGGTTTCTATTTTTAAATTTGGAATAGTACTAAATGACATTATTAATTTATAATATTTATACCAAAGGTAGATATTGCATTGAGGGTTTCATGATAAATGTTTCAGCTCCATTTGAGATTCAAAAATATTTTATAAATTCTGACAATGCATTGTTTTGATTTAAAAGTTGTCTCTTTATTTTTTTCCTTCATTTCTCCATATATGAAATTTCATTTTATGGCTAAAATGATTTACTTATATGCTCAGGGTTCTCATGACAAATTTTCCAAATTTTTACTTTTTGTTTCATGGCTTTTTCTCCTTTTCATTCTTTCTTTTCCCTTTACTTGATTTTACTTGCAACACAAAAATCCAAGAAAATACAATTAAAGCAAACAATATCCAGAAATTCCAAAAATGCTCACAGTCAAATTTAAATATTATATTTTTACTGTTCTAGAAATTTTGGGCTGTTACAGGCGCTACTTCGCATCGCGCGCCCGCGAGGCTCCCCGGTGGCGATGCTAGCTCGTGGCGATCCCAGTAACGGTACCCGTGGCAGCGGCAGACAAGATCGGCAGCAGCTTCAGCAGCGATGCCCCAATCGGCGACGGCACCCAAAGTGCGCTACTGCCAGAGCAAAAGGCGGCTAGGTTGGAAACCCTAGCCGCCAGTCTAGGTGGCACGCCCAAATGAGCCTTGCAGGCCGACTAGATTATTATGGGCCATAAGGCCGCCAGGAGGGCCAAACGGCCCAATGCCCCATCGGCATGCCTGTTTTCTTTCCAGAAAAATAACGTGATTAGTGATCCGGAAATGTGATAAATAAATCCCAGAAATGAGTTTTCTAGGTTATGGATTTTCATAACATCTGATAAATTAATATTTAGCACATTCTGGATGCCCCATGCTCTGGGTTTACTTTCTAGCTTTATTCCTGATTTATTATGTGCTGGAATTTAATTTCTGTTATTTAAGTAATTCTAAAAATTACTTAGTAATTAACAGAAAATGATAGAAAATTATGGAAATAATTGAGCTATCAAAGCAGTTTTGGGCTTGAGGGCATAAGTGGTTGGGTCTTTGATTTCAGTTTTGAAGGAACGGATACATGACAATTGATGTCTAAGGAAAACACACATGAGGCCAGGTTTCTTAATTGGCGCCCAAAATCGGGAAGTGCTCCCTCCCTCATGTGAGCCCTCTGGGCGGGTTGACCTGGCCAAGAGTTATGTTGACGAAGGCATTCATTACATGATTTCATACCCAACCAATAAGAGCCACATAAGATGTAATTAGCATCATGCAAGGATTATTTCACATTGAAATTTATCCCTCTGTTAATTAGTAATTCTGGAAATTGCTTAATAATTAGCAGAAAATTACAAAAAAAATGCTAGGAAAATCCTAAAAGAAATCTGTGATAATTATCTACTGAATAGATATAGACCAGACTTTACTGATTCAATGATAAGCATGCAAAACAATATTTTACCTGAAGTAAAATCCCTATTTTGTTTGCATATAGGATATGTCTGACATCGCAAAGAAAGAATTTGCTGAGCTTGCCCTGAATGGCAGCAACTACTTGGGCAATGAATGCCAAGATTAACTTGACAGCCCGATCCCTTGGAGCCACAATTTCCCAGCCTGAAGCTGGTGCTCCTGCTCTCCCTAAGGCACCATCTCCATACGGACCTGAAGACCGAATATCCCATGGAGGAGGAGGATTTCATTAGGGACAAGCTAAAAGTATTCCAGAAGAATAAAGAAAGGTCCCAGGAGGGTGATATAAATGATTTATATGGAGACATGGAGTAGTCTCCCGGTTTTTCTTTTTAAGTCGATGTCGTATTATCCTTTAGAGTCTCCCTAAGAGCCTCATTTATCAGTTTAGTCTTTGTGTTCCTGAATGAACAATGGTCTACGCTCCTGTTGAGCGATTATCAGTCAAATTTAATAAAGTTTGATTTTCCCAGGGTATTAATTTAATTATGCTATGTTGTTTTATATTCTACAATTTGTTCCTAATGCAACAATTGTTTGATTGATAAATCATATTTCTAATATAGAACAAAGTATAATCCGATAACGGAGGAGAAAATTTGTCTAGTAGACAGTTATGCCACACTAAGTGAATTGGAATTATTATGACTATCGCCAGAAGCGATACTCTCATAGTTGGCACTAGAAGAATGCCATATTATACCCTGAGTCCAGTCGTACTCTTTTTAAGTTTTAAAAACATTGGTCTGAATCGTTTCCTTACGGAGACAAAGAATGAGAATGGTACAGAATACCTACTCATGACTAAGTTTAATGGGTGTAATTAACGTGTGGTTAAAAGGATTCATTCATTCTCCTCCGGGTTGTATTATGCATATATAAAACCTGAAGTTTGTGTTGCGATAAAAACCTAGGAATATTAAGATCTAGCAGATCGACTGGGTTATCTTGAGTTGAATATTATAAGAAGTATAATTATAATTCTGCTGGCCATAGCATAAAGATTTTTCTAGAGCCGAAGTTTTCTTATGCCCTGGTTGTGCTAAAGAAAAGCTCATTCTTACATCTTCTTACCTAAAAAATTAGGGAGGAATCACTGAATTTCCTGGAGAAAATTCAAAATGATATCTGTGGACCTGTTCAACCCCTGTCGGGCCCCTTCTAAGAAATTTTATGGTACTAATAGATGTTTCTACTAGATGGTCCTATGTAAGTCTCTTATCTACTAGGAACCATGCTTTTACCAAAATTAATTGTCCAGATTATTAAGTTAAGAGCCTACTTTCCAGAAGAAAGAATCAAGTCCATTTTGAATAGGTAATGCTGGCGAGTTTGTCTCAAAGCATTTAATGATTATTATAAGGCTTTGATAATTAATGTAGGGCATCTCGCACCTAATGTCCACTTAAAATGGCCTTGCAGAGTCATTATATTAAAAGAACAAAACTTATCATATTGCTTGGCGCTCTTGCGAATAATTGGCTTCCCACCGCTTGTTGGGGCCACGCGAAGGTGAATATCGCGGTAATCATTCAACTCGCACTAACCGCATATTACGAAATTTCCCATTGCGAGATAGTGCGTGGAAAAGAATTAAGTATTTCCCATCTGCATAAAATCTGGTCGTCTTGTATACATGCCAATCTCTCCACCACAACAGACAACCAAAGGACCTCACAGCAGTTGAAGATCCATGTAGGTTATGAATCTCCGTCATGTATTAAAATACCTAGAGCCTATGACGGGGATTCAGATATGGCTCCAGACGTTGATTATACTAAGGACATTTTTTCGCATTAGGGAGATAAGTACCACATTTCGAATGCCTAGTCCTTAGACCCACGCACTAAAGAAGCTGAACTTGAAGTTCAAAGGATAATAAGTCTGCAATAAATAAGCTAATAAAGCGCCAAATACCTTCACTGGTCATAAGGGAGTGAAAGATCTCATATACCTGAAGTATATGCACCTGAAAGAGTAGAAATACCCTAGAAGGATATTGAACCTACTCTTGACCCTCATGATAAGAAGAGGGGAGGCCTCGGTGCAGGACTCAATTCATGAGACGTCCGCAGTAAGAGAGAACCAAACAAATGAGAACACTACTGTGATAAGAGAAGAAGCTCAACTCGATGTTGAGAAAATCACGAAGTGAGCCATCCCAAGATGGTAACATCCCTGAAGTGATCCATCCTAAAGATGATAACCCAAATAGATATTTGCGCGCACAATTCCACATCGAGAATGAACACCCAGACTCCATCGTTGTGGGAAATCACGAGGAGCTGGAAGAAATTTATATAAATATATCCCCGAAGTGATGCAGGAGAAATGAATAAAAGAAAGACTACAATTGTCGACATATATTTGCCTCTAAAATTGCTAAAAACTGGATCCAGATCCAAAGTCCATGGCAGATTGCCAGAAGCGCTCAGAAAGGGTCAAAAGAAGCAATTGAGGCAACGCTCGCTTAATAAGAGGAAAGTTCCTAGTCCTGTTGACTGAATATTTCCTAAAGTAATTCCCTGCAGGATCAAATGGGTTTTTCATCCAGAAGAGAAATGAAAATACCCTGGTGGTGAGATACAAAAAGCGAGGCTTGTAGCACAAGGGTTCACGCAGAGACCCGGCATCGATTACGATGAAACATATTCTCCTGTGATGAGTGGAATAATGTTTCGATATCTAATATCAATAGCAGCAGGCTTAAATTTAAAAATGCAGTTGATGGATGTGGTGACCGCATATTTATATGGGTCACTGGATTCGGACATTTATATGAAAGTCCTTGAAGGAGTAAAAGTTCCGGATCCTAATATTCGCAACATGTATAGCGCCAAAGCAGAGAGATCATTTGCATGATTAAAACATCCGGAAGAATGTGGTATAATCGGCTTAGTGAGTTCCTCCTGAAGAAGGATACTCCAATAATGATGATTGTCCTGTGTGTTCATAAAGAAATCCCGAACGGATTCTCAGATCATCTCGGTGTATGTTGATGATCCGAATATCATCGAACCACAGAGGAGATAAAGGAAGCGAGTGCTTACCTCACGACGGAGTTTGAGATGAAAGATTTGGGTAAAACCAAATTTTGCTTAGGCCTGCAGCTAGAGCATCTCCCAGAAGGAATTCTTGTTCACCAGTCGTCCTATACTCGGAAGGTATTGGAAAGATTTAATATGGATAAATCACATCCCTTGAAAACCCCCATGGTCGTAAGATCCCTTGAAGTGGATAAAGACCCTTTTAGACCGAGGATGGAAAATGAGGAAGTCTTAGGACCTGAAGTCCCATATTTAAGTGCTATTGGAGCACTCATGTACCTTGCAAACTGCACAAGGCCTGATATTGCATTCGCAATAAATTTACTAGCAAGATATAGTTCAGCTCCAACCAGAAGACATTGGGCTGGTGTAAAGACTGTACTCAGATATCTCCAAGGTACTCAAGATCTTGGGTTGTTTTTCCAGAAGAACCAAGACTTGACCATGGTGGGATATACAGATGCTGGCTATCTGTCTGATCCCCACTGTGCCAAATCTCAGACTGGTTTTGTGTTTCTCTACAGTGGTACAGCTGTTTCCTGGCGGTCTTGTAAACAGACGTTGGTAGCTACTTCTACCAACCACTCAGAGATTATAGCCCTGTATAAAGCCTCACGTGAATGTGTTTGGCTGCGACGTGTGATTGGCCATATCCAGAAGTCATGTGGCCTTAACGCCGTCGATACCCCCACAATTATCCATGGAGATAATTCTGCTTGTGTTGCACAAATGCAATTGGGTTATGTAAAGAGCAACATCACGAAGCATATTGCTCCTAAGTTATTTTATCCTCACGAACTCCAGAAGAGTGGTGAGATAAAAATCTTACAAACTAAGTCATGTGAAAATCTTGTAGATTTATTCACTAAGTCCTTGCCTAAATCCACATTTCAAAGATATGTTAAAGGCATTGGAATGAGAAGACTTAGAGAGATGCAGAGTTCAGGGGGAGAAAACCCTTGAACCATAACCCTTATTGCGATCCTAATAAAACCCTGAAGGTAATAAGTTGTACTCTTTTTCCCTTTGTGAGTTTTCCTGAAGTTTTCTCACGTAAAGGTTTTTAATGAGGCAACTAGTGCAACATAGCATGCGAGTGCGATGTACTCTTTTCTCCATCTCCTTTTTCCCACTGGGTTTTTGAGTGGAGTTTTTAACGAGACATATGCATTACGCGGTATTCGACCAAGTGGGAGTGTTATGAGATAAGGAAACCTAAACCAAATATGGTTAGGACTTTATTTCTTTCTATGTGGTTGAATCCGAACTCTCTCCTCAGGCCGCTATATATATCGGTGCCCCCTCATTGTAAACGATGCATCAATAAAGAGAGAGGTTTCCACCCTATATTCTGTGTGTTCTCGATTCTTGATTCGCGTGTTTGTGCATGCGTGCTGTTGATTCGAGTAGACAATCGTTGGCATTCTTTGACGTTTTACAACACATATATGCTTTCTTGCTTGTTTATAATTGATTACATTTTCTTTCTATTTTTGGGATGATCACCTAGAATAATGATATAAACTAATATGAAAGGTACTTGGATGGTTGCTCCTCAACAGATCGATTATCTAATACATCAGTCTTTTCATCTCTTCTTTTAAATTTTGAAAAATAGAGTATTTTTCATTTCTTCCCTTTTGATCTCTCTCCCCGGCCTAAATCAAATGCCCTGTTAAAAAAGATTATCTATTTTGTAAAAATAAAAAAAACAAATCTCTAGGCGGCCCTGTCATATATTGAAGGAGCGATGGCCAAAATAATGACCAAGGTTGATCTTGCTGCATGTGTCCTACTGCTCTAGTGGTATTTCGTTCATAGTTTAATGCTTAGATGATGGGTGTTGTGACCTAAGAATCTAAGGTTAGAGTTGTGGAATATTGAAAACAACAGTCATTGATTTGTAGTTAGATTTATTAGTCAACTTATGTTATGAATAAATGATGTTTTAGCATTTTATACTTTAACCAAGGCAAATTTACAAAATATCAAATTAACCTATCTTATTAGAGTACTTATTGCTATTGGATAGCATTTATTACTCTAGTCTATAGCATTAATTGATCTTGGAAGTAGTCAAAGGAAATGATATATAAGGAAAAGAGGATGAAAAATCATATCGAAATTATAGAATGACATATATTAAAGAACAAAATTTGAAAGCTAGAATTTATGTAAGCACCAGTACTTTACGTGTCCTTAAGAGCCCTAGCTAATTATGTGAGCTCTGAACAAATAACCTGTTAATAAATAGTTGTCAAAATCCATCAACTGTACCCATTCTATGTTCATTAGCAAAGACAAAATTGGCTATAGCACTATAAATTTGTGGCGTTTGCTTCAGGACAATATCTTTTTATATTTTTGTCAAAAGACATTGAACTTTTATAGCTCTTTGACCTAGGCTGAAAAAGGAAAGGGCATGTGGGTAAAAAGTCTGTTTTGTCCCTAACCCATTTCTTCTTCCTCCTCTCCTCTCCCTCCTTATCTTTGGCTCTTCCCTGTCTTGCATCCATCTGCACCACATAGCTTTTCCATTGCAATCTTCCACTGCATGAAAGCGTAAGCTGTCATTTGTAAGGTTGAGGGGCACCGGCAGTCATTTACAAAAAATTATCTCTCCAACTCAACCAAATATAACATTTTAATAGGCAGAGTATCATGTGGCAAAGAGCCACCGGAATTTAGTGCCTTTTGGCAAAAATACACTTGTTAATTACAAACAAATCTAAAAAATCATAGATGTTCAACATGCCAAATTATGTGCTCTTGCCAAAGTTGTGCAAAAATATGGCCATTTGTGTATATTGGATAAAAACAACAAATATGTGCACGGATAGTTGAAATGCAAGTGTTTTCTCACGTCTTTTATGCACAATATACAAATGATCAATTTTTTCCAAGTGTGTAGATCTATGAATTTTTTGAAATGCACAAGTGCACAAGCCAACATGCACCCATGTGCATAAAATCTTTATAAATCATTTTACATAATTATTCAATGAGCACACTTGTTACTGGCTAAGACTTAATTCTCTTGTTGTTTCTTCCGCAGGAAAAGGGAAGAAAACATGTAGCATGTTGCTCATCACACTCCTTGACTATGGGTCACTGGCTATGCCTATGTGTATTGTAATTTCCACAAAACCCTATCATTTCGTTTGGAACTAAAATTATGTTTTACATATTTGAACTTGTAATGGCTTGACATTTGTGGTAGGTAGCGTGAACTGTGGTGTTTTTTTTTGTTTGGCATCCGTAGTGTGATTGTGAGCTGCAAGCTCAGCTGCAAATTAGTTTTGGTTCTCTCTTTTCACGACACAATTATAAGGATCACAAAACACATATTGTCAAATTGTTGATCACACAACACATTCGGTGTATATTTCTCTACCAGCAAGAACAATGTAGAAAACACTACAATTTCACCAAATGCATAAATAGTAAGAATACGTAGATGAGATTAGAATGCACAATGTAATGAGACTGAATCATGACGCTAGTTGAGAATTTGCCATCTTTAATGATTTGGTAAAAATTCGATGCTATTAGCAGACAAAGTGAAGTAGACGATTAACAAATAGAAAGGGACAGGTTCATCCTAGAGATATCTGTTATTAGTCAAATGGGGCAGATGTGCTTTTTTTTAAGTTAAAACAATAGGTGAGGCTCCTACTGTGCTATTTTATAGATAAGTAAGGCTTACTGTCTGTATTTACAATATGTACAAAGAGGCAAAACAATTTAAAGAGACTCTAGCCAGAAAAGAATGTCAGCATGAAACTTCTCCGCCTTCACTCTGTGCAGAGTGCAGACATGCAGTCTTGAAGTAGTTAGATAATGACATGAAGTAGGTAGATAATGACATAGCGATGCACAAAGCCACGAATAAAGAAGCATGAAGAATGTCGACTTCATAAATGAACATTTACACAAAAGCTTATCCATACGTGTGCTGCAATTTATTAAAAAGGACAGAATAGAACAGCACAATATGACAGTCGTATCCTAATGTTAAGATGACGAGCAAAACTCTACAATTTCTATTGCCTAGGTGCCCACAGCTAGAGAAGCTCAATAATGATATATAACCACTTCAAATACAAAATATTATAAGGCATGTATATCACTCACAAGGTGAAGATACATATTGCAGATTAGGATTATTTTATCACAGAGGTAGACGTCTAGTACACTAATGTTAATGGACAATTCTAAACATCAAAACATGCTCACTTGATATATATCAAAATATGTATGGAATATATGTAGAAGTTTAAAAATATGTTGATATCTTACTTTGCTATAGACAGAAAATCCATATATAAATGCAAACAACCATGTAAATACAAGATGTCATTTCTGTTTGTTTAACTATAAAAGGCATCCAACAGTAATTTTCAGTGAACATAAACAGTGGGTTCACTTAGGAACTGGTTACTAACATGGTATCAGTCATCAAACATAAGCCTGCAATGCACCAATACATGTCCATTACACTTTTGTTGACGCATCCATTGCAACACAACCACAATGAATGCAACGCCTATAAAAGGGCAACTTGCAAATACTAAAAAAATGTATAAAGAGTGGAAAGTGCGGGAAAATATGAAGCGAAGGTTAGTAAGCAGTTGACGCTGCAATGATCACTTTCAATAGCATTGTCACTTCAAACAGATCTTTAAAATCATATAAAATATAAAATCGAGTAATCAACCATTCAGTAAAACGAAGCAGCACCTGTTATGTGAACTCCAGAATGAACATAAGAATCCATGGAAGGCAAAAACTTGGCATAGAATTTTAACAAACAAGATGGGGTAGCAAACTGATATATGATGACTAATAAGACAATTCAACATAGATCAGTTGAACAATCTGACACCACAAGGGCATGTTACTCACATATAGATATAAGCTACCACAGATAATAACAGAAGAGATTGACAATTAAAACTTTTTAGGCAATTAATATCATACCCTGTGCCTGAAACACTGCAGAGGCTCATAGTTTCTCCTGTTCTCACGAGAGCACACCTAGGCGATGTGAGCATGGATTGCACATGAAACACAGTGATGCATCATGCACCTTTGCTTATAGTGCACCTTTGCTTACAGCTTGGGGAGACTGTAGCCTGCAATTTGACAATAAATCATGTATGCATGCTATTTTCACAGAGCTGAACAGTACAGTAGAGACAAATGAGGCCAAAAAAATCAAGAGTTATTGTACCATCATGCACACAAGCCTCCTGCACATCCCTGACAGCAGCCTGCTCAACAATGTTCCTCACTAAGAAAAGCTTGATAGCCTTGCCTTATTTAACAAAAATCATGCACTCAAATTCAAAATACTGAAGGATGCATCTTCAGACTCTTGTGTATAAATATGTTAGCCCGTTACACAAGAAAGAAACTTCGTTCCCTAAACCATTCTTTGCTAGTTATATTTACACGACCTACCATCACTACTACAAGATAGAGCATCACAACCGGCCTATTAGAAGCGGTTTGGTGCGAACTCAAGTGATGTTCGCACTGTAAGCAGATTCAGTGCAACAGCGATGAGAGGGCTTTGCAAGCGGTTTGAGACACGAACCGCTTCTGAATGTTGAGTTCTATAAGCGGTTCTTGTCTCAAACCGCTTATGATTTTCATAAGCGGTTTGAGACAAGAACCCACTACAAGAAACAGGAAAAAATTCATGGGTTTTTTTAAATTCGTGGGCT
The DNA here is from genome assembly GCA_036346375.1 of Guadua angustifolia. Taxonomy (NCBI): domain Eukaryota; kingdom Viridiplantae; phylum Streptophyta; class Magnoliopsida; order Poales; family Poaceae; genus Guadua; species Guadua angustifolia. The sequence goes on from CM070512.1 coordinate 37,957,987, forward strand.
AAAAAAAACCCATGAATTTATATATTTAAATTCGTCGGTTTTCAAAAAAACCACGTATTTAATTAAATTCGTGAGCAAAAAAAAACCCACGAATTTATATTTAAATTCGTCGGTTTTTAAACTAGCGCACGAATTTATATTTTAAATTCGTCGGTTGTCTGGCCCACGAATTTAACGCGTTGTTTAACCTAACCTGCGCGTCTCCCTCTCTCTCTTCGCTCGGCTCTCACCCACACCCGCGCGTCTCCCTCTCTCTCTCTCGGCTCGCCTCGCCGCGTGACGACTCGCTTGGCCCGCTTACCGCGCCCGCGCCCGCTTCGCCGCCTCGCGCCTCCCTCCGCCCGCCCACTGCAGCGCCGCCGCCACCGCGTGCCGCCGCCGCCTTGCCCCGACCTTCGCCCTGGCGGAGCTGACTGCCCCCATCGCCGACCACCGGCGCCCTCCGTACGGCTCCCGAAAATCCTGTAACCCGGTGTTCACTTCCTTCCCGTGGGCTCGCTGCGGATGGGGACGGCCGTGTCATCGGCGCCGACGCCACCAAGTTCTTCTCCATGTCCGGCCTCTCGCGCCAACCTCAGCGAGTGAGCCGCCGCCTGTCAGACCTTCACGAAACCGATTCACCACTCCAAAAACCTCCAGCGATGATGAATCAACCCGTACAAATTCTTCTTGAGTTAGAAATTTAACTACGAACTATACTGGACTAAGGAAACTATGATATGAGGAAAGTGCATCCCTCTTTTCCATTCATCAGAGTCTTTTATAGTCTCCAATACAGCAGTTCAGTTGCAACAGAAAAGATTCGATACTTTTGACTAGCAGTAAAAGAAATAGCAGTAAACGGCAACCGATTACAACCAGTAATTTTCGGTATTTACTGTCGAGGGACTCGAGTGTCGCCGCTGGTCGTTGCTTGGTAGAGTATATCTAATCCCTTTGCTTTTCGGCAAATCTGTGTGGATCCAAGGTCTGGGCGATCGCGGATTCCAAACGGCAGGGGTTCCTCGGCTTCGTCGAGTTCGTCACAGCGATGCATGTATGCTCCATTCCTTTTTCCCTCTCATCTCGTGTCGAGTTTATGCATCAATCGTAGCTTGTGCGTCACGGTAAGGAAAGATCTTGGATGTGCTTGTGTGTTATCGAGTACATGTATGTTATGTCGATAAACTTTGATGTAGGCATGTGGTGTAGAAATGTAGGAAGCAAATTAAAGGAACTAAAGGAAGGGAAGCTGATTGATCCCCCTCCTCTGTTTGGTAAGTTTTTGTTTTCAGCATGAATGTGGCAATGGGAGTATTGAAGTGACTGTTTTTTACTCTGATATAGTAATAGGAATACAACTTTTCACCTAATAGCATTCATCCTCACATGTAATGTATTGAAACTTGTATCAGGCAATTTATAAATATTCATACTCAATTCCGCATATAATGAATTCATTGAATTGAAACTTGTGTCAGGTGATGCATGTTTGTTTCCTCATGCTATTTATAGAAACTTATTATATCTGCATGTGTTCGCTTCATTACATGATCTGAACTTTTCGTTGTTTCTCGAGAACTTAGAGGAATTTTGTCTTGCTTCGCTCTCGAGTGCCCAGTGCTCTAACAACTGAGAGTCATCCAAATGCAAAAGCTTAAGAGATGATAGACAAGAATGTTGTACGGATGTAATTTCTCACCTATACATCATACTTGTTTCCTAACTGAGGAAAATGTGAAAAAATGGTGTTATATGGCTCCTTATGGTAGATCGTCGAGATAGCTATAAAATCACATTAACCTAACTTTATCTGATTGTATAATCTGGGGAAAAGTAGGAGCAAGACAATTCATGATATGATCATCAACTTGTTCTGCATATTTGCACATTACCTAACCATGTATTTTTCATCAATTTGTTTGTCATTCTAATAGTTCCTTTGAACTGATATATTATCCAAATCCTATATTAGGGGCACTTGGATGTGGAACTGAATGAGATTGGGAAGCGAAAGAAGTTGCGGTATGATACTGAGTTACTCAGATTATCATAAGTGTAGCATTTCTTATGTGGAACTTGTTTGACTTCAATGCCAAGGTTGCTCATCGGTTGTCTAAAGAAGCCAGGCCAGCTGCCATATACTCATCTGATCTGAAGCGAGCGGCAGAGACTGCACGAACAATAGCTAAATTTTGCAATTTACCAAATGTATGTTCATTCAACTTGTGCCTTTTATGTTGTTTCAATATATCAGACTAATGATCCACTTGCTTCCCTGTATAGCAATGTATGTTGTGCACAAGATAATTGTTTGTAGGTTATTACTGAGTAAGCAACCTGCACTGTAGATTGTGTTCGATGCAGCACTGCGAGAAAGGCACATCGGAGATCTGCAGGGCTTGAAGTTTGAAGATGCTGCCACAGAAAGGCTAGAGGCTTACAAAGCTTTTTTGTCCCACAAGAGAAACCAACAAATTCCTGTAAGCATTCATATCTTCATCCTTTTGAGAAAATGTTGATATTGATTAATTACCAGTATTATACCTACCTGAAGGATATTCGCAAGCAGATATGCATAGAAACTCCATTAAATGACCCTAAGTCAACCATTGCATAGGTTTTAGCATGTCAAACATGGACCGGTCCTCCAATTGGAAAATACACAAAGCGGGAATTTTTCCCGGTTCTTACAGGAATTGAACTGTCTCTTGTGAAATTCCTTTGTTCCAAACAAGCCCTTAATTTAATGTGCTACTAAATAAATGGGTTATTAATACAAGCTTCTTTTACGCAATCATCACCGAGCCACTACTTCTAAGGACAACTTGGACTGTCAAAAGCTTTGTCAAATCAAATCATTCCTTAGTTATGCACTTGCGCATAACGTTTTGCTCATTAAGCAAGCAATAAAAATTAGAAAATTCTACTAGGTGGAAGCTGTTTTCTGTAATTTGAGTTGTGCCTGTAAAGAAAGTGGTTTGGTTCTAGGGGATTATCAGACATGATGCCCATGCAGCTTTTCTCTAACTAGCTTTATAGCTGCTGTATCAGTGCTGAAGTGAAAATATTTGCAGGTCTTTTTGCTTGTGATACATACCTGCATGCAGTAGCTTCACTTAAAAGATATGTTCTCTGAATTTTTTGGGCTTGTTCCTCAGGGTGGTGGAGAGAGTCTTGATCAACTATCAGAGCGATGTGTTTCTTGCTTGTATAACATAGTCGAGAAACATCAAGGTAAACCGGTAGCTTCATTCTTGTACTATTACATAGTATATGGGGCTTTTATCTTGTAAATGCGAGTTTTAAAGATTTTCATAGACACGATGACATGAATTGTGTCTGCACTCAGTACCTATTCAAAAAGGAGGTTATGCAATTGTTTAGTGAGCTTCTGTTGCTTAATTTTAGCAGCTCACAACTTGTTTGTGAAATGATAGGCACTGTTGTTACCTGGGTTGCCAAACATAAATCTCAGGCAAGAACTTAAGCTGTAAGCAGACTTCTGTTTTTCATGAAGGATAATATTTAGAATTTACTCATAGAGGAGCAATGCAATTCTGTATTTCTTTCCTAGTTTGTTGCTTCTCATTATCTCAAAAGGTGTTAAGACAATGCCCATATGCTGGCACTGGCTTTACTTCTCAAGTATATGAATTTTCTCAATATTTTCTTCACAAGGTAAGTAATTGTACTAGCCTTTTTTGTATTCCAGCATGTACATATCCCTTCTCTCTCTCTCTCTCTTTGTACTAGCCATGTTCTATCAAAACAGTCAATTGTCTTGATATGTAGTAGTATAATCAAAACAGTCAATTGTCGCAAACTCTTCAGGAGAAAATTCATAAGCAAAATTGGCCGGGTAGTGCTAATTGCAAATCATGTGTGGTGTGAGAGGACACTGAGAAGGTGTAGTTTCATTGTCCAGTTGAGCTTATGTCAGTTGATTTAACATTCTTGACACAACACACTATAATTCTGGAGGGAGCTGTTGAGAACTCTGCTATTACCTTTCTTTCTGAAGTTGTTAATATATTACACAGTGAGTTACGTCTCTCTGCATTCTACATTTTGTTTAGTAATTATTGTTGATTTATTGCTATGCATTGAATGAGAATAAACGGAATTTGATTGTGCGAAATATTTGATGATGCAATTGGTGATCCTTTATCTACTCTTGACCAGTTTTGATAATTCGTTTTTTGGATCCGAATCGCATACTAGAGGTATGCCCGAAATGCCTTAGCTCAGATTCAACACTATGCCGATGAAAGGCATAGTTGATCATAGATAGTGTTAAAGATTGTAAATCTTGTGCTTTGCTTAAAGCTGATTTTGTGTCCTTGAAGAGCTGAAAGTGTTGGCACTGGCAATATTCTGTTTTCCAAAGTACACTTTATTAACTTCTTGTCTCAATTGCAGGCCAGATCCGCACATATTTATATTAAGCTGGAGCTCCACAAGATTAATAACAAAGTTAGGTTTATTCCTCTGATGCCATCTCCAGTTCTATCTCAACTTGTGAAACTCAATTTCTATTATTTCCATGGTGTATTTGCTTGTTTAGTCTTGAAGCAGATTAAGCTTTGTATTTTCATAGTCAGATCATAGATTAAGCAATCATGTTTTAGCCAATATCTACGCTGTGAGAGTTACAAATTCAAGTTGTAACATGTTGATTGCCTCTGTACATTTTGGATAGCTAATAATCTTGCAAAATTTCTTTTTTTTTTTCTTGTGCTTGTAGAATACTAAGTAGCTAAGAGATATTATGTACAGTTTCTTATGATCTTTTTTTTGCTGTTGTTGCATATGATTTTACAGTTTCTTATGATCTTAATATATAATATATTGTTAGTCAAAGATTAAAAATTTCAATCAAGCGCTCCACACTGAGAACTATGAATCATAATGTTTTCGTTATATCTAGCTTTTTAGTATTTTTTCCTTATATACTTTCCATGCATTTTATTTTCCTTTTTCTCTGTGTGCATCGCTGAACCTATGAACCATCATAGTGATTCATAAATAATTTAATATTAATTATTTTCAAGTTCTATTAGGATCACGTAAAAGCTCGGCGAGAGGGAGTATCAAGCATTACAAGATCAGATTTCGGGAAGATGATCAATTTTCAAAGAGTTTCTTGTATAAATGGGATGGTACCACTGCTATGCCGTCCTTGATGTCAGCAGAAGAGCTTTGTTTTACATGTAAGGTATAATGATATATAGATGTTGTGCCCTCAAATGAACTTTTATTTGGGCTCTGTGCTTTTCCATGTCACCCAAAGAAGATCATGGAAATCGGACGACAAAAAAGCATTTTATTGCCCGAGAATTTTCATATGTTCCACTTGATAGAGAACTTAAATAATGAAAATTGCAGAAATGCTTTTCTTGGGCTCACTGTGATTCATTTTTATGATCTCTCTTTGTTATATTTGCATTACTTGCTCTCAGTTATTGCTTTAAATGTGTATGAATGCTTGTTGTCCGGATATTGTTTTATTTGCATTACTTGCTCTTATGGTTAAGTTTTTGTTTAACTTACGATATATTGGGTTTATTATTCTCGTGTACTTTGCTGACTTTAAACTCACGCTTGTTATTTAATGTTTATAGGTGTTTTGAAGCCGGCATGCATGGATGGGGGTAGTAACACAATCACATTGCATCACCATTTCCATCATATCAATTATAGTTCTGTTCTAGCTCATGCAAAATTTTTGTAAAAGGTTGTTTGCGGTTATGTTTAATAAATTCCCTGTCCTGTAAAAGGTTCTAGCTCACGTGGTGGAGTTTATTAAATTTCTATAGAATGCGTGATTGGTTAACTAAGGACCTGCTAGAATGATATTATATTGCAAATGTCCTAGTTTTAGGGAGGTGTCGCTGAAATTTTTAATAATTTTGACAACCTCCTAGTTGTTACCTTGCTTCATGAATATTTATTAAGTAGTGATTTGGCCGAAGGAGCTGCTCTATTGAAGCTTGAGGAAAGGGACAAGAGTGGAGGGAGCATTCAGGTGTGCCTCGATTATTTGTGTCTATAAATGAGATTTTTCTTGAGTTGAATGAAAATGATGAATAAATATTGATTATGCGACTAGGATTTGAACACCTGGGTTGATTTGCTTTTATCTCCCGTGCAAGAAACATGTTTGAAAGAATGGCTTAGCCATGTCTTGTTTTGACCTGGCATTGTATAAAATACAACAAGGGTATGCTCTGCAGGAAACTAGTTACCCGTGCAAGAAATATTTGTAGTTTTGTTCTTACTTCAATTTGATTTAAATTCTCTCAGAATTTGCTTATTGAAGTCTATTGTTTCTCATTGGAGTTACACAGAAAAGAACATGGCTTCCATTGAGCTTGATACAAAGGTATGCTCTGCAGAAACTAGTTACATTTTATGAAGTAACTGCCCCTACTTGTGCCTTGGGAAGTAAAATGTTTCGAGATGGCATCGTATTTTAAATTTATTTCATCACAATCTTTCTAGTTAATCCACCAATTTTCAGATATCTGTACATAACAATGAAATTACTATAAGCGTATGATATTTGTTGTTCTATATTGTTGATAGTTTGTTTTATGTGCAACATGCATAAGAAATGCTATATCTGGGACTTACTCGATGCCTCGTGAGGTCTTCCCCAATCGTTCGTTAACATTGTTAATTCTGTGTATTTCTATTTGGTTTCGAGGATGAAGTTAGTCTTAGATTTTTTCTCGACAAAGATAGGTCTTTTCGACTTAAGTGCCAAAGAAATTAAGAAATGGATAGGAAGATCGGAGGCAATTTGACGAGGGCATAACATTAGTAGTTTCTCCTCCGGTTTCACTCATCCAAGACCAGATCATGCATCTTTTACAAGTAATTAATTGTTTCATAGTTCCATTTCCTTGTACATATTTCTTGATGCATTTACGACTATTCACCACCTATCTGGAGCGAGCAAATATTGTGCTGCTTATCTCAATGCAAGATGGAGTGGTCTCGAGCAAGGAAATATTAAGAGGACTAATGTCTAGTACATGCACCTACAAGTTGTTGTATGTCACTCGGAAAAAAATAGCTAAGTAAGTGGAGTGTTCCAAATTGTGGCTTACAAGTCGATGTGGTTATATTTACATGTGTTCTATCAAGGTATTTGTATAACAGGTAGTGGTTTCTGAGAATAGGAGTGATGCTCTATTGAGACAATTGGAAAACGTGATATTCACGAGCCATCTTTCTAGAATTGTTATTGATGAAGCTCATTGTGTAGCAATGATATCCTTCAAGTACTTCAACCCAGAGAAGCTCATTGTTAACTAAGGATCTGCTAGAATGTTTTCTTTTGGTTGAAGAGATTGATATATATATATATATATTATAACTGCAAATGTTTTTTTGTCTGCTGAGTGGATGTCCTATTTACTAGAGAGGTCATGCCAAAATTTTGTATATTTCGGTGATTTAGTTTTTGTTGAATTATGATCCAAATTCGAAGAAGGCTAACTTCATTGAGGCGGAGTGGAGATTGAAGTTAGCCCACATCGTGATGCACTGGGGTCTTGGCGAAGCCCCGCCAATCTGAATCGTTATTTTTGACCTAGGTCATTGTCTTATATATGTTCATCTTGTAAGCCGTCGCGAGTTGATCTCTCCGGCGATTTGTAAACACTCTTGAAAATAGTGAAGTTTGCCGGCCGGTGCCCGTGGTTTTTTACCCTTCGCATTGGAGGGGTTTTTCCACGTTAAATCCGGTTAAAGATATAAGTTATTCTACGCTTTTCGAGTTTGGAAAATGGGCTAGTAATCGCTGCTATAATTTGGGTATCGAATTACCAAAATAATGATCGAAATGACATCAATGAAATACAAGCTAGATGGGTGGTCGGTCTCCGTGATATATATATATATATTTTTTTGTATAATGGCTAATAAATTAGTAGGCCATATAAAACCCACAATTTATGATTAAATAAATGGGTTTTATTCAGCCCATTTAATTTAATTAAATAAATGAGTTTTACCACTCACTAATTTAATTAAATTCATGGGTTTGTGCACACTTACGAATTAATCGTAAATTAGTGGGTTTTTTCATTTCATTTATTTAATGAGCTTAAATCGTGGGTTTTTCTAGTAACCCAATTTAATTTAAATTGTGGGTACCACAATTTAATTGATTAATTTAAATCGAGTTAAATTAAGTGAATTAAATTGACGGTTTGCCCCACTAATTTAACTTAAATTAAGTGGGTTTAAACTTCTAAATTCGTGGGTTTTGGCCCACGAATTTTTTCTCTTTCTTGTAGTGACCGCTTTAGAACTCAACATTCAAGTGGTTCGTGTCTCAAACCGCTTCAAAGCCCTCCCACCCAGCAAGATTTAAACCCTTCTTCCTCCACGAGCCAATAGAGTACGATCGAACAGAGAAGGGTGGCCCAATATTTGTTCTTGGGGAGGTGTTGTCCAAATTTTAATTTGGGGTGATTAGCTCCAAATTAAGTGTTTGAAGGTTAGTAACATCATGTGAACATCCTTCTCACCTAGAGATTGCTATTTTTTCAATGGATGTGGAGAAATCTTGAACTTTTAAGCAAGATCACCATGATCAAAATTTTGTTTTCTATGCTTGTTTTTGTTGTTGTATGAAGATGTAGGGTGGAGATCTAGTTCAAAATATGACATTACACAAGGTAAAGGTGATTGGAAGCTTTAGATCTAGGTGGTTGTTAGCTTTAGAATCTTAAATATCACAATATTGCAAGGAAGTAATTATTGGTGTATGAAATAAAATAGGAAAACATGTAGAAGGATAAAAATAATTACAAAGGTAGAAAGGGATACAAAATAATTAGAAAGGTAGGTCTTTAATTGGATGACGGTGTAGGTGGAGGTTTTTTTGTTGGGTTTAAGTGGTCATGTGAGCTTTAGATTTTTAAATGTAACTATAAGTTACGTTTTAATTTTTGTAACGAAATTTTTTATAATTTTTAATGAAATTATAACTTGGTGTAGATGAATCGTCAATGGATGTACAATGCGGACCGTCGCTCGAGAGAGTTCATTGATGGTGTGCAGGCTTTTCTCGATGCGGTCGTTGCATTTTTGCCTCCAGGCAGCTTCATATGTTGTCTGTGTGTAGATTGCAAGAACGAGAAGGAGCACTCCCAGCGATGGCAAGTTGTGAACCATTTGATCATGAGAGGTTTCATGCCAAACTATACCTGTTGGACCAACCATGGCGAAGTTGAGGTGGTTAGCCAAGAAGACGATGAAGAAGGCGAGGAAAAGGAAGATGGATTGAACAGTATCCCGGACGGCACGCAATACTGTTCCGTGGAAGAAACACTTGGTGACTTTGGTGATGATGAGCTAGACCAGATGTTTGCGCGGCGGAGAGGAGACTACACAGTTGAAAGACGATTCGAGAAGTTCCAAAGGCATGTTAGAGGACCATAGAACTCCTTTGTACCCAAACCGTAGGCGGGGCCACAAAAGATGCGCATCATTAATCGAACTCATGCAATGGAAGGCTGCAAATGGTGTGTCGAGATAAGGGATTCAATGAGTTGTTATCACTCGTAAAGAAGTTGCTTCCGGAAGATAACACTCTGCCGAATCTACATATGAAGCCAAGCAAGTAAATCATCCTTTGGGATTGGAAGTACAAAAGATACACACATGTCCTAATGATTGTATCCAGTATCGTAATGAGTATGCCGATTTGGATGTTTGTCCAGTGTGCAAAGAATCACGGTATAAGGTGAAGTGTGATGATGCAGGTGAAATAGATGAGGAGCGTAAGAAGAAGAGACCTCCAGCTAAAGTGTTGTGGTATTTCCCTGTGATCCTCCGATTGAAACGTATGTTTGCTAACAAAGCGCATGCCCAGATGATGCGTTGGCACAAAGAAGAGCGTAAGGACGACGGGATGCTTAGACACCCTAAACAGGTATATAGCACATATATATACGCTTGGCCACCTTGCCACCTCCAAAGGGGGAGGCACCGCTCAAGCTGAGTGCCCTTCACATGCGGACCCCGATGTGGGCATGGCGGGTCGACCCCCGATGGGTTCCCAGGTTCGTCCACTTTTTGAAGACTTCCCTTACTAAATCTTGTTCATTTGAACTAATAGTTGTGAAAATATCTTCCTACTGGGTTGAGAGCTGCAGGCTCTGCGCCTATAGCACAGATGGTGGAAGCGATACTGCGGCAGATGCCGAGGAGGGCAGTAGCAGTGCCTCTAGGAGGTTCCCTGTCTGACAGAGCTTGCTTACCGCTTTGTAGATCGCTGGCTCGGAGGCGACACCTTTCACCTCCCGTCTTGGTGAGATGGCGCCCAACCCTATATAAGGGTGATACCTGCCCTTTATACCACCCGCCTGCCTTCCTTGTCATCGAGCGAGACCAAGAGTAAACGCATAAACGAGAGAAGAGAGAAAATAAGAGAGAAGGGAAGGAGAAGAGAAAAAAAGAGAGGGACAAAAGAATGTCGAGGCGTGCAAGTGCTAAGGGAAGGGAAAGCAAAGGAAGAGGGAGGTATTTGAGTCAGGCAAGCAACATCAGCGTATCAGGACCTCTTCTGCACCCTCACGGGCCGCCCCATCGATGTGTTTGTCGGAGATCCTGCAGCTTGTCCGCTCTTGGGAAGTCACAACTTGGAAGAGGAGGTATTGGATGTGCCGCAACTACGCCTTCGACCCCCGGAGAAGAGCCTGAGAATGCGCCAGCTGGTAACAATCATACATATTTTGTCATATTTCTACATGACACTTTGCTAATATATGTTTTGTGCAATCGCCTCCACCATCTGTGTGAATTTGAGCAGTGGTTTGACAAGGAGATCGATCCCGTAGACCAAAGGCTCCTCGATCAAGCCAACCGGGATGAGGAGTTCAGTGCGTTTCAAGAGCAGCGTGACGCCGCGCGAGGAGGCACGTGGGAAGGATGCAGAGGAGAAGGAGGCCGAGAGAGAGGAAGCGAGAGAGGGCACGCTGTACAGAGAAGCTCCACCGAGGCATGGGCGAAGGAGGCGGCCTCGATGCACTCGAAGAGACGTGAAGTTATGCTCCTTTTAGTTTTAAGTTGTAATAAAGAGTGTGTCCTACCTCATTTTCCTCAGTAACTTCTCATTTTAGAATCGTCTTCTCTGTAATCTCCATCTCCCACCCTCGTTTTGTGACATCCGAGCGGCAATGAAATATCATCACTTCACATAGAACATGGAAACTTTGACTACAATGCTCATAATGTCAACTGGATTGCAGTCATAACAACTTCGACTATAATCATAATAACTTTTACTGCAATGCTCGTAAGGTCTTATAATAACAACCAAGGATAACGTTTTGTGAGTCCAAGTTTGTAATCCTATCACTCTCGTACCATACTCTTGGAGCCCTTCACAAAAAATTAGTATGGAGAAAAAAAGATCGTATCAAAATAAACAAATGGGACATCATCGTCACATCTTAAATCTACATTAAAAATTGTATGATGGTAAATCTCAAATATGTCAAATAAATATATAGAGTTAAACATTTCATATGTACATACATTATATTTGATAGGTTGCCTAAATCCTTTCGACACAAGCCTTCCATTTAGGTAAAGTACCATCGGACCATGAAACCTAAATAGCAAATGATTTGATTGTATTTACCTCTTCGTTCTAATCAATGCCGAAAAACATTCATCTTCAAATAAGTAGATTGGTGCTTGCAACATCTTCAATTCAAGAGCACCTTCATTCTCTTCACGACATGCCGCATTTTCTAAAACATTGCTTTCTATATAGGAATCTCGATGCGATCGATGTTACTTACGTTAACACTAGGCGTATTGCTTTTCATATTTATCGATAGCAAAACAAAAATAATACACATCTAATTGCCCTCGTCCAATATCTTATAATATTTATCGAGAATTAGATATTTTTTTTTGCAAATTCTAAATAAATGAATTAGTAAAAAAATCATCTAACTGAATTATTACAAAATTTTTAAAAAATCCAATTGATTTGAGTCGCAATTCCAATTTGCGACATAACTGCGACTATTAGGACAGAGATGTATGTCAATTTGGAATTGCGACAATTGGGTATTTCTGTAATTTTTTTCAACATATTATTTCTATAATTGTTTTACAAAAATATATTATTTTTAAAAAAATCCATCCAATTGCCCTCGTCCAATATCTTATAATATTTATCGATGATTAGATACATTTTTTTTGCAAATTCTAAATCATTGGATTAGTAAAAAAATTATCTAACTGATTTCAATCGCAATTCCAATTTGCGTAGAGAGGAATCTATGACAGAGTTTCGCATGCATTTCAAATTATGATTAGATCTCTGTGCATAAATTGAATTGCGATTGAAATATCACGCAAATTGGAATTATGACAGAGCTGTATGTCAATTCCAAATTGCGACTATAGGGTATTTCTGTAATTGTTTTTTTCGACATATTATTTTTTTAATTTGTTTTAAAAAATATAGTATTTAAAAAAAATTCGAAAAGAAACAGCCACACATGAAACAAAAGTAAAGAGGAAGGAGTGTAAGGTATTGACAAGGAGGAACATGCAGTAGAGTGTGGCGCTAGCGTGGCGGCGGTGACGCAGGGACCCCATGAGCACCCCTGCCCACGATGGACACCACCACGCTCCCGAGCGTCTGCGCCCATCGCCCCTCCTCCGCGCCCCCACCATCCTCCCGCCGCCAGCAGCGGCACCTCCGTCGCTGCCAGCGAAAGCCGAGCGACGAGGAGGATGCTGTCCGGGAGGTCACGGTGTTCTCTGGATTGGTCGAGTGATCGGTTTGTCTGTGGGATCTGGAATTCTGTAAATTTGCCTCACGCAACCTCGGTTAAATTTGATCACTAAGGGTGTGTATGGTAGGGCTCTAACTCTGGTAGAGCCGAGTATTTCTAGTTCCACCAGTTCTATGGAGTTGGAGTTGTAAGTACATTAAGAGTGTTTAGATAGATCATTTTGTTTATATTTTAGACCAAAATTTAAACTTAATTCACTTTATTTTAGCCTACAAGTTTGTGATCTCAGGTGAAGTTGGGATCTGGAGCTCTACCAAACAGGCCCTAAATTAACTAGTAATTTTTTGGCTAAAGATTGGTAAAAAAATCAATGAGAAGAGAATCTTGTTAAATTTGATAGCAAATCAAATATTTATTAAATGTTGTCAATAATATGAAATTTTGGTAAGGTAAATATTGTTAACCATTAGAAACAAACCAAACAAGCTCCAGCTTCTCGTTTGGAGCGTCAGAATTTTTCCAATGCTAGTTGAAAGTCGGTACCTCATGACGAATAAAAATAATATTGATTAGTATGTCAAGTTATTATTATTGGACTTAGCTTATGCTACACTCATAACTCTGACAAAGTCTTCCCATGCACCATCTCAACCAACACCATTGGTCTGCTATCGAGCTTTGCTCATCACACCTTTGGCTTCGTTGTCGTTGTTTGCATGTACCTCGGCCGCACATCATGAAAGGAATGAATGGAAGGTTGTTGGGTTAAATATTACATTTATTTAGTAGTTAATTTGTTTGTTATGGAGGGATTTAAAGAGAGGTGGATGAAAATCAAGAAGATGGAGAGTGCATCTTCACCACTACTACAGGCTCAATTCGTTTCAGCTTCTGGATTATAGATTTTGGATTCTGGGAGAAGATGTTTCTGATTGTGGGAGAATCGGATCAAGCCGACTGTGACTTCTAGGTTCCGGACCAGACTAGCAAGAATCAGCGAGAATCAGGTTTCAATCAAATTCTAATTCTATATAGAGGGCGGTCTAGTTGTGGAAGAAATTGTCGAGAATCCTCCATTCAAAGAAACAATCGGTTTTTTAAGTAGAAATTTTGCGAAGCCGAGCGAATAAATAATGTTCTTTTAAAGAAGTAATGATTTTTGTAAGTATTGTACCCTTTTTTGTTGTAAAATTCCTTTACTCTAAACCATCGGTAAGTATGTTTGATAGAACAAGGAAGAATAATTGAATGCCAATATTCAAAATATTACATCCACATTCCTCTCTTCGACACCACGAGGAACATGAGGATCTTTATCGGTGCGATCTGAGCGATAATGGAGCATTGATGTTTAATAGGGGACCTTATAGTAGCGAAAGCTTTATACAAATTATAAGTGAATCTGAGAGAGGTCGTAAGTGGTACATGTCACTTAATTTTGTTAAAGTTTAATAAAAGTGCAGAGGAGCCATAGTCCAACATTCCTTTGTTATAACATAGTTTAACATACCCGCCCCAAGTATGGTAACAAGCGTTGGGCAGCATGCGGTGATGAGCTAAGCGGTGACTTGGGTGGAGGCAATGGCATCATGTGGATGTGGCTATAGACGAGCCAAATGTTGAGTTAGGTCTCGGAGGTCATGATTAGGCGGTGAGATGTGCACCAGTGGAGTCACTTTTTCAGGCACATAAGAAGATAAGAGAAAATGGGGAGAAAAGCGGCAAGCGAAGAAGGATGTCAAGTCCGTGAAGAAAAGCAGCGCAGAAGACATAGGCCCTGTTTGAGAGAGCTTTAGATTCCAGCTCCAGCTCAGATCTGAAACTTATAGGCTAAAATAAAGTGAATTAAGTTTATATTTTTAGTTTAAAATGTAAACAAGATGATCTACTTAAACACTCTTAATGTACCCACAACTTCAGCTCCATAAATTTCAGGAGCTAGAAATATCCTGCTCCACCAACTCCACAGATTTTAGTGGAGCTGGAGCTGGAGCTGTCCCAAACACCCCAATAATAGTGGTGTAACTGTGACAACTATGGATCTACCCTTGGGGGCAAGAAGGGGCTAGGCACCGGCTCATCTCGTATTATTGGTATCTTTCTACTGTCTTTGATATTATGTATATTTCTAAGATAATTAATTTTGTTCTTAATTTTGCTACAAGTACATATTTTCGATATTTTTGGAATGCACCATCTATTATTAAGATATTATATTTAATTATTTGCTATTTTAACTTTATTGCTTATTGATTTATGTATCAATTTAGATTGCACGTGACATTAAATGTGTTTTTTTGTTACGCTTTGTCTTAATAATAGTTTCAACTAGCATCCTTTCTGCATTTTTATCTTACGTCTGATCTTTGGATGGTGGTGCCAAGAAGCGGAGAATTAGGGAGTAAGGAGGTGGCAGCTAGGAGTGTGATGGATATAGAAACCCTAGAGCGGAACTACCCCTGTGTGTGGATTGGGGGAGCAGTTCCACTATCCAACCACGGCTGGACGGTGCATCGCTAGAGTCAAGCATGAACATTCCTGTGTAGTAGCGGAAACTTCCTTCGTGCAATGTAAAATTTAGAGTAGTTAACCTCGCAAGTTATTTCATGGGGGCAGCTAGAAGTAGGAACTAGTCGCAGTGAGAAATTGAGATGGCCCCCTGCATTAGAATGTGGCTCGACTAATTTGACTAGGAAACAAACGGAGCGTCACTACAGGAAACAGGAAAATTAACGTCGGCAACATTAATTAACATCGGCCCACGGATAAGCCGACGTTAATTAAATAATTAACGTCGGTCAAGAGGTGACCGACGTTAATAATTTAATTAACGTCGGCTTATCCGTAGGTCGATGTTAATCAACCTCATAATTAGCGTTGGCCCTAAATGGCCGACGGTAATGAGTTAATTAACGCCGGTCACGCAGCTCTGGCCGACATTAATTGAATTATTTATCGCCGCCAATCTGGCCGACGTTACTAACTGCCATACATACCCCACACCACGCGTTCCACATTTCACTTTTCGAGCCGCCACCGCCACGCCGCCCCCTGCCTCGCCGCCCGCAGCCGCACCGGCCTGCGCTGCGCCACCTTGCCGCCGCTGCCGCGCTTGCGCACGCCCGCCCTGGGCCTGCCTCGAACATGCATGCCTAATCCTCCGTCGAGCCAACCGTTCTATAGCGCTTTCAGACGCACGCACGATGTGGCCCCATTTTTGTGTGGATTCGGACGGAGCTATCTAGACGAGCGGAGCATCATCATGTTTGGAATTTTTTTAAATAATATATTTTTTAAAAAAATTACAGAAATAATATGCTTAGAAATAATAGCGAAATACCCACATTGTCAGATTTCCAAAATATGATATGTCTCTCATGCTTAAATTGAAAATGTGACAAAAGGTGCATCGTAATTTAGAATTGCGGCAGAGATACTATCGCTATTCTAAATTGCAACAGAGACTTAGTCGCAGTTGCCTTTGTCACAAATTGGAATAGCGACTTCAATAAATTGATTTTTTTTAATAATTCATTTATTTAGATGAGGGCAATTGGATATATATTATTCTTCTTTCTCAAGGGATTAGATGTATATTCAACATTCTGAGTGGATACCTGTTTTATATATAGAATGAAAAGGCATTGCCTGCAAAGGGCCCAAACAAGAAAATTATGGTAGATGTGACCGAAGTGTCATTGCCTGGTGTTAACGTAAGTAACACTAGACTACATCATCATTCCTATACAGAAGCAATGTTTCTAGAAAATGTGGCAAGTCGGGAGACAATGAAGGTGGTACTGGATTGAAGAGGCTACCAACACCAATCAACTTATTTGAAGATGAATGTGTTTTCTACCATTCATTTAGAACCAGTGAGGTAAATACAATCAAATCATTTGCATCTTTTAAGTGTGAGGTGATCTGTTGAAGCAGTTCTCGGTGGCATTAAAATATTTTTACTTTACTATTTTAGTTTCATGGTTCGATTGTACTTTACCTAAATGGAAGGCTTGTGTCTAGTGATGAGGGTAATCCATCAAATATAATCTATGTACATAAAAAATGTTTGGAGTGGTAAGTTTCATTACACACAATGTTTAACTCTTTATATTTATTTTACATATTTGAGATTTACCATCATACAATTTTCAATGTAGATTTAAGATGTGTGATGATGGCCCATTTGTTTAGTTCTTCTGCTTAATATTAGTCTCACAAACCACAGTAGGTTTATGTTGGTACGATCTTTTTTTTCTCCCTACTAATTTTTGTGAAGGGCCCCAAGAGTATGGTATGAGGGTGATAGGATTATAAACTTGGAGTCAGCCCTTGGTTGTTATTATGAGCATTGGAGTAAAAGTTTCCATGTTCCATGTGCAGCGATGATATTTGATTGCCGTTGGGATGTTGTAATCTCTAGAACGGTCAACTGGATGTCACAAAACGAGGGTGGGAGAGGGAGATTAGAGAGAAGACGATTCTCAAATAAGAAGTTACTGCAGAAATAAGGTAGACCACACTCTTTATTACAACTTAAAACTGGAAAGAGTATAACTTCACGCCTACTGTGTGCATCGAGGCCACTTCCCCTTCGCCCATGCCTCCGGTGGGGCTTCTCTAGCATGACGTGCCCTCTCTCGCTTTCTCTCTCTCTCTCGGCCTCCTTCTCCTCCGCTTCCTTTTTACGTGTCTCCTCACGTGCGGCATCACGCTGCTCTTGTAGCTACCGCCTGAGCTCCTCGTCCCGGTTGGCTTGATCAAGGAACCTTTGGTCTTCGGGGTTGATCTCCATGCCAAACCACTGCTCAAATTCATACAGTGGCGGAGGCGACTGCATGAAATATATATTAGCAAAGTTTCATGTATAAATATTACGAAACACGTATGATTATTACCATCTGGCGATTCCTTAGCCTCTTCTTCGGCGGGTCGAATGCGTAGTTGCGGCACTTCCAATACCTCCTCTTCCAAGTTGTATTTTCCCAAGAGCGGACAAGCTTGCAAGGATCCCCACACAGACACATCGGTGGGACAGCCCCGCGAGGTAGGAAGAGGTCCTGGTACGCGACGTTGCGTGGCCACTCCGAAGCGCCTCCCTCTTCCTTTGTTTTCCCCTTACCCTTCCCACTTGAATGCCTCGGCATTTTGGACTGATCCTCTTAGTCTCTCTCGATGTAGGGTTGGGCGCGCTGCCTTTGTCACCCACCAACAATCGATTTATTATCTATCGTGTGTTCGTCTGAAAAAGCGGGCTACAGCATATTGTCGTTTCAGTCTTAAAAAGCGGTGGGTGGCAGGGTGTTGTCACTTCGCTTTGAGGTCCCCAGTGTCTTGTTCGTTGGTCTGAGATGGGTAGTCGAATCAGTCTGGTAGCATGTAGAGTGTTGTCGAATCAATCATAAAGGTGATAGCGGCGTCTTTGTCATCGTCTTGAGAAAACTGTTGTGTGCGCCGTCCAATCGACGTGAAAAAGCTGATAGTACTATGTTTGTAAGTAGCACTGAAAAAGCGGTGGGTTGCAGAGTATTGTCACATCGCTCTGAGATCGTCAATGTGTTGTCCATCTGTCTGAGATGGGCAGTGTTTTGTGCAAGAGTGGTGTCGAATCAGTCTGAGAAAGCTGCTAGCAGCGTGCTATCACATCGCATTGAGAAAGCTGTTGTGTGCGTTCTCCAATTGATGTGAAAAAGTGCAGTGAGGGGGCGATATGTGATATTGTAATAGAAGATAATGTAACAAAATAAAATACCATACTTGAATGTTACATAATATGAGAAAATATTATGTTTAGTACATCTAGTATGAAAGGAAAAAACCTAACTACGACTCCTGCGTGGTGCTACTCCTCGTGTGGTCCTAGGCCTCCTACGATGCTGCACATGCCTAGAGGGATCACGTTAGGCTGGTGGGGCCCGTCACGAGTACTCCTAGTAAGCCATCTTGGTCTTTGGAGGAGTAGCGAAGACGCCCCTGTGATTTGGCCGACTCATCTTGCCGGTGCATCGGCGAATGAGGGGCCAAGGACCGCACCGTGGCTCTTGGTAAGGATCTCTGAAGTAGTCCAAGTCGGCGTAAATCAGGTGAGAGAACTCAGTAGAGGTGCTCGCGCTCTAGTCTAGTGCTGGATAGGCCATTGTTGACAAAGTTTTCATTTTAGTACAGAACATAAAAGATGAAAAGAGACAGCATGGTGTACTGCAGTCATAGGGACGTATGGCGCGGAATGCTACCAACTAGATCCCCCTGAGATGTGAGGAGGGGGCCGCCTACGTGCGTGGTGTGGCAGCTGCGGCCTGGCATGTGTCAACCTCAGTCTGGTGAGGCATGTTCGTGAACACATGCGACATCGCCGTCCCTAGTCCTCTGCGCAGGCGTAAAAGGTCGATGCGGGTGGCCCTCTGGCGTACACGCTGCAACGTCCCTCTCAGGAAATCCATCGTAACCTCGAGCCTGTCTGCTCGGCCTACTTCGTGCGGCCAGTCGCCCACCTCCTCCATGGTCTCCCTAGTGAGGTCGCTCTGCACACGAATTGAAATGCTAGTTAGTTCGTACAATTGCAGTAACAATACATTGGAAGGCATGTGAAAGAAGTTCTAACCGAGCGATGAAACGCTGAGTCTGGCTACGTGGGATAGGTGTCTGCTGTGGAGGGCACGTGCCTCGGAGGCGAGTCAATGACACGCACAACGCAAATGCGTGTGCGTGGTGTGAAACACCCAATGTACTCGTCGTACGGGGCAGCCTCCTCGTGAATGTCCACCAACGCTTGCGCTCACTGCTGAGCATGAGGGATCATACGTGTTGCCCAGCTCGCACCACCAACAAACCCCTTGCGTGTGAGCCTACATTAGAACAAGAGCAATGACATTAGTAGCGTAAACATCACAAAAAATAATGCAACTGAAATTGACATGAAAGAGCACTTACGTGCGCACGCGAGGTGGGACCACCTCACCAGTGGGGACGGGGAAGACCTGGCAGAGGCCGAACTACCTCATGACACGGTGCACGGATATGTCTCGACGTACACATCGAACACCAGGTGGCGCCGTGTCAACCAGATAGGCGGTGTCATGGGTGCACTACAAGGAGAGGCCGTGAGGTGCTCACGCCGACTACCACCTTAGGAGGTAAGGGCGCCGATGGACGCGATCATCGTCACCGGTGGAAACTTATCACTATGTACTGGGTACGAAGTGTGTGGCGTGACAGCGGTACGCCGGTTGCAAAAAGGATTAGTCCGAGGTTAGACAAAATTTTTTGAAATTATTGCATAATTCATGGTAAAGGTCATTTTACTAACCTGTCGACGGCACCACAACGTCCCCATGGTAGGACAATCGACGTCATCCCCGGGGGCGTCATAAAAGTTAGCTCCGTAGGGTCCCAGATTCATATGCGGCCGGCCAATCTAGAACCTCTTGAAAGACCATAGCTGAAGTAGCAGAGGACATCCCGCGAGAATGGACCAGTCCCCCACACGACGACAACCAACATAAAGACCCTGGTACATGGCAGCCAGCATAGCCAGTCCCCACGCTAGCTGCAGGATCTCCTCGATGTCGGCGTCTGCGATTGACCTTGCGTACTAGATCATATGCTTGTTGACGGTGTCCTCGTGGGAGGAGCTGAACAGAACCCAGCCGAAGAGCCACAAGAGGTACGCCTCGAAGTGGCGACTAACAACGTACTCCCTTGCTCCGTCTGCCATCCTCTCGGGCTACAAAAAAAAGTAATGGTTAGTTTCGCAACTTTAAGAGATAATGAACTAAAATTTAGATAAAGTTAATATCGCTTACATAAAATAGTATCAGCCACTTTTGCGTCGGACCGTGCGCAGAAGTGAAAGGTGTGTACCAACGGTCAGCTGGTAGCACGTCCGCGAAACGGGCTAGGAGCTCCGTCCGCCATTCCGGGTGGATGTCGTCAGGCACTACTGTGTCCCCGGTGCAAGGTAGTCCAAGAAGGTAGCTCACGTCCTCCAGTGTTGGCGCCATCTCACTGCACGGGAGGTGAAACATGTGCGTCTTCGGGCGACAACGAACTGCCAAAGCGCTAAGCAAGCTCCTGTCATACAGGAACCTCCTAGAGGCACCACGCCAGTCCTGCGCATCGGCCGCGGTCGCCTCCACCATCCGTGCTATGGGCAGTAACCCTGCCGCTCTCAGCCTATAGGAAAATATTTTCGCAACTATTGGTTCAAATGCATAAGATATAGTAAGGGAAGTGTGGGAAAAGTGCAGGAACTTGGGAATCCATCGGGGTTCAACTGCCATGCTCTCATTAGGGTCCACAAAGTGAAGGGCACTAAGCTCAAACGGTGTCTCCCCCTCTGAAGATGTCAAGGTGACCAAGCGACTCCGATGATACAAAATTAAATGCACAATAAAACTGAATGCAGTGATTACAAATAGAATTTGAATACAACAAAGCGACTACACATTACAATCCACAAACGGTAACAACTAGAATGCGATAATAACACATCCAACAAACATACAAATTCGAACCAAATAGAATTCGATAATAACACACCCAACATCCATACATGCATTACACATCATATGTCCATACATGCATTACATATAGGAATTTGACATATCACATTGCCATGCGAGCTAACAATTACACATGCAGAGCCCGAACAACAATGTCACGGCCTTTGAACTGTTAGGCAATACTTAAAAGAGTGTCCTGTCTCCTTACAAATGGAGTATTTCTTCGCACAATGCCCGCTTTCTACAGTGTCCATGTCGTTCCTTATACGTCTTGTTTGTCATCGCCCTATGCCCTTGAGCCTGCTGATATCAAGAACCCACTGTGTATCCTCCCATCTTTGATGCTCCGTAAACAAACCCACCACTCGAAAGTCATATATTTCTCCGCTCCAAGTTGCCATCACCGTTTCTTTACTAAAGAACTACGACAAGAATATACCTGGATCCATACGAATTGTTGAGCAGGCAGCCATTACATGCGAGCATGGCTTGTGTAGTAGACCAGGCTTGTTGCAGGTGTAGACACATGTTTGCCGATGTATAATGCATTCGTGAGCAACTTTACACCGGTTCGTCCCACGTCCTGCTTTCTCTTTGCACAATACCTCGAAACGAAGCTCCCTAGTACCCATTTTCAATTCTCTATGCATCTCCCCTTTTTCCCTTTCTCCTCTATATATGTACAGATCACCTCCGAGTATTTCACATCAGGATTACTCATGCGGGCTAACACCCTAGCATGACGATCCACAAAGTACTTCACAACACCTTGAAGAACACCCTCCATTATAGCAACAAGAGGAAGGGGTCTCAGTTCTCGCATGATCCAATTGTAAACCTCAGCCATGTTTGTTGTCATAACCCCATACCGGGCACCATCGGTGTCATAAAGTAATGCCCATTTCTGCCTAGGCTCATGCTCTATCCATTCGGAGAAGCATTTCGTGGATCTTCCATTCCTCTGGACCAAGTGCGGAGGGTCCGTGGGTAACACTTCCAGTTCTACTGGGGCTTCCTCTGTGCTAGGAATTGGCCTCTTCGTTGCCTCTGCTGTATGCCTCGATGTCAGCTCATCCAACTTCTTTCACAATGCATCAAACTTTATCTGTTGGCACTACTACAGAACGGCACATCAGAATCGGTTCTTTTTTAGCATTAGAATCGATTCTTGTAGCGATACGATGTCCTTAGATAGTGATGAGGTGGAGCTATCAGAATCGGTTTTGACCCGATCGTGATAAAATGTCATCAGAATCGGTTCTTTAAAGGAAGTGATTCTGATGACCCCCTCATCAGAATCGGTTCTTTAAGGGAAGTGATTCTGATGACACCCTCATCAGAATCGGTTCTTTAAGAAAAGTGATTCGATGATCATCGTAATCACTTCCTTAAAGAACCGATTCGATGAGGGGGTCATCAATCACTTCCCTTAAAGAACCGATTCGATGACCCATTCAGGTGTGCCATTTTGCAAATTCTCCAAAAAAGCATGATTAAATTCTCAATCTGTAATGCACAATATATATCATCACATTCACGTAATGTAACACAGATGCATATATCACATTCACGTAACGTAAACGCTTTAATTACAACACATATATATCATAGTCGCTCACAATATACATCTCAAAAATGCTTGACAATCAAGACATGGACTTCCTCGATACATATCAAATTGACATATATTATTAATATTGTTCACATATGGACTAGTAGGATGCTTCAGATCTCTAAACCTGCCATCCTCGATATAACTTCTAACCAAGACCCATCGCATAAGTGGTCTCGTAAATTGTTGAGTGCTTTGTCGCCTAAACTCTTCTCGGGGATATTGATCTTCCTAGAAAATAGAAATGATCAGTATTAATTTCAGTTTCAAAATTTCTATGTAAAAGGCTAAGTATATTATTATGCATGTACATATACCTTAGGGAAATGGTGTGAGTTGCCGACCACGATGAGCATGTACTGCATGACATAGAAGCCGCAATGGTCACCGCTGCCCTGTTGATGGCACTGCGAAGAAAGAAAAAGAAATTCAGCCCACGAAGATTAGATGTCAAAAAATTAATCATATATATGCTAGGCACTTGTACCTTAAATCGCTTATATCTGCAGTTGTCTTGCCCTTTTTGTCGCCATGCGGCCCTCCTTCATCGACATAGTCCGAGAAACTCCTACATACATTGGAGAGCACCATTGAGTCAAAAAATAAACGTAGTTAAATTCCTCGATGTGTTAGGTTTCAATAATGCGCTTACTTACGCAAAGGAGGCTTGATCACAGATGCCATCGGCCTCTTCTCGATCGAAAGTTAAATGTGTAGATCGTGTTTTCACTCGGAACGAGGACGAGTAGAACCCAATGGTTGCTTATTAAATAAAATGTAGTGCAAGGAAATAAGTTCACATACGGTTTTAAGTGCGCATAAGTAATTGAATCAAAAGTACTACTTACTCCTCGTGGTACGGCAATACAATGAAGTCCTTCTTCGACTCGACTTGCAATACCCCCTTGATGTAGCTAGCAACAAACCCCTGCTGAAGCCTAGCCATGATCGCGAGACACAAGCTCGGGTCGACAAACCCAACTTCGTAGATTAAATCACGGCTCGTTGTCTCATTATCCCGCAACTCGTGTTGAATGTGAGAAAACATAATGCAAAATCCTATAAAAGTCATGGCGCAAGCTATATGGTGTGATACTCACATGGCGTCCATGATCGTAAAGTAGAAATATCGACGGCTTTCATTTGGTACACACGGAATAGATCCTCAAAGCGAAGGAATGTTCCATTCTCTCACGGTGAAAATGTACCATTTTATACTTCACGCTGAAGTCGACTCGACGCTCTTCCCCTTCACCTTATCAAGGTACCATCCATGGAGGAGGCGAGTCCACTTGCCTAGATCATTCAGTTACAGGCGATGCAATCAGGGCTTTCCATGCTCGTAGGCCTTATAATCATACAGGTGCTCAGTGGCTGTGGCCGACTCTTTTCTTCGGGTCAAGGAGTCTCCGAGGTCGGGCAATGGGCTTTCGGGTACCTTAAGGGGCGCTGTGGCTCTGTGCGCCTTTGCCCTCTTGGCGGAAGGAGTCTCTTGAGGCCTCTTGTGGTTCTACGGGAGGCGGGAGGCAGGAGGAGGCGCAAGCAGCAGGAGGCGAGGAGCAAGAGCAGGAGTGGCGGTGTAGCGGAGCGGGATCAGCGCAGGAGCAGGAGCAAAGCGGAGGAGCAGGAGCAGGATCAAGGCGAGGTCGCAGGAGCAGGAGGCGGCGCAGGAGGAACCTACGGCACGCGCGATATATTTAACTTATGCAGTAGAGTACCGAATGGTAGAGAAGACGGAGGGACTTTTTACCTTGACCAAGACGACACCCGTCGTGGGCCACTTGATGAACGACATGCGTGCTTGCCCGAGAGTGGTGATATCTTCGCTGGGGGAAATCGAGCACATGTGATAAGAAGTCTTCGTGGACGAGTCCACCGCACCCTCATGTAGCCCTTCCCCACAGGTGACCATGCACAAGTGTCGGTCTCATTGCATGGAAATGCAACCTCACGTGCAACCTCGACGGAAATCCATCCTCCGTCATGATGGTGAGTCGGCACTTCGCAGCACCGCAAGAAGTGTACAACTTGAGGAAAAACATTGCGGAGTTACACTCGTAGCTTTAACTCAGAAAAATTAATTATTACCTTCACCGGGACCGGTCTTATCATTTTTGGAACCGCAAATGCTAGGTCGGGCACGACTTCTCTATGAGAGCCGAGGGCATCCGCTCGACTGGGAAATCATCGCCATCATCTCGCCCTCAGCGATCCTCACGTGCCATCATCTCCCTCTTATCTCCTCCTCACGTGCCATCATCTCCCCTCATCTCCTCCTTAATCTCCTCCTCACCGCCTCCCTTAGTGTGTCCTTGAGGCGCCTCACGTGCTCGCCATGACCTTGATACGGACTCGCAGTCATGTTGAAAGTAGGACTTCTTCGTGTCCCGCCCCTACGGCAAGCACCGCCGCCTTATGGTCGGACTTCCG
The DNA here is from genome assembly GCA_036346375.1 of Guadua angustifolia. Taxonomy (NCBI): domain Eukaryota; kingdom Viridiplantae; phylum Streptophyta; class Magnoliopsida; order Poales; family Poaceae; genus Guadua; species Guadua angustifolia. Next base: position 37,983,288 of record CM070512.1, read on the forward strand.
ATCACAGACGCATGTGATGTCCTCGCGACCCTTGGCTCAGAAGGTCCCTGTTCTTTTCTTTGGCTTACCTCTTCCCGTAATAAGCTTAGCACGAATTAGATTTGAAATACAACAAGTTGGGTCAATTTATTGTACTAAGTTAGATGTCTTACGATGGTAGAGACGACTTGAGCGGTAGCAGTGGTTTGCAACTACAAGCTGCCCGTCAGGTTTTTTTGTCCTCGCTAATACCCGCTATGCGTCTGCGCTCCTCGATATGTGGGAGTAAGGCATCGCCGTCCTGAGTGAGCGCGCCACTCGGCTTTGTCGCGCCCACTCTGCTTTCTTCCCTCATAGCCAGACCGAGGTGGTGCGGGTGCGTGTTAAGCCTCCGACAGCGGTGTCTCTCTCACCGCTCACGCCTCGCGCATTCTTCATCCTCGTGAACTCCGCCCAAACATCGGGGTCACAAATGGATACTTTCGAATGGTGTACGGCCTTTCAAAGACGCACTGGCCAGGCATAAGGGTCTTGAAGTGCCTCAAGGCCACACCCATCCTCTTCAAATGCACTGCCTCATTGTGGGTTCATCGTCCTCCTCTATAATCCATTTACTCTTAACCTCGCCCCACAACCGATTCTTACGCTTTCACCGACTTCCTTTCTCCAATCCTTAATTGTTATGGGCACTCTCTCCTCACCAATTGGCCAAGAAATGACCGTATCGCCCCATGTACTTAGGAGGGCCCCTGCAGGACCCCGTGAGATTGAAGCGGAGAACTCTGCGCGTTCTCCCTCAGAGCCCCTTTGTTTGGTCCTAGGTCTTCCTCACCTTACTCGGCCCTTGAGTAATTGGAACCATGCTCGCCCTCAAGAGACCTTCTACTGTCAAGCGACGAGCCGATGCTCTCTAGTTGCGACATTTTGAGTTTTCTTATCTGATAAGGTCATATGTGTGACATGAGAGAAAGCAATTTGAAGCTACTATATGCACTTGACAATAAATCTTGTAAAGGATCAACACATAATTCATAGTATGCAAGACAATGGGAACAATAGGCTGGTTTTCGATACTTGCAAGAATAGCAACACAAGAAGGTCAAGTTAGTGTTTACATAACATGCAATATCTGTTGACCAACTAAATACGCATCAACGATAACCCCTAATCTCTAAATAGGTTTGGTCCTAATCCTATTCGAGGATATGTGGTTCGAAAGTTCCTTTGTTGTACAAGAGAGAAATTTCAAGAAGATCTTCATTGTTCTCCGATACACGCCTCGACAACAGTCAAGAGGGTGTGTATCCGGAGAACACCAGGAAACGCTACCAAAATCAACTCTAAAGTTGTACAACATAGCTCAGAACTTGCCTCAACCATATATCTCGAACTCGCCCAAAAACGTGGACAATTCGAGATCGCTTGTTTATGAATATGCTATTCCAAAGATATTTATAAATAAGCACTTTAACGGGAGACGAGGTTACGCAACCTAAACTCTAACATATGCCGAGATAAAAACAAAAGTAATATGCTGAAAGTAAACACATGTCTAAACAAAAGTAATATGCTAAAAGTAAACACATGTCTAAACAAAATTAATATGCTTAAAATAAGCCATTAGCAAAACTGTGATTCAGATATCTACATATAACAAAATGGAACTTAACAAAGACTTGTAAAATATAGGACCTCACAAACATGATGAAGGACATTGTGAAGATTGATCATATCTCGTGACAAATGCCAAAAAAAAAAGTCAAGCAAAGATACTACCCATACATAAGAATTCCCTCTTGCCAATATGACCTATGACTATGCATCACGTAACCTTATTGGTTTTTTATACCATTGAATGAGTTCACCATCTATATTATCACCGCTGAATCGCTTCACCGCAAAAACAAAAGGCTAAATACCAACCTAGTTCATGGAAGGCTCACAATTGTTTTAAAAGAAGCGAGGATAAGAGCAAGATTTTATTGATTATTCCATTTAACAAGATGATAAATATTACACAATTCAAAAGTAGCATAATTGACATAATCAAAGATAAGAAGACACTCAAAAGACCGTTGTCAATTGCTCTATGTCTACAAGACCCAATATGGTTTATGATTAGTGCTCTCAGATTAGGGTTTGGATGAAGATAAGAATCTTCACCACAATCACAAATGGGCTAACAAATTATTCAATGGATTAGGCCTTGAATTCTTACCACCTTAAAATGCACACTAAAGAATTGTCGATTTACTCATACCACTAGCATGAACTAAATCAATTTAGACATCGCTAAGATTACTCATATACGAGATCAATCAAAATAGATCAATAATCAAACAAGTACTGATTAATCAAGAATGCGCTAGGCACCGATCAATACTGAGTATGGGTCAAAGCAATCAGAGACTGATTCTAGTAACACAAGTAAGCAGAAACTAGTGAATTGAACTAAACTGACAGAGAATGAACTAAGCAATAACAAGTTATCACACGAGTATATTCTGGACAGCAAAATGATCAATTCTTCTAAGCATTCAAGTCTATAATTCAAGGCCTAAAACACAGAAGAAAATGTTCTGATCATATATATAAACCCTAGTTCATCATTGAGCAGCACCAACACCTCACCAGGAACAAAGTGCGAAATCAAGATACTCACGGCGCTGGCGGAAGGCGGTGGCAAGCCAGCGGGCGGAGGCGGGCGACGCGTCGAGGCGGGCGAGGCACCGGGCGGGGAGGGAGGCGAGGGCACGCCGGCGAGGCGGGAGGCAAGGCACAGAGCGACGGGCGAGGCGAGGCACCGGGCGCTGGGAGGCGAGCGGGCTTGGGGGTTGGGCGAGGCACCGGGCGTCGGGGAGGCGGGCGCGGTCGGCGCACGGGCGGGAGGCGAGGCACCGGGAGACGGGGCGAGGCGAGGCACCGGGCGGGAGGCGAGGCACCGGGCGGGAGGCGAGGCACGGGCATGGGCTACAGGAGGCGCGGGTGGGAGTGGTCAAGAGGCTGCGTATGAATGGCTAGGGTTAAGCGTGGAGCCGGGTTTTAAGAAAATATAGATTGCGCTTATCATTAGTATCACTCTTTTAAGAAAACCGACATCGATGCTATCATTAGTATCACTTTTTAAGAAAACCGACATCGATGCTTTATCATTAGTATCACTTTTTAAGAAAACCGACATCGATGCTTCATCATTAGTATCACTCTTTTAAGAAAACCGACATCGATGCTTCATCATTAGTATCACTTTTTAAGAAAACCGATATCGATGCTTTATCATCACTTTTCTAATAAAACATCGATAGTTAGTTATCGAGATCACTTTTTAATAAAACCGACATCGATGCTTTATCACACTTTTCTAATAGAACATCGATGTTAGTCATCAAGATTACTTTTTTAATAAAACCGACATCGATGTAGTTTATTGCACTATTCCTTTTCGGACATCTCGCAAGTTCTGAATTTTCAGCATTTCGACAAAGAGAGAAAATGCCATAACTTTGTCATACATTGTTGAAATTATTACAAATTTTGCGTAAACATATTTCAGATACCGCAAAACTTTTCATAAAATAATTTTGAAAAAGCGACCTCATTCAAGAAATATGCCAAAATTCATTCAGAGACATGATTTGTGCGTAAGCGAGAAAAGCCAAAACTTTTTCAAATTAATCTGAATTGTACTGAAAATTTCCAAAATGAGCTTTCGACTATTTACAAGCTTTCCCAAAAGTAATTTTGTCAAATGGAATTTTCTTTCACAACATATGGCACAAAGTGCAGGCATAAAGAGAAATTGCATGCATTTCAATCGGCCACCAAACAACAATTTTACATACATTATAATAGTCCATTTATTTACACATCGCTCTTCATGATGATCTACTCGCATGTAATTGGCTCCATGTGTGTCGCCATCCCCGCTAAGACAAGCCCCATCTGCAAATGAAGGTATCTCATCGAATTGGTTATACCTTCTTCATCTACAACATCTTCAACTCCTACGATCCGCTCTCTTGCCATGAAGAACGACGGCAACCTCGGATTGGCCGGATCGCAAGACGAAAAGACTTGAGTTGCTTGCTTCGCAAGGACAAACGGATCATCTTTGTAGGCGTAGTCATCGAGATCCACAATAGTAAAGCCTCTCTTGTCGACCTTCACTCCATGTGGAAGTCGTACTCCACTTACATCGAACAATGGAACTTGGTATATTCCGTAATCGAGCTCCCAAATTTCTTCGATCATCCCATAGTAGGAGTTCATTGCGTTGGGGAGACTGCTGAAAGTGATGATCATCGAGAAAGCATTTATACTCACACCACTGCTTTTGGACAAGATTTTGGCATCTTGACTCTCAAAGGTAAAAGGTGTAACCATTAATATCGCACTTCGCCATGTCTCAGACATTAAATCTTGGTCCGTCACCAACCATTTTACATTCTCAAGAAGGAGACCTCCGCTTTTCTTTGAACCATGTGAGGAATCGATCATTGTGTTTTAGCGATGGAAAGCTCATCCATTTGTGGATTCTCTTCCCGTAATATCAACTTATGTCGCTCGATGTATGGACTAACTTCGCGCTATTCTCGCAAGATCGTGAAATGCGCCTTTGCAATACATATCAAACCTCTGACTCATTAGTTTGGACCCAACGTTCCTTTACCAAAGAAGTCCGCCTCATGACGAGATACAGAACACCGATTGCTTGTCTTTTACCCGTAGTCCACGAAAACTCAATAACCTCTTGGTCCCATAACCTTCAACAATACTACCCTCAAGCTTCAATCGATTCCTCACGTCACGACTTTAATATACCCATGTACCTCTTAACGGATACATGTAACGAGGAAAGCGGGTCCACATATCTTAATCTCTCGACAAGGTGAACAACAAGGTGGACCATTACGCCAAAGAATGACGGGAAATGCATCTCAAGGTGACACAGAGTCCGCACCACCTCACTCAGAAGTTGTCTAGTACATCGGGTCAATAACTTTGCAGAGATCGCATTGAAGAAATAACACAACTTTGTGATTGCCAACCCGACATCCTCTCGGGAGAATATTTCGATTGCAACTAGGAGCATTTGGGTCATCAAGACATGGCACTATGGACTTCATGCCCAACAACTTCAAATCATCCATAGACACAAGCTTCTTAATGTTCATGAGTAGCCGATGGAACTTTAATACTTTGGAGACATTTGCAGAGATCTTCTTTCTCCTTCTTGGACAGGTGTAACATGCAGCAGGATGTACGGCCTTTTCCATCCTCCTCTATCACCGCAAGTCCTGGGCCCGATTCCCATGTAGGCCATGTCGCGACGAGCATTGACACCATCTTTGGTCTTCCTGTATGTTCAGCAGATGCCAACCAAGTTGTCGCAGACATTCTTCTCAACATGCATGACATCAATACAATACCGACATCTAACTCCTTCCAAAGACGGTAAGTCCCGCATTATTGACCTCTTCTTCCAAATGGTCCTAGGACTAACAGATTTACGGCTTTTTCAGATCGAACATCGATATCCTCTACACGTGAATATACTTGGCTTCCACTCATAGGTCATGTGCCGAACGGACTTCCTCTTCCCATCAAATTTGTCATCCATCTTACGGTATCGATGACTTCGAGGTAGAAACCTACGGTGACCCATATATACGTTTTCTTGGAATTCGGCACCATAGACTCTCGCCTCTTCACAAATAGGACACGCTTTGGCTCCTTTCAGATCAGAATCGCCAAATTACCAAGGGCCGGAAATCATTTATGGTGCAAAATACCATAGTCCGTAGGGTGAAATGCTCTTTGTACGCATCCCACACGACGACCCCTCATTCCACAATTTTACCAAATCCTCGATCAATGGTGCAAGGTAACATCAATATCATTTCCTACTGCTTGGGTCCCGAGATTAGTAATGACATCATGATATACTTCCGCTTCATGCACGTACCAAGGAGGGAGGTTGTAGATACACAATGAATCGCCGTGTGTTGTGACGATCGCTCATGTTACCAAACGGATTCATTCCGCTTCAGACTCAACCCAAATCTTATGTTCCTCATTTCGCACCAAACTCCTCATGTTTCCAATCGATGTTTATCCATTGAGCCGAATCGCCAGGTGTCTCACTTGCCATCTTCCTTTCGAGACTCGTAATGCCAACACAACAATTTTGCTCTCTCGGATTTGTAAACAACCGCTCCAGACGGGAATGATGGGCAAGTACCACAATACCTTGGCCGGTGCACCTTTAGTGATGACCTCTTCACCGTCGTTGTTCGGCCTACGCTTCTTGTCGTTACGCTTTCCTTTTGTTTGTACCGGGCACACCACAAACCGACAAACGTGCAGCTCCCCGATGTGCATTAAGACAAGATGCAATCATTCTGACATGCATGTAACCTTTCTATTTCCATTCCCATGGGACATAGTAGCTTCTTCGCTTCATAAATGCTTGTTGGCAACTCGCTTCTCCCAAGCAGATCCGATAGAAGAACTAGTAGTGCATTGAAACTTGTATCCATCCAACGGTGTTTTGCCTTCGCCTCGAACAATGCAAGGACCGAACCCAACCTGGTGTATTCCGCTTGGCAACTTTGTGAATGCGGTTTGACATCGCTTCTATCAAGCTTTTAAACTTTTCAAACTCTCTTCCGTAATTACCCTCCACATCCCGCAACATTTGCTCCAAATTATCCTCCTCAAACATATCAGTCGCAACTCATCATCCGGTTCCACCGTATCTTTGTTGCATATCGGAGTGGTACTACCGCCTCCCGTGATGGATCCAACATGTGTAATTCCTCACGGCCACGCCGAATCGTGGTCCTCAATTTGAGATGAGTTGTTAAATCTCCTCGATTGATGCAATCAATGCAAGGACAATATATGAAGTTTACACCCTCCTCACCATGTCGCCTTCTCGCAATTTTTGAACTCCTTAACACCCTCCAAATTCAGCACTCACACGGCTTTTCCGATACATCCATTCCTCACGGTCCATCTGCAATTAAATTTCGCACAATAAATTAAGGAAAATCGAGCGATAACTAGCTATAGCTATTTTAAATATTGAGACATCATTTCAATTAATATTACCTTTGCAAAATAGTGGACAGTGTTCCAAGATATATAAATGTACTCACGATCGATACCTATCTTCTTCCCCGGTTTAAAGCTTCCAATTCCTACATAAGAGACTTAATTTTTAACATCAACAACGATATCAAATAATCTAATTATATAGCTAGTGCAAGAGCTTGCAAATCTTTCTACTACAACTAAACAAATCAAGGGTACCAACGATGACTCCTAATCTCCGAATAGGTTAGGTCCTAATCCCATTCGATATATGAGTTCGCAAGTTCTGTTGTTGTACAACTCGGAGAAATTCAGAAGATCTCGCCGTTCTCCGTGATACACGCCTCGACAACAGTCAAGAGGGTGTGTATCCGGAGAACACCAGAGAGACGCCACCAAATCTACTCAAGTTGTACAACACGTACCAGAACTTGCTCGAACCATATATCCTCGAATTGTCCAAAAACGTGGACAATTCGAGATCGCCGCTTATAAATATGCCCTTTCGCTCAAGATATTTATAAATAAGCACCTCGAACGGGAGACGAGGTTACGCCGCCTAAACTCTAATAACAGCTACTACATGATAGCAATAATAATTCCATATATATAAACAGGAGATCGCACTACAAAAATTAAATAGATATGCGCTTGTCAAATAAAGAGTGTGAAATCTGAAAGCACGTACACAATTCCAGTGCAACCTAAACTTTATTGACGACATATCGAAATTACCAGAGCAAAATTGAAGGGGTTTAAAGAATTGCTGCTCACATTTTGAAGAAAACCGCAATAGAGGGCAAAAAGAGGGGAATCTCCTCAAGATAGGGTTTCAATTTTGCCCTCTTAATACCCACCCATGAGGACTTCAAATTTTCTCACCCAACTATTGCTTCCAACCACACAATATGAGCTATTTTCTCGGGTGGCGGCGGAGAAATCTCCTCTGGAGCAAAAACAGAGAAGAGTTCGGTCATGAGTGGTATATATAACCTAGCGAGGCACATCGAATCGGCTCTTTTTAAAAAGCGATATCGATGTGAACGCATATCGTAATCGGTTCTTTTCAACAAGTGATAGTGATGTGCACGGTCATCACTATCGCTTCTATAAAAAGAATGATAGTGATAACCATGTGCACATCAGAATCGGTTCTCTACTAAAAAGTGATAGTGATGTGCAAGGTCATCAGAATCGGTTCTTTTCATAGAAGTGATAGTGATGATCACGCGCATATCACTATCACTTATGAAAAGAATCGATAGTGATGATCGTGCACATCACTATCACTTTTTAGTAGAGAACCGATTCGATGTTCCAAAGGCTACATCACAATCACTTATAATCTCGTAACCGATAGTGATTATTACTAACACCCTCCGGGTTACTTATCACAATCGTTCGCAAAACTTAAGAACCCTACGTATACAAGTGATAGTGATGTGTCGTTCTGTAGTAGTGTGGGTCTGGTCGCACAACCTCTTAAACAGCTTCGTAAGGTCATTGTTCTTGAACTGCTTGTAGAAGTTAGCACCCATGTGCCGCTTGCACCACCTACTTTGCATATCAGGCCATAGATGTGTTTCTTCTACACCTTTCTGCAACTGCACGACAGCCTTCAACAGCCCGGGGTACCGATTGTGTATAACACAAACTCTCTAGGTCACTGATCCACGACGCCAGCTTTCACGTTTCTTAGAAACCAGAGCCAGATTTCTGTGTTCTCACCCTCCACGAGTGCGAATGCTATTGAAAGAACCTGATTATTGCCATCAACTCCTATGGCAGTCAAAATCTGACCTTTATACTTTCTAGTCAAGAATGTCCCATCAACACATAACAACGGACGAAATGTCTGAACGCGTTGACACATACACCGAAAGCAAAGAATGCCCACTTGAGTACCATCTTCCTACGGAAGCGCTGTGAGGGCCGCTCATAAATATCAACATAAGTTTCAGGATTTCTTTCCTTGATCACCTCGAGCATACCTGGTAGGTTCTGATACGAGTCTTCGAATGTACCAAATCTAGTTTCCAAAGCTTTCTGCTTCGCTCTCCATGCTTTCGCATAGCTTATGGTGTATTGAAACCTCTGCTCTATTACAAGTATGATGGCACGTGGCTCTAAATCCAGGTTTCCCACAAATTTTCCCATACATTGCATTTGCAACAAAACCTGAAGATATGTTTCTTTGTGATTGGGCAGACTTCGTAAGCACGCATGTATGTAGGACGACTATAGAACACTTCCAAACGGTATCGCATTTAGGCTGGTACTCATGCACACACCATTGGCAATCCTTCATCTGGCATCTGACATCATACGTCCGCCGTCCGACTCAAGAACCTTAAAGGTTCTACGGCTTATTAATCGCCCATGCCGCCACCGCTTCTGAACCTCAAACTTATTCTTGTAAATAGCACCTTGCCTCACCTCATTCCTATCCAACTGCCATGGGAAGTGTTCACCCTCGTCGACTACCAATCTATCGAACTGACATGCATCCCACTCCATAGGGAAATGCTCTTCATCGTCTGCGTTGTTACTTAAATTCTCATATTCCTGGCTCTCTGCCTCCATGGCTTCAACCAACGATTCAATATTTTCTTTCTCGTCTGCCACGCCCAATGGTTCCTGAACATCTGCATTTGGAACATCAGCTTCATCATCTCACACACCCTCATGACTCACTAAGCACTCTTCAGTTCGGCTACTCTCCCCAGCTTCCTCTGGTTCATCACCATCAACCTCCTCCTGCATCATATGGTCAGTATTAGTTTTCTCAAATGCTTGCGCCAACAACACTAATGGTCAACTATTTTCGCCAATCTTATGTACGAGCTCCGAGATTTCGCCCTTCAAGATTACTAACTCCCAAAGACGTAATCCCGCCTCCGAGACCCCACTCCATGCAGCTTCAGATCATGCAATTTTTTATCCAACGAGAACATCCGTACAACCATCTGTTAACCGTGTGCCCACTTAACGCCACCAAAGACGTGACAAGCCAGCCATAACACTTGAGAAATACTAAGTTCCACCCCTTGTGCACCCATTTGCAGAACCCCTTCTCTGTAGTATATTTTAAATTCTACTCGTTCGTCCATATCTGTCAAACATTTCATGGATTTTTTAATGATGGCACGACAAGACTCTACAACCTTTCAACTCTTAATCTATTCATACGACGATATACTCTGCACCCGGTATTATAACTCTATACCCCCTACTTCCTGGTTTACTACAATTTTTATATTTTAATATCAATTTTGTTCTGTTCTGCTACAAAAACAATAGGTAATGTCGTTTTGTTCTATGATGAATTTTTTTGCTATTGCGCGAGTTGGATGGTGCCGCATCGATACTCTTAACCT